>JAZHRO010000019.1:62682500-63902500 GCA_037157565.1 Thalassia testudinum | reverse complement strand
TGGACTTGGGGATGTCCAGTTCCAAGTACTAGGGATGTTAACTTGCTTGTGTTCCTTGACCGGAGATGATTTTTTTGTTATTTGTAAATATACCATTGAAAATGGCCTTAGGGTCCCTTTAAATCCTTTTTTGACATCTTTCCTTTCATACTACTACCTCGCACCTTCCCAACTTAGTCTTAACTATTGGCCAATCTTGAACATTTTCACCGTCCTTTGCTTCCATTTGGGCATCTACCCTCGAATGGGGCTTTTTTGCCTCCTTTTTGGATTGATGCCCCTGAAAGTGAAGAGGGGCAAGTCACCCTTTGAGACCTATACTTTGTACAGTAGGCGAACTAAGATAGAATAACTGACCTGCCTGATAGTTTAAGGGGTAGGACCATCATTCTTTCCTTCTCCACAATGTGGGGAAGTTAGAAGTCCCCAACTCTTGGCAAAATCCGTCTGAGAAGGACCTGTTGCCTAGCCCCCATGAGCTTGACCCAGATGCGGACGAGGATACGAAGAAAATAATAGATTTTGGGACCATAGCCCATTCTGAGTTGAGGCAGTTAGACACACGAGTGGCCCTGACATGGGTGGCGGACTCCTACTCCACGCCATGTAAGTTATGGGAGGTGGCTTTGACCATTTTGACCTTTATTGATGTTGACCGCTTATTCTTTTACTGTTGCAGTTTTCGAGCAGTTCGCTAAGCTAGACACCCCGAGAAGACGCTCGAGGAGCTCCCACAGGGCTAAGTGGGAGGTGGGGAAGCGCGAGTCTCAGGGGCGGGTGAAAACAGTCGACCCCCTCACCACTAGGAGAGCAAGAGGAAGGAAAGGGAGGAGGCTTCTGCTAGCTCTAAGGAGATGCCCCTTCGATAGAGGAGACACACGGGCACTGTGCACATCTCGTCTAATTATGAGGAGGCGGGTGGCAAAGGAGGCATTCCCTCCTTATCTTCCTATCAACCAACCTCGGTAGGGGTTGGAGGTGCGGAAGTCCCTACTGAATGGGACGAAGGGGGCCAGGCAAGTTTATCGCCTAGTTCGCCCGACACCCCCACCGCATTTGCTTGCGTGGTCAAGCAGGTTGCCGCGGGGAGAAGTTTCACGGTTGGCAGCATATTTGAGCCACCGTAACCCACGACTGGAGCTTCTGGGACTATCGCCCTTGCTAGTTCTTAGGGCGTGGGTGGACCCATAGCTTATGGGCAGAGGGGTGCCAGCTCTACTTAAATCACACTTTAGGAGATGCCTCCTAACTGGGATCTCGCCGTTGCTTTGCAGGCTGTCATGTTTGGCGACCCTCTACCTACTCCCGATAGTTCCTCGGCACCTCAGGCCCAGGGGGTAGGGGGTTTCGCAGGCGTTGACCATGCCTTGGCCGACCTAGAGATGTAGGTGCTTCGGTATCTTCAAGATGCCGTGACCTAGGCTAACCCTCTAAGGGGGAGGGTTAATTTGAAGAACATCTACTTTTATTATCTTCGGGTGGTAATTCATTTTTTGAAGCATGTACCCTCATGGTACCTTTTCTAGTATGTTTCAACACTCCCCACCTTGTTGCTGTGCAGGTGGATACCTTGGGGTTGAAGTTCATTCTCGGCTCTATAACGACTGAGTCCTTTTCTGAGCCCAACTTTGCCACCCCTAGTGAGGCAGCGAACTTAGTGGTGAAATGGGTAGTTACCGCCAAGGTGGAGCAAAGGAATTTTATCTGCCAGCTAGCGGATGCCAATGTCTCCTGCTAGAAGGTAGAGAGGGAGGTGGAGGAGGCAAACAGGAGGGTGAATTCATTCGGGGATCTTCCTGCCTGCTTCATCCATGCCTGCAAGGAGGTGGACACCGCCAAACTCAGGCTACGGGCGACTGGTAAGATCGACAAGATGGCTGCTAGGCTGGACGACTCCCTTGGAAAGATCCATAAGAAGGATCTCGTGAAGATGGGGGAGCTCAATGATAAGCTCGAGAGCGCTGTCACTAACTGATGATAATGTCATCATCAGCCATATCTAGCTTTAATTAGTCACAATTAAGGAATAAATGCTCCTACATAATTGCCAGAGGACTATAATTCATTGCATAATCATTCTAAGAGAAAATAAGAAAATAGGGGAAAAAATGCATTTTTAACAGCATATCTCAATTGCAGAATAATCACGGGATTTCTCAGGGATTAATTAAAGTTCAAATGGTATTAAATGTCTAACAAGAGGGTTCATGCAAACAGAAATGTGTTTCGCGTATTTCGAGAATTAAATGACATCTGAAATCCCAAAAACAGACCCACTTGATTCACTGAGGTTCTGGTCAGGATAAAATTTACATAAACCCTCTAAAAATCATAGAAAAATATTCTCTAGGGTTTGGTATGCTTGATTTGACCAATGGAACCCAATTTAACTTAAAACAAAGTCTCAGATAGACAGTTACCCTAATTTGGGTTTTTGCATAAATTACCTAGTCAAACTTGGTCAAAACCTAAATCTAAATTCATCATTGGATTCCTTGGATCCAAATTAAGTATGTACCAAAATTTAGACCCAATCAGAGATTGTCTTGACCTAGTTTGTAATTTGGTCCAGTTTGAATCTTTTCTGTCACACACATGCCCCTAACTTTCAAAATCCTTACAAACAAGCTTCTATCTTTGTCGGAACTCTTTGCAAATAGGTCCCTCCACCATTATCATGGAGGAATCCTTCTCTGGCAACCTTTGATTGAAGCTAACTCCTCTAATCAATGAATCCCTTCCAAAATTGGAAGAGAGATTCCTTGAGAAGTTCTCTTTCCAATGCATTAAGCTATGATCTCCATAACCTTCTCAATCTCTCATGTGAACGCATGAGAGATTCGGGTATCTTTTGAGTTTCCAACTCCGACGAGCTTTCCAAGCTCGCAAAGCTTGATTCCTAAGTTAAACTAACTCCCTGAGGCCTAAAAAAGGATCCCCAGGGCCTGCTCGTCCTCCCTACTCTCGAATTTGGTTGGAAAACCCTCAATTCATCCCTCCTCTCCGACGAATAGCTCCTTGACATTCGGTGATCTTCTCCGACCCCCCTCGCCGTCCGTCTGCAATACCGGCGGCGGATTCATCTTCCTTGTCTTCCTCCGTGTCGTGTCGTACCAGCCGATGTCTCTCCCTCTGTCATCTTCGTTGTCCTACCCTCACCAGAGCAGTTCTCTTCCACGGCATCGGCCATGCCATACCCGATGTCCTCCTTATCCTTTTCAGCCCTTAGAGTAGGTAGTTAGGTCTCTTTAGTTCTTTAGATTAATTTCCCTTATCAAAAATCCAAAAACAAGCCCTCGACATTGCGAATCACCCTCAACTTCTCCTTCTCCGACCAAACCTCTAGTAAGGTCTTCGCCACTACACCCCTCCATCCTCCTCGCCACCATGCCCTTCACCTCCGCCTCAACTTCACGAACAAAAGCCCTAACATTTCCAAGTCGATTGCCTCTCCTAACCACCCACTGAATAACCCATCAATTTCCGACCTCCTCTACTTTCGCCAGCCATCTTCGACCCCCTTCGCACCACCAATGCCTTTGTCGCATCTTCAGGATCCTGCTGAGCTTCTTTGACAAGGTCGCAAGGCCATACTTTGTGTTTCAGGCTGCCGATTGGTGCTGCCATTACCGCAAAGCTTCAAGCAAGCTTTGAAGCTTGCTTCCCAATCGAAGGCCCCACGTGCACCCTCCAAGAGACGTGGATACTGTCATTAATTTTACCATTGCAGTACATGAATGGGATTTCTCAGAGACAAAACATAGGTCAAATGTTTGAATAAGATAAAAAGTGAGTTGATGCAATCAGAAATGGGTTTATGTGCAATCCAGGAATTAAATGACATCTGGTAACCCTAAAACAGACCCGCTTAACTCAAAAAGGTTCTGGTCAGGATAAAAATCAAGTAAACCCTCTAAAAATCATGGAAAAATATCCCCTAGGGTTTAGAACATTCAATTTGGCCTTTGGAACCTAGTTTGACCTAGATTAGGGTCCTAGCTCATCAATTGACCTAATTTAGATTTTTACACAAAATGTCCAATCAAACGTGGTTAAACTTAAAATCCAACTTCACCATTGGATTCCTTAGGTCCAAATTAGGTTTGTACCAAAATTTGGACCTAAGGGGAGGTCATGTTAACCTACTTTGCAAATTAGTACACCCAATTACATTTTGGTCCCTATCTTTTGAAAGCCATTGCAGAAACCCCCCTAACTTCTTCGCCACTCTTACAAGCAAGTCCCTCCACCATTATTGGGGAGAGATCCTACTCCAGCGAGGAATAGAGAGGGAATACTCTCTGATTCCTCAGAGATCTCTTCCCAGATTTGGAAGGAAGATTCTATGAGGAATTCCCTTCCATCTGAACTCAATCCTGATCTAAGATTTGCACCCAATCTCTCGTGCGAACGCACGAGAGATTTGGGTACTTAACTATTTCCATCTCCAGTGAGGATTCCCACGCTTCCAAGCACAGGAGTCCCTGCCTGTGCCTATAAATTAACCCCCAACTTCGGCCGCACCTCCTCAGCTTGACTTTGCCGGAATTCCACCTCAATTTCCTCTTCTTCTCCTTCGGCCAAGGGGTCCAGCGAGCTCCGGCGATCCCCCTCCTCTTCCTCGTCGCTTTGCCACAAAACCAGTGGCAGAGCTATCCTCCTCATCCTCCTCCACGTCGCGCAACACCCGCGCGAGCCACCCTAACCTCGTCGTCGCCGCCTTCTTCCTCTACTGGGCGCCTTCTTCTCCAGTGACAGCAGGTACTGTCGGCCGCCTTCTCGCCCCCTTCATCCCCTTAGTTAGGTTAGAACTGTTCTTCTCTATCCCCACTTTCATTTCCCTCAACTTATTTCACCAAACGCTCCTCGATCGCCGCTGTCCACCACCATCTTCTTCATCTCCGGCCACCCTCCGGCGAGACACTCCCATCACTCCGCAGCCCCACACGTCTCGCCGACCACCGCATAACCTCCGCCTCACCTCACTGAACATCCTCCACCCATCCACAGACCCTCTACGCCTCCACAACTACCCCCCGATCAAACCCATCCGACTGGCCACAGAGCGATCTAGGCACGCACGCCTAGGCCACCCCGCGGCCTGCCACCTACCGCCTCACCTTCGCCATGACACGGAGAAGGTGCTCCTATGGTCTAATTAAGCTGCAAGGCTCTTTTTGTGTCAGGCAAGTTTCACGCTCCAGCCGCCATTAGCGGTGACTCGAGGAGGTCGCAAGCTCATCCCAGCCTGCAATGCTCCAGGAGCCCAGGTCCAGCTAACTCGAGGAGGCCTCGCGAAGTCATCTGTTCCAGAGAGTGGCACCGCGAAGCCTGCAGTGCTGCAATTGAAGCACGGTCTCCTGCGGGCACGAGTGAAAGAACGATGGAACAATAGTCCCACCTCAGTAAGCTGTGAAGCGCTGGAGTGATTTAAATTGATTTTCTGCTATTAGTTCGTTGCCTTCGATAACACATGGGGAGAGGTCCCTCACCTATACTCACCGCCTCGTCCGTGAGCTCATCACACGGATCTGGCGACCCGACCCGACACCCTCTTGAGCACTCCTCGCGCACCACGCCCACGTCGGTGCGCCTGGACCCGGGTGCGCGACCCGACCCGTTTACCCGGCTCTGGGAGAGCGTGCTGACGAGTGATACAGAGAGAGAGAGACGCGGGTGTGGGTAGAGGGGTAGGTTTTCCTCCTCCTTGGTTTGTGAAGGGAAGGAACTGAAGAAGGCAGCAGGGACTTAGCCGCTGCAAGCGAAGGAAAAGAAGAAGGAAGGAAGCCATCGTAGAGGAAAAAGAGAAAGGCAAGGCAGAGGGAAGAGGCGAAGGAAAAAAGAGAAGAGGAACTGAAGAAGAAAGAAGAAATAAAGAAAGGTAAAGACAAGAAGAAGAAGAAGAGAAGCTGAAGGCAAGGGAAACAGAACCAAGGAAGGAAGAAGAAGAGAAAGCAAAGCGAAGGAGAAGAAGACCCGCAGAGAAAAGGAGAAAGATACTGCAGGAGAAGAAAGAAGAAAGGCAAGAGAAGAAAGAAGAAGCATAAAGAAGAAAGGAAGAAAATCAGAAGTCAGAAGAACAAGAACAAGAGAAGAGAAAACATCTTTTTAAGACGTCTGATCCCATGATCAAACATCCAAATTCTTTATTTTTGCCACAATTGACTTTTAAACTCATGCATTTATATATTTTGAATTAAGTTTTGAGTAATTAAGTGTTCAATTACATTCTTGAGATTAGTAATAAATTCTAATTTCTCCCTGTGTTCGACCTCGGATACTTAGGTTTTCGAGTAATAAACTTTTATTTGTTGACAACGCTTGATCACCTATGCTACGACGCAACTCATTGTTAAAACACGATCAAGACAGCGTCAACATTTGGGCGCCGTTGCCGGGGAGCAACGGGCAATTTATCACTAGTCTCTACATTCTTTTTATCATATTGAACACTAACTTGCCCTACTTTGCATTGTTGTGATCTTGCAGGTATTTCACGAGAAGATCCCTCTCGCAAGTCAACCACTCCAGGGAAGATAATTTCTTTTCTTCCTTAAACTATCCCCTAAGCTTTGAAAGACAAAAGGAAGAAATTAATTTAGGAATCAATTGCCTTCTTTCTATAGTAATCACCATCTTTAAGGTAAACATTTCCTGACTTTGCGAAAATTTTTCAAATCTTCTTGAAGTTGGAGCGATTTTTTTAAAGTTTCTATCCCACAAATTCATGTGCCTAATAGAAATCACTCTTAATCTCCGTGGACAACACTCTTCTTGTTTTTGAGTCCAAAGAGAACCTTTTCAAAAAGAAAAAGAGGATTGGAAATAGAACCAAATTAGGGTTTCTACAGTAGGGTCTTAGAGTGCTAGTCACACATGCCTGTATAAAAGGAGATGAACCCTCCCGCATCAGTGTGCTACCCAAGCCCTTGATTGAAGAGATCTAAACAAGACAAACCCTAAGAAAAATTGAGGTCTAAGATCACTTGATCTTAAAATCTTGGACCTAATAAACTGGGAGTCAAATCAGGGTGGTCTCTAGGTCCCAAACTTAGAATCATTCTGCCATCTATAGGACAGGTCAGGTGAAGTTGACCCCTTGGGTCAACCAACCTCTAAAGTAGGTCACAACATCAAAATATCTAAAGTTCAAGTGAGAACTCTAAAGCACCTTTGAAATAAAAGTGATAGACTTAAGAGGTCAAGGTCCCCATTCTGATCTCCCTGGAATCTCAGTGACAAGAGAGGTCAGGTGGGGGAAACCCTGTAACCCGTGGGGACGCTCTACCGTGTAGGGGTCTTTGCGGGACTCTCCCTCTCTGGCTGCCCAGGTAATTCTCAGGTGGACGACCTTTTGATCTAGGGGTACCATCCGCTCCGAACCTCCATAGTCATCCAAACGTCTTTGGGTGTCTTGATTAGGTCAAAAACATCTCCAGTCCCTCATCTTTTCTCTTTAGAGCACACACACATTTTCAGTGGGACTCTTTATTCAGATCTAATCGCTTCATAACTTGATTCTACATCTTGATTCAAACTCTGATTCTACATCTTGATTCTACTACCTGATTCAAATATGCAGCCAAACCACTTAGGACGACCATTCAAGAAACTTGAATATTGGAGATCCATGAGAGATAGGATGATTGAGGATGCCCTGAAATTCTATGAAAAAGAAGACAAAACCTCAACACCAGTAGAAAACATTCAGGTTGATGTCCCAACAACCACAACCTTTATTATAACTTGTGCCCAAGTACTATTGGCAGAAGCCACAAAAGGATCAACCCGTGACTTGCTCATTACTGGATACATTGAGATAGAAAAATTGTACAATCTTGAATACCTTCGATGTATGACAAATCCTCGACTTTGGAAGCAACACTAAGATGATCTTGAAAAATGGGAAGAGATAATGAGATTAGTAAAATAAATTATCGACTAGAAGTACCCGTATATACCACAAATAGAAGATGAACCATCTTGGGACAACATCAAGGATCAATCTGATCTCGAGTTTGAGGCAGAAAATGGTTGTGGATTCCCAACCCAGATGGAGTACAATATGCCTGATATTGAAGAAGGTTGGGAAACTCCAAATGCAGGAAAACATAATGTTGAGCCCACTCTAGACCATGAATCACCAGGCTTAGAATCCCAAAACTCCTGCAATAATGAGAGTAGAACTGAACCTCTCGAGGGTGTAAATTTCGTCCCTTATTCTGATAAGGTGACCCTCGAAGGTTATTCAGACCTAGATTCTAGTGATTCAACCCACATCCTAAGCCCAGAATCTAGATCTGAAACCTATTTTGAAGATTTCAAGGCCCCATGTGAGGAAGATCAATCTTGCAATGAAGAATATGATTTTGGGCCTCTATTTAATGAATATCCCTCGTCAACATCCTCAGAGGAACTAATCGATTTTTTGGAAGTCATGCCAATTTACGATACAGAAACTGAGTTGGACAAGTGGGGTTTCAATTGGGTCTGCCCTACCAGCTTAGAACCTGAGCTTCTACTAGATAAAGACACCTTTTTGAGCTCAGAATTAACATCTAGGCTAGACCCCAGTCAGGCTACTGAATCTACAACATATGATTTATTTTATGGTGGAACTCATGATCTTAATCTCAATCAGATTTTGATTTTCGCAAACTCTGACAATTTCGAATCTGACCATAACATCAGAGAAAATCTGCTTCCTGAGTATAACAAGCCAATTATCTTTGAAGCCACTTGCTCCACATATACAGAACCAATCAAAACCCGTTCACTACCTCGACCTGCAACCGGACTCAATTTCTATTCTGATTCGCCTCTCACTGAGCCGTTTGCAGATGATTCAACTCCACATCTATACCAGGTATCGGGTATTGATCAAACCGAAAAACAGGAGCCATCATTCTTTGATCACCCCTGTAGGGTTTCCACACCATACACTGATTATTTTTCAGAACCCTACTCTGACCAGGCTGATTCAACTCAGCCTAAACTCGAGTTTTCACTTCCATATCCATCCGAGCCACATTGCATATGGTGGGTTCCGCATCTGTTGATCTACATCTAACAACCCACCAGACTTATTGGGTTTAGGCTGCATCATCAGCCCACTAATCTTAGCAAGCACTTGGTTGGACCAACCAGGCTCTTAATCAAGGTGCTTGTTTTACAAAATTTCGCTGATTTGACCACTCCCTCTCCACCCCATTTTTCGCTCGGCTGAAGGCATTAAATTTAGCGCTTAACGGGAGGCAACCCACCATTCCAAAAAATAGAGACCCGTTTGATTATTTGTCTTACTCCATGTCCATTGTACCTTGAGTTCAGCCTTAGACAATTGATCCCACCTCTGGTACACGTACCAGAGCTTGAAATCGTCCGCATCAGTCATTTTCGACTCATTCACCCACTCGATGTATCCTGTTCTAAGTCCCTGACCTCAACACTATTTCACACCCTCCGTTTACAATGAGGACATTACAAAACTTAGGCATGGTGGGGTGATAAAGTGCATACATACAGAACCAAGAAAAAGTTAGAAGGATTCTCACAAAAAATTCACATATGTCAAAAACACAAAAAAATTGAAAAATTATGAAAAAGAACAAAAAAATGGAGGGAGGAAATTTTGTGAGCCACATAATCATAAGGAGGAGAAAAAGACAAAAGGAGCACAAAATGAAAAAGAAAAAGAAATAGTCATTAGTAAAATATTAAGGGATTAACTGAAGTTCTAGACCAGACCAAGAAAAGAGAAAAAGAAAAGTGCTAAGGAGACATAACAAGAGATTAGCGGGAACGTTGATCTTAGGCCTCTTGGGCTAGATTCTTTAGCTTAAAAATTTACGTCTCCGCTAAAATCTGGATAATCCTCATGAGGTTGGGGAAAAATGCGAAGCTTAAGTATTAGGTCTAAGGCTTAGGAAGTATTCGGCCTCGTTAACTGACCTTCGATTTGCAAGATTCGGTAACCTAAGCACCCCAATTCACACACAGTCTGGTTCAGTGCACATAAATATCCAAATCACGCAAAAAGCATTTCAATGTTATGAAAAAGTCACCTAGATTAGGAGCAGCCGATCAACACAAGTTGATTTGGACGAGTTCCCAGTGCGGAGAGGTAGGAAATTCCCCTCAAAGATGTGTAACAACATATCATCTCCTCGGTGCTTATCTCTTAAGATATTTAAATATCCTACTGGGGGCATGTAAGCACTCTGCTGGTTCAGATACCATGGGCGGCATTATCACGAAATGTCGATTGCCAGGGTCTGAATTTGGCCAACGGAACGCCATGGGCGGGATTATCTCGAAATCTCGAAAGCCAAGGTTCTGGGGGTTGCCATGGGCAGTGCTATCTCAAAGCATCGATTGTTAGGGACCCTTGAGGATTGATGATGGGGACGAGGAATCCGATACAGACTGTGTTGAGAAGCCAATCCGAAGCTAGAAATAAAAAGAAAAGAGAGAGAAAATTATCCAAACAAATAAATCTTCTGTCTCTCTCTTACAAAAAATGCACTGCAAACTGAACCTAGGCTAAAAATATCTCAAGCACGGGTGCTTTAACCACGGAGTCCAACAAACTCTAGGGTTAGTTTCTGTGGGCCTTAAAAACCTTTGCGGAAGACTGAGGCTAAAGTGGGTCAGGTCTGGATTTTGGTTGATACTTGAGTACCTCTAGGCCTATTGTCGGCATTCTGACCTAATCACAAAAGAAAAAGAAAAGTACTTATCATAACTGATGACAGACACTCAGGATCTAGAACAGAAGTTAAAACCTTGAAATTTTGCTAACGGACTAGCAAAAGCTAGGCATAGGGGTATGATGAGAGCCTCATCATGAGCCATAACTAGCTCACTTTGACCTAATAAAGAGAATAAAAGCTCCTACATAACCTGAAAGAAGGCTTAATTGAAGGAATAAATGTTCTGAGAAGAAAACATGAAATAAAGGTTAAAACTGCAATTTTACCATTGCAGTACATGAACGGGATTTCTCAGAGACAAAACATAGGTCAAATGGTTTGAATAAGATAAAAAGTGGGTTGATGCAATCAGAAATGGGTTTATGTGTAATTCAGGAATTAAATAACATCTGGTAACCCTAAAACAGACCTACTTAACTCTACAAGGTTTCGGTCAGGATAAAAATCAATTAAACCCTCTAAAAATCATGGAAAAATATCCCCTAGGGTTTAGAACATTCAATTTGGCCTTTGGAACCTAGTTTGACCTAGATTAGGGTCCTAGCTCAACAATTGACCTAATTTGGATTTTTGCACAAAATGTCCAATCAAACATGGTCAAACCTAAAATCCAACTTCACCATTGGATTCCTTTGGTCCAAATTAGGTTTATACCAAAATTTGGACCTAAGGGGAGGTCATCTTAACTTACTTTGCAAATTAGTACACCCAATTACATTTTGGTCCATATCTTTTGAAAGACATTGCAGAAACCCCCTTAACTTCCTCACCACTCTTACAAGCAGGTCCCTCCACCATTATTGGGGAGAGATCCTACTCCAGCGAGGAATAGAGAGGGAATACTCTCTGATTCCTCAGAGATCTCCTCCCAGATTTGGAAGGAAGATTCTCTGAGGAATTCCCTTCCATCTGAACTCAATCCTAATCTAAGATTTGCACCCAATCTCTCATGCGAACGCATGAGAGATTTGGGTACTTAATTGTTTCCATCTCAGGTGAGGATTCCCACGCTTGGACAAGCACAGGAGTCCCTGCCTGTGCCTATAAATTAACCCCCAACTTCGGCCGCACCTCCTCAACTCGACTTGGCCGGAATTCCACCTCAATTTCCTCTTCTTCTCCTTCGGCCAAGGGGTCCAGCGAGCTCCGGCGATCCCCCCTCCTCTTCCTCGTCGCTCTGCCACGAAACCAGTGGAAAAGCTGTCCTCCTCATCCTCCTCCGCGTCGCGCAACACTTGCGCGAGCCACCCTAGCCCCGTCGTCGCCGCCGTCTTCCTCCACTGGGCGCCTTCTTCTCCGGCGACAGCAGGTACTGCTGGCCGCCTTCTCGCCCCCTTCGTCCCCTTAGTTAGGTTATAACTGTTCTTCTCTATCCCCACTTTCGTTTCCCTCAACTTATTTCACCAAACGCTCCTCGATCGCCGCTGTCCACCACCATCTTCTTCATCTCCGGCCACCCTTCGGTGAGACGCTCCCATCACTCTGCAGCCGCACACGTCTCGCCGACCACCGCCTAACCTCCACCTCACCTCACTGAACATCCTCCACCCATCCACAGACCCTCTACGCCTCCACAACTACCCCCTGATCAAACCCATCCGACCGGCCACAGAGCGACCTAGGCACGCACACCTAGGCCACCCCGCGGCCTGCCACCTACCACCTCACCTTCGCCGTGACACAACGAAGGTGCTCCTGTGGTCTGATTAAGCCGCAAGGCTCTTTTTGTGTCAAGCAAGTTTCACGCTCCAGCTGCCATTAGCGGTGACTCGAGGAGGTCGCAAGCTCGTCCCAACCTGCAATGCTCCAGGAGCCTAGGTCTAGCTAACTCGGGGAGGCCTCACAAAGTCATCTGTTCCAGAGAGTGGCACCGCGAAGCCTGCAGAGCTGCAATTGAAGCACGGTCTCCTGCGAGCGCGCGCGAAAGAATGGTGGAGCAATAGTCCCACCTTGGTAAGCTGTGAAGCACTGGAGTGATTTAAATTGATTTTCTGCTATTGGTTCGTTGCCTCCGATAACACATGGGGTGAGGTCCCTCACCTATACTCACTGCCTTGTCCGTGAGCTCATCACACGGATCTGGCGACCCGACCCAACACCCTCCTAAGCACTCCTCGCGCACCACACCCACGTTGGTGCACCTGGACCCACGCGCGCAACCCGACCCGTTTACCCAGCTTTGGGAGAGCGTGCTGAAGAGTGATACAGAGAGAGAGAGACGTGGGTGTGGGTAGAGGGGTAGGTTTTTCTCCTCCTTGGTTTGTGCAGGGAAGGAACTGAAGAAGGTAGCAGGGACTTAGCCGCTGCAAGCGAAGGAAAAGAAGAAGGAAGGAAGCCATCGCAGAGGAAAAAGAGAAAGGCAAGGCAGAGGGAAGAGGCGAAGGAAAAAAGCGAAGAGGAACTAAAGAAGAAAGAAGAAATAAAGAAAGGTAAAGACAAGCAGAAGAAGAAGAGAAGCTGAAGGCAAGGGAAACAGAACCAAGGAAGGAAGAAGAAGAGAAAGCAAAGCGAAGGAGAAGAAGACCCGCAGAGAAAAGGAGAAAGATACTGCAGGAGAAGAAAGAAGAAAGGCAAGAGAAGAAAGAAGAAGCACAAAGAAGAAAGGAAGAAAATCAGAAGTCAAAAGAACAAGAACAAGAGAAGAGAAAACATCTTTTTAAGACGTCTGATCCCATGATCAAACATCCAAATTCTTTATTTTTGCCACAATTGACTTTTAAACTCATGCATTTATATATTTTGAATTAAGTTTTGAGTAATTAAGTGTTCAATTACATTCTTGAGATTAGTAATAAATTCTAATTTCTCCCTGTGTTCTACCTCGGATACTTAGGTTTTCGAGTAATAAATTTTTATTTGTTGACAACGCTTGATCACCTATGCTACAAGGTAACTCATTGTTAAAACACGATCAAGACGGCGTCAACAGATACCCTCCAAGAAGTGACCTAGGTCTCCAATTGGAAGCAGCGTGCGCTCCTTTGGCTTCAATTGGAGGACCACTGCTGCTGCCGGCCGCACGAAGAAGGCAGTGGGATTTAGTCCCACCTCGGAAGCACAGGAACCGTTGGAGTGCTATAAATTGATTTTCTCACCTCGGAAGCTGGTAGTCCTGGTCCCGGGTACGCGAATCCCTGACATCCGATTACCCGAGCATATGACCTAACATTGAGAAAGAGAAGGGGAAGAGAGGAAGTGAGAGAGAGAGCGGGGGAAGGGGGGTTTTGTTCTTCTGTGCATTGGCTAACACTTAGCCAAAATTCGAACCCTTTCCCCTGTGCTTGGAGAAGAGAAGTCCTGAAGAAGGAAGAAGAAAGGCAGAAGAAGAGGAGGAGTGTAGAAGAAGAAGAGAAAGAGAAGGGCAAGACAAAAGAAGACTCATTGAACACTGTAGCTTCTGAGCACTCATTGAAAGATTTTGTCGTCTGATAGTGCACTGTGTACTAATGCTTGCGTTGATTTAAAGTGGTTGATAATGTTCATTTATTTAGATCATTAAGTAATTATTAAATTGTATCTAAGCTAATAATTGGTGATTCAAATCACCATTATTTTGTTTTAGATATCTTTTTGCCTCATTAGATTCATGTTATACATTGAATATTAGTTTTGAGTAATTAATTATGCTCATTTATATTATTTGTTGAGATTAGTGCATGAATTCCATATTTGCCCACTGTGTTCGACCTCGGACTTAAATTCGAGTAATAAATTGTATTTGTTGATTTCGCGATTTATTGGCTATACTACGGCGCAACGACTTTTAAAATACCGATTATCTTATACAACATTTTGGCGCCGTTGCTGGGGAGCAATGCGTAATTCACCACTATTCTCGTGCTATATTTTGTTATATATTTGAGCACTAACTTGCACTGTTTGATTTCTTGTGATTTTGCAAGGCACTTCACGAGGAGATCTTCTGCGCAAATCAACCACTCCAGGGTAGGTAAATTTTCTATTCTTCCCTAATCAACCTCTTAATCTTGGGAAGACAAAAAAGGAAACAATCAATTAGGAATCACCTACCTTATTTTTATAGTAATCATCATTTAACAAGGCAAGTGTCCTGACTTGCGAACAAATTTCATATCTAATTGGAGTTTGAAGCGATTCTGTTTAGAAATTCCCTACCTTATTTGCTTGTACCTATCAGGGACTACGCTTAAACTCTAAATCACTTTGAGCTAACATCTTTCTTGCTTAAAGCCCAAGGTCAACAAGTTAAGATCAATTGGACTTGGAATAGAGCAAATTAGGGTTTCAATTTTTTGGGTTTTGGAGTGCTAGTTCACAATTGTCTGCATAAAAGGTAACAAACCCACCTACATTTGTGTGCTACCCAAGCCCTTGGTTGAAAAGATCTAATCAAGAAAAATCCTAAAAATCAGGCTCTAATTTCACTTAAATCCTAAAATCTTGGACCTAATAACTTGAGTGTCAATTCAAGGTGATTTCTAGGTCTTGACCTAGATTTCATTTTATCATCTTTAGGGCAAGTCAGGTGAAGTTGGTCTACCTAGTAGGCCAACCAACCTCCAAAAGGTCACAAGTCAAATTAACTTATAATCAAGTGGAATTAAAGGCACAAATTAGGACTTAAAATTGGTAGACTTAAGAGATTAAGTTATCCATTCTGGTCTACTTGGACCCTCAGTGATAAGGAAGGTCAGGTGGAGGAAATCCTGTAATCTGTGGGGATGCTCTACTATGTAGGGGTCTTTGTGGGACTCTCCCTTCTTGGCTGCCTAGGTAATTCTCAGGTGGATGACTTTTTGATCCAGATGTATCATTCGCCCCGAATCTTTATAGTTATCCAAAAATCTTTGGGTGCCTTAATTGGGTGAAATTTCGCATCTAGTCCCTCATCTTTTCTATTAGAGCATATACATGGATCTTCTTGGGAATTTCTAATATGATTTGATTAACTGCAATCTAATCTTGAGTTTTGATTCTACATCTTGATTCCACCACTTGATTCAAAAATGCAACCTGGCTATATAGGAAAACTGTTTACGAAACCTGAGTCCCAAATGAGTATGAAAGAAAGGATAATTGAGAATGCTTATAGAAACCATGAAGAATATTGTAAAAGGGGCATTCAGGATAAATTCAAGAAAACAATGAACCACATTTTGAATCGCATGGAGATGATATGGATACAACTAAACCACGGTTCTACCCGAGATGATCTCTTAGTAGAACACATGGAATTTGTGAAATTACACAACAATGATTGTCTGCAATATTGGTCAAATCCTTTAGTTCCGGAAGAACTCCATAATTTTTTGGGAAAATGGGGACAATTTCTGAATAAATTGTATAGATCCATCGATCAAAAATACCCGTCAGAATTTAAGATGACATCTTGGAGTAATTCCAGTAATCCATGTAATTTCCCAAATCCTGGGTTTGATGATCAAGCTTGTTATGGACCCCCAACCCAAATGGAATCTAATTCAAATTACGAACAAATTGGCATTCCTGATCTTGAGACAGGTTGAGACAATCCGATTACAGGTGTTCACAATTTTGAGCCAACCTTAGAAAGTCAAGAGCTTGGTTCACCAAGCTTAGATTTCCCAGATGCCTGTGATACCAAGATTGAATCAGAACCTCTCAAGGGTGTAAATTCCGTCTCTTATTCTGATAATGTGACTCTCGATAGCAATTCTGATATCCCTGTAAAGCCCAACTTAGATTCTAGTGATCCAACCCACATCGTTAACCTAGAATTTGGATTCAAGCCTTTTTGGGATGATCATGAGGCCCAATATGATAAAATTCAGATTTTGAATTTGGATTATGATTCAGGGCCTGTATTTGATGAGTGCACCTCTCCAACCTCCTTAGAGACACATATCAATTTTTCGGAAGTTACGCCAATCTACGATACAGAAATCGAGGAGTTGGAAGAGTTGGGACTGGATTGGGTCTTCCCTATATGCCTAGAACCCGAACCCATGCCTAATAAGAACATCTTTTTTAGTTTGGATTCAAAGAATAGGCTAGATCCAAGTCAGGTTGCTGATTGTACATCTCTTAATTTATTATGTGGTGAAACCCCTGATCCCGAATCTAATTCAGAACATGATTATTTGCAAGCGAAATCGAGGTTTTAAAAATTGCGTTATAGTATAGGCAAAATCTCTTTGAAAATAAATAATATTTATTACTCGAATTTTAAGTTCGAGGTCGAACACGGAGAAATATGAAATTCAAAACTCAAGATCACAATTTGTGTCAAAAATATAAGAGATTGCAACAAGAATAATGTCCGGTATCAATGTGCAAAAAGAATGGAGTAAAATGGTGATTTAAATCACCAATTACTCCTCACAAGTAGCAACTAAATCAAAGCCTCAAATATATGTAATCAGATGTATTAGACGGCTTAAACAGCCTGGCGCTACAGTGCTACTTAGAGACTCAAGGGTCTCTCTTCTTCTTTCTTTCTTTCTTTCTGTGCTCTGCTTCTCCTGCCTTGTCTTCTCTTCTTCCTTTTATTCTTCTTCTGTTTTCCTTCTTTTTCTCTTCCTCTGCGTCTCCCCTTCCTTCTTCTTTCCTTCTTCTGGCTCAGGTCTTTTCTCCTCTTCTTCTTGCCTTTCTGTCTTTCTTCTCATTTCTCCTTCTTCATGCAGAGGGGGAAGGTTCTTCAAATGGCTAAATGTCAACCGTTACTCTCTGTAGCAAAACCCCCTGCCCCCGCACGTTCTCTCTCTTTCTCTCTCTGGGTCACACTCTCCCAAAGCCTTCCACAGTACCGGGTTATCAAGTTTTGGACCTAGAGCGCACTTGGGTCTAGGGCTGCGGACATGATTGCAACTGAGGAGTGGAATCGGGTTAGGCAGGTCAGGTCTACGCCAGGCCTGCGGGGGACGAGTCATGAGCGAGGCGCAGGTGAGCAGGTGAGAGGGGGACCTCACTAGCCGCAAACACTTTTTCAATTTATGTGGCCTTACACGCCCTTCAGCTTCCGAAGTGGGACTAAAGTCCCACCTTCCTTTTGCTCATCCACAGCAGCACGGTCTCCTCCTCGATTGGGTCAGCTGCTGAGGGTATCTCCCTCAATTGAAGACCTGGGTGTGCGCGCGTGATGTTTCTGTGCGATCTGGAGCTAAGGCCTGGAGTGAAGGCGCCCTAGAGTGGGCTCAAAGCTTTCTTGAAGTAGCTGCAACAATGGCGGTGACGGCTGGAGACCTGAAACTGAAGAAAAGGGCCTCTCGGTCACGACAGATAGCTTAATAGGTTCGCTGTGGAGTGGCGAGTGCAGTGGTGGGTGCAGCGTGTGGTGAGAGTGAGGGTGGAGGCCTGACGATGATGGAAACAACTGTGTGAAGGTGGGTCATTCAGGGGTGCGTTTGGGTGAGCGGTGGAGCGAAATAAGAGAGGGCTTTTGTTGGTGGTGGAACGACGAAGGTTATGGGGTGGTTGGCGAGGCAGATGGAGGAGTGTAGTGGCGGATATGCCTCACTGGAGGAGTGATTGGAGATGGAAAAGTCAGAGGTGAGAGATGGCGGTTGGCGGTTGTGTGTGTCTGTGAGGGTAGGAAAACGAAATAGAAAGAGAGAGGGAGCAAAAGAAGGGCTTAGCGAGAGAGTAGGGAGCCGGAGGGCTTCGGTGTTGGTCGATCGGAGCCGGAGAAGGAAGATGATGCGGCGAGGCGGCGATGTCGATTGAAGTAGAGGCATGACCTCTCGTTGACAGGAGAGGTTCGCGAAGATGAGGGGAGGATAGTCGACCATCTAATTTGATGGTTGGACAACCTGAGGAGGAGAGCGGAGAGGGGTCACCAGAGCTATGTTTGAAGGTGGCCAGAGATGGAGTATAGGAGGGTTTCTTAGGCCAAAACTTGCTGAAATGCACGGTCGTGCCTTGGGGATTTTTTTATAGGCCATAGGAAGCCCTTACAAGCTTGGAAAGAAGCTTTCAAGCTTGGAGGGTAGTCGCGGCAAAGGATACCCGAACCTTTGAAAGGTTCGCATGGCCTTTTGGGAAGGACTTAGAGCCCAAGGAATGGCTCAAATGGAAGGAAACCTCCCAAGGAATCCCTGTATCAATTTTGAGAGGGATTGATTGAGAATTGAGTGAGAAATCCTCGCTCAAAACTCGATGGTGAAGGTTTCACCTTCCAAAAATGGCACGGGGACTTGGTTGTGAAGAAGACAAAGAAGTTGGGGGAATATTTGTAAGAAAATTTAAAAGTTAAGGTTTTGAATGAGATAGAAAGAGTCTGACTGGACAAAAATTCAAACTTGGTCAAGATGATCTCAGATTAGGCCCAAATTTTGATGCAAACCTAATTTGGACCCAAGGAATCCAATGGTGAAGTTAGATTTAGGTTTTGACCAAGTTTGATTGGGTAATTTATGCAAAAACCTAAATTAGGACAAATGTCTGTCTGAGACTCTATTTTGGGTCAAGTTCGGTTCTAATGGCCAAATTGAAGGTTCCAAATCTTAGAGAATATTTTTATATGAATTTTATAGGATTTAGGTGAATTTTATCTTGACTAAAACCTCAGTTAATTACGTAGGTCTATTTTTTAGGGTTTTAAAAGTCATTTAATTCTTAAAATAAGTGCAAACCCTTTTCTTTTTATTCTAACCCACTTGTTAGACTTTTAGGACCATTTAACCCTTAATTACCCCTTGAGAAAACCCAGGATTGTACTACATTCATGATATGATGGTAAAACTGCAGTTTTAACCCTATTTTCTTATCTTTCCCTTAGAATGGTTATCCAGTGACTTAAGGCTCTCTGGCAGTTATGTAGTAGCATTTACTGACTTAATTAGATCAAAATGAGTTAGTTATGGCTCATGATGGTGTTCCCATCAATGATTCCCGCAAGTTCTCTGACGATTTCGAATCTTACCCTGATTTCAGATAATTGTTGTTTCCTGACAACTCTAAGCCTATCTACGATCTCAGCATAAATGACCCATTCTTCGACTCTGACTCTGAGGCCCCTGATCCCGAGATCATCGATTTGAAATCAGGTTCCACTGAGATGGAATCATTCCTTTTTGATCCTCCAGAATTAGAAACAGTAATTGCCTAGAGTGTCTGCAATCCAGAGTTCGAATCTTTCCTTGACTTAGATTTCCATAACCCTCTAAACACTCTTCAGGCATTTACATTTGATTTTGATGGCCATTATGACTCTTTAGACGAACCTACCTTGGAATCCTTCCTAGAGGAGCCCTCACACACAATTCTTATTTATGCCACCTCTTCTACACATACAGAGCCTTCCAAAACCCGTTCTCAACTCTGACCTAGAACTAGACTTAATTTTTACTCTGATTCCCCTCTCGATGAGCCGATTGGACATGATTCTCCTCCACATTTCAATCAAGTTTCAGACTTCGATCAGACTAATAATCACGCCCCATCCTTCTCTAATCACTCCCATAGGGTTCCTACATGCTCCACCGACCCTTTCTCATTTGAGCATCCCTACTCTGACCAGGTTGATCCGATTCAGCCAAACTGTAGCTTTTCACTTCCACATTTACTTGAACTCCACAGCATATGGTGGGTTCCGCATCTACTGATTCACATCTATCAACTCATTGATTGATTGGGTTTGGGCTGCATCATCAGCCTGTTGATCTGAACAACCACCTGGTTGGACCAACCAGGCTACTGATCAAGGTGCTTGTTCTATAAAATTCATCTGATTTGACCACTCCTTCTCCATGACCATTTCTTCTCGACTAAAGGCATTGAATTTAGCGCTTAACGGGAGGCAATCTGTCATTCCAAAAACCCGAGATCCTTCTAATTATCCTTTTATACTTCACGTCCATTGCACTTTGAGTTCAGTTTTAGAATAGTTGACTCCACCTTTGGTACTCGTACCAGAGCTTGAAATCGTTCGCAACAGTCATCCCAACCCATTCACCCATCCGATTATCCTATTCTAATCCTTGAACACAAACTGATTTAATACCCACCGGTTTACAATGAGGACATTGCAAAACTTAGGCTTGGGGGGATGTTAAAGTGCAAACATACAAAAATTCAAAGTTTTGAAGGATTCTCACAAAAAAATACATATTCCAAAAAAAACCAAAAAAATAAAATAGAAAAAGAAAAAAAAAACAAAAAATGGAGAAAAGGGAGGAAATTTTTATTGCATATCATTTTTGAGAGGAGAGAGGAGGTGATTTAAATGTCAAAAAGGAGCAACAATTTGAAATAAAAAGAGTTAGTCATTAGTAAATGATTATGGAACCTACTTAGTTCTAGACCAAATTAAAAGAAAGAAATAAAGTAAAAAAAGTACTAAGAGATACGGAGATTAGTATGAGTGCTGATCTTAGGTCTCTTGGGCTTGTTTTAGGCTTAAAAATTCAAGTATTTGTTAAGATCTAGATAGTCCTCAAGAGGTTGAGGAAAATGTGAAACTTTAGTATTAGGGCTAAGGGTTAGGGATTATTTGGCCTTGTTAACTGACCTCTGGTTTGCGGGACTTGGTAACCTAACCACCCTAATCGACACATAGTTTGGTTCAGTGCACTTGTCAAATTCATGCAAATGCGTTAATTATGTTTTGAAAATGCTACCTAGATTAGGAATAGCTTATCAACACAAGTTGATTTGGATGAGTTCCCGACGTAGAGAGGCGAAAAATTTCCCTCGAAGATGCACAAAAACATACCATCTCCTTGGTGCATGTCTCCTAGGATATCTAAATATCCTACTGGGGCATGTAAGCACCTTGTGTTGGTTCATATGCCATGGGCGTCATTATCACGAAATGTTGATTCTAGGGTCTGGATTTAGCTACAAAACGCCATGGGCGGTACTATCACGAAATGTCGAAAGTCAGGGTTCCGAGGGTTTCCATGGGCGATGCTATCTCGAAGTATCGAAAGCCAGGGACCCTACAAGGATTGATGGTGGGAGATAGGAATCCGATACAGACTATGTTGTAAAGCTAATCCGAAGCTAAAAATAAAGAAAAAGAGAGAGAAAACTCTCCAAAAAATGCAAAAAATTCTTCTATCTCTCTCTTGCAAAAATGCACTGCAAACTGGACCTGGACTAACCATGTTTTAAGCATGGGTGCTTTAACTGTGGAGTTCAACGAACCTTAGGTTAGTTCCTGTGGGCCTTAGAAACCTTCGCAACAGATTGAGGCTAAAGCTGGTCAGGTCTGGATCTTGGTTGGTACTTAAGTACCTCTAGGCCTATTGTTAGCATTCAGACGTAATCTACAAAAGAAAGCATATATGAAAAATCTAAGCATAAAAAGGCATGGTCTAGAATTTGAGTTATTTCCATGAGATTTTGCTAAGGGACTAACAAAAGTTAGGCATGAGGGTATGATGATAACGTCATCATCAACGATATCTAGCTTTAATTAGTCACAATTAAAGAATAAATGCTCCTACATAACTGCCAGAGGACCATAATTCATTGTATAATTATTTTGAGAGAATAACAAGAAAATAGGGGTAAAAATGCAGTTTTAACAGCATATCTCAATTGCAGAACAATCACGGGATTTGTCAAGGGTTAAATAAAGGTCAAATGATCTTAAATGTCTAATAAGAGGGTTTGTGTAGACAAAAATGGGTTTTCACGCGTTTCGAGGATTAAATGACATCTGAAATCCTAAAAACAGACCTGCTTGATTAACTGAAGTTTTGGTTAGAATAAAATTCACATAAACCCTCTAAAAATCATAGAAAAATATTCTCTAGGGTTTGGTATGCTTGATTTGACCATTAAAACCTAATTTGACCTAAAATAGAGTCTTAGACAGATAGCTGCCCTAATTGGGATTTTCGCATAAATTACCCAGTCAAACTTGGTCAAAACCTAAATCTAACTTCACCATTGGATTTCTTGGGACCAAATTATATTTGTACCAAAATTTAGACCCAATCAGAGATTATCTTGACCTAGTTTACAATTTGGTTTAGTCTGAATCTTTTCTCTCACACACATGCTCCTAACTTTCAAAATCCTTACAAATAGGCCCTTATCTTTGTCGTCACTCTTGGCAAATAGGTCCCTCCACCATTATTGTTGAGGAATCCTTCTTCAACAACTTTTGATTGAAGAGAACTCCTCTAATCAATGAATCCCTTCCAAAATTGGAAGGGAGATTCCTTGAGAAGTCCTCTTTCCAATGCATCAAGCTATGATCTCCATAACCTTCCCAATCTCTAATGTGAACGCATGAGAGATTCAAGTATCTTTTGAGTTTCCAACTTCGGCGAGCTTTCCAAGCTCGCAAAGCTTGATTCCCAAGCTAAACCAACTCCCTGAGGCCTATATAAGGATCCCCAGGGCCTGCCCATCCTCCCTACGCTTGAATTTGGCCGGAAAACCCTCAATTCATCCCTCCTTTCTGGCCGAATAGCTCCTCGGCATCTGACGATCTTCTCTGACCTCCCTTGTCATTCGTTCGCAATACCGGCGACGGATTCATCTTCCTTATCTTCCTCGGCATCATGCCGTACCAACCGACATCTCTCCCTCTGTCGTCTTCGCCTTCCTACCCTCACCGGAGCAGTTCTCTTCCACGACCCTGGCCATACCATACCTGACATCCTCCTTATCCTTTTCGACCCTTAGAGTAGGTAGTTAGGTCTCTTTAGTTCTTTAGATTAATTTCCCTTATTAAAAATCCAGAAACAAGCCCTCGACACTACGAATCACCCTCGTCTTCTCCGTCTCCGACCGTACCTTCGGTGAGGTGTCTCAGTCGCTACACCCATCCATCCACCTCGCCACCACGCCCTTCACCTCGGCCTTGACTTCACGAACAAATGCCCTAACATTTCCAAGTCGATTGCCCCTCCTAACTACCCACCGGATGACCCATCAATTTCTGACCTCCTCCGCCTTCGCTAGCCATCTCTGACCCCCCTCGTAGCACTCCACCGCCACCAACGTCTTTGCCGCATATTCACGATCCTACTGAGCTTCTCTGACAAGGCCGCAAGGCCATACTTTGTGGTTCACGATGCTGACTAGTGCTGCCATTACCGTAGAGCTTCAAGCAGGCTTTGAAGCTTGCTTCCCAATTGAAGGCCCGAGGTGCACCCTCCAGGAGACGCGAATACCCTCCAAGAAGCGACCCAGGTCTCCAATTGGAAGCAGCGTGCACTCCTTCAGCTTCAATTGGAGGACCATTGCGGGATTTAGTCCCACCTAAGAAGCACAGGAACCGTTGGAGTGCTATAAATTGATTTTCTCTCTGTGCCTTATCGCCTCCTAACACGAGGGTGAGGTCCTCCTTACCTGCACTGCCCGATCCGCCTAACCCACTCTCACACCTCGGCTACTACCCACGTCGGTAGTCTTGGTCCCAGGTCTGCGGATCCCTAACATCCGATTACTCGAGCATATGACCTGACATTGAGAAAGAGAAGGGGGAAGAGAGGAAGAGAGAGAGTGGGGGAAGGGGGGTTTTGTTATTCTGTGCATTGGCTAACACTTAGCCAAAATTCGAGCCCTTTCCCCCGTGCTTGGCGAAGAGAAGAAGGCCTGAAGAAGGAAGAAGAACGGCAGAAGAAGAGGACTGTAGAAGAAGAAGAGAAAGAGAAGGGCAAGACAGAAGAAGACTCATTGAACACTGTAGCTTCTAAGCACTCAAGTCGTCTGATTGAAAGATTCTGTCGTCTGATAGTGCTCTGTGCACTAAAGTTTACGTGGATTTAAAGTGGTTGATACTGTTCATTTATTTAGATCATTAAGTAATTATTATATGTGTATCTAAACTAATAATTGGTGATTTAAATCACCATTATTTTTTCTTAGATATCTTTTTTCTTCATTATATCCTTCGTATACTCATGTTATATAGTGAATATTAGTTTTGAGTAATTAATTGTGCTCATTTATATTATTTGTTGAGATTAGTACTTGAATTCCATATTTGCTCCCTGTGTTTGACCTTAGACTTAAATTCGAGTAATAAATTTTATTTGTTATTTTCACGATTTATTGGCTATACTACAGCATAATGACTTTTAAAATACAGATTTATTGTGTACAACACCAACCTCTCTTGGCAGAATGAGGAGGTACAAATGTTTAAGACGTGACACTCTTCTACCCTGGAGGAGTATGAGAGGTCCCTAGAAGAAAAGTGCCTCTGTCTGAGCAGTGTCGTGGATGACCTCACCAAGTCTAAGGAGGTGTAGGAGAAGGTAGAGGCAGAGGCTCGGGAGATTAGGAGGGAGCTCATCGTTGTCCATCAACTTGCAGAGGAGGGGGTTAGGAAGATTCAGGTGCTGAAAAGTGCTTCCATGCTTGAGAAGGATCCTAACATCGTAATGGAGTTCTTCGCCATTGATCCTTCCATGCAGGCCAGCCAGGACCTCATCTCCATTGAGGTTGGAAAATACACCCTAGTGGCAACTCAATCTCTTCTAGAGGGAGGGCACATCTCCGTGTAGGAGCTTTGCGGCTAGTCAATTGACCAACTGAATGTCGAGTTTGTCTGTCAGAAGGAGGCGAGCTTGATAGAAGACAAGGCCCCTATCTCTCCTCCCAAGGAACCAATCGGGAGTTCGACTCCCAAGGAGGGTTTGGACAAGGCCAACCACGTTGGGACCCCACGTGCTACTGGGGAGGGCGACCAGCCTCCTAGCCGCCATAGACCTACTTGTAAGGTCGCCTCAACTCCGCCAACTCCCAAGGTCAACCTCCCTGAGGATTTTCCATGACTTCCTAGCCCGACAGTGTAGTTGTTTTTCCCCTTTTTTTTAAATTTCACTTTTTTTTATAGGTCGTTTAATGGGAATGACCCCTATACATGGTGGACTTCATGTAATGTTTGCAAGCTATCAATGAAACATGGAGGAAACTTTCTGTGTATTGATGAGGTGTGGCTCATCATAGTTAAAATGAGCAAGTTAAACTAGAAACTAAGCTAAACACTATACAATTAACACAAGAAAATGGTTAAGTGTGAGAATTAACAGAAATGACCTAAAACAGCAAATGTGTGTTAAAAACACATAATTAGGTCTTAAAATGAGATATTCTATTGCTAAGTGTAATTTGATGATCCAATTGCAAAATGAACACATGATTGAGTCCAAAAGAACAAATCAAGAGTTGAATTAACTTCCTAAATGTTCAATTAATCTCTAATAAAAACTTGGTTGCATTTGGATATCAATAGGACCTCGCATTCATGACATTACAAATAGGTCATCCATCATTAACATTCTCAAGCATTTAAACCTGTCAAGGACCCATTTGTTAGACATAGGGATTGTGCAGTAAGACTATTTCTCCATTATGGGCTGGTCTGCAATTTCCATACTCCTTCGCATTTAAGGGCCTTAGTGCAAATTCACCATTAGACTTGCAGTGCATCGCTGGGTGCACTGTTCACCCTCAAGAACTCAATGCTTTAGGGTTGTTGATTCTTTACATCCATCATCCAACGATTGATCTTCCTCAAATCTTCTCACGCTCTCGCGCGTAGGATCACCGTGCCCCTCAGATCCCTGACGTGCTGTTGTGCGTGTGTGTTAAGAAGTGTCGTTATAGTCGCACTTGCAACGTCGATTTTAAAATAAGTAAATGGAGGTGAGTCCGAGTGTCGGTCTCAGGGAGATGTGAAAATCGGATTTTTGCTTATCACTTGTTGTCACGGAAAGAGCGGAGTTTTGCTTGCGAAGGATGCGGTTTTGAAAAGCAAGAGAGAGATAGAGAGAGAGATTAGGGTTAGAATGTTTCTTGTTTGATCATGCAACTTGAACGGAAATTAAAGTGACAATTGAATGGAAAATAACTTCATTAATCATGCACTTGTAGTTCATAGCTTACAACATTAAATACATGCTTCAAACAAAAATAATGGAAGGCTTAAAAGAGAGAGAGAGAGAGGGTGGAGAGCGACGAGGTAGCCACGACAGTGGAGGAGGCTCCGTTGCCGGCTCGTCATCTCCGACGATTACAAGAGGGCCTAAAGCTAGCTAAGAGAGGGGTGGAGTAGTTGCAAGGGGAGTGAATGCCTTGAATGAGTGGTTGGAGGGGGTTTAAATAGGGTTAAGGGCTTCCTAAAAGAAGAAGGGGCTTTAGCGACGTCCAAAGCGTTGCTAAAACCACTCCCAAAAGCGTCGGTGAAGCCCTCCAACCGTCGGTCAGCTGCCCGTCTTGTTTCTTCTCGTGCGATCCGCGGCTACTGCGTGAGAGTCGTCCGATCTTGAGATCTCTCCTTGGCTGCGTTGGGATCGCGCCTCGGGCGCGCGTGTGCGCGGGCGTCATCGCCCAGCGTACGCGCACGCGTGGGCACCCGTGAGCTGTGGTTGTGCCGCGTGGCGAAATCTCGGCCGCCCGCTGCTGATCGGGCGGCCCAATTTCGCTGCGCGCTACCTCCGTCTTCAATTTCAGGCTCCGCGCTGCTCGAACCCGCGTCACATGCGTCTCGAACCTGCGTCGCATGTGTGCGGGCGTGCGCGCTAACCGTTGCGCCACGCCCGCGCTTTGTCGCAGTGACTGTGGGCGGGCGCGCGAGTCTCGACCGTTCGATCGAAGATCGACGGCCGAGATCTAAACTCGGCTTGATGAAGAGGCGGCGTGCGGTGGAGCAGGGGCTGACGTGGCGCAATATGAGCCGTTGATCTCCAGATCAATGGTCAGAACTTCTTGGGCCCATTGTAGGAGCTCCGGATGTCGGATTTGGCCGATCTTGATCCGTTGGACTCCGTTCGTCGTTCTGAATCCATCCGTGCAGTCCGATTGCTCGTCTGAGGCTTGCTTTGACAAATGCTTACACAAATGGCCATTAATACAGTTTTATAAGAAATCTTGGTACATGATGCATGCAATGCTCCCATTCTACTTATGTTGTGCCTTTTATTCTTAAGATGGGCCGTATTCAACATATTATCACCCCTTTGTGCAGTGTTATCAAACCCTCATGCTTACTCCTTACTAGTCGCTAGCAAGGTTTATTCTAGCCTTTATTTCCTTTCAGAATTTAAGAAGTAATTGCTTAGACACTTCGTTACTTGTCAATAAGAGGAAATATACGAAGATCTTAATCTACAAAGACTAAGCAGCGCCCAGGTGTCTGCCAAAATACGAATCACCCGAATCCTTGCTTTAATGTATATAGCTATATATATGTATATGTATATATATATATATATATTTAGAATTTTTTCGGAATTTAGTGTGGGTTGGTAACTTTTTACGGCTACCCAACCCACCCAAAACTCGGTCAAAACCCTAAGTGCTAAGCATCTTGGTGTGAATGTTGTGATAGACTCGCTTAACGGTAATTGAGACAGACTTCGGGTTTCTACGCCTCTAGGTGATCGGAAAAGGAAATAAATTTGCCTAAAGGTGTATTTGTTCGATTGTTTGCTTTCTTCCTACGTTTGTTTTAATTGGGGTCAACACAAGGATTTTTCCAGTGTATATCTCCCCGGCTTGTACTACTTCCCCACTTCTTCCTTAAGTGTTTTGGTCTTTTTTTGTGTAGTTATTGAGTTGGGCTCTGGACAATCGACTAATGGGCTGTTACCCATGATCACTTGCCAGCCATACTTGTGAGGTGAAGTGTGGTTTATTTTTCTTTTCTTCTTCTTCCTTTTTTTTTTTTTCTTAGGTGGCTTCCCTGATCTCAAATGTACCCAGAGGCAATGAAGAAGAAATGGCCTGTGGCTAGGTTCTGGACAACCTGCTAATGGGCTGTTACCCACGACAACTTGCCAGCCATACCACCCTAGAGAGTTCATTAGCTACCCAATTTCTGTCAAAATATCTGAGAAATGAGTCTGTGCAAAAATGTGTGCAGATGCTTAGACTCAAGGTTTTTCTGAGTTAGAGGGTGAGTTGATAAGTTGTATACTTATCACCTTATTTAGTAGGTGGATTAGAATAGCTTAAGGTTGCAAGGATTCGAAGCTAAATCCATATTTTAACGGACACCAGGGCTGATTAAGCCTAAATGCCTGAAAAGTCTAAGTGTTTAAGTTCTTTTTGTATTATTTCCCACTATTGACAAGTTTCTAATGCTTAAGTTTTCTTCCTAAATTCAATTTTATTTATTTATTTATTTATTCATTCAGACTGATTAATTGAGCTCAAGATTATACAATTTACCACCCCCCATGCTTAAGTTGGACAATGTCCTCATTGGCAAGTACATGGATGCATAAGGGTTCAAAAAGATAGTACCTGAGTGACGTAAACTACCGGATCAGTCTGAATCATCTAGGTTGCCTCCCAGGAAGCGTTGAGTTTAACGCCTCCAGCTGGGCGGTGCTCCGTGTCAGCCCTCAACAAGGGTGACACTTTCCTTTGGGGGAACCTGGGCTAGGAAATGCTTCAATCTTTGACCATTAACTGTAAAAGTGTGCCCAGTGTTAAGATCAGTGATTTCAACCGCCCCATTAGAGTAGGGCTTAACCACTCGAAATGGTCCAATCCATTTAGACCTGAGTTTCCCCGGGAAGAGTTTTAGGCGTGCGTCAAACAGCCAAACTTGCTGGTTAGGCTCAAAGGTTTTTTATGAATGAGTCGGTCGTGGACGGCTTTCATTTTCTCCTTATATAGACGACTATTGTCAAAGGCATCCCGACGAATTTCTTCGAGCTCAGATAATTGGAGCGTCCTCTGCACACCAGCTAACTGGGGATCCATGTTACATTGCTTGATAGCCCAGTAAGCCCGGTGTTCCAATTAGACAGGAAGATGGCAGGCCTTGCCAAAGACCAGGCAATAAGGCGACATGCCTATCGGGGTCTTGAAAGCGGTCCTGTATGCCCACAGGGCATCATCAAGTCGTGTGGACTAGTCTTTCCTGTCAGGTCTCACAATCTTCTGTAAAATGCTCTTGATCTGTCTATTTGAGACCTCAGTCTGCCCATTTGTTTGTGGATGATACGGGGTAGCAATGTGGTGGTTCACCCCGTATTTTCTAAGTAGGGCACGGAATTGGGAATGGATAAAATGGCTTCCACCATCACTGATCATGGCTTTGGGTATTCCAAATCGGGAAAAGATGTTCTTCTTAACAAAGTTCATGACAGTCCTGTGATCGCATCGGCGGGTGGCCACGGCTTCAATCCATTTATAAACATAGTCTACCGAGACCAGGGTGTACTCGAAGCCGTTGGATGGTGGAAAGGGGCCCATAAAATCGATACCCCAAACGTCGAAGATTTCGACAATCAAAATGGGCTGAAGGGGCATCATATCTTTCTTGGTCATGGTCCCCAGCGTTTGGCAGCGTGAGCAAGTCTTGGCAAAGATGTGTGCATCCTTAAATAGGGACGGCCAGTAAAATCCAGACTGCAAAACTTTTGCAGCTGTTTTCTTTCCAGAGAAGTGGCCGCCACACGCTTGGTCATGACAAAAGGAAAGCACACTCTGAACTTCATCTTCGGGGATACACCTCCTTATGATCTGATCAGCACAGAGGCGAAACAACATGGGATCATCCTAGAAATAGTGCTTGGCCTCAGCCAAGAACCTGTCTCGTTGCTGTCTGGACCAGCTGTGCGGGGTTTGTCCTACAACCAGGTATTGACATAGTCAGCATACCATGGCATTTTCTTGTCTTGCACGGCTAGGATGTCTTCATCAGGGAAGGCATCAGATAGAGGTAGGGAGGGTCCAAGGTGGTCTGGATGAAGTCTCGACAAGTGGTCAGCCACCACATTTTTCGATCCGGCCTTGTCTCGGATTTCCAGGTCAAATTCCTGCAAAAGCAGGATCCATCTGATGAGCCTGGGCTTTGTGTCCTTTTTGGCCAATAGGTGCCGGATGGCTGAATGGTCAGTGTAAATAGTCACGTGGGATCCCAGCAAGTACAATCGAAAATTTTCAAGTCCAAATACTGCAGCGAGCAACTCCTTCTCTGTGACAGTATAATTACGTTGGGCCTCGTCCAACGTTTTGCTCGCGTAGTAGATCACCACGGGCTTCTTGTCTTGCCTTTGTCCTAGGACAGCGCCTATGTCAAAATCTGATGCATCACACATAATCTCAAAGTCCTGGGACCAGTCTGGGGGTTGAAGTACAGGTGCGGTGGAGACTAAGTCCCGGAGGGTGTGATAAGCCTGGATTCAATCAGGAGACATGTGGAATATGGCGTCGTTGGCTAGAAGGTCGGTCAAGGGTTTGGAAAGCTTGGAAAAGTCTTTAATGAACCTTCGGTAGAAGCCAACATGTCCTAGGAAGGAGCGAATCTGCCGGACCGAACTAGGTGGAGGAAGTTTGGAAATTAAATCAGCCTTAGCTCGATCTACCTCGATGCCCCTATGCGATACGATGTGACCGAGGACAATTCCTTCTTGAACCATAAAATGGCTCTTTTCCCAACTTAACACTAGGTTAACCTCGATACATTGTTTCAGGATTTTCTCCAAGTTGCTCAAACAATGGTCAAATGAATTCCCGAATACAGATAAATCATCCATAAAGACCTCCAAGTATTCACCCACCATTTCTGAAAAAATGGCTAGCATGCAATGCTGGAAGGTTGCAGGTGCGTTGCATAACCCGAACGGCATTTGACGGAATGCAAATGTGCCATACGGGCAAGTGAATGTGGTCTTTTCCTGATCTTCCGGAGCAATTGCGACTTGGTTATATCCTGAATATCCATCCAGGAAGCAAAAATACTTCTGCCCTGCCAATCTTTCAAGGATTTGGTCAATGAATGGCAAGGGGAAGTGGTCCTTCTGAGTGGCTTCATTAAGCTTCCTATAATCAATACACACCCGCCATGCGGTGGTGGTGCGGGTGGGGATGGATTTGCCATGATCATTGGTGACGACGGTGAGCCCAGCTTTCTTTGGAACCACTTGAGTAGGGCTCACCCAGGGGCTATCGGAGATAGGGTAGATGATGTCGGCGTCAAGCCACTTGATAATTTCTTTTTTAACGACCTCCCGCATGTTTGGGTTTAAATGTCTTTGCATCTGGCGGGAAGGTCGGGCCCCGTCCTCCAAGTAAATCTTATGGGTGCAATAGGTAGGGCTAATTTCTTTTATATCCGAAATGGTCCAACCAATGGCTGCCTGATGTTCTGAAAGGGTCGCAGTTAACCTGAGTTCCTCATCCTTGGTTAGATGAGAATTAATAATCACTGGGAAGGTCTGGTCAGGTCCCAAGAAGATGTACTTGAGATTCTCGGGCAATGGTTTAAGTTCAGGTGCGGGTGGAACCACAGTCGATGGGAAGGGAAAGGGCGGGAGTTGATCAACATCGATCTCTTCAAATGGTGTCATGTGATGGTACTCAGCCTTAGAGAGGTCCACTGGTAATGATGGTGACTGGTCAGAACAATCACTACGAGTTTGGTGGTCTGATACAGAATTGAGGGTGAGGCATTCCTCGATTAGAGTTTCCACGGGATCATGTTCCTTAATGCAATCGCAATCAAAATACTTTGTCTCCCGGAAGATATCCAATTGCATTTTCCTGTCCCCTAAGGCGATTTCCATACATCCCGTGTCGCAATTAATGTTTGCTTTAGCCGTAGCTAAGAAAGGTTTGCCTAAGATTATGGGTGCGTTCTGTAATTTTTCAGGGAATTTCATGTCGAGCACCAAAAAGTCGACCGGGAAATAGAAGTCCTTGACCCGTACAATCACGTCCTCGACAACCCCCTTTGGGGTTTTCACTGATCTATCAGCCAACTGGATGGTGACAGGGGCTGGTGTCAGCTCCCCAAAACCAAATTGGTGGTATAGGGTTGTTGGAATCAAATTGATAGAAGCACCTAGGTCCAGGAGCGCTCTATCAAACGTCATGTCCCTGATATTGCAGGAAATCAGGGGAGCTCCTGGGTCAGTTCGCTTGAGTGGAAGGTTGCTTGACATTACGGAACTTGCTTGCTCAGAGAGTACAACCTTCCTAGGTGCTTGAGGTCTCAGCTTACACTTGGGTGTACAGGCATCCTTTAGAAACTTGGCGTAAGCAGGGATGTGTTTGACGGCTTCAAGGAGTGGAATATTAATCTATACTTGCTTAAAAATTTCGAACAGCTCGTCAGTTTCCACAGCATTCTTCTTTTTCTTGATTGTTTCTAAGGCCTCAGGGTAGGGTGTCTGAATGTGGATTGGCTCCATGTCTGGGTCCTTGGTTGGTGCCTCTCCTGAGTCGAGTATTTCAGCGGGTGAAGTCTCAGGGAGAGTCGGCCATTTGGGATCCTGGGTTTTGGTGCCGCTTCTCAAGGTCACCGCATTTGCAGAGGCATTGGGGCCATGGGTTGATCCTTGAGAAGACGAGGACGAAGAAGCACCAAACCCAGGAGGTGTTTGCGGGGCTGGCTGGATCATGTGAGCCTGCCCGGGGTTGCTTTGGAACCCTTGCGAATTGGGGCCTTTGTTAATTATGTTTTGCGGGTATGGTTGTCGTTGGGAAGGTAGGGATCCTTGTTGTTTACAGTCCAAGAGTTCGCTTAACTGTCCCTTTACCAAGGTCATTTCCTCCTGATGTTTCTGGTTCATGTCAGCCATCATCTTTATTAGGGTATCCATTTGGTTTTGTGGGGGAGGGGCCGCCCTATTATGATTATATTGGGGTCTAACTGGTGGTCCTTGCTGATAGGGGGCAAGTGTGGCTGCTGGTTTGGCCTAGGCTGGTTTTGGAATTGCGGTGGTTTCTGGTTTGTCCAACCAAAGTTGGGGTCGTTACGCCAGCCAATGTTGTAAGTGTTGGTGAAAGGGTCAGGTTTCGCATAACCTTAGACAGCTTGCTCATCTTTTAGGATAGCCGATGTTGTTGAAGAGGGAAGGGAGTAATCAAGGGTCGAGGGAGCAAAGGTCCCTCCCTGGAATGTGGATAGGGGTTGTTCCAAGTTCAGTTGAGTAAAGGGCTGGACCAGGTCAACATTATGTGCTCCCTTTGCTAGGGAGAAAGTCTACAAGGGGTTCCTGGTTTGGTTCAGTAGCTCATCAATCTTTTTGTCCACCAATTCCACTCGATCCAATTTCTTGGCAATGATGTCCATGTCAACCATTCCAGAATTTGCTTGCACCTCATAAATCCCACCACGGGGTTGACTGGACCTGTTAAACTGGTTCATGGAGGCATTGTTGAGCGAATTCTCACTCATAGACTCAAAGAGCTCAAACGCGCTCTCCTCATCTTTGTTCAGGAAGTTTCCCCCGCATGAGGCATCGACGAAGTTCCGTAGGTTGCTGTCCAGACCATGGTAGAAGATCTGGGCCAATTGCCACCTTGGTACTTTGTGGTGTGGCAATTTCCTCAAAAGTTCATTAAATCTTTCCCACGCCTCATGAAATTGTTCCCCACCCTGGAGTGTAAAGGTAGTGATAGCTCTTCTGAGGGCATTGGTCTTTCCTATGGGGAAGAATTTCTTTAAAAATTCATGCCTCAGTTCTTCTCAGGTGGTGATGGGTCTACCTAGGGTTCTAAGCCAATGAGAAGCCTTGTCTCTTAATGAGAAGGGGAACATCTTGATTAGAACAATGTCAAGGCTAATGTTCCTAGGTTTCACAGTTCGTGCTATGCGGTCGAGATCCTCTAGGTGCTGAAAGGGGTCCTCATTTGAGCTTCCATGAAAGTGGCTCTGGATCAGACTTAAAACATTTAGTTTTAGCTCAAAATCATCTCCCCCCTCGGGGATCCTAAGGTGTGGCTCGACTCTAATAGCAAAGGGATTATAGAAATCGCGGAGGGGCCTTTGCTGATCCTGAAACGACGGTAAATCAAGTGGTGGTTGCCCTGGTATGTCTTGGAAAGGTGGTGGTTGTTGTTCTTGTGGGTTCTGTAACCGTTGTATGTCTTGCATGATGGTGTGGATTTGCTGTTGCTGAAGCCGGTGGTTAGCATTGATTTGAGCTTGGATGATGGCCATAGCGTCTGGTGGGGGTTGATCCTCAGCCTCATCTACCCTAGGTTCAGCCATGTTAACAGAATTACGTCGCCTAGATTCCTACCCCAAAACACAAGTCGGGATGCAGTGAGCGTCTCCCGTGCATACACTAGAGAAGAACAGAAGGGGATGCGGAGGGCGACAGATGCGAGAAATGTGTTTCAATCAAGCACACAAGCCTAGTCCTTATGGTGTATTCCTTAGGAGACCTAGAAATCTCACAAAGGGTGATTAAGTCCGTAAGTACTGGACTCCCCTTCCCAAGGCTAATCTAGCCAGGTTGATTACAAGGGGATTGCAGGGAAGGTTCTTCCTTTGGCTTATGCCTCCGGTTCCATAGACCCTACAACCGCGGTCGTTTGACACTGCCCCGCAGCCTAGTCACCAGATTCTACCAAGGAAATGAAAGCCAAGTGCCTAGCGAACAAAACCTCACCTTTTGAGACTTAACTCAGTCCTGCCTAGGGCACGTCTACTCAGTTTTAAAGGGCTAGGATGGTGCTTGTGCTTAGGGTTATGTGATGAGGCGTTGATTGGGGTGGTGCCTCTTAATTTTCCACTTTCAAGGTGTGTGCTTCTAGCAAAACATGGTTTTCAAGCAAGGATTTGTTAAGATGTGGTGTCTGTTAGTGTTTCATCCTTACTTTAGTACTTTTTAGGGTTGACGTGTCTTAATGTTTTCAAACAAGTTTCAGTGGGCACGTCAAGTTCTGCACACAACTTGGTGAAAGTAGATTTCCTTTTTATTCTGTAGAGGCTCAAAAACCCTAATGTACTCATCCTAATGATCATGCAGCTTCTATTAGATGAGTCGATTTTAGGGTTGAGTGGTGTGGCCCAGGTCAACTCATGGTGGCTTCGCAAACACCACTCAAGAAGAAGAAAAGAACACTCCAAGAATTTATTTAGAATGTTAGAGTGTACACATTTTTTTGTGTCGGGTGATGTGTTAAGGATGTGGGTCAAGCAATCATACACCATGCCAATTTTTTTCAATTTTTATAATTTTTTTTTTAGTTTTTTTTCACGCAAGCAAACAATCATAAGAGAAAGATTACTCACTATCGGTCCTCGTAGCGCCTACTCCCTTGCTATCGTCGTGGGATGCATCGCTTTGCCGTCCATCAAGTAAAAAGGAAAATAGGGCATTAGACGATGTGAGGATAAATGTGGAATGGAGGTGATAAAACAAATTCGTTGCTTCCCCGGCAACGACGCCAAAAACTGACGTGCTGTTGTGCATGTGTGTTAAGAAGTGTCGTTATAGTCGCACTTGCAACGTCAGTTTTAAAATAAGTAAACGGAGGTGAGTCCGAGTGTCGGTCTCAGGGAGGCGTGAAAATCGGATTTTTGCTTTTCACTTGTTGTCACGGAAAGTGCGGAGTTTTGCTTGTGAAGGATGCGATTTTGAAAAGCAAGAGAGAGGTAGAGAGAGATTAGGGTTAGAATGTTCCTTGTTTGATCATGCAACTTGAACGGAAATTAAAGTGACAATTGAACGAAAAATAACTTCATTAATCATGCACTTGTAGTTCATAGCTTACAACATTAAATACATGCTTCAAACAAAAATAATGGAAAGCTTAACAGAGAGAGAGAGAGAGAGGGTGGAGAGCGACAAGGCAGCCACAGCGGTGGAGGAGGCTCCGTCGGCGGCTCGTTGTCTCCGACGATTACAAGAGGACCTAAAGCTAGCTAAGAGAGGGGTGGAGTAGTTGCAAGGGGAATGAATGCCTTGAATAAGTGGTTGGAGGGGGTTTAAATAGGGTTAAGGGCTTCCTAAAAGAAGAAGGGGCTTTAGCAACGTCTAGAGAATCGCTAAAACCACTCCCAAAAGTGTCGGTGAAGCCCTCTAGCCGTCGGTCAGCTGCCTGCCTTGTTTCTTCTTGTTATGCGATCCGCAGCTGCTGCGTGAGAGCCGTCCGATCGAAGATCGGATGGCTGAGATCTCTCCTTGGCTGCGCTGGGATCGCGCCTCGGGCGTGCATGTGCGCGGGCGTCATCGGCCGGCGTGCGTGCGCGCGCGGGCGCCCGTGAGCTGTGGTTGCACTGCGTGGCGAAATCTCGGCCACCCGCTGCTGATCGGGCGGCCCAATTTCATCGCGCGTTACCTCCGTCTTCAATTTCCGGCTTCGCGCGGCTTGAACCCGCATTGCGTGCATGCGGGCATGCGCGTTAATCGGTGCGCCACGCCTGCGCTTTGTCACGGCGACTGCGGGCAGGTGCGCGAGTCTCGGTCGTTCGATCGAAGATCGACGGCCGAGATCTGATCTCGGCTTGATGAAGAGGCGGCGTGCGGTGGAGCGGGGGCTGACGTGGTGCAATATGGGCCGTTGATCTCCAGATCAACAGTCAGAACTTCTTGGGCCCATTGTAGGAGCTCCGGATGTCAGATTTGGCCGATCTTAAGTTCGTTGGACTCCGTTCGTCGTTCTGAATCCATATGTGCTGTCCGATTGCTCATCTGAGGCCTGGTTTGACAAATGCTTACATAAATGGCCATTAATACAGTTTTATAAGCAATCTTGGTACATGATGCATGCAATGCTCTCATTCTACTTATGTTGTGCCTTTAATTCTTAAGATGGGCCATATTCAACATAATTATCACCCCCTTGTGCAGTGTTATCAATCCCATCCTACGGTGGGTTTTTGATATAGAGCTTCCCACACATCCTTCCTCTTCATCCCATCACCCATGCCCTAAGCATCTAAATCCACCTTAGCGGTGCCCAAATCTCGAGCATGGCTACTTAAGTGAACACCTGAGCTCCTCGCGTGACCATCGACTCCCTCCCCCACTGAGCCGATCAATTCATCCACTCTCCAGTTCTTTGTCCTCCTTCATTAGTTGTGCCTATGACAGGGGTGTGGTTCTCCCCCCTCAATTTCGTCGTTGTAGCGACCAGCTGCAGCCCAGGGATCTCATTGATCTCTGGAGATCCTCTCACCCTCCTTCGTCGCCACTACAACCAGCTGTGGATCCAAGCATCTCATTCATCCACTTAGCTAGGATTTTTAATGCTTTCATAGATTAGATTTACTGCTTTCTAGGAGTAGAATTAGTTAGTTCATTCACTAATGAATTGTTAGATTAGTTAGGAGTAGAGTTAGCCTAGAATGACTCTGCCCTCTCTGATCAATTCAGATCAGAGAGGTGGTTTTTCACTGTCATACCGATCCACTAATCTCCCTTATCATCTCACACTCATATTTTTTGATTTCTTTGATGATTTACATCACATTTCACTCCGCCCATTGAGTTGGATCCAGATCTGTAAACTCTCTAGTTTTCAAATTAGGATCCACGCTCCAAAGCATTTGAGGGTCACTCCATTCATCCTATTTGTTCACAATGGCCCTAGTTTGATTTTTACTGAGCCAAATAGTAGATCGATTCAGACTTGTTTTAGATTTGACAGTAATCAGAGTTTTTGGACTGAAATATGGATGAGTTAAGTGCCTGATCTGAATGTTTCTCTTCATGTTGTCTATGGCATAAGAGGAGCATTAGATTAGGATTATTTTATAACTTGTGAACTCTGATTTCCATTTAGATTTAATGGAAGTTGTCATATGTGATTTGAGAAGTGCGGGTGAGTAGGTTTTCATGTATTAAAATCTTGAAATGAACTTACATCTCACATTATCTATAGTGTAAGATGTAAATCGGATCAAGATTTTAATGTTTTTTTTTATTGGGAGATGAATTCGATTTTCAAGAGTTTTCAGATGAGTCTTCATGAGATTTGAGGATGTTTAATGAAGATTTAGATGCTGAATTTGAATTTGAATGAATCTTCAAATTGATTATGTTTTGCACATTGGTTTGATCATGTTCTCCCACATTAGTACATAAAAGAGCTGCTCAACAGCTACATTATATGGGATTGACCCTGATTTTGAGCATTAGAGGATTTGAATTGATTTTCAGAAGAGTTTAAGATTGGATTTATTTGTCTGATTAGAGTTTTAACTACAACAATAGCTGCAATTAAGATGTCTGATCAGATGAGAGTAGTAACTATTCTTGGTTGAGACAGCAGCAAGACCAAGAGCACCAGCTGTTGAAGTGATTTGAGACAGTAGATAAGCCGTCTGATTTGTTAAGACTTCATCTGATTCAGTTGTTAGTAGTGGCTGCAGCACTTAATTTCAGTTCAACAGCTACTGCTGAGATGAACAATTGTAGCAGCAGTTGTAGTAGCTGCTATTTAGACAGCAGTAGACCTATTTTGAGGGCTTTTGAGATGGGAATTTTGAGTCTATTTGGGGATCTAGTGAAATTGACATTGTAATGTATTATTAGAATTCCACTAACAAGCATTCCTATACTAGAAATGAGTTGAGACTCAATTTTAATTGCTTGTACACGGTTTTGAGATTCATTGTCAGTAACTTTCATGTAATTTAACTGTCATACTTATAAATTTGAATGAAATTAATTGAAAATCAGGTTTGAGTGCTTTTACATCTTTCTTGGTATGTAGTGAAGGTGCTTAAGAGCTTATTCAACCATCTAAGATCTTAGAATCCATTTTAAGGCATTAGGTTTCATGTTAAAACACTCATCAAGGCCTAAAATGGAGTTGATTTGTAAATAAATAAAATACATTAAAAAAATCACAAAAAAAAAAAAATGTCTTGAGTAAGATCAGGTGTTTCTTTAAGTATTCTCCAAGTTTCAAGGTAATTTGAACTCCCGGGTTGGTAGAACATACTAGCTGTTGGTTCAATATAACTTGGAATTTAATAAATGACCTAATATAAAAAATCACAAAAGGAAATTTCTCTCTCTCATCTCATCCTTTCTCTCTCATCCTCTATCTCTACTATACATATAAAAGCTATAACAATCAGAAAACACCTAAAAATACCTAAGAATACATTGTACACTATGTATATACTTGTATTTATAAATTAAACCTAAGCTTTATGTAGATATTGTACAATACGTATATAATTTCGATAATTAACTTATATATGTATTCTGTATATTAAATAAAATATTTAGAATGATTTATTTTATATATATCTTTATTGTATAATTATCTATTAATTTATATTAACTAAATGCATAATAACCTAAGTAATTATATAAACCTATCTAGATGTACATAATTGTACCTAATACAATACATATGTATTTAACTATGTATTATATACTGTATAGTACCTGTAAACTGATTTAATTATATATTTACAGTAGATAATTAAGTTATTAAGTTAATCAAGTAATTTATTAACTTAAAATAAAGTAAATTAGTAATTTAAGTTAATATTGAGATAATTTGTAATGTATACTTGTATAAGATTATATTAACCATTTTCAACCTAGTTATACTGTATTTATAGTATATTACAATATTTATAAATTAATTATGTACATAACTAGCTAAAACATGTATTTAAATGCATATAAATTAAAATAAAGTTTCAAAAATACAATAAAAATGTGTAATAAATAATTTATTGCATGATTTAACTATGTATAAGGTCAATTGTATGATTAATTAACTAATTTATACTTTAATTAGGAAGTTAATACATAATTTAACTTGTATAATCAGCCAACTTTAACTAATTTTATTGTATATCTAAATAACTTATTTCTCTAAATTAATTGTACAATTACATAGCCGTATATAAGGGCTTTGTATTCCTATAATTTAATTTTAATTTAAAATAATTTATGGCCCTCAAATCGAGGGCCAAAAACCGTAAATCAGAACATAGCAATGCATGGCACAATGCCAATTTGGCACTTAAGCTTAGCACCACATCATGTGGTGAAGTGCTGGCGATGGTGTATAAGTTGAATCCGTCCTATGGCCTCCTCAATCGTCAGGCATCGGGTGCCCACATACACCATATCCCTCTTCTCTCATGACCTTATATGAGCTTATGAGTTGTATATTTGAATAGTGGTGGGCTGGGGGCCATGCACTGTAGCTAGGCCTGAGTTGGACCTATTGGGTCTGAAAATTAGATAAAATACATCATAAGTCAACTAGGGGAGGCTCGTAGTAAAGGTTTAGTCTCGCCCATAAGGGCATTGTGTATCCCTCGAATCGAGTCGGTCCACCCACTAAAAACATAATTTTTGAGTTGAGCAACAGATGTATGTTTGAGAGGTAAGATGTCCTTAAATCACTTAAGTGTTGAGTAAAACAAAAGAGAAGAGAGAGAGTTAGTCGCACCATAGCTAAGTGTTTGATGTTGTACTTGTGTATGCATGTGCATATGTGTGTGTGTGTGTATATAAAGTATAAGTATATGTATATAAATTAAATATATGAAGTAAATATGTATATGTATAAATAATATATGCGTATATGTATAAGTAGAATAATATGGTATGTTTGAATTCTTATATGTATATAAATAAACTAGAGCTTTAGCAACAGACATATCTGTCACTATATATATATACATTAGTATAGATAACTATTTTGCCTTAGGTTATGTACATATGTTACTAGGGCTATGCAACGTATATATATGTTACTGTATATTTAATTTATGTTACTATAAATATTAGTATGTTAATATAATTTAGTATAATAGATATTATTAGCTATTTTTGTACCTATACTTAGTTATTACTTGTATTAGTTGTATATAATTAACATAATGTTGTAGCTAGTTTTTAATGCCTGTTAGTTGTACATTTGTTTAAGGCATTGTATTCCTTTGTATATAATTAACTAGTTCATTCATTGATTCATTTTGTAAATAAAATTAACATTGTTGGGATAAGAGAACATTTTTGAACTTAGAGAGTGATGTATATCAATAACTGCCTCCCAGTGAATGACCTAGAAACAAGCCAGTAAAAATTGTAATTAAATAAAAATGATGCAACATCGGTTTACATTTGTGACACATACTACAATGACACATAAAACACCATTTTTATTGCAACTTGGTCGTTTATGATCATATTTTTTGGCACCGTTGCCAAGGATAAAAACCCGACAATAATGCTTTATTATGGTTGATTGACGATTATCGTAAGTCATCCGATTATGTATTGAGATTTATTTGCAATACATCTTTAAGTTACTGGCGTGCCATGTGCGAGGGACTAGCTTGCCACTAAGTGTTTGTAACTTGTAATAGTCAGCGTCGTTATGTTTACATATTTTGTAAGGCCCTTCCCAGTTGGCATCCAACTTGTTGCCTGACTCTGTCGGTTCGGATGCCTCGTTGCAACACAACACTAAGTCCCCCTCAGTGAATTTTCTCTTCTTGACCTACCTATCATGGGAGGCTGTTGTCTTTTCCCTATACATGCCTGTTGCCTTTGATGCTTTCTTCCTGACCTCATCCACTAAGTCTAGTGCTAGGTGGTCTTGGTCTTCATTAGTAAGTGGGTCATACAACTGGAAACAATATGTGGGGAGGAGTGTCTCTACCGATAGCCTAGCCTCCATACCATATACCAAGCTGAAGGGCGTGTGACCGGTTGTAGTCTTTTGACTTATGCAATATCCCTAAAGGACATCCGGCAATTCATCCGCCGAACTTCCTTTTATCGAATCCAACTGTCTTTTAAGTGTGGAGATGATTGTCCAATTGGACACCTCTTCTTGTCCGTTCACCTAGGGGTGGGCGACGGATGCAAAACATAGCTGGATGCCCCATCTTACGCAAAAATCCTCAAATTCTTTGGAGGCAAATTGTATGCCATTGTTGGTAACCGCCACTTCACTTGACCGCGTTCACAGTCCTCCAGCTTTGATTCTTCCTCAATTCATGCTCCAGGTGCTGCGGAATAGTCCCAGGAGTCTTCTTGGGCAGTTGATTGAAGGACTCAGCTGTTGCCTCACGCCAATTGGACGAAGACCCCTCTGCTGTGCGCAACGAAGAAAGGATGGGACTTTAGTCCCACATCGGTGGGGGATAAGCTAACGAAGTCGCATAAAGGTTTTTTGTGCTGAGGGCTTATCGCCTTAAGCACACCGGGGGTGAGGTCTCTAGCACATTACCTGCACATGACCACGACCTGCCTATGTCACTCCTCGCTAATCACCACCCCCAGTGAGCCTGGACCCGGGTACGCATATCCAAATACCCGATTACTTGATTATCCAAGAGAAGAGAAGAGGAGGAAAGGAAAGAGAGAGAAGGAGTGGGGTAGGGGGGTTTTGCTCTTAAGAGCTCTCAACACTTAGCCATTGAGAAGGGTTTGCTCCCCTTGTGCATAAGAGAGAAACAAGAAGAGGCTGAAGAAGAAAAGAAGAACTAAAGGCTTTGTGAAGAAAAGAAGAGAAGAAGGAGAAGATTGCCGTGCATGAGAAGAAGAGAAGGGCTAAGGAACAAAGAAGAAGAAGAAAGAGAGAGAGAAGATAAGAAGCAGAAGTGAGAAGAGAAAAAGAAGAAGAAGAGAAAGCAATAGAAGCAGAGAACATTTAAGTTGTCTGATTCTCAGATCAGATGTCTGAGTACTATTCATTTATTTAACATCATTTGAGTAATTGATATACATGTGCTTAGGCTAATAATTGGTGATCTAAATTACCATTATTTTATCTTAGTTATCTTTTTGGTCTTTTTAACTCTTGAAATACTTATATTATTCATTGAATATCTAATGTGACAGATTAGCATTTCATTGAATATCATTAATGTGCTTATTCCTATGCTTATATTTTAATTAAAGATTAGCATATGAATTCCTATTTGTTCTCTATGTTCGACCTCGAACTTCATTTTTAGATTTTCGAGCTATAAATTTATTTATTTGAGCGATTTAGAGGGTACTACAACGAACACATATTTTATCTCCAAATTCGCTTAAACAGCAAGCAGCTGAGCAAGGGGTTCTTCATCCACCCGCAGGGCGTGGATCAAACTTCTCTTCTTCCCCCATTTGTGAAGTTTGGGGGGAATTCTCTCCATTGAGCGCTCAAGCTCAATATGCAGAAATTCTCAGTTGGTGGACTGGTCTTTGAAATTGTACTAGAGGGGGGTGAATAGTACGTAATAAAAATATGTGAAATAAAAATTCAATCACACAAAATATTCACCACAAGAGCAACAAATTTTTAGGTGGAAACACCAAGGGTAAAAACCACCACCTAAGCCTCTCGACTTAGGATTTCCTGTTAACACACTTCAATCAGGTTTTAAAAAATGCGTCATAGTATAGGTGACCAAAGCGAATTAACATTTAAATTTATATTACTCGAATTAATTGAAAAATCTGAGGTCAAACACGAGGAGCAAGCTAATGCGTGAATACCACTATTCTAAGTCTAGGAACTAGATTATATTAATTTGATTTCCTATGAGATCCTATGCTTGCAATCTAGTTCAAGAGAATTAATTACGCAATTCAACATGTAATTGAGGAATCTCTATTTTAATTAGTGTTTAATTAAAATAGTCAAGAAATGATGCAATCAAGCACTAATGTATCAAAGCATTAATGATTAAGTCAAGAAATCTCATTAATAATCCTTAACCATCAATAATCAAGATGAATTAGCAATTATTTAAATGCATATTCCATTCAGTCCATAGGAATTTTATTTTCTTACACTTAGGTCCCTATATTCTTACGATCAAGTCCCTGGAACTTTTCTTTTCTTTCATATAGGTCCCCACTCTCCTCCTTCAGTTGGCAAGGCTCGCCGGAGGAGCGGTTATGCGTCGCCGGAAATGAGCTCCGGCAGTGAGATCTTGCCGACATTCGGCGGAGGAGGGTCGGTGAGGCATTGTCGACTTAATGGCGATGGCTATGGTAGCAGATGACATCGTCGAAGTTGAGGATGGCGGTGAGAATTTGACAAGTGAAACAGAGCTCATCCGTGTGCGAAACAACCTCGTGGAGGGGGCAAAATGTTCCTCATGCCGTGGGGAAGCTTCTCGCGAAGCTTGGAGGCTCATTGATGGCCGAAGCGTGGCCAGTGTCGTCGACGAAGATGAGGGTGGTGTGAGTCATCAACCAGATGTTGGAGGCGTGGTAGCTCTCGACCAGAGGGTTGAGAAGCTTCTCCTAGCCCCACTGAAGGTGGTGGTGGTGTTGGATTAGTGCATTGAGGGCGAAGGACAGCCGGCGGAGTCGGGGAAGGTGGTGGATGGTGTGGGTGTTCGGTAGGGATCTAGAGTGGATGAAACCCTCAATAGGTTGAGGGCTTTCGTCGACTGTGGTCGTGCGAAGGTGGCAAGGTGGTCAGCAATCGGCGAGGTGGCGTGCAGGACGTGGATGACATTGCCGGAGACATGCAGGAGCATGGCCGACGTGGTGGCCGTTTACGAGGAAGATGATGGACAGGGAGGAGTTGTGAGGTCGAAAAATCAATGTGAAGGGTAGAGAAGATAGAGGAGGAGAGGGGGAAGGGAAAGATCTACCTAGGAGAGGACAAGGTGGGTAGAGGAGCACACCAGCATGGTGATTGGACGAGTGGAAGAAGAGAACATAGGAGGATTTGGGGTCGAGGAAGGGACGGAGGAGTTGTGTCGTTTGATGGGGAGCACGGTGAAGAAGAAGGGAAGGCGGCCCTGGGCGAGTTTGAAGGCGAGGACCGGCGGATCGAGGGGTCGAGGAAGGTCCCAAGGTCCTTCAATGGCAGCATGCAGATGAGGAAGAAGGGTGTTGCACGCGCTATTTCTAGGCGCTAAGCATCGGAGGAGGTGGGAGGATCTTTATAGAGGTGCTTCCATGCTTTTGAGGGCCGGTAGTTGCGAGAAACACTCAACGAAGCTCCAACCTTCACTCCATCTTTGATTGACGAAAGCAGGGTGAAGCCACAGCCAATCATGGCGGTGTCCAAGAACGATGCCCTTGGGAACCATGAAATGGTTCTTTTCCCAGCTCAGGACCAGATTTACTCCAATGCAACACTTGAGGATCTTAGTCAAGTGGCATAAACTTTTGTCAAAATTCCTCCCAAAAATAGAAAAGTCATCCATGAAGACTTCTAAGAATTCACCTACCATATCTGAGAATATTGCCAACATGCACTGCTGAAAGGTAGTGGGTGCATTGCAGAGTCCAAATGGCATCCTACGGAATGCAAATGTCCCATAGGGGCAGGTGAATGTGGTTTTCTCCTGGTCTTCAGGATGAATGGCATTTGATTGTAGCCAGAATATCCATCTAAGAAATAGAAGTACTGATTTTCCACTAACTTTTAGAGAATCTAATCAATAAAAGGTAGCGGGAAATGGTCCTTCATTGTGGAGGTATTTAATTTCCTATAGTCTATGCAGACCCTTCACGAATTTGCAATCTTGGTGGGGATGGATTCTCTAGACTCAGATTTGATAATGGTTAGCCCGACCTTCTTAGGCACCACATGAATTGGGCTAACCCAATGGCTATCAGAGATGGGATAGATGATATCTGCATCAAGCCATTTAATTATCTCTTTCTTCACGACCTCTTGAAGATTTGGGTTGAGTCGACGTTGTCCCTCACGCGTAGGTCGTGAGACTTCTTCTGTAAAGATATGGTGTGTACAATAAGAAGGGCTTGTACCAGTGAGATCATCCAAGGTCCAACCAATTGCCTTGCGATGCTCTCAGAGGACATAAATCAAACGTGTTTCCTGATCTACGGATAGATAAGAATTGATAATCACAGGAAACGTGTTGTCTGGACCCAAGAAGACGTACTTGAGATTTTCAGGAAGCGGTTTCAACTCAAGTACCTGATTCTCAGCAACAGTAGGTAGGTCGAGGCTAGCCTGAGGGGAAAGTAGAGGTGGACTAGGTTCCTCAAGGTGTTACTGGGGTTGAGTTTCTAGAGGTTCCTGCTCACAAGCAATCGAATCCAAATTATCAGCAATTGTGTCCTCAAGAAGTGAGTTGATTCTGTTCAATTCCTAAATTACACCACAATTAATTCCTCTATGGGCCTTAAAAATGTCAATTGTCATTGTTTTATCCTCGAATTTAATTTCCATCTGGCCCTCCTCACAATTAATGTTCACCCTAGTTGTTGCTAGGAATGGTCTCCCCAAGATTATTGGTGTCTCTTTCATGTTCTCTAGTGTATCCATATCTAAAATGATAAAATCAACTGGGAAGTAAAATCTCGGACTCTCACAACAACGTCCTCCAAAATTCCATAGGGTGACTTAATGGATTGATCTGCTAATTGCAAGGTCATTCCGTGGGTTTAAGTTTAGGATCCTCAAAATATTTAGGAGGGATGTAGGGATCAGGTTAATGGATGCACCTAAATCTAAAAGAGCTTGGTTAAATTCTAAATCTTCGATCTTGCAGGAGATTAGAGGGGTGCCAAGGTCTTTCAACTTCTGTGGAAGCTTACTCAAAATAATGGAGCTAACCTGCTTCGATAGCAAAATAGGACTTCTGTCAGAATTTCTCGACTTCCACTTAGGTGTACATAAGTTCTTCAAAAATATTGCATAAGCCGGAACATGACGAATTGCATCCATCAAGGGGATGTTGATTTGGACTTGCTCAAAGAGCTTGACCAAGTCCTCGTCAATTTGAGGTGGTTTCCTACCCTTGTTTCCCTTGGTTAAAGCCTCAGGAAATGGTGTGCACCTAGGCTCATCCAGGATGGATTCTATTGATTCTTGGTTATCCTTGATAACCACCCCAGATTGAGATGTACTAGGGTTAGGTTTAGTTTATCTCTTGGGCTTAGGATCCTTAGTACATTTACTGTTGCGGGTTGTTACAGAATGTAACCCCACAAGGTATGGTGGAGTGGGTGAGATTGGTGGCTGTTGTTGCTGAGACACATTAGGTATAGAAGTTGATGCTTTTGACGCATCTTGATATAAGGGTACAGATAGGCCTAGTTGCACATAGTGGATTTGGCCCTGTTTTGGGTTCACAACATACCTCTGGTTGGGTACATTATTAGGGTTTGGCAGTGGTTGCGAAGGTAATGCACTTGGCTGGCGAGTCCCAGCCATTTGCGCAATTTGGTTAAGCATATCTGCCATATCCGCGGTATTTGCCTTTGCATAGCAGCATTGGTCTTTTGCATATCAGCCAATGTTTGGAGAATCATGCTCATTTGATCATCTTTACTAGCCCTAGGTGAAAATTAGGATTTTGAGGATAAGAGTTCCCTAACCAGGAAAAATTAGGATGATTATGCAATCCAGGATTATAAGAATTGGAATAGGGGTTATTCTGGATGGCGTGGAGTTCCTCACAAGGCTGAGTAACACTGGAGAAGTCAAGATAGTGGGGTTTAGAGGACCCCCAACTAGGATAAACAAGTTCAGAGTTTCCTACGAAACCTGAGTCAGAAGAAGATGGATTCATATCCATCCCAATGTGATGAATGTTATGCATGGCCTCCCTCCCTGCGGGCAGCGGTGCATGCGTGTTCTGTTGAGAAGAAGTGACCTTCTGCAGCTGGCATGTCAAATCATCAAGCTTCTTCTTAGTTATTGAGACCTTATCCAATTGACGAGCCACAACCTCCATGTCGATGGAAGAGGATAAGTCTTGTGCTTCATGTGTCCCGCATGTGTTCGTCGATGCACAGGTAGTCGTCCTGTCGAACATACCCATGGACACATTGTTTATTGAATTCTCAACCATATTTTTGAGAATTTCCCAAACGGCATTCTCATGCTTTCCCATGAAATTACCTCCACAAGCTGCATCAACGAAAAGTCTAATGTCTTCACAGAGTCCCCGGTAAAAAGATTGGACCTCTTCCCATTTAGGGACTCCGTGATGCAGGCACTTCCGCATAAGATCGAGAAAGCGATCCCATGCCTCATGAAGTGGTTCCCCCGCATTTTGTTGAAAATGCATAATTTGATGCCTCAGGGCATTAGTATGCCCTACTGGGAAGTATTTCCTCAGAAATTCAGCTTACAATTCTTCCTAGGTATTGATCTGTCGATTCAGAGACTGATACCAATGGGTAGCTTTCTCTTTAAGCGAGAAAGGGAACATCTTCATGAGTAGAGTGTTCCAGTTTTGAACAGTTGGCCCGAGGATCTGGGCCAAATGTTTTAATTCTTGAATGTGCTAGAATGGGTCTTCAGAACCCATCCCATGGAAATGGGGAATCAAGCTAATAATATTCTGCTTGAGCTTGGTCTCAGGTCCCCCAACTGGAATACACACTCTGGGCGTAATAGCCACTCTTGCGTGATTATAATGATCCCGCATTTGTGGACCTGCTCTAGGGTTTGTCAACCCATTGATAAGATCTGTGAGGGTCTGCAACTGGTTCTGAAGGTGCTGGATGTCACCCCCTTCTCCTTCTGGACCAGGGTTCTCCATGGAGTTAGAATTAGGAGATGAAGCCCTTGAATCGGATGTAGATGGGTCAGAAGATATAAGAATCTACTTAGAAGAAGACCTGAACAAAGTAGTCGGGTTCTGGCCCCGATGTGAGTGAACTAATAGAGGAGATCTTAAGTTTGGTCTTAAGGATCTCCTTCCGTGCATGCACTAATGAAACAGATGAGGGACTTGATATGAATCAGACCCAATCAAGGCACCCAAAAAAATTTTGGATGGCTAAGGCTGGTTTGAGGCAGATGGCCTCTAGATCAAAAATCCACTCACCCGAGAATTACTTGGGTAATCAGACAGGGAGAGTCCCCTAAAGACCCCTACACGGTAGAGTGTCCCCAAGGGTTATAGGGTTTCCCCCACCCAACCTTTCTTGTCACTGCAGTTCCAAGTAGACTGGATACGTGTGAATTAAGTCCTTAGTCTACCAAATTTTCAACCTATTTGTGCCTTTGCATTATCACTTGATTAAGAATTTGATTCCAGTTGTGACCTAATTTCTAGGTTAGTTGGTTCACCAAGTGAACCAACTTCACCTGACCTGTCCTAATGTTTAGGATGCAATCCAGGTTAACTCACCCAAATCACCCTATTTTGGTTTGGCAAGTAGGTTATTAAGTCACTTCTCTTAGGGTTCAAGTGATCTTAGGGCCTATGTTTTAGGGTTTGAGTTGTAAATCGGTTCAACCAAGGCTTAGGTAGCACGCAATGCGGATAATATTTTCCTTTATAATTTGTAAATGTGTACTAGATAGCCCTTAAAATGTTAACCCTAATTTGGCTCTAGAGTGGAGTCCAATTTGAAGTTTAGTGATCCCGTTGGGCTCAATCAAGAATGTTCTAATTTACAAGCTCAATTAACTAGTCCCTTTAGGCTCAGAAATTGTTGGGTTGTGTCTTCTAGGCCGATCCTTGCTCAAAAATTATAATTTCTTGCCACAAATGAAATTTCTAAGAAAATATGGCAAGGTTGAGTCTTATTTTTCTTTTACCTCTTTTTGTTTTATTAATATGAGGAAAGAGGGGATTAAGAAGAAAGGATTAAGAATTACCTGCCATGGAGTGGTTGTCCTCAAATTTTAGAAGTCAAGCGCTCCGATTTAGTTTTTGCAAAACAACCAACAAGGCAAATATGTCAGAAATCAAGAATAATAGTGATAAATGCACGTTGCTCCCCAGCAACGACGCCAAAATGTTGGGTTGCTTCGATCGTTTTCAAAAATATGGCATGTCGTAGTATAGTGATCAAAATGAATCAAGCATTTAAATTTATAACTCGAATAAAAAAAAAGAAATCTGTGGTTGTCTCTGGGAGCAATTATTCGCACAATTTATCACTATCAAGAGAATTGAACTCAGGAACTAGTTACTTAATATGATTTTCTATATATGCAACTTAGTTCAAGAGAATTAATTACGTAATTCTATGTTAACTAGTGCTTAATTAAAAATAATCAAGTTGTGATGCCATCAAGCACTAATATATCACTAACAATTAGGCATGAAATCAACAATTAACAATTAATCATCCAAACACCTATTCAATTTAGTCCCTAGGTTGTCTTACACTCAGGCCCCTGGAGATTTGCATTTGGATCCTTGTGAGATTTTTCTTCTTTTAATAGGGTCCCTGCCTCTCTTCTCCTTCTTCTTTCTTCTTCTAAAGGCTGTTAATGGAGAGGCTTTGGAGGGAGATTGACGGCGAGCTCCAACAGTTGGATGGGGCTGGGAATGGTTGAGGATGGTCGTTGGAGGTCGGTCGACTTCATAGTCCCCTTGGATCAGTGATCAGAGGAGGCAAAGGATGGGCCGTGGATGGAGAGGATGGGTTCGAGGGCGGCGGAGGTCTCGGCGATGGACACGTCAAAGCTTCATACCAAGGTGTCATCAAGCTTTGGTGAGACCTACTGGAGGTGATGGCGACGTCAATTTGTTGCGAGGAGGATGGAGGGCAGCCAGAGTCGAGGAAGACGACGGCGGAGGGGTACGTCCGGCGAGATGCCTTGGCGAGCAATCGACTCGATAAGGAGAGGGATTTTGCTCCTCTTGTCAAGGCAAGGCTCATAAGGTGGTCGGTGGTGCGTGAGATGGTGTGGAGAGAGGTGGGCGTGCCGTCGGAGAAGACGCCGGAGCGTTGCCGGTCGTGAAGAAGATGCCCATGGGGAGGGAGTTATGTTGGTCGTTTCCTATAAGGAAATAGTGTAGAATGATCTAGAGGGTGAGGTGAAGGAAAAGAGATACCTGTGCGGCGAGGATGTGGCGAGGAGGTCGGCATGGCTAGCTGGACTTGGTGGGGGAGGAGGAGAACTCCGACGAGGGAGTTTGGAGCGACGACGGAGATAGGAACCGCCTCGTTTGGCAGGGAGGACGGCGAGAGAAAGAGGAAGAGGGATGCAGCCTTGGTTGGCGGGGAGACAGTGAGGAAGATGGATGGAGAAGCTCCAAGGTGCGTGATAATGGTGTGACAAGAGGAGAGGAAAGGGTGGTATTCACACCAAATTTTTTCACGAATCAAATCGCAAGGGAATGGCCTTGCTTTAAAGGATCTTGGCCGCGACGAAGGAGGTGAGATTGCGATGCAATCAATGCCGATATGTCATGGCAAAAACGTGCTCCAGCGACAACTTCGGCCGAGGATCGCGGCTTCCCTAGTTGGCGAAATGAGCTAGAAAAAGCGTGAGGATGTGCAGGAATGATAGGTGCATCATCCTGCCAATTTTGGCGAGATTCCGTCGTGTGAATTGATCGCAATCCATGGCCGAAGTCGCGGCCAAAGAGTTGATGTCACTATTGCTGGCAGAGACCAAAAGGTGAAGAAGATGAAGAAATTAGGGGGGCATATGCAAGAAAATGGGTTTTTAAGGGTCAAACTGCAAACTTGGCCAAGACGAAGTCAGAATGAGCCTAAATTTTTATGGTAACCTAATTTGGACATGAGAAAATTAATGGGACTTCAATTTTATGTTTTGATAATGTTTTCATGGTCAATTTGCATTTAGACCCAAAATATATCAAAAACCCACCTAGGTCCCTATTTGAGGTAAAAAAGGGTTGCAATTGTAAAATTGATTAATCCAAACCTAATAGAATACTTTTCAATGATTTTTAGAAGATTTGAATTTCATTTTTTTTTGTTCGAACCTGTTAATTTAAGTGAGGTTGAAATTAGGATTTTTATTTGAAATTTAACCTTCAATCTAAATAGAAACCCTTACTCAGTTAATGCAAGCCTACTTATTCAAAATTTGAGCTTATATGACCTTCAATTTAGTGTATTTTTACCTTTTAGTTAATTTGCATTTATATTAATTTGTTAAAAAAATAAAATTAACTGATTTCAATGTCATTCCTCCCAATTCTTCATGTCATTAAGTTATACCCTTTTGTTGGTTAATACAGTGAATTAAACCTTAGAACTTAGCCAAATTAAACTAGTTATGAAGGCTGATGGTGTTGTCATCAGAGTCGCTCTCCTAGATTGTCAGTGCTCAGGGCTATTTATAGGTAGCGGAGGGAGTATGGGGAATGAACCTGGACGGGAATGCATTTTGATACATCCTAACTCACCGACGTCGTCTCCGATGCTGGTGAGCTTCTTCACCTTTCCTAATTTGGATTAGGAGGAGATCCAAGCCATCGGATGAGAAGGTGGAGATGAGTGGAAGGATGGTGGCAGCGACGGTGAAGTTTTGACATTGGATGAGCGGTGATCAGGCGGTGTGGTGATCGGATGTTGTCAGCCGTCCAGACTGAGGAAGAAGAAGAAGAAGACCGGTATTGTGCACACAGGGGCCTTTCTAAAATAAAAATAAAGGACCTAAAGCTAATAAAAGGACTCAAATGAAATGAAAGCGACTTAAACATAAACATTGACATTTTAGGCTTATTTTAATTTATTTCTTTTTCAACTTTTTTTTATATATAATTATAAATTAGCTATTATATTTATTCCTTGAATTTACGTTTTTTCCCTTTTTAGCTATATTTAATTAAGTGATTAATTTACTTAAGTTAATTAAGTACTTAGGTCTTAAAATTAACTAAGTTAGTTTAGATATTAAATAAATAGCTAAATGGTTATTATTTGAGTCCAATTTATTAATTAAATTATAATTAATATTAATTGATATTTAATTTAGCATTTTTAACTTATTTTGAAGGTCCTTATTATTTAATCCCTATATTATAATTAACCCTGTATTTAGTATATTTTAAGCTAATTAACTAGGGAAACTAATTAATTAGGGGTAATTAAGAGCCATGATGAGTCTCTTACCATACCCCCAAGCTAAAGTTTTGCTAGATCCTAACAAAATTAACTAAGAAATATGATGATTTAAGTACCAAGGTGATTAAATAATTATAAATAATTTTATAGTAGAGGAATGCTTAGGCTAGAATTTTTAATATGCATTTTTTATTTTTATATTTTAAATAAATATCCATAAATATACAGAGCATTAACGAAAATCCTCTTACTATGGACTCAAAATCCTAAATACTTTTCAGAAATACGTATTCGCAAAAAACAGAACCTTGACGGGAATTTCATTCTAATCAGAACATTGAAAACCCATTTATTTTCTATATCCACTCTAAACTCTAAAATCAAAGAAGTCAAGATGAATAAGGAAACAAGACTCAAAGACTGAAATTTAAATTCCAACTTAAAATTTCAATAGACATAGGTTAATCCTTAAGCTTATGAAATTTGGTTTTTACCAACTTAGCTTTTGCAAATTAACTAAACACCTTTTATTAACAAAATTAAGAGGAGAGTAAAATCCCTAACTAGCCTGCCCACAACACCAAGGACAGACTTCTAAACCTAGGGTTTTGTCAATCTATCTCCTTTAGGCCTTAACCGTTAGTCTCCAAAACCTGATTTCTCAGGCTTCACTGTCCAATGCAAAGGTTCAGTAGCTATGAGTTTAAAGCATTCGTGCTTGTGAATAAACCGTCCTAAAGGCATTCGAAGTTGCAAAAATCTAGATCTTAAGACATCAATTTCCAATCTAGGTTATTCCAATTCAAGCCTTTGGGTTGGCCTTACTCAAATTTGGTTGCTTTCTCCTCACAATTTTTCTATCCTAAGGTCAACACTTTTGGTGTATATCTCCCCAGAGGACCATTGGGTCTCTTATTCCTATATTTTATCTCCATACTTTTTTCAATCCATTTTCTATAGGTTAAAACACCCATATTGAGAGAGCGATCTTCATTTTCATTGAAAACTTTAATATAAAATGATGTGTCATTGTATGTAATCGCGTGGTAGAAAATCATTTTTCAAAAATATTTAATAATTCTCAAAACTAACCACGAAGAGTTAGGTTATCTCCACAGGGAGGAATTAACCTATCAAACATGAATAATGATGTATCAAGTAATTAGGAATTTCAATGGATGTGCATGCTAATTAGTATTCTCATTTTTAGCATAAATTCTCAATTTAGATAATTAACCAAGAATTTGAGGGTGCACATGCAAAACCACCACTATGGAAATACCAGAATTGCTATCTTAATATTGACAAGCATCATCAAATTTATCTAAATCTGAATCTGTTTCCCATAGCAAAGATACATGTTAGCTTAGTCATGAAATGAATATAATGTAACTGCATGCAATTCCATTAAAATTAAGGGTCATTCATGCAATTCTACCGCAATATAATAATAAGGTAAATAAGTAAATAGTATATTTGACAATGGTAATGCTTGTAATTTTTAATAGGCGATTTACTGTTGCAAAATAGAGCATTGCTCTTCTTGGTGCGCACAAGGAGGAGGGCCCACGGCTGAAGGAGAGAAGCCCAGGAGAGGTTGGCCGCGACAAGGGGATCACGATGGCGGTGGTGGCAACGATTATGGTGGCCTGAGGTCGCCGACCGCTGAGGAGGAACCCGCCGACGGTGGGTTACTCCATGCGTACGCGCGGGGTCTTGGCGGTCTCGTCTGAGGGTGTGGTCATGTTCGTGAGATTGAGGCGAGCTTAACTGAGGCGACGGCATGGAGAACGACAGTCTGTGGCGGTGGCTGCACTTGGAGGTGGACGACCGGCGATGGGTTCCTACGGGGAAGAAGATGAATAGTGTGACGTCAGGTAAGGGTGTGAGGCACGCTGCGAGGTTGCGCACTGCGCAGTTGCACGCTGTGCAGGTGGGCATGGTGGCGTGCTTGTGCTGTGGCAGTGCGCGGCTGTGATGGGTGCGGCGCCTGCGGGGTGCGCAAGGGTACAAGAGTGGTGGGAGTTGCAGGCTCAGCTGTGGCAGTGCAGTGGAAGGTGCGAGGGCAAGCTGGCATGGTTGCAAGAGCGTGCACGCGCGGTGGATAGGCGGTGGAAGATGCAGGCGCGCGGTGAGGGAAGGCTTTGTGGTAGTGCGGTGAAGGACACGACTATGGCTTGCAAAGGATTGATGAAGGCGGTGTACGCTTGGTTCGACAGTGCCTGCACTCTCCACGGTGGGGAAGGTGGAGGATAGTTCCCCGCAAGGGGGAAGGCGGATCAGGATCTTCCCTTTGGTGGATGCGGCTTCTTTTTAAATAAAAACCTCCTCCTTTTCCTTCAGCCACAAGTACCTCCAACTACTCGCGACGATTGCGAGTGGTTGGAACAGTAGATAAGCACGGACAGTTTCTTCTTCAGACGTCTAACTAGAACATCAGATGTCTTAAAAAAATGTAATGGCGTGAATTTTTGATAGTTGTTCCAGACGTCCAATCCAAGTCCAAGACGTCTTATAGAAGTAAAAATGAGCGCCTGATTCTTGTACCTAGCCTGCATTCATCACATAAATTATATTATCATAACATTTGTTATTAAATGTAAAATTGAAGCATAAAATTAAATGCAGGCTAAGGTGAATTGCCATATAACTCCTAATTAATTAATACTGAGAACAAATAATTAAATAGTACTTAGGCTAAATAATAGTCCACAAAAGTGGACTTATCACATATATAGCCAAGTGCTTTTATTGATGGAGGAAAGTGTAGCATCAATTTGTAGTGAGATGATTTATTTGGTGGATAAAATTTGCATAAGCATCCATTTATACCGAGATGCTTAACTGCAGGGTGTATATAATTTATTATTATTTTTTTATTTTTTTTCAATAATTTAGTTTTTTGCTTCTCATTCTTCTTACTAAATAAAATACTCCAATTCCTTTTTCTAGGTGAGTGGCACATCCTTCACCCTTTCAAGAGTCGGCCTGCGAAAATTCTTGGAATAAAGAGGATTTAGAATTGATCTCTTAACCTCTGTGTTTTCGCAATCTCAGATGACAACAAGAAAATTCTAATGTGTGTGAATTTTGGACACTTAGGTTACTTAGCTCTCAAACCAGAGCATGGATAGCAAAGCCTTTCACTCTTAGATCCCTTAAATCATTAGTATCATCCTATAGGATCTGTCATGATGCAACTCACCAAGTCTAGCCGAATGTCCTTGATTGATTGAGCTAACTATAGCCCATTAGACCTTATGGCTAAGAATTCTACCAACTCTTTACTTAATCAACTCTAGGTATCTAGTCTCTTTACTCAACTTGGTGGTAAAAAGAAATATTCAAAAATCAGAAGGATCTAACCTAGTCTTATTGACCAAGAAAGTTACAATTTAATTCTAAAATTTAAGTTTCGTATAAAACTTAATACTTCTTAGTTAGTTTGTTTCAGAATGAAGAGCGAGAAGAATAGATCCTATAGGGTTTCAGACTCTAACTCGAGAAAAATCCCGTTCAAAAATTGCAAACAAATACGTGTTTTGAAAATGTATTCAAGTAAAAGTCCAAAGTAAGGATTCAATACTCTTACTAGGTATACACTATTTACAAAATATATATTTTTGGTTTCTAACCTAAAAAAAGAAAATTGAACTCTTAAATTATTATTATAAATATGTAAATATGTTTTCTTATATGTTCTTCAATTCTTCTTCTAATGAATGTAATCCCCATATTTATTATTTTTTATCATTTTATATTTTTAATTTATATATATATTTTTCTTTTATTATTTTTATGTATTATCGAAGTTTCAAATTTGTATGAATATTTTTTTCTAACTTTCAAATTTTTAGGTATTTTTACATTTTTCATCTTTTATCTACCAATACACTTAGAGTATTAGATTTCACTTCACACTCCTCCAAGCCAAAATTTTACAATGTCCTCATTGTAAGAAGGGTGAAAAGAAAAGAAAAGAAAAACTCTACACTTCACTTAGTGTAGGGTGACGGAAGGAGTTGTAAAGTGGAGATCAAAGATCTCTGTACGGATGATTTCAAATCTGACCTTAGTTAAAGTGGTCAGTCAGACTAAGTGAAGAGTAGGACAAATAAGGAAGTGATAGATATAGTACAGACTCAAGTGTATGGTAGATGAAAGTGTGGAAAAACAGGAAACAACTATATACAATTGCTAAGTTTTACACCTTCAGCTAGGCGTAAACCCTAGAGAATTAATGGAGCATGTGACAATCTCCAACAAGACCCAAGACGTGTGTTTCTAGAAAAGGTGTAAAGCATTGACCATTGACTTTGAAGGGTTGATTCTTGTTGGGTTCGATGATTTCGATAGCTCCATTGTCGAAGACTCTAATGACATCAAATGGACATATCCATTTGGATCTAAGTTTACTGGGGAAGAGTTTTAAATGGTGATGTGAGAATTGGTATGATTTGTAAAAGAGGATTTTTAAGTCGTTGTAACAAGCCAAATCGTAATCGCTTTTAAATTTTTAATCCTAGATAGTGGAGTATCTAGGGTCGTCCAAGGAGGAAATTGTTGCAATTATAAATCTCTTACTTGAAAATGGAAATCAACTTTCTTTTTGTATTATTTTATATATGATTTTTGTTTGATTTTGAAATAACGGCAAACACGCGAAGTAGATGGCGGGAAAGATACAAACACCTAATTCACTACACTAACACTATGGTGACAATTAACTCCTCTCTCTAAGCTCACCCTAGGCACGTGGAGGCCTAGGGTAATTAGAGAAAGGGGGTAAAAAGGTGCTAGAAAAGCAAGAAAACAAACATGCAAGAGAAAGGCAACTTTTGTAATTAGGAAAAGAAAATGTTTTACAAAATCCCTAATAGAGGAATGCTTTTCCTACAAAATATCAAGGTACAAAATTAAAAACACTAGTTATCCTAATGATGTTGGTGTAGAAGAGTCCTTGCTCCAAGCTTAGTGGCTCCTAGGCTTGAAAAGAGCTCTCCAACTCCTTCCTTGCTGTGCTCCTTCAAAATGATGTCCTCTAAGGCAAGCCCACAAGGGGGGGCAGGGGGTGGCATGCACTTGTTCCTCCAAGGGTGGGCGTGTACCACCATTCTCCTCCAATGCCTGGTGGTCGTTTAATCCCTTAACACAGTTAATTAAATTATTTATACTTAATTAATCGCATGAGAAAGTAACTTATGTTAACTTGAATTAATGTCGGTTGTGTAGTATAGGGTCAAGTTAACCTAACATTTTAGATTTTAAATTCTTTTTAACTAGTTGAGTCTAGGTCGTTCACTAGGAGGCATAAGTTATCTTAATTCACCATTAATTCCTAAACATAAATTACTAATTACTTAATCAATCAAATTATAATTAGATTACTTTAAGTACATGAATCTTGCATAAGAGATATTCACATAAAAGCATGCAACATTTCATTAAAAAAGAACATCTTTACACATGTGATTTTTCATTAAGAATTAAGTAAACATGTTTATTCACCCATTACAACTTATTATAAAAGATTAAGGCAAGAAAATTTATACAAGTGAATACAAATGCCTCATTACATCAATTAAGCTCAAAATATTAAAAGGAGACATATTATTACAATAAAAACACAAAAGTAAAAAAATTAGAAGTCAACAAGAGTCTCCTTTCTTCTTAATCTTCAACCCTTTCTTCTTCTCTTTTATTTCTCTGTCGTTACTCTCTCTCTCTCTCCTTTTATTCTTCTTTTTCTCTTCTTCTTCCTCTAAGCCCTCTCTGTTCTCTTTACTTAGCTTTCTCCTTAGGTTTTCTCTCTTCTAAATTTTCTTTAGTATTGTGCATGTATATTCACACTTAACCAAACAAAAACTTGATTTTTATAGTTGACGGCTTAGACCGGTCAGGGATACACAGCACCCCCTAGAGGGTGGGATCAGACCCTATTGGGTTCGAGCCTAGCTTATATTAGGTGTTTTATTTCCATTTCAATCCAATGCACAATCTGCGGCCTCCCAGGCCCACACGTGCCCACTCGGGCCCACGCGCTCATGGCCACAGGCACACGCACACACACATGCGCAAGCACGTGCAACACACGCACCCGCACCCAAGAGCAAGTTTCATTTTGCACCCTGTGTTGACGACCGGTAAGGCCATATCACTTTTTCATAATATACTGGTGCGACACTTCACAAATAACCGAGGTGGGACTATCTTTGTCCAATCCAAGCCAAACTTTGGCTGACGATTCTAGCCTATTGGCTGGGCCAAATCGAGCGTTCCAAAGCTCGATCGAAAGCTCTTGAGAAGTTCTACATGTACATAACACTAATTTGGCGTTCGAGTCTATTCTGGCCCTTCGATTTGAAGGGTGAAGGTGGAATGTTCGCATGTGCATTCATGGCCTGCAGAGGGTGATCTTAGGTCTTTTGACCTGCAGGGAGGCTTTGGTATCCAGCTGAAGGCTTGAATACCTTCAGGAATTAATTCCGCATCAATTGGAACAAGAAAAGAGCTTCTGAGAAGCTCAGAGAGAAGTTGAAACTCAGATGCTTCATTCAGGAGACACAGAGCTCAAATTTGAGCTTGAATTAACTCTGCAGAGAGAGATTAGCCTCTATCAGATATCTGAACAACCTCAGATGGTTCTTGTGATTCAACTTAAATGAAATAGGAGTTTAAATCTCATCAAAATGTCACTGAAACTGTATTGGGCTCGTTTTGAACCCAAACTGTGCAAAAGCATGAAACACATTAAAACCTCAATAAAAATCTTCTAATCCATCCCAAACACATTCTAAATCATCCCAGATCCCTAATGAAGCATTTAATTCCTAAAATTACTCCAACAACACTTAAGTCTAACAAAGTGTTGACCAAATCCAATTGAGGGTTGACTTTCTGTATTAAGCTTTCTCAGATCGAATTAAAGTCTCAGATCAACATAATTCATCCTTAGAAACTGATTCAAGACTTCAAAATTGGATTTTGATCAAACCTGGTAAGGTTTTAGACTTCATTACTTGTGATCAACCTGGAGTTTGTTCGGTGGAACAACCTAAGAGTTCTCAAAGTAATCAAAGATCAAGGATGGCTTCTATAGGTTCTGCAAAAGCTTCTGAACCTATTTTTGAAGTCTTAATCCTAACAAAACAGCTTCTCCATCTCTGCTAGAGTTGTAGAAGATATAGATTAAACAAGTACTCCAGATGTTAAAACTCAAATTAAACCACAGAAAATTAATCCTGAAGCCTTATAACTGTACTCTGGAGCTTCTCAGGTCAAATCATGAGCTGAAGCTCAAAACGACCTCGTCGGTGCTTGTCGGAGCTTTGGTGAGTCTGGTTCTTATATACAGAGGTGAAAACTTCAATAAAACAGGCCATTAATGACCTGTAGAGTTTCCTAAGACCTAGACAGATCTTAAGATCTCCCCAATTAGCTCAAAAAATTATCAGAACTTAGGATTTATCAGGAATTTGGAAATTGAGCATATTGAGTTCTTCAGAACTCAGAATGCTTCCTCTCACTCAATTGATTGAGGGAAAGTATTCTAAGGGGTAAGGCGATACTAATGAACTAATTATTTAGGTGATTAACTCATCTTTGAGCCGCCATTGACAGCGAGCTCACAGATAAGGTGGAATTTAGGCGTTTACTTTCTATGAGTTAATTATACTAATTAGGTATATGATTGGGGCCCTGAGATTACGAAGAGGTGATGGAGGGCCCCAGTGAGTGTGTTCTAATCTTAGAGACCTCTGCCGTGGACAGCGGAGGTCGCCGGTGAATGTGAAATGAAAGGTGATTTAGCTGCTAAGAGTGAGGGAAATGTAGTGCTATGATATCATGATAAGGTGAGGAAGGTGAACGGTACGTAAAAATAACAAATGAGTGGCTTAGACGAGCTCAAAGAGCTCGCTAGAGCTAAGGAAGACGACATACACTTTTGAAAATTTAAACCTAATTAACTACCTAATCTACTGAACTAAGTTACACTACTCTTACCTTATCCTAATCCTACTGTTACCTGCATGGAGGTTGAGGAGTCTCCGTCAAAGGTTCTTAACGGAGGACGAAATTAGAAGGTTGGAGGAAGAACTCTAGCAGGCGGTTTCGTGGCGTGGAAGCAGAGTCCAGCGTTGGCCCTTCGTTAGAAGACGAAGCGGACGGTGGTGGAGATCGGAAGTGAGTGAAGACGAACGGAGGAATAGGATGGAGACGGAGATTGGTCACAGGAGAAGGAAGAATAGCCTATCAGTTAGCTACAGTTGGGGAAGAGGGTAGGGAGCTAACCACTGAAATCGCAGGGTTCAAGGGGTATTTATAGGGTTCGGCGATGGCTAAGGAGCTTGAATCCGGATGGGTATGCGTCTAGGTGCGGCCTAACTTCTGGCGTCGTCTCCGACACCGGTGAGGTTAACACTGTAACCTAATTAGGATTTAGGACAAATCCAGACCGATGGATGGATTGAAGAGGGTGAGCACAAGCTCCAGGAGCTTGGCGAGGAAGGACGCCGGATGTGAGGTGATCAGGTGGTAAACACACCGCCGATCATCAGCCGTTGAAGTGGCTGAAGAAGAAATGAAGATGTTCGTAGGGACCTATATGCAAGGAAAGATTAGGACCTAGATGAAAGAAAAGGACTCAAATGCAATATATTATAGGGACCGAAATGCAAATATAGGCTTTTAAGGTTAATTTAAATTATTTTATTTTCTAACTTTTTATATATATTTATAATTTAGATAAATATTATATTAAAGTCTTGTATTCACATTTTTGACTCATTTATTTATATTTATTTACATATTAACTTAAGTTATTTAAGACTTAGGTCTTAAGTTATACTTAAATTAAATAAGATATTAATTAATTAATTAATTAATGGCATTTTGAGTCCATTTATTAATTAATTTAGTAATAATATTAATTGGCATATAATTTATCATTTTAAACTTATTTTAAGATCCTTTAACGGTTTGTCCCTTATTACATAATTAACCATTATATATACAAATTCGTAGCTAATTAACTAGGAAAACTAGTTAATTAGGGGTAATTAGAAGCTATGATGAGCCTCTCATCACCTGGCCATCCTCCAAGTTGAGAGTCTCCTCCTTGGCGTGGCATAAGAAGAAGAGTGGGAAGAAGAAGGCACCAAGGGGGCAGGTAGGATGCCCCCTTAATCTTCTTCTCTCCTTCTTCTTGGCCGTGAGTTGAGGTGGGTATAGGGTAGAGTTAATACTAATGGAGTATCCTTTTTATGTGATGGTTAGGAGGGATATATATAGGAATGGAGGAGGGGGTTGGCGTGACCTTTGGATGTAGGGTTAGTATTGAATGGTGGAGGTAGTTAGGTTATCCTATGGCCACCAAGAGTTGATGCCAAGTGAAGGGTTGGGAGGGGGTAGTTAAGGGGTGGAACCACCCCTTGGTGGACGTCCAAAATGGTGGTTATCCACCTTATTTTGGCACCAACTAGGTTAGGTTCTCGAAGGGGGGTAGGTGTAGGGTGGTGATGGCTTGAAGGGGTATGTGTAGGGTTAAGATGGGGGATTTTTGGAGGGAAAAGGTGGCGCCAAGGAAGGGGTAGTTAAGGGAATTTTGGCACCACTTTTGTGGTGCCTTTTGGTGGTGGTTGAGGGGTGAAGAGATATGGTTGAGGTGGTGCCAACATGGATTGCTTAGGTGGACTATAGGTGGGTTTAGTTGGTGGAGGTGTTTAGGTAGGGTTTTAGGGTGGTGGATGGCCAAGGGAATTGAATCTTAGATAAGCTAAACTAATAGTAGGGTAGAGGAGTAGGCATCTGGAGCTAGGGTTTAGAGGAGAGGAGCTGGAGGAAGTTGTCTGGAGCTGAACTGGAGCTGGTAGCTACTGAGGAAGGTGGCATGGAGCTACTTTAGTTGGCTTAGCTTTTTAGTTCTTTTCTAGTTGTTAAGCCAAGCTAAATCAAGTTGACTTCTATTGGAATATGCTGAGGTGAGCTGGGTCTAATATTCCTGGGGATGACCTAGCTAGTAGGAGTAGCTAAGGTAGCTTAGCTCGACTAAGTTGTGCTAAGCTGAATCCTTAGGAGTTGGACTTGAGCTTCCTGAGCTAAGATGAAGTCATCTTCAGTTGGCTGGAGTTGAGTGGAGTTGGATGTAGCTGGTCCTGAGCTGTGGTGAACTCCGCTCAACTCAATTGAGCTAGCTAGAGCTCCCAGTGAACTAATAGGAGCTGAGATGAGCTAGACTCAGCTAAGTTGAGTTGGATCTGAGCTGACTTGATCTAAGGTGAGCTAAGATGAGCTCTCTTGAGCTACCATTTAGCTGAGATGAGCTGAATGGAGCTAAGATGAGCTAACCTTGATTCAAGTGAGTTGGAATCCAACTATGGTGAGCTGGATAAAGCTAAGTCCCAGCTGGTTTGAGCTTCTCCTTCACCAGTTTCCTTCAAGGTTATTAGGGTTTTAAAGATCTGTCAATTTGTTTGTCCCTAACACTCCAAGAAACACATTAAAAATACAATAAAAAATGCAATGCATGCCTAACCTAATTGATGCTTAAATGCAACCCAGAAACCAATTTACGGAGCAAAATCCTAGGAGCTAGGTTTGTTTTAATGCATAAGAATGATGATAAACTGGCGTTTATCACACCTCCATGCTTATCTTTTGCTAGTCTCTTAGCAAAACTTTAATTTTTACAAAATGGAATTTTAGGGAAATCTAATTTTTTTCGACTTTCGAGGAGAAAGAGATTACGGGACCTTAGTTGATCAAAACACGGGAGGTACGAGATTTGTTAAAGATAAACATCAAGATTTATTTTTGGATCTAAAAATTAGATGAATCGGGATCAATATATCCTCCAAAAAATTCATAGATTAACCCCTTGTTAATTCAGATGACTTAAAATTTTTGTACTTAGGATTTTTCTGACTCTTGAATCTGATTCGCAATTTTCAATAAACTTTAAAACATTGTATCTATGCTTGTAAAAAGCCAACATTAATAAGGGCATATTTTTGGTTTAATTTTTTTTTCTCTCTCCCCCATGCTTATTTTTAGCTTAGTCTTACAACAGATGTGTCGGGATCATCATTCCTATTACCAATCCTCGAGGGGGCTCTGGCGCTAGTACTTCAAGATAGTACTGCCCATGGCACCACCCAGAAGCTCACAACCCCAAAACACAATGCGGTGCAAAGGGGCACTCCAAGCAAACTCAAGCTCTTGCTCTGACACTACAGGTAGAGCATCGTCCAAGACACTTGAGCTGCAAAAATGTGCTTTAATACTCTGTTTAAAGATATGAAATATAGATATAAAGCAGCGTCGAGGCGGTAACATGTTAACATTGTGTGCTCAAAGGAGGCATTTTGCTCCTTCTCGGTGGTGGGAACTCAAACCAATGATCTACTTTAAACTTTTACTAAGGCCAAACAAAGGGGGTTTTTCTAATTTTTAGTTGTTCTTAGGTGTTGGTTTGTGTGTGAAATTTGACACAAGAAGTTTTGCACAAGGTGCAAGTTTTTGAATCAGAAACTAAGCCAAATACTTTCCATATTACAAAAGAGGATCAAGTCACCAGAACTATCATGAGTTTAGGTAGAATTTTAGAGAAGGATATTTGATCTAGTCTAAAGATAGACCCTGAAATTCTAATAATCAGATCCGTATTCTTATCCTTAGTTTGTTAAAGATTAAATCCCATTGTACCAAAAGTAAGTTTTCAACCTTAGTCCCGATTTCAAAATTTTCCTCAAAAAGTTTTCAACATTATTATTATTATTTTTTGGGTATGCATGCAAGAAAATAAAACAAAATGACTATAGAAAAATGCATATTTTTAGGTTTTGAAAATCCTAAATCGATTGTCAAAATTTTAAAAACATCCCCCATGCTTATGAAATGCAATGTCCTCATGCATTAGGAGGGAGAAGGGATCACATTAGTGAAAGGCGGTTGGGTTTAGGGTGGTCAAAACCTGGAAAAAGAAAGGGAAAAAAGAAAGTAGGAAAAATGATGGGTTACCCTCATCCAGTGCTATCTTTTACACCATTCAGCCAGGCGTGAAGGTATGCACGGAAGACGAACAATCATGTAAATAGTTGGACACCTGGATGCTCGCATAAAAAGGGTCTTCTTCTGGATCCCTAGAAAGTTGAGTGGTATAAAGATGGGGATCAAAATTTGATGGAAATGGTAGGTGTAACCCAAGTCTAGCCATGGTTTTAATTCAAGATGAATGCCAAACATGGGTGGGTGGGTCTAGTGGTAGGTCCAAGTGAAAGGGGATGGGAGAGAAGTGATGAGAGGTAGGTGGGGTTAGTGTGTAGGGGTGGTGTTTACGCGTGAAATCGATGTTTTAAAAGATGCGTTGCAGTATAGGTGAAATCGCTCGAAAACAAATAAGCACAATTTAAGCACTCGAATTTTAAAGTTCAAGGTCATTCACTACGATCAAGTATTGCACTTAATCTCAAGATCATAATTTAAGCACAAGATAATAATATTTAATGAGAAATTCAAGCAATAATGATGTATATATAATAGCAAATGTCAATAACGCAAAAAGATTATAGTAAAATGGTGATTTGAATCACCAATTACCCTTATACAATTAACTCAAATAAATGAATAGTATCAAGCAAGTTTAATCCATGCAAGCCAAGTGCACAGTGCACTATCAACGATATCAGACGATAAGGCTTCAGATCAGACGACTTAAACTCCTCTTTGCTATAGTGCAAAGGCACTTTACTCTGCTTCTTCTCCTTCTTCCTTCCTTTCTTTCTTTCTTTCCTTCTCAGTTCCTCACGCACAAGGGGGCTTCTCACAACGACTAAGTGTAGAACTCTTTCTCTATAAAGCAAAACCCCCTTCCTCTATTTTTCCTCTTTCTCTCAAACTCGAGGCTAACTAGATCTATAATCGGGCAATTAGGTAGGTATTCGGATCAATAACAGGGTCTAGGGTCACCGGCGTGGGGTAGTGATCGAGGAGTGAGAGGCTTGTGAGGAGGGACTTGACCCCTCTTCTGCTTGGGCAACCGGGTTGGGTCACAAATTCTTTTTATTTCACGCTCGTAGCTGCTAATCCCACGATGCGGGATTATTCTTCCTTCAGCCCTTTACATGAAGTAGCACCCAGTGAATCTTTCAATTGCAGTCGAAGGGAAGGGAGACTCCTCCAATTGACGGCATGGGTGCATTCCTAGGAGAGTTCCATGCAACCTGGAGTAAACACTTGGGGCTACAATTGGCAAGAACATGCTTCAAGATCTTCGAAGGTGCTCTGTTAATGGCGGCATATCCTGTGAATCTAAAATGAAGAACACGGCCTTGCAGCCTCGTCAGAATAGCTCAGTAGGTTTGTTCGAACATGGCGAGTGCGGTGGTGGTCGTAGTGTGGAGTGAGAAGTGTCATGGAGGTCAGACGAAAGTGGAGAAGGTCAGAATTTATGGAAGTGTTGGGTGGAGCGAATGAGTAGCCAATACCCTTGATTTCTTGAGGGGTTTTGATTGCTGGAGTACGAAGATGCTTTTGGGAGTGGCGGCAGCTAATTTGATGGAGTGTAGAAACCGTGCGAACTCGCGGAAGGTACGTCGGCGAGGTGGAAGATGAAGTCGGAGGGGGCACGTTGGTGGTCGAAGTAGGGTGTTGGTGGTATGGTGGTGATAAGTAGATGCTAGGGAGTCTAATGATCTATCCATTGGACGAAGAGGGATGGAGTTGATGCCAGTTGCAGTATGGCTAGCGCCAAAGAAGGTGAAGGCTTCAGGAGAGGGAACGGTAATGAAGAGGGGGTCGGAGAGCTCCTTGCCGGTATTGTGAGGTGTGGTTTGAAACGAGGAAGAAGAATCGACTGCCTATTGTACGTGGTGGTCGGCGAAGTGAACGAAGGAAGGTGGTCATCGGAGACGAGTCGGAGCAGGCCAAAGGTGGAGGAAAAGAATATGTTTATGACCCAAAAACTCGCTAAGGAGGTGAGGAATGTCATGGGGGGTCTTTTATAGGGCTTAGGAGAGTTTGGAGAACAGGAAACAAGCTTCATATCTTGCTTGGGATTCAAGAAGAACCCCACTGATTTTGTGGGTTTGCATGCACGAATCAGAGGGAGTTAGGCATCGAGATTGATCCTAATAGGTTTTCCTAGGTGTGAACATCAATCCCAGCAAATTTGGTGGGATTTGATTGAAGTTTTAGTAGGATTCTGCTTGGTCAAAGCTCGCCTAGAGGTCGGTTGACCTCATATGGTGGTAAGGGCTTCTTCGCAAATAAGATGAAGAAGGTAGGGGGTATTTTGTAAATATTTCAAAAGTTGAGGGGCTATTTGATAGGACAAGAGTCAGACTTGGACCAAAATGCAAACTAGGTCGAAATAATCTCAGATTAGGTCCAAATTTTGGTAAAAACCTAATATGGATCCAAGGAATCTAATGGTGAAGTCGAATTTAGGTTTTGACTAAGTTTGATTGAATAAATTACGTAGAAACCCAAATTAAGGCAACTTTCTGTCTATGACTCTATTTTAGGTCAAAATAGGTTCTAATGGTCAAATCAAAGATACCAAATCCTATAGAATATTTTCTATGAGTTTTAGAGGGTTTAGGTGAATTTTATCCTAACCAAAACTTTAGTTAATTAAGCGATTCTATTTTTAGGATTTCAGATGCCTATTAATTCTTGAAATGCATGAAAATCCGTTTTGTTCTGCATGGACCCTCTTTTTAGACATTTATGACCATTTGGACTTCAATTAGCCCTTAGAATAACTCGTGGTTATTCTGTAGTTGTGAATATTGTTATAATTGAAGAAATAACCCTAGTTTCTTATCTTCTCAAAATAAAACATTATGCTTATATAACCCCCTGATGGTTATGTAGGAGCTTTTATCAACTTTATCAGACCAAATTGAGCTAGTTATGGCTCATGATGGTGTTCCCATCAGGTGGGTTGATAGAAAATGTGTGGGTTAGAGGAATAATCAGGGGGATCATCGGGAATAGATTGTTGTGGAAGACAAGTTCCAAGTTAAAGATTTCGCTGACCACTAATTCTGAGTCAGATTCCTCAAAAAATTTGTGGTTAGGAAGGGTGTCTACCAACATTGTCTCCACCAAATTCAAAATTTATGTATTTGAGTCCTTGAAAAAATTATCATCATGGAATCTCTTGGAGGATTTAAAAATATCTAGAGTGATAGTTTGGCTTGCGTAGGTGATATCCATTTTGCTTGTGTGGCAATTGATATTTACCTTTACAGTGGCCAAAATGGGTCATCTAAGAATTATTGGGGCATTCATTAAAGATTTGGGTACCTTAATGTCAAGGACCAGAAAGTTTGCTGGGAAGACACAATTCTGGATCTTGACCAAAACATCCTCGACAATCCCACGAGGTTTGATTATAGATCGGTTGGCTAATTGAAGGGTAACCTCAACAGGTTTTAATTCACTGATCTAAAATTCTTCAAATAAAATCGTGGGAATGATATTAATTGAGGCACCAAGATCAAGGAGGGCGTGATCAAAGGTAGTTCATCAATAATCACTGAAATTAATGGCGCACTTGGATCTTTATCTTAGGAGGCAGCTTGTTCTATATGATAGAGCTTATTGTCTCTGAAAGATGTACCTGTCCTAGATTTTTGGCCTGCCTATTTGGAGTACAGATCTCCTTCAAAAATTTGGCATAGGTAGGTATATACTTGATTGCATCTAGGAGAGAGATATTGATTTGAACATGCCCAAATAAATCCATGAGTTCTTCTGTTGTGGGCTCAGATTTCTTTTTTCGATTAGTAGTGGGGTGGAGAGCTTTTGGAAAAGGGATAGGAGTCGTGTCCTGAGATTTTTGTGTTTCTTTTTCTTCCTGATGTGGGAGTTCAGAGTCAATTTGCACAGGAATGTGGATTTCACCAGGTTGTTGTGAAGGTCTTGGATCAGTGGTGGTTTTCCCACTCCTTAAGGTAACTGCATGTGCAGATGAATTATTATTTGGAGGAGGTGGGGGGGCCTGTTGTTGTGAAAACCTGGGAGGCTGCTGAGGTGATGGATTTACGGGAGGCTGGTAATGAAAGTTTTGATTTTTGCCTGGATATTGGTTCCTAGGGTTGGGCATAGGTTGGGATGGAAGATTGTTGGTGCTAGAGCACCATGATCATTTGTTTTGATGATAAAAAAACACGTGTTATTTAACATTTGCAATTTGAGTCCTAGATTTCAGGTCAATTGCAAATGTGGACGTGTTTAGACGGAGTTCGAGCTCGCATCCAGGACGGATTGGAAGAGCTTGACGGAAAACAGAGGAGGTTCGCGTGGAGTGAAAGATTGAAGATGGAAGGAAATGAAGAATAGGATAGATTTCCTTCTTTTGTACTTGTTGTATTTTTCGTTTCTTTTGTTGCTCTTTACTTCCTTAGATATTTCATGTTAAAGAGCCTCAAAGAACCCTAACAGTAGTCCTACGAACACCGGCACAACCCTAGGATACTTAGGTTTTCTGTAGAATACTTAGAAAACCAATATAGGGTTCAAATAGACTTTCCAGACGTCTAATTCCCAAATCAGACGTCTGATAATGTATTTTAAGACGTCTGACTGTTGTTTCAGACATCTGATAACTGTTAGGCTGGACATAGTTAGTTCTGTCTGATGAAATCAGACGACCATAACTTAGACCAGACGTCTTAGGAGACGTCTGATGACTTTGCCAGACGTCCAATTAGTGGACCGTTGGCTGGCTTCGCAAACACTCCAGATATGACTGTTAGAGCCTTATCAGACGTCCTTAGGTCTTTCCAGACGTCTGATTTTGGGCGGGTCTCTCCCTGACTTTGATCAGATCTAAACAGGGTTTTTACGCAAGTCCATCAGACGACATACAGGACGTCTGGCACTATGTCTGGACGTCTGGAAACCTACTTTTACTGTGGGAATTGATTTCCAAACGTTGCAACGGCTAGAAAATCTCTGAGAAGAGATTTTGGGTCAGCCGAGGCAAAACGGTCATTTATCAGACGTCTGGACAGTCCTATGGACGTCTGATAAGGCTCTAACGGTCATATCTGGAGTGTTTGCGAAGCCAGCCAACGGTCCACTAATTGGACGTTTGGCAAAGTCATCAGACGTCTCCTAAGACGTCTGGTCTAAGTTATGGACGTCTGATTTCATCAGACAGAACTAACTATGTCTAGCCTAACAGTTATTAGACGTCTGAAACAACAGTCAGACATCTTAAAATACATTATCAGACGTCTAATTTGGGAATTAGACGTCTGGAAAGTCTGTTTGAACCCTATATTAGTTTTCTAAGTATTCTACAGAAAACCTAAGTATCCTAGGGTTGTGCCGGTGTTCGTAGGACTACTGTTAGGGTTCTTTGAGGCTCTTTAACATGAAATATCTAAGGAAGTAAAGAGCAACAAAAGAAACGAAAAATACAACAAGTACAAAAGAAGGAAATCTATCCTATTCTTCATTTCCTTCCATCTTCAATCTTTCGCTCCACGAGAACCTCCTCTGTTTTCCGTTAAGCTCTTCCAATCCGTCCTGGATGCGAGCTCGAACTCCGTCTAAACACGTCCACATTTGCAATTGACCTGAAATCTAGGACTCAAATTGCAAATGTTAAATAACACGTGTTTTGTTATCATCAAAATAAATGATCGTGGTGCTCTAGCACCAACAATCTCCCCCTTTTTGATGATGAAAAAACCGTAAATAATAATACATAAAAAAGATGTCCTGTAAGTCTTTGAGTGGGAGTAACCCCAATCTGATTATTTAGATTTGTGATGGTGTGGGTTACTTCCGTCATCTTATTCTGCATATCCTGCAAGCTTTTCATCATCTGGGCATTAATGTCTTGTTGAGATGGCCAAGGATGAAAGGTCGGATTTGACCCATACCCATTACATTGATTTGAAGGTTAGGGAGGAACATGATTATTCTAGGAGTGGTTCGGGTAATTCTTCCAGTTGGAAGAATTTCTAAATTGCTCCTTGATGGCAGAAATATTTTGAGTGGGGTTAGGGTTTGGATAGTTGTGATTCCCCAGTGAATCATAGAAAGCCTCAGAATTTTGGTAATAATCAGCAAGGGTAGTGTTGAGATTGTGCAAATTTTCTCTTCGTGGAATGTTAGGCTGGGTCAGATGTGGACTGTGTGGAGCTTGGGTTGGTGTGGCAAGTCTTTCCTTAATTTTCTTTTGATTAATGTGCATTTGGTCTAGTTTTTGTGCAATCATTTGAAGATTGTCTTGGGTTACAGGAATAGATTGAGTGCCTACTTCATGAACACAGAACTACAGATTTGAAGTTCTGCAAAATGTGTTCATGGAAGCTTGATTAAATGAGTTTTTACTCATTTCTTCAAACAGATCGTAGGCACTTTTAGTATCCTTATTCAAGAAGTTGCCGCCACATGGCTCGTTGATGAAAAGTCGAATTTGATCTTCTAAACCATGATAAAAGATCTGTACGAGTTGCCATAAAGGAATCTTGTGGTACGGACAACTTCTTAAGAGATCTTGGAATCTTTCCCAAGAATCATGAAAACTCTTGCCAGATTTTTGTTGGAAGGTCGTATTAGATCTTCGTAAAGAATTTGTACAACCTATAGGAAAAAATTTCTTGAGGAAGGCACTCTTGAGCTGAGGCCATGTGGTAATGGGTTGACCAATGGTCCTGAACTAGTAAGCGGCCTTATCTTTAAGAGATAATGGAAATAGCCACATCAGCTATAGGTCTTCTTGCACATTTCAGGAGTGGGTTGTTTGTGTAAGAAGAGTTAGCTCTTCAAGGTGGTTGAACGGGTCTTCCCTAAGAAGGCATGGAAATGTTTAATCAGGTTTAGAATCGCCGGCTTGATCTCGAAGTCCCCCTCAGGTATGACCACCCTCGGTCGTTCTTCATAGTAAGAAGGATCATAAAAATCTTTTGGAACAACAGGTTGCTAACGGGGTGGTGGGTTAGGCCTTTGGTTGGCTAGGTTCTGGATATTCCTTGTCAACAATTGTTGATTGCCTTTAAGTTGAGCAATTTGCTTAGCCATCAAAGTGTAGAGATCAGGCAGGGGGGTTTGCTGTTGAGATTGAGGCAAATCAACATGAGGTAGCTCCAAGTGCGGGAAGTCAAAGATGGGGGGTTGTTTTGGGTGGAAGGGTTGGAATTTGGATTAGGAGTGGGGTTAGAGTTGGGATTAGAGGTGGAGGTGGAAGGGTTAGTGGACCTGTTTTGTTGGTTTTCCATTTTTTCAGAAGAAGAAGATGAGAAAAGCAGTCTTTTGGCGCAGGGGGCAAAATCAAATGGTCCCTCCAAGTGTGGATTTTGGGATCGTCACCTATGCATAAAAGGGAAGAACGGGAGGGGAGAAGAAGAGATGGAGATGAGACAAAGTGTGCAATTCAAACAAACAAAATTTCTAGACCTAGCTTAAGTGTGACTCCCTAAAAAGATAACCTAAGACTTGTTTTACCTAGGAAATAAGAATTCAATAGCGAATACCCGTTCTATCAACAAATCTGGCTAAGTTGAATAAGGAGAGGGTTGGGTCCAAGCATATCTCAGGAAAATGCCTAAGGGCTTGTGTAAACCCGCGCCTGGTTGTTTAACATGGCCCTTCAGCCTGTCACCAGATATAGATGAAAAAATTGGTATTAACTAGAGAAAACTTAGGACCTAGATAGCAAGCCTAAGTTGATGAAATCGTAGGGGTCAAATTACTACAAATTTTAGTTAGGTCTAGGAGACTAGAGTGCACCTGAAATATGGAGGGCATTGATTTGGATATTACCTTGTTATTTCAAAATTTTTTTAGTGTGTTTAGCAATTGGAAAGTGATTCCAATTTCAAATAAGTTGACACACAAATTTAATGTATTTCTATTTTTTAGGATTTGATTTAACTTAATGTGTTTTAGGGTTTCCTTTTTAAAGCTTCAAACAAGTTTGAAATTCGACAAATAAAAGGAAATCAGGTTGTATCGGTGAAGATTAATTTCCTTTAATTTGTTGGTCTCTAGGAATGAAAAGAAACCCTGATCAATTTAATCCTAAGTAGAAATTTAATTACCAAAGAGATTATTTTTGGCTTTTTTTTAAGTAGTGGTCCAAACAATGCAAGCAACACCACTACTGTATGTAAAATGAAACAAGGATTCCAAAAATTATTTTTTTAAGATTTTACAAAATTTTTTGATATTTTTAAAAGATTTTTCTTTATGTTGGTGTCAAGGCCCAGAAATGATACCTGAGGGTATTTTGAACTTTTCAATACTACCATCGGCCTCAAAAATAAATTTGACGTGTATAATTTCACAAGGATTCCAGAAAGCTAAATTTCACAAAAATTGGACAAGTACAAAAATTCTTAAAATTCGCAGATAATAGCAAAATAGGAAGATTAGAGGAGATGACCCTCTGCTGTCCATGAATTTTTAAAAATTTTATATAGATCCAATTGCTCTGAAATTTGAAACAAATGTTCCTCACTTGATTTAGAATCACTAGGTGAAAATTCAAGATTTTAGGAGGTCTATGCTGTCGAGAATTGATTTTTGAAGTCCCAACAGAAGTCTGGACCTGAAAATCAGAAACCAATACTTAAAGTGAAGTGGTATTAAATGATGCAAACAAGCAACAAACATGTTTTAAATATTACCACTTCACTTAATTAAGATGCTTAAGATCTTGAAACGCAAATTTAATATTTTTTTGGTACTTTTGTAGGGATATGTGTGACTAGAAAGAGGAGCCAACTTGAATTTTCGCAGGTAGACAAGGAATTTCAGTTCTTCGTTCCAGAATCCTGCTTTCTTCCATTAGTTCCTGCAAACATGAGAGAAAGAGAGAAAAGGGGATGATATCCACTTAACAAGCAAGAGAAATAATTAAAGCAAAGCCGTGCTTCCCCGGCAACGGCGCCAAAAAGTGATGCGAGATTTGGCATGATTTGTAAAAGCAAAATTTTAAGTCATTGTAACAAGCCAAATCGCAATCATTTTTAAATTTTTAATCCTAGATAGTGGAGTATCTAAGGTCGTCCAAGGAGGCAATTGTTGCAATTATAAATCTCTTACTTGAAAGCGGAAATCAACTTTCTTTTTGTATTATTTTATATATGATTTTTGTTTGATTTTGAAATAACATCAAACACATGAAGTAGGTGGTGGGAAAGAGACTAACACCTAATTCACTACACTAACACTATGGTGACAGTTAACTCGTCTCTCTAAGCTCACCCTAAGAATGTGGAGGCCTAGGGTAATTAGAGAAAGGGGGTGAAAAAGGTGGTAGAAAAGCAAGAAAACAAACATGCAAGAGAAAGGCAACTTTTGTAATTAGGAAAAGAGATGTATTACAAAAACCCTAATGGAGGAATGCTTTTCCTACAAAATATCAAGGTACAAAATTAAAAACACTAGTTATCTTGATGATGTTGGTGAAGAAGAGAGTCCTTGCTGTAAGCTTAGTGGCTCCTAGGCTTGAAAAGAGCTCTCTAACTCCTTCCTTATTGTGCTCCTTCAAAATGATGTCCTTCAAGGCAAACCCAAAGGGGGGGGGCGTGCACTTGCTCCTCCAAGGGTGGGCATGTACCACCCTTCTCCTCCAATGCCTGTCCATCCTCCAAGTTGAAGAGAGTCTCCTCCTTGGCGTGGCACAAGAAGAAGAGTGGGAAGAAGAAGGCACCAAGGGGGTGGGTAGGATGCCCCCTTAATCTTCTTCTCTCCTCCTTCTTCTTGGCCGTGAGTTGTAGGTGGGTATAGGGTAGAGTTAATACTAATGGAGGATCCTTTTTATGTGGTGGCTAGGAGGGATATATATAGGAATGGAGGAGGGGGTTCGAGTGACCTTTGGATGTAGGGTTAGGATTGAATGGTGGAGGTAGTTAGGTGATCCTATGGCCACCAAGAGTTGGTGCCAAGTGAAGGGTTGGGAGGGGAGTAGTTAAGGGGTGGAACCACCCCTTGGTGGATGTCCAAAATGGTGGTTATCCACCTTATTTTGGCGCCAACTAGGTTAGGTTCTAGAAGGGGGGTAGGTGTAGGGTGGTGATGGCTTGAAGGGGTTTGTGTAGGGTTAAGATGGGGGGATTTTTTTAGGGAAATGGTGGCACCAAGGAGGGGGTAGTTAGGGGCATTTTGGCACCACTTTTGTGGTACCTTTTGGTGGTGGTTGAGGGGTGAAGAGATGTGGTTGAGGTGGCACCGACATGGATAGCTTAGGTGGACTATAGGTGGGCTTAGTTGTTGGAGGTGTTGAGGTAGGGTTTTAGGGTGGTGGATGGCCAAGGAAGCTGGAGCTTAGCTAAGATAGGCTAGCTAAGCTAGCTTAGCTAGTAGTAGGGTAGAGGAGTTGGCATCTAGAGCTAGGGTTTAGAGGAGAGGAGTTGGAGGAAGTTGTCTGGAGCTGGTAGCTGCTGAAGAAGGTGGCATGGAGCTACTTTAGCTGTCTTAGCTTGCTAGTTCTTTACTAGCTGCTAAGTCAAGCTAAATCAAGCTGGCTTCTGTTGAAATATGCTAAGGTGAGCTGGGTCTGATATTCCTGGGGATGACCTAACTAGTAGGAGTAGCTAAGGTATCTTAGCTTAACTAAGTTGAGCTAAGCTGAATCCTTTGGAGTTGGACTTGAGCTTTCTGAGCTAAGATAAAGTCATCTTCAGCTGGCTGGAGTTGAGTGGAGCTGGATGTAGCTGGACCTGAGCTGGGGTGAACTCCAGTCAACTCAGTTGAGCTAGCTAGAGCTCCTAGTGAACTAATGGGAGCTGAGATGAGCTAGAATCAGCTAAGTTGAGCTGGATCTGAGCTGATTGTAGCTAAGGTGAGCTAAGATGAGCTCTTTTGAATTGCCATTCAGCTGAGATGAGCTAGGATGAGCTAACCCTAGTTTAATTGAGCTGGAATCCAGCTATGGTGAGCTAGATCGAGTTGAGTCCTAGTTGGTTTGAGCTTCTCCTTCACCAGTTGCCTTCAAGAGTGCTAGGGTTTTAAAGATCTGTCAATCTGTTTGTCCTTAACACTCCAAGAAACACATTAAAAACACACTAAAAAATGCAATACATGCCTAACCTAATTGATGCCTAAATGCAACCCAAAAACTCGTTTGCAGAGCAAAATCCTAGGAGCTAGGTTTGTTTTAATGCATAAGAATGATGATAAACTAGCATTTATCAAATGGGCATCAAAGAGCAACACCTTTTGACCAGGTGTGAAAGATTTGTGGGAAATGTGTTTATCATGGAAGGCTTTTTAATTTTTCCTTATACAACTTAGAATCCTAATAAGAATCGTGTTGGAGTTCCTCAAGTTCACTAAGCTGCAACCTACGGTGATCACCAGCCTTCGCGAGGTCAAGATTATAGGCTTTAATTGCCCAATTGGCCTTGTGTTTGATTTCTGCAGGAAGATGATAGTGTTTCCCGTAAATAAGTCTGTATGATGACTGCTTATGGGTGTTTTGTGAGCAGTCCTATAAGCCCATAAAGCCTTGTCTAAACGGAAAGACCAATCCTTCCTATCGGGTCGGATTGTCATTTGAAGGATCTTTTTGATCTCCCGGTTAGAGACCTTGGTTTGCCCATTAGTTTGGGGATGATAAGGTGTAGCAATACGATGTGCGACCCCATATTTTCTAAGTAGATTCCTAAACTGGGCGTTATTGAAATGGGATCCGCTGTCAAAAATGATAGCGTGTGGTACCCCAAAATGAGAGATGATATGACTCTGAATAAAAGGAATGAAAACTCTATGATCATTTGTGCGTGTGGGTACGGCTTCGATCCAACGAGAAACATATTCAACAGTGAGTCAAATGTACTAGAAGCCAGAAGAGGACTGAAATGAACCCATAAAATCTATGCCCCAGATATCAAAGATTTCACAGATAATAATCGGGTTCAGAGGCATCATGTCTTTGCGTGACTGCTACCAAGAGTTTGGCAGCGACTACATGCCTCACAATATGTCTGTGAATATGCAAAAATAGTAGGCTAATAAAACCTGCATTGCAAAACTTTTGCAGTGGTTTTACGACCAGAAAAATGACCACCATAAGCCTAGTCATGACAGGATAGAGTCAATCTTAGAAGAAGAAACACAACGCCAGATGATTTGATCATTACAGAGTTGAAACAGATATAGATCTTCCCAGAAATAGTATTTGGCTACTGATTTGAGTTGTGATTTGCGATTCCAGTCCCAATTAGATGGGAATTGATGTGTAACCCAATAGTTAACGATATCGGCATACCCAGGAAGATCAGAAGATATAGTCAAAAGATGCTCATCAGGAAAGTGTTCGGTGATTGGAGGAGATTCTCTATATTCTCAGAAGAAAGGCAGGAAAGGTGGTTGGCAACGACATTTTGTTGTCCCACCTTATCATGAATTTCTAGGTCAAATTCTTGCAAAAGCAAGATCCATCTGATTAACCTAGGTTTCGTGTCCTTTGATAGGTGTTTGATTGCTAAGTGATCAGAGTACACAATGATTCGAGATCCAAGGATATAAGATCTGAATTTTTCCAATCTAAATACTATCACTAGCAATTCCTTTTCAGTCATAGTATAATTCCTTTGTGTATCATTAAGTGTCTTACTAGCGTAGTAAATCGCTACGGGATTTTTCTTGATTTTCTGTCCTAAAACAGCTTCAACTGCCTAATGTGATGCATCACACATGATTTCGAAAGGTAGATTCCAATCAGGAGGTTGCAGAATAGGAGCCTGTGTAACTCTGTCTCTCAAAGTTTCAAATGCAGATATACACTCCTCATTCATCTAAAAAATTGTGTCTTTCGTGAGGAGATTCCTAAGTGGTTGGGTAATCTTTGAAAAATCAAGTATAAATCTTCTATAAAATCCAACATGCCTAAGAAAAGATCGGATGACCTTTTTCGAGTCAAGAATTGGTAAATTAGAGATTTGATTGATCTTGGCTTGATCTACTCGGATACCTCGCTCAGACACGAGACGGCCAAGTATAATGCCTTCTGGAACTATAAAATGGCTCTTGTCACTACAACAAAAAAATCTAAGGTGACATTTATTTAACGTCATCACAATTGAAATAAACGTCACCGTAAGTTTTTGTAGACGTTAAAAAAATGTCACCATAGATGTCTTATTAGGTCGTCGTCTTAGGTCTATATCGACGTCGTAAATCAAATGTCACCTAAAATATTTTTATTGACATTAAATAAACGTCGCCTATAACAATTAAGGTGACGTCTAAATGTCTCTTAAACGTTCCACCATGTAAGTGAACCTATGCAAACATTATCTTGGGTATCTTTCGATGACATTAAAGCATCGCTAAAAAATAACTAAAGAGACATTTAAACGTCACCATATCATACGTAAGATAACGTTTAAACGTCACATTAAGTAATTTCGAAAACGTTTAAACATCACCTTAAGTAATTTCAAAAACGTTTAAATGTTTTTGTTTGTTGCACTGAATCGATGTTTAAAACTGATGCATTGTAGTATAGCCAATAAATCATGTAGAACACTTAAAATTTATAACTCAGAAAAGTCCGAGATCTAACACAGGGAGCAAATATGGAATTCACATGCTAATTTCAATTAAAATCTAAATGAGCACAATAAATGGAGTATAAAAAAGATGTTCGATAATTCATTTACTCAAAAAATATATTCTATAAGAAACTCAAGTAATCAAAAGCTTATTGGGATAAAAGAAAGTAAGAAGGCAAAAGAATGGTGATTTAGATCACCACTTATTAAGCATATATCACATCCATTAATTAATCTCAAATGAATCAGTAGTGATAAGACAATAGATTCTCTTTTAAGACGACTTAACAGAGCCTCCCTTTTCTTCAACTGAAAAGCCTCTCTCTCTCTTCTTGAGTTCTTCTTCTTCTTAAGGATTGGAAAAGGCTTCCTTTAGAGGCTAAGTGTAAAGAGCCTCTCTTCTTCTCTTCAAGCCTCACTACAAGGCACTTCTTTTAAACTCTTTTCACAGCTAAGAGTGGAGAGTGCACACACCAATGGAGCAAAACCCACCCCCCTCCTCTCACAGAACTCTCCTATTTCTTCATTCTTAAACCTGAGTGTAATCAGGTTAAAGGTCGGGTTATCGGATCCTATGAAGTGGCCAGACCCGCGTGCGTAAGTGATTGAAGAGTTAGACTGGATTGAAATGCAAATTAGATCAATATGATCTTTGATTGGGCCCAAATTTTGGTACAAACCTAATTTGGACCCAAGGAATCTGATGGTGAAGTTGGATTTAGGTTTTGACTAAGTTTGATTGGTTAAATTGCATAGAAACCCAAATTAGGGCAATTATTTGTCTGAGACTCTATTTTTGGTCAAAATGGGTTTGATGGTCAAATCAAGGATGCCAAACCCTAGAAATATTTTTCTATGATTTTTAGAGGATTTAGATGAATTTCATCTTGACCAGAATCTCAGTTAATTAAGCGGGTCTATTTTTAGGATTTTAGATGTCCATTAATTCTTGAAATGAGTGAAAATCCATTCCTATCTGCATGAACCCACTTATTAGACATTTATGACCATTTAACCTTTAATTAACCCCTAAGAAACTCTATGATTATTCTACATTCATGATAGGATGGTAAAATTATAGTTTTAACCCTGGTTTCTTGTATTCTCTTAGAAAGGATGTGCAATGAATTTCTGTCTTCTGGCGGTTATGTAGAAGCATTTATTAATGGATTTGACTAATCAAAGTTAGATATGGCTGATGGTGACGTTTATCATCATACCCCCATGCTTAACTTTTGTTAGTCCCTTAGCAAAATCTCACGGAATTAACTCAAATTCTAGACCATGCCTTGATGTTCAAAGTCCTGATTCTTTCTTCTTTTTAGAAATTAGATCAGAATGCTAATAGTAGGCCAAGAGGTACTCAAGGATCAATCAAGATCCAGACCTGACTAGCTTTAGCCTCAGTCTACTGCGAAGGTTTCTAAGGCCAACAGAAACTAACCTAAGGTTCGTTGGACCCAATGGTTAAAGCACCCATGCTTACAACATGGTTAGTCCCAATTCAGTTTGCAGTGTGTTCTTTGTAAGAGAGAGGGATAGAAGAATATTTTTCATTTTTGGAGAGCTTTCTCTTTCTTTTTCTTGATTATTTCTAGCATCAGATTGGCTTAAAAACACGGTCTGTATCGGATTTCTTGTCCCCACCATCAATCCTCACAGGGTCCCTAGCAATCGATGTTTCGAGATAACACCACCCATGGCAATCCCCAGAACCATGGCTTTCGACATTTCGTGATAATGCCGCCCATGGTGTTCTGTAGCTAAATTCAAGCCCTGGTAATTGACATTTTGGGATAATCCTGCCCATGGCACCTGAATCAGCACAAGGTGCTTACGTGCCCCCGGTAGGATATTTAAATATCTTAGGAGGCAAGCATCGAGGAGATGGTATGTTATTATGCATCTTCAAGGGGAATTTCCCTCCTCTCCGTGTCGAGAACTCGTCTAAATCAACTTGTGTTGATAAGCCGCTCCTAATCTAGGTAGCCTTTTTAGAACAGAATTAACGCACTTACGTAATTTTGATATTAAGCACATTGAACCAGACTGTGTATGGATAGGGTGCTTAGGTTACCGAATCCCACAAACCTGAGGTCAGTTAGAGAGACCAAATAATCCCTAAGCCTTAGACCTAATACTTAAGCTTCGCATTTTCCTCAACCTCTTGAAGTTATTTAGATCTTAACGGATATGTGAATTTTTAAGTCCTAAAATAAGCCCAAGAGGCCTAAGATCAGCAATCATACTAACCTCTTTGCCTCTCTGTCATTCTAGGACTTAATTTTTTTTTCTTTTCTGTTTTGGTCTAGAACTTAAGTAGATTCCAAAATCTTTTACTAATGACTATCGCTTTTTTGTTTCACTTTGTAGCTCTTTTTTAGCATTTGAATCACTTCCTTATTTCCTCCTCAAAAATGATATGCAATAAATTTTCTCAAAATTTCCTCTCCTTTCTCTATTTTTTGTTTTTTCCAATTTTTTTGGTTTTTTGGAATATGTAATTTTTTTTGTGAGAACCCCTCAGAAACTCAAGTTTTTTGTGTGTTTGCACTTTAACACCCCCCCATGCCTAAGTTTTGCAATGTCCTCATTGTAAACTGGCGGGTCTGAAATCAGTTTGGGTTCAAGGATTAAAATAGGGTCAAAAGGGTGGGCGAACGGGTCGGGATGATTATTGCAGGCGATTTCAAGCTCTGGTACAAGTACCAGAGGTGGAGTCGGCTGTTCTAAAACTGTACTCAGAGTGTAATAGACGTGAAGTAAAAAAGGATAATCAGAAGGATCTCGAGTTTTTGGATTGACGGGTTGCCTCTTGTTAAGTGCTAAATTCAATGCCTTCAGCGAGCAGAAAATGGCATGGAGAGAGAGTGGTCAAATTAGATGAATTTTGTAGAACAAGCACCTTGATCAAAAAGCCTGGTTGGTCCAACTAGGTGCTTGTTTAGATCGACAGGCTGATGATGCAACCTAAACCCAATTAGTCTGGTGGGTTGATGGATGTGGATCAAGAGATATGGTGCCCACTAGATACTTTGTGACTCAAAAAGATATGGTAGTGTGAATCGTGGGTTTGGCTGAATCGGATTAGCTTGGTCAGAGTAGGGATCCTTAAAAGAGAATGGATTAGTGGAGGATGTGAGATCCCTACAAGAGTGATCAGAGAAGAATGGGATGTGATTAGTAGTTTGATCAAAGTCTGAATCCCTATCAAAAGATGGATAAGAATCATGTGCGACTGGATCATCGAGAGGAGAATCAGAATTGAAGTTGATTTTGGTTGCAGGTCAGGATTGGGATCAGATTCGAGAAGGTTCTGTACGTGCTGTAGAAGAGGTAGCTTCAAAGAGAATTGTATGTGAGGGCTCTTTTAGAACAGGGTCAACTGTAGGTGTATTTAAAGAGTCCTTATAGAGCCCATCAAAATCAAATGTAAATGCCTGGAGAGTGGTTATAGGATCATGAAAATTGGAGTCAAGAAAAGATTTAAACTCTAGATTGCATACACTCTCGGCACTTGAAGTTTCTGAATCCTATAGATTATAAAGGAATGATTCCAAGTCAATGGAACTCGATTTTCAATTAATTATCTTAGGATCAGAGACCTCAGAGTTAGAGTTGAAGAATGGGTCATGGATGCTGAGGTCGTAAATTGGCTCGTAGTCGTTAGGAAACAAAGATTCTCTGAAATCAAAGTAAGATTCGAAATCGTCGGAGAACTTGCGACAATCGTGTTCTGAACCTGATTCTAGATTGGTTGTTCCACCATAGAGTGAATCAAGATGTGGAGAAGCAGCAACCTAACTTGGATCTAACCTAAACTCAGAATCCGACCTCAAAAAGGTGTCCCTATTAGGCATGGGCTCAAGTTCTTGGGTTCTAGGAGAGACCTAATAGAATCCCAACTCTTCCAACTCCTCGATTTCTATGTCGTAAATTGGCGTGACTTTTGAAAAATTGATCTATATTTCGGAGGAGTCTGGAGAGGTGTAGTCATCAAGCATAGGCCCAGAATCGTATTTCAACTCGAATTATATTTCGGAGGAGTCTCATCATATGTGGCCTCATGATCATCCCAAATAAGCTCGAATCAAGATTCTAGGTTAAGGGTAGGAATTGGATAACTAAAATCTAGGCTAGGCTCTATTGGGATGTCAAAATCTTCCTCGAGAATTACCTTAACAGGATAAGGCTCGGGTTTTATATTCTTGAGCAATTCTATTTTATGCTCATTATTATAGGTGTATGGGATTTCAAAGCTAGGTGAACCAGGTTCTCGTATTTCTAGGCTTGGCTCGAAATTGAGAACACCAGCAATTGGATCTTCCCAACCCAACTCAAGATCATGCGTATCAGTCTGCACATAAGTTGGATCATATTCCATCTAGGTTGGGGATCCATAACAACCTTGATTCTCAAACTCGGAATTTGGGGAATCATATTGATTCTCAACCTTATTCCAAGATGTTTCACTAAATGCTTGGGGATATACAGATATTTTTGATCAATAATCTGTTTCAACAATTTTATCATCTCTTCCCGTTTCTCAAGGTCATCTTGGTGTCTTTCCCAAAGTACAAAATTTGTCAGACATTGGAGATATTCAAAGTTATGCAATTTTTTCAATTCAATATCTTGTCATGAGAATATCCCGAGTTGGTTCATTTGTTATTTGTTTCAATATTAATTGAGCACAATTTGCAATAAAGGATGTTGTTTCTGGGATATTAACCTGAATCATGCTGACTGGATTTGAGGTTTTGTCATCAACTCCATAAAATTTCAGGGCGTACTCAATCATTCTATCTCTCATGGACATTCGAGATTCAGGTCTCTTAAATGATCTTCCTAAATTGCCAAGCTGCATCTTCAAATTAGGTGGTGGAATCAAGATGTAGAATGAAACTCAAGATTTAGATTGAAATTGATTAGATCTGAAAAGAGATTCCCAAGAAGATTTAATGTGGTCTCTTAGGTTAAAAACCTAAGGACTTTCTTGTGTGTGTTCTAATGACAAGATGAGGGACTTGAATGTTATTTGGACCTAACCAAGGCACCCAAAGATTTTTGGATGACTATAGAGGTTCAGGGCGGATGATACTCCTAGATCAGAAAGTCATCCACCTGAGAATTACCTGGGTAGCCAGGAAGGGAGAGTTCCAAAGACCCCTACACTGTAGAGCATCCCATGGGTTACAGGGTTTCCCCCACCCAACCTTCCTTGTCACCGCAAATCCAGGTAAATTAGAATGGATAACTTGACCTCTTAAGTCTACTAGTTTTAGGTCCTAATTTGTGCTTTTAATTCCACATAATTTAGAAGTTAATTTGACTTGTGACCTAATTTGGAGGTTGGTTGGCCCACAAAGTAGACCAATTTCACCTGACCTACCCTAATGATGACAGAATGAAATCTAGGCCAAGACCCAGAAATCACCTTGATTTGACTCCCCGGTTATTAGGTCCATAATTTTAGGGTTCAAGTGATTTTAGAGCTTGATTTTTAGGATTTTCCTGATTAGGGTTTTTTTTTTTTCAAATAGGGGCTTGGGTAGCACACAAGTGTGGGAGGGTTTATTTCCTTTTGTGCAGACAAATGTGAACTAGCACTTCAAACCCTAGTGTTGAAACCCTAATTGGATTTATTTTAAGTCCAATTTAATTTCAAAATGTTGACCTAGTGCTTCAAGCAATCAGTGTGTAGCCTAAGGTGATTTTAGAAATTACGCGTAATCCCTAATAGGTACAGGAAATTTGGGTAGGGAATTCTAAATAAAATTGCTTCAAACTTCAATTAGATATGAAAATTTTTCGCAAATCAGGAAACTTGCCTCTTAATGATGATTTACTATGGAAATAAGGCAAATGATTCCTAAGTAGTTTTGTTTCCTTTTCTCTCTTCCAAGGATTAGGAGATTACGGAGGGAGAGAGATTACCTGCCTTGGAGTGGTTGAATTGCGCGGAAGTTCGCCTCGTGAAGTACCTCGCAAAATCACAAGAAATCAAACAGGGCAAGTTAGTGCTCAAATATAATCAGATAAAGTAAAGAGTAATGGTGAATTGCGCATTGCTCCTAGGCAACGGTGCCAAAATGTTTGTCGTGCTGAATCGGTGTTTAAAACTGATGCTTTGTAGTACAGCCGATAAATCGCGTAGAACACTTAAAATTTATAACTTAGAAAAGTCCGAGGTCGAACATAGGGAACAAATATGGAACTTATGTGCTAATTTCAATTAAAATCTAAATGAGCACAATAAACGGAGTATAATAAAGATGTTCAATAATTCATTTACTTAGAAAATATGTTCTATAAGAAACTCATGTACTCAAAAGCTTATTGGGATAAAAGAAAGTAAGAAGGCAAAAGAATGGTGATCTAGTGATTTAGATCACCACTTATTAAGCATATATCCCATCCATCAATTAATCTCAAATGAATCAATAGTGATAAGACGACAGATTCTCTTTTCAGACAACTTAACAGAGCCTCCCTTCCTTTTCTTCAAATGCAAAGCCTTTCTCTCTCCTCTTATGTTCTTCTTCTCAAGGATCAGCAGAGGCTTCCTTTAGAGGCTAAGTCTAAAGAGCCTCTCTTCTTCTCTTCAAGCCTCACCATAAGGTACTTCTTTCAAACTCTTTTCATAGTTAAGAGTAGAGAGTGCATGCACCAATGGAGCAAAACCTGCCCCCCTCCTCTCACAGAACTCTCCTCCTTCTTCTTTCTTAAACCTGGGTGTAATCGGGTTAATGGTCGGGTTATCAGATCTTATGAAGTGGCTAGACTTGCGTGCATGTGCACGGGTGAGGCATGATGGCGCAAGGAGGCACGTGCGTGGGGGACCCGACCCCCCGTGTGCTTGGGCGAAGGGGCTATGGCACTTTTTTCTTTTATGTGTGGTTGAGTGCACCTCCCTCTACGATGTGGGACTGTGTTCCCACATCTCTTCCTCATGTTCAGGCAGTAGTGGCATGTGGATGGCATGGTGAATTGAGGCAGGGACAGCTACTATTTCTTCATGTCAAAGACCTGGAAGCCTTCTTGGAGCACTTCCGCGTCACCTGGAGCTTGCACCGTAAGAACATGTCTCCAAGCTTTCTTGGAGCTCCTTCGTTAATGGCGGTGAAGGGAGAAACCTGAAAAGCAAGAACACGACCCTTTGACCCAATCAAAAGAGTTCAGGAGTATCGTTGGACCATGGCGAATGTGTGGGTGGTGATGGTGCATAGTGTAAGGGAGTATGGTGGCCGGACGGAGTCGGGGTAGGACATGCGGCGGTGGGTTGTTCAGAGGCATGCTTGGATGATCGAGAGAGTGGAATAGGTGAGGGGTTTTGTTCGTGGTGTTGTGGCAAAGGTTGTGGAGTAGGTGACGAGGCGGTTGGATGTGTGTAGTGTGGGGAGAACCTCGCCAGAGGTGCGGCTAGAGGTGGAGATGAAGGTGGTTGGCGGTGGCATCGAGCGTTGAAATTAAGAGAGAAGAGTTGGGGTGGATTTTGGGGAAGGAGAGGAAGAGTTTAAGACCTGAATTAAAGATGAAAGAGGGCGGATTTGGTGTCGGTGTGATTGCCGATGTTGGAGAAGGAAAGAACTCCATGAGGGTGACGACTAGGAAGAGGGAGATCTAGGAGCCCCTGAGTTGGTCGTCGAGGAGCAGACAAAGGAGGGGAGGAACGTAGCACTCCCAATTTGGTCATTGGGAGGCTATAGGACGATAGAGGGAGGAGCTTGCCGGAGTTAAGTCGGAGATGGCTCGAGAAGGAGTTTGAAGAGGGTTTTTAGGCCAAAACCTAGCTGAGGAGGACGGTTTGTCCTTAGGGGTCATTATATAGGTCTCAAGAGAGCTTCCCAAGCTTGGAAACCAAGATTGGAAGCTTCGAAGCTTCACGAAATAGGAGACTTGATCCTTCAAGCGATTCGCATGAGGATTTGGGCAAGAATTAGAGCCCAAGATGTGGCTCAAATTGTAGGGAAATCTCTTAGGAATCTCCCTTCCAATTTTGGAAGGGATTCGCCAATTAATCAGGGAGAAATCCCTTGTCGAAGGTCACCAGAGTAGGGTTTCCTCTATGATAATGGTGAAGGGACCTGATTGTAAAGAATATGACAAACTTAGGGACCCATTTGTAATGAATTAAAAAAGCTAAGGGTGCGTAAGTGATAAAAAGAGTCAGACTGGACTGAAATGCAAACTAGGTCAATATAATCTTTGATTGGGCCCAAATTTTGGTACAAACCTAATTTGGACCCAAGGAATCTGATGGTAAAGTTAGATTTAGGTTTGACCAAATTTGGCTGGTTAAATTGCACAGAAACTTAAATTAGGGTAATTATCTGTATGAGACTCTATTTTAGGTTAAAATGGGTTCAGATGGTCAAATCAAGGATGCCAAACCCTAGATAATATTTTTATATGATTTTTAGAGGGTTTAGATAAATTTCATCCTAACCAGAACCTCAGTTAATTAAGAGAGTCTGTTTTTAGGGTTTCGGATGTCCATTGATTCTTAAAATGCGTGAAAACCCGTTCTTGTCTGCATGAACCCACTTATTAGACATTTATGACCATTTGACCTTTAATTAACTCCTGAGAAAATCTACGGTTATTCTACGTTCATGATAGGATGGTAAAATTATAGTTTTAACCTTGGTTTCTTGTTATTCTCTTAGAAAGGATGTGCAATGAATTATTATTTTCTGGTGGTTATGTAGGAGCATTTATTAATGGATTTTGACTAATTAAAGCTAGATATGGCTGATGATGACGTTTATCATTAGTTTCTCCTAGCTGAGGACAAGATTCACTTCAATACAACATTTCAAGATCTTCGACAGATTATCAAGACAGATATCAAAGGTTTCCTAAAAGAATGAAAAATCATCCATGAATACTTCCATATATTCACCCACCATCTCGATAAAAATGGCCAGCATGCACCTCTGAAAAGTCGTAGGTGCGTTGTAAGGCTCTAATGGCATCCTTCGGAAAGCAATGGTTCCGAAAGGGCAGGTGAATGTCATTTTCTCTTGATCTTCGGGGTGCATCACGACCTGATTGTATCTAGAGTAACCATCCAAAAATCAGAACTTATTACCAACAAGTTTCTCAAGGATTTGATCAATGAATGGTAGTGGAAAATGGCCCTTCTTTGTAACCGTGTTGAGTTTGTGATAGTCGATGCAAACCCTCCATGAATTCGCAATTCGTGTGGGAATGGTTTCTCCAGATTCAGTCTCGATTATGGTGAGTCCTGCCTTTTTAGGTACCACGTGAATTGGACTCACCCAAGGGCTATCAGATATAGGATAGATAATGTCAGCATCTAGCCACTTGATGATTTCTTTCTTTACGGCCTCCTTAAGATTTGGATTTAGTTGTCATTGTGCTTCGCGGGAAGGTCATGCCCCATCTTTAATATAGATGCAATGGGTACAGTAATTGGGGCTAATCCCAGTGAGATTGTGTAAAGTCCACCCAATTGCCTTCTTATGATCTTGCAAAACCGTGATAAATTTTGATTCTTGAGATTCAGAAAGATGTGAATTGATGATTACAGTAAAAGTTTGATCAGGTTTAAGATAGACATATTTAAGTGTGTCAGGCAATAGTTTGAGTTCAACTTTAGGAGTAGAATCAACAGCAGAGTCTGGGACGGGATTTTCTACTGCAAAAAGAGGTGGAGATAAGTTGTGTGATTCAACCTCTGAATCGAATGGAGATTCTGATAGCAGGATTTCGTCCTGAGGGTAAATGCTATCTAAAGAAGGGTCTTCTAGTTCTAAGGAACTAGGCTTGTCCTCAAGAACAAAAATTAATTTAATCTCCTCAATCCATTTGCAATCTAATCCTTGAGAAGCTCTAAATGTATCAAGTTTAAGTGTCTTCTCCCCAAACTTTATCTCTATCTTTCCAGATTCACAATCTGTGTTGGCCTTTGCAATGGCCAAAAAGGGTCTCCCTAGAATAATTGGGGTATCTCTAATGCATTCGGGTACTTCCATATCAAGTACAATAAAATCCACTGGGAAGTAGAAATCCCGAACACTAACTATAGTGTTCTACCAAGGAAGATGGAATAAGATTAATGGATGCTCCTAAATCAAGGAGGGCTCTATCAAAGCACTGGTCCCCAATTATACAGGAAATATATGGAGATCCTGCGTTTTTCTTTTTTAAAGGAAGCGTACTCGAAATAATTGAACTTACATGCTCAGAGAGTACAACAATGCTCCCTTTCTTTAGCTTACGCTTAGAAGTACACAACTCCTTGAGAAATCTCACGTAAGTCGGAATGTGCTTGATAGATATTAGAATGCTAGATCGGTATTTTAAGAATGTTGCGTTGCAGAATAGCCAAAATAGTGTTTAAACAAATAAATTTTATTACTCAAAAAAATTTCGAGGTCGAACATAGGGAGCAATATGGAATTTAAATCTCAAGAATTGCAATTAAAATGCAAGATAAGCAATTTGTAATAATACTCCAAACAATAATGATATAGAAGTGGAAACAGATGTCAATAGTGCAAAAAGAATGAGATAAAATGGTGATTTGAATCACCAAATACCCCTTAGAATAACAGTAAATTTCTCAACAGTATTAATCAAATAAAGATTAGGAATCAATTATCAGACGACTGAAAGGTTAATCAGACGGCTTAAATGTCTGATGTTACAGTGCACAACCTTTTTTCTCTTCTCTCAGCCTCTTCTTCTTTCTCTTCTTTTCTTTCTTTGCTGCTACTCCTCTTCTTCTTCTTCTCACAGGGGAGGGGAACTCAGATTGGCTAAGTGTCAACCAATGTCTTCAGCAGCAAAACCCTCCCCTACCCTTGCGCAATCTCTCCTTCCTTCTTTCTCTTAGGCACTGTCCTCCTAGGGCCTTTTCTCAGGATATTGGGTTATTGGGTACACACGCACGATATCTCCCAAGGGTGCGTAACCACTGCGACGCTTTATCCCGTAATGAAAACGGGAACATTTTCATGAGGACTATAGGTAACCCGATATTTCTTGGTTTAACAGTTTCAGCCAATCGGGTTAGGCCTTCCAAGTGGAGAAAAGGATCTTCACTTGCAAGACCATGGAAGTGAAAATTTATTAGGCCAATTATGTTAGGTTTCAGTTCAAAGTCGTCCCCGCCCATGGGGACCCGAATTTGTCCTATGGTCTCTGTAGCAGCGGGATTCTGATATGAGCTAAGAGACCTAGGCTCCTCCCGTTCGGGAGGGTTCTGCATTTCCTCCAATGTTTCCCTAATGGCCTCAATTTGTTCATTATACATTTCCATTTGGGCTTGGAGGCAGGTTATGGGATCCAAGGCTCCACCACCTGGTGGGTTTTGAGGGCGGTTTCCTCCCTCGGGATTTAGGGGTGGGCGTGCAGTCATGTTTGTGGAGGAGGAGGACGATTCTGCTTCTTTTCTAAAATTATCATGCAATTCACATAGTTCAGGGCTTTGTGACCTCCTCCCAAACATGCACTACCGCAGGAAGAATTGGGGGGATACGAAGGGAAAAGAGATGAGAGAAATGACGCCACACAGTTACACTTGCTGACAAATCAATACAATCAAATTCCTAACCTCTACAGTGTGCCCTTAGACCTACAGATCTAAGTTACCTACTATCACGAACTACGGAACTGAATGCGACCACCGCGAAACCACCGGGCTAGATTGAAAGGCCGTTTGCCCCAGTCTTAGACACCTGATAGAACGCAAGAACCCTCACCAGCACGTAGGCGCTACACGCATGTAGTTAGACCTCCAATCCTTAATAAGGGTCAAGTTACTACCAATTTTAGTTAGAGGCTTAGGATCAAGTGCTTCTGGAATGTGAAGGGCGTTATTTATGGGTAGTGCCCAAGTGATTGATTTTATAGAGTGTGTAAACCAAGCATGCAACGGGAAAATCTCCTCGAATTGAAGTTTTAATTGGTGAATGATTTTTAGAATTCAGCCTTCAGTAGTATGGATTTTAGGATTTCTTTGAATTACCAATTCAACGAATCTTCGGGTTTTGAGAGAATACAAGTTTTCTTCTAAGCCCAACAAATCCTTCTTCAATGTCAATTGGTTAATGCATGCTAAAATGCATTGGGCTTCCCTAGATGGAGATTTCTATGTGTGGATGCACGAATCAATTTTAGATTAGTGTGAAAGGGAGCCAAAGCACTTCAATTCAAGTGCTCCCAATTACCAAAATGATTTCCACACACAAGGCTCAACCAAAAGATAAAGAAAATCAAATTGTTGGGGTTGAAGTATTCGGGATCGAATCTTAGGCACATGAAAGGTCGTGGTGGGGTTGGAATCAACTCAATTCTAAGTCTCCCCACCAAAAAAGTGATCCTGAATTGCAGATAAATGAGGCAAAGAGGGGTGCAATCAATCTTTTTATTTTTGCCTCAAAGAATGCTTCACACAGCGAAAGATTCAAGAATCAAGATTCTAGGATCTTCGCTATGCGAAGTTTGGCAGGAAATCCTGGAGTGGTGGGAGTGAAGGCAAACAATCAAATAAGTGATTTTTAATCCACTTGCCCCAAGAGATCCCAAGAAGTTTTTCTAGTTTTTTTTTTAGTTTTTTTTTATTTTTATTAAGGTTACAAGTTAACCTAGGTTGCTAAAAAAGAAAGACCTACTTGTGCAGTAACGTGTGCGAAGCTCCAGTGCGGTGTCGGCGTCTTCATGCTCTCGTTCCCGCCTTGGATCTGCCCATGATTCCGACTTCGTCTGCCTACCTTCTCCTTGCAACTGGTTCACCTGCACAGCAACAAACAAAAACACCCGTGAAGAGAAGGGTGTGAGAAGAGAAAAATTAAAGGAATGGAGTAGAAACTTACTTGAATGCCCACTTCCCTGGCAACGGCGCCATGAAAAGGGATGTTTGGTCGGGCCCGGATAGGTCGTGTTAATATGGTGATTTTATCGTTGAATTGAGGATAGGTCGTGTTAATATGGTGATTTTATCGTTGAATTGAGTATAGTGGTTAACCTAAATCGAGCCTAACCATCTCTTTACAAAATTTTTTTACCTGGCTTACTTGATTTTATCTTGGTCACTTTTAGGCCCAGGGTCGTACTCAGGGAAGTGGGATTAGAAGTGAACAAGTTTCTACACCTTTCCTACAATGAATTTCTTTCGTTTGTTTATTATGTTTTTGGTGTTTTTCTATTTAATATTTTTTTCTGATAATTTTTTTCCTTGAGGTACACCCTCAAAATCGGGTTCTTGGCTTTGAGCCAAATTAGGGTTCCAAAACTGGTCTTGCTATTCGCAAGACTGAGTACCTGCAAGTCAAGGATTATCTTTTCTCTTTTGTATATTTTTTTAATCTTTTTAATGGCAAGAAAGAGAAATAGAAATAAGGTAAATATAGTGTATATATATCTGTATATATTATATATGTATATAGGGGTAGGGGTGGAGGTGGAGATGGCGTGTAGCACGGTGTCGAGTCGGTCGTCATCTAGAAAGACGCAACCAACAGGACAAAGTGCCGCGTGGAGTGTAGGATGGATGGTGGAAGATGTGTGCGAACACGCTTTCTGTACACGTGTATCGGGGAATATCAGCAACTGGTGCCGATATTCCCGCGATACAACGTATGGTAGGTGATATGAAAACATATATATATGTATATATGTAGAAATATATATATATATATATATGTATAATTATCTAGGTGTATATGTATATATATGTGTATATATATATATATGTATGTATATATATATAGATATGTAAATATATGTATAGATAGATATATGTATAGATATATATATATATATGTATATGTATGCATATATAACTATGTCTATAGATATAGATATGTATATATATATATATGTATATATATATAGTAATATATGTATATAATTATATATATGTGTATATGTATATATATATATATATTAGTATAAGTATCTATGTGTATATATATATATATCTATGTATATATGTATTTATAGCTATAGATATATATATGTACGTATATTTGTATATATATATGTATAAATATATGTATATGTATATATATATATATATGTATGTATGTATGTATGTATGTATGTATGTATATATACTTATATATAATTGTATAGGTACTATTATATATATATTTTATATATAGGTATATATATATATATATAAGTGTGTATATGTGCGTGTACAAGTGAGAGTGTGTGTACGAGAGTGTGTGTGTGTGAGGTGAGTGTCTGTGAGAGAGAGAGAGAGAGAGAGGGATCGTCTACTGGAGAAGAAGCACGGGCGAGTTAAGGTGTCTGCAGCCTTTAAGCGTCGTCTGATGGTGCGCGTAGGAGCGTGCACGGGCATGTGCAGGCGCGTAGGCGCACGAAGAGGTGCACTGGAGGGAGTGGGTGTGGGGGAGAGACCGCAGCGCACTGCGCTGCGTGGTGAGGCAGGCGCTGAAGCGGGCGGGTGTACGCGGGCGAAGGCTCACACGGGAGCGGGCGCTGGAGCTGGCGGGCGTACTCGAGAGCGGGCGCGGGGCGAGACGAGGGCACTGGCTGTAGCCGGTAGCGATGAGCCAGGTGAGACGCGGGCGCGGGTTGGGTCCGGTAGCGGCGTGCCGGGTGAGACGCGGGCGCGGGCTGGGGTCGGTAGCGACGCGCCGGAACTTACCGGTCACTGCACTGTAGCCACAGTGTTCCGCTGAAATGCGTGAACAGTGGCTACAGTGCCTCTCGGCTCGCGAGACCGCTTGTGCCCGGTTCCGTGAGTGAGCGCGGTGTGGAGTGGCTCGGCGCGTGCGTGGAGAAGCTGCGCCGGCTGCTGGCCTGCGAGTGGCGCTTTTCGACAGGGCACGCAGAGAGGGGCGAGGGCGGCTTGCCGGCGCGCGCGGTGGCCTACACTGCTGCTGTAGCCTTGCTGCTGCTACTACGGAGTTCAAGCTTCAAAGATTGAAGCTCCTATGGCAATGGCGGAAATGGCTGAACAACAAATTTAGAGAAGAGAAGACTACCACGCCCACCGGCTCTTTGATGAGCTGGGCGGTGGTGGGACTCACAGTGGTGGTTGTGCACCACTGTGAGCTACTCCTGCCCACAGAGTGGCTCCTCAGAAGGAGAGGCTGCGTATGGAGGGGAGAGGGGAGGAGACGGCCTGGAGAAGAAGCTGCTGTGGTGTTTTTTTTTTGTGTTGGACCAGGCTCCCTTTGCAAAGAAGCCGTGCCCTTTTAAAGAGGAAGAAGGCATGCACAACCATGCCCTGGCTGTGCATGGCTGTGCATGCTGTGCATGTGGCTGGAGGGAGTGGCTTGCTGCAGAGAATGGCGTGAGGAAGAAGAGGCCATGCTTTGCAGCTGCGGAGAAGAAATTCAAAATCAAATAGAAATAAAAATGAAGTTGGAAATTTTGCGAGGCAACACTTGAAGAATTTGTCAATTACAAGGCCATTTTATTCACTCTCCTCCCCTCTCAATTAAATGCATGCATGCGTGTATTTTCACAAATGCGACTATGGTTGCCTATTATGCATTGGTAATGCTAGGAAATAGCACAAGATGGCACAATTGTTGTATTTTTGCCATGCATTCAGTGATAGAGAGGCCAATCCCCTTAATTACTTGAGGGGTTTTGGTTGGTGAGTCGAGGCGATGGTGAGGAGCATGGAAACAACGTGGTTGGGTGAGTGTGGAAGCCGCTAGGGCTCACCGGAGGTCTGCCGGCGGGTGGAAGACTAAGGGCGATGGGGCGAGTCGGCGGTCGTAATGAGGTGGTAGATGTCTAAAAATGAAGAGGGGAAGTCGAGGAGTCATTTAGGAAAGGAGGCGGACGAAGGGGAGCAGAGTTGGCGTCGGGTGAGGTGTGGCCGACGCCGAAGACGAAGCTGCTTAGAGGGATGTGGACGACAAGGATGAAGGGGGGAAAGAGCACAGACGGGTGTTGCACGACATGGAAGAAGACAAGGAAGAAGAGTTTGCCACTAGTATTGTGGTTAGACAATGAGGGAAGGTAGGGAAGGTCACCGGAGCTTGAAGAGCAAATCGGCCCGAGGAGGGGAGAGGAATTAGAGGGAATCTCTGGCTGAATTCAAGCTTGGGAAATTCGTTGTGATCTGGGGAGTCTTTTATAGGTCATCAGAAGTCGGTTAGAGCTTGGGAAGCAAGCTTCCCAAGCTTGGAAATCTCACTGAAGTTGAAAGTTTCTTGATACCCAAATCTCTCATGCATTCGTATGAGAGATTGGGTAGGTTTTGGGGCTTAGGATTAGGTCCAAAAGGAAGGGAATTTCTTGGCAAACTTCCCTTTCAAATTTGAAAGGGATTCGTCAAGAAATCAGGGAGTCTTTCCTTTTTAAGGTCGCCAGAGCAAGTAGGAATAGGTTTAATGGCAGTAGGGACTTGTTTGTAAGAATGACAACAAAGTTAGGGGCCTATTTGAAAGGATTTTGAAAGGTAAGGGTAGAAATGAAATTAGACAGAACCAATTTGAAAACTAGGTCAAGAAAAATTCATCTTGGGTCCAAATTTTGATAAAAACCTAATGTGGGCCTAAGGAATCTAATGGTGAAGTTGGATTTTGGCTTTGACCATGTTTGACTGGATAATTTATGCAAAAACCCAAATTAGGGTAAATGTTTATCTATGGTTCTATTTTGGGTTAAAACGGGTTCTGATGGTCAAATTAAAAGTTATAAACCTTTGAGAATATTTTTATATGAATTTTAGATGATTTAGGTGAATTTTATCCTGATAAGAACCTCAGTTAATTAACTGGATCTGTTTTTAGGGTTTCAAAAGTCATTTAATTCTCAAAACATGTGCAAACCCTTTTCTGTCTATCTTATCCCACTTGTTATCTTTTTAAGATCAATTGACCTTCATTCAACCCCTGAGAAAACCTGTGGTTATACTGCATTTATGATGAGTTGGTAAAATTATAGTTTTAACCTTAGTTTCTTATTTTTCTTTCAGAATGATTATGCAATGACTTGTAACTCTCTGATGGTTATGTAGGAGCATTTACTGACTTAATTGGGTCAAAATGAGCTAGTTATGGCTCATGATGGTGTTCCCATCAATAGCATCTAGGAGTAGGATGTTAATGTGAACCTGTTCAAAAATCTTAATCAAATCCTCATCTAATGTAACAGGCTATTTTTGTTTCCTAGATTTCTTCAATGTTTCTAGGAATGGGACTTGGATATCCTGTTCTACTGAGGGGTTGCCCTGATCACGAGAATTAGCAGGAATAGCGGGATCAGGTGAATCACCTCTCACAGGTGTAGAAACAGGAGTTGTTCTGGATGTACTAGGGTCTTGGGATTGCAAACATGGATTTATAGGGTCCCTAGTGGAAGTCCCACAACGGGTTGCAATAGAGTTAATATCTACATGTGAAACTCGATGAAGCAGGAGAAGATGTAGATGCCTGATTCTGGAAAGATGGATTCGATAGTAAAGGTTGATTTATTTGATTCGAATATGATTGTTGCTAATTCGAATACTCAAATTTGGGAGGTGTAGAGGGTGGGTTTTGATTCTGATTTAGGGGAAGTTGATTTAGAAAGTGGGCTTATCCTTGAGTCGGATGTTGACCTCCTGGGTTATACCTATTATTTTGGATATTTCTAGGGTTTGGAATTGGCTGGGATGGTAGGGCCCCTAGTTGACGAGATTCAGCTAACTGCGTGATTTGGCCCCTAAGGTCAGCCAATTCTACTGAACATTGCCATTGGACCTCAGGGAAAGCCTCAGCATTCTATGTCTAGCTTTTAGTCACAGCTCACAAAATCTGATCTAGCTCCGTGTCTCTATTTGACCCTGAGTAGTTTTGTGTACTTGCATGAAAGGGTCTCGCATTGGATTGCTGAAATAGCAATGTAGGTGGGTTTTGTCGGGTCTGATTTAGATATTGTGGTCTTTGGGAATGATCAGACCAAGAGAAGTTAGGGTGACTATGCCATCCAGGATTGTAGGTATTTGAATATGGGTTTGATCTTGCAGTGTATCCTTGAATGGCGTGCAAATCATAAGGATAAGGCATGTTTTCCACAAAAGCAGGTAGTGGGGAAAGAGGTGGGAACGATGGGACAAAGGTCCCTCCTTGGGTTGGTGAATGAGTAGGGAGAATACCCAAGGAAGAAGGATCTCTAGAATCCAGATTATTCACAAATTCCCTCCCCGTGGGAATTTATGAAACAGGTAAATGTGTGGGATTCTGTGTAGTGAGTAAAGGTGTAACATTCTTCATTGTGTTGCAGACCTCATCGAGATTCTTCGCTACGATGTTGACCTTGTCTAGTTTCTCGGCAATGATATCTAAATCCCTAGAACTGGACAGGTTTTCGATCTCATGAATGACCTTGTGATGTGAGTTTTGATGCGGATTTTGGAGTGTGTTTCCTCGCATGAATTGCGACAAAGATGCGTTGTTGATCGAGTTTTTTTTCATCCCTTTGAACAGTTCTGAGGCGGATTCTTCGTTGCAATTCAGAAAGTTCCCTCCATTAGAGGCATCAACTAGATTGCGAATGCTCTCTTTCAATCCATAGTAAAAGATATGCATTAGCTACCAGCGAGCGATGTCTTGATGTGGGTATTTCCTTTGCAATTCATGAAAGTGCTCTTACGCTTCATGAATTGGTTCTCCTTGATTCTGAGTAAAGGTGGTAATGGCTCGCCTAAGGGCATTGGTGCGACCTATAGGAAATAATTTCTTTAGAAAGGCAGATTTGAGTTCATTCTAAGTTGAGATAGGTCGTGCGATGGTGCGGTACCAATAGGCGACTTTGTCTTTCAAGATAAAGGAGAACATTTTCATGAGTAGGATTTCCCAGCTTTGATTTCAACGACCAAGAGTCTGAGATAGATTTTTGAGATCTTCTATATGTTGGAATGGATCCTCGGATGAATATCTGTGAAAGTGTGGGATTAGATCTATAATATTCACCTTTAACTCTAGGTCATTTTCCCCTGCGAGAATTCTAACACTAGGCTCTACTTGTGCATTAGATGGATTATATGATGGCAACACCATCATCCTTCATAACTAGTTTAATTTGTCTAATTTCTAAGGATAAATTCATCTTATTAACCAACAAAGCGTATAACTTAATAACATGAAGAATTGGGAGGAATGACATTGAAACTAGTTAATTTTGTTGTTTTAATAGATCAATACAAATACAAATTAACTAAAAGGTAAACATATACTAAATTGAAGGTCAATTGAGCTTAAATTCCTAATGATGAGAGCCTCATCATGAACCCTAACTAGCACAATTTGATTTAAATAAGCGTGCAAAAGCTCCTACAAAACTTTAGGAAAAGTCTAACTGAGAGAATTCTAAATTTAAGAATAAAATAATTTATAAGGGCTAAAACTGTAATTTTACCAATGCAGTACACAAACAGGGTGTCTAAGGGTCTAAACACAGGTTAAATGAGCTTAATAAGGAAGGAAGTGGGATGATCTGATTTGAAAAGGGTTATAGCAACTTCTAGGAATTAAATGACATTTGGAAACCCTAAAACAAACCTGCTTTAATTCACGAGGTTCCAGGTAGGATAAAAATAAACTAAACCCTCTAAAATTCATAAAAAAATGTTCTCTAGGGTTTAGAACCTTCAATTTGGCCTTTGGGACTTATCTTGACCTAGATTGAGAACCATGCTCAATTTTTGACCTAATTTGGGTTTTTGTGCAAATTGACCGGTCAAACGTGGTCAAACATAAAATCAAACCTCACCATTAGATTCCTTAGGCCCAAATTAGGTTGGTACAAACATTTGGGCCTAAGAGAAGACCATTTTGACCAACTTTACAAATTGGTCCTCTTGAATTACTTTTTGACCCTTATCTTTTTGAACCCTTGCAGTTAGCCCCCCATCTTCTCTTTCGTTCTTTGCAGAACGGCACCTCTGCCACCCCACGTAGGCGCCCATACCTCCGGCGACCTTGCGCGGAGGATGGCGCCACGCAGGGTATGGGGGTCGCTCTCAGGAACGAAAGGGGGGTTCCTTGCGTCGTCCTCTTTCGTAGGGACCCTCTCCTTTGACTTGTAGCTGCCCATACCTTTCGTGCGAATGCACGAAAGGAATGGGTCTGCTTTTCGGCCATTCTCCGGCGAGCCCCCCCACGTCACCCCCTCGAGATCCTCTCCCCGCCAGCACCTTTATAAGGAGCGGCATGGGCAGCCATTTCCTTCAAGCCTGTTTTAGTCGAAGGAAACCCCCAATCTTCGTCTCCTCCTCCTCCGGTCAAGTGACCATAGGCTCCAGCGACCTTTCCTCCTCCTCCTCATCACTCTGCTGCCACACCTGCAGTAGAGTCTACTCCACCTCGTTTTCCTGCGCCAGGCCGCACCAGCTGGCGCCTTCCCGACCCCTTCCTCGTCGTCGTTACCCCCCTCTGGGCACCTTCATCTCCGACGTCGGCAGGCACACGCCAAGCACCCCCTTCCCCCCTTTCGTTAGTAAAATAGGTCGAACTCTTCCCCTTACTGTCCTCTTAATTTCCCCCTCTTCAATTGTCACTTTCAACCCCTCGATTGCCACTACCACCACCATCTGTTCCACCTCCGGCCACCAACTCTGGCGAGGCCGCTCCACCTCCACAGGCCACCCCACCCCTCGCCGACAAGCCCACAAGCTTCCCCTCACTCCACTCAACATTTCCCCCCACTCACCTCACCACTCCACACACCCAGAACACCTCCCGAACACACCCATTCTCACGCACACAGTGTGCCCTAGGCACGCACACTCCGGCCTCCTCACGCCCTGCCGACACCCGCACCACCTTCGCTGTGCTTTGGCGAAGTTCCTTGAGCTTTCTGACGTGGCCGCAAGGTCGTTTTAGTGTTTTCAGGTCGTGCCCCCTCGCCGCCATTGACGATAAGCTTGGAGCAAGCTCACAAGCTGCTCTAAGCCTCTCCAGCTCTAGGCGTAAGCCCCAGGCGATGCGGAAGACTTTCGCGAGTGTGCCCAGGTCTTCAATCGGGGTCGCAAGCCTCTGCGGTTGCCCCAATTGGACGACTCTTCTTGCCTGCAGGCGCACGAAGTAGATGGTGGGACTTTAGTCCCACCTCGGAAGTGTGTGGGCGCACGCCCACACATAAATTGAAAAAGTGTTATACACTGGTTACCTCCGATAACACTGGGGTGAGGTCTCTCACCTATTCATCGGGTCTCGTCCACGGCACTTCCCACGCGGATCTAACCTGCGACCCGATTACCCCTCACTCCTGTGCACTCCTCGCTCACCACACCCACGTCGGTGCACCTGGACCCGGGCGTGCGACTGACCCGATAACCCGGCTCTGGGAGATCGTACCAAAGAGAGATTCAGAGAGAGAGAGCCACGCGGGAAGGGTAGGGATAAGTTTTACTTTGTGTGTGTGTGTAAGGAACAGGTAGGGAAGAAGAAGAAGAGGGGTGGCGAGGACTTAGCTGCAAAGAAGCATCAACAGAGAAGAAGAAGAAGCAAGAAGGAAGGAGCTGAAGGAGAAAGGAAGGGCTAGAGAAGAAGAGGAAGAAGCTGAAGAAGAAAAGAGAAGAAGGAGGCATTGTAGCAACAGCGCCGATAAGGCATCCGACTCAAAGACTCAGATGTCCGGATCAGGGAAAAGGAAGAGAAGAAGAGAAGAAAAAGAAAAGAAGAAAGCAGAAGAAGTGTGGAGTTGCTGAAGAAAAGAAGAAGAGGCAGCAACGGAGAAAAAGAAGAAAAGAAGAAGAGGCAGCAGTAGAGAAAAAGAAGTAAAGAAGAAGAGGCAGCTGCAGTGAAGAAAAGAAGAAGAAAGAAGAAGGCAGACTGAAGAAGAGAAGAATCAGCTAAAAGAGAAGAAGAAGAGAGAAGAAGAAGAAGCCAAACTTTTGCCCACACACTCTCTCTCTTATTCTTTTTGTAACAGAATTGTGAGCCTTTATATACTAGAATGACGTGTGCTCCTTGAGTTCGACCTCGGAAAAGTTTTAATTTTGAGTAATAAATTGTAAACTGGTGACCATTGTTTGTAATATACTATAACGAATTAATCATTAAGAACAACAACGGGAGTCGCCAGTTTTTAGCGCCGTTGCCGGGGAGCAACGGCCATTCTAGAAAATTTTTATTCACAATTTTTTACTACTGACTTAATCCCTTCTCTTTGATTGTGTAGGCACAGGAAATCAAGAAGGAAACAAGCAGCCACACAACAACCACACCAAGAACAGGTAATTTTCTATCCTCTTAAGCCCCTGAAATTCTAAAGAGGAAGAAAAAGAAAAAAAAAGTAATTTAGGAATAACCTGTTTTCCATACCTAGTAAATCACAAAAGTTGCCTGTTTTCAATTTCAACACACTCTATCTGTACATCCATTAAAGGTATTTAGGGCTAAAACCTTCTTGCTTGAGCCCTAATTACCTAATCTTGAGGCAACTAACTGGGCCAATTAGAGCCAACTTAAGACTCAAAGCTAGGGTTTTAGAAACACACTTTCTAATCAAGAATTGAGAATTCCCAAAAGAAGTGTGTCCAAGACATTGCTTGAAAACATCTATCAAGAAGAACCCTAAGCAATTTGGCTCTTAAAACACTTGAACCCTAAAAGACAAGACCTAATAAGCTCTCAAAAGAACTAATAGGTGAAGTTGATCCCTTGGATCAACCAACCTTTAACTTAGGTCACTCTTTGCACTCAAAAGATTAAAGTTCAAGTGAAACCCTAAAGCACTTTGATCCTAACTAAAAGTGGTAGACTTAAGAGGTCAAGGTCCCCATTCTGGTCTACCTGGAATCTCAGTGACAAGAGAGGTCGAGTGGGGGAAACCCTGTAACCCGTGGGGGCACTCTACCGTGTAGGGGTCTTCGCGGGACTCACCCTCTTTAGCTGCCCAGGTAATTCTCAGGTGGACGACCTTCTGATCAAGGGGTCCATCCGCCCCGAACCTCTATAGTCACCCAACATTTTGGGTGTCTTGATTGGGTCCAACACCTACTAAACTCGTCTAATCCATCAGTGCATGCTTGGTAGGAGGTCCTTGAAACCTCCTCTAGAAATTCACTCTCCCCGAGGCCGAGCCTCGGTACCCTTGCTTGTCCAACAAACTCTTCACATAGACCTCTCCTCTGATTCTGAACCCAACTCATCTTCTTCTTCCACAATGGCTCAGCCAGTTGAGGAAGAGAATAATCTTGAGCACCAGCTCTAGCGACTCAATGACCTCTTCCAGAACTTCATGAACCCACCGCAGCGTCCCATGATGCGAGATCACTATAATCCCGCTGCGATGGCTATTGAGCCTCGAGTCAGAATCTCGACTGGAGGACCTGATTCTGAACTGAAGCCCAACATGATTCATGCCATACCTAAATTTCATGGGCTTAATTATGAAGACCCCTTCCATCACATCAAACAGCTAAAGCATCTGGCCCAGACCTTCGGGTTAGATGCGCATAATCGGGATATCTTACTCATGAAGATATTCTCTTTCTCCCTTATGGACAAGGCAGCCCATTGGTATCAGACCCAGACCCATCCAATCAACACTTGGGAGGAACTTCAGTCCAAGTTCTTGAAAAAGTTCTTCCCCGTTGGTCGGACCAATGCCTTGCGCCATCAGATTACTCACTTCACGCAATAGACGAGAGAACCTCTTCATGAGGCATGGGATCGTTTTCAGGATCTCATGAGAAAGTGCCCCCATCACGAAGTTCCTAAATGGGAACAAGTCCAGTCTTTTTACCAGGGACTCCGTGAGGATATTAGACTATTCGTCAATGCAACTTGTGGAGGGAATATCATGGGTCAGCATGAAGACACCGTGTGGGAGATTCTTGAGAATATGTGAGAGAACTCCATCAATAATGACTCCATGGGACTATTCGACAGGACAAATACTCGTGCATTTACGAACCTTAGGGGAGCACATGAAACGTAGGGCCTGTCCGCATCAGTCGACTTGGAATTGATGGCCAGTCGATTGGACAAGGTCTCTATTATTGAGAAGAAGGTGGATGAGCTGACTCAGCATTTGCAGCGAGCCACCTCTGTGCAAAATTCCTTTGCACAGCCTCCTCCCACACGGGAGACTATGCAACACATTTTCCACCGACCTTCTCCTGGGGTGGACTCATATCCACCCCCATCTGGCTCTCGGATCGGAGGAACCTTCGATCCTTTCTATTCTAGCTGGGGGAATTCTACTCCCCCATTCTCTAACTTTTCTGAGGCTCCTCAGACCTGCGAGGACCTCAACGCCATCCAGAATGACCTGTTTTCCAATACCTACAATCCTGGATGGCGAAACCATCCCAACTTTCAGTGGGCGGGGAATTCCCAGAATCCAAGACCATCCTTTCAGCTCCGTCCACAAGCACCTCGTCCTTACTAGCCGCCCTAGCCTCGGCCCAACCCTACTTATCCATCCGGGCCAAACCAAGACCAAATGTCCCTCATCCTCCAGACTTTGGCTGACATTCAAAGAACGAATGAGGCTATTCAAAAGCAACACAAGGATGAAATCACAGAGGTTCGAAACCAACTGGCCTAGTTGGCAAATTCTTGCCAACCAGGCACGCTTCCTTCTCAGCCTCTGCCCAACCCTAATAATGTGCCGACCCAGCGGCACGTTATGAACCCAAATCCAGGCCAAGCACACATGGTTTATCAGGCCCCTTCTATTCCTTCACCTGACGGGATGGAAGCTTCAACTTCTTATGCGGGTTATCAACAGCAGCAGCCCATTCTACCAACCCCCAACCAGAACTAGGCAGGAATTAACTCGGTAACAACTCGTAGTGGTAAGGCGACCCAAGATCCACCTTATCCAGACCACTCCAAGCTTGGTAGTGACCTAAACCCTAGGATAGTAATCCAGGATGTTCCCATCCCTATCCCAGATCAAAAACCTGGACCTATCCTAGAGGAACCAACCAAGGTTCCATTTCCCAAGGCCTTGACCAAGGGAAAGAAGACAACCAAATCCGTGACTCCTGAGTAAGACCTGGTCAAGCTCTTTGAGCAGGTCCAAATAAACATCCCCTTGATGGATGCGATCCGCCACGTATCGGTTTATGCACGATTTTTGAAAAACGTGTGTACACCTCAGCATAAGCCGAGAACCAAGAGTGGGAGTCCAATTGTACTGTCAGAGCAAGCCAGCTCTGTAATCTTGAGTAGACTCCCACCCAAGGCAAAAGACCCAGGCACTCCCCTGATTTCATGTAAGATCGGTGAAACCCAATTCGATAGAGCATTGCTAGACTTAGGTGATTCCATAAACTTGATACCCACATCCTTACTCAACCACCTAGAAGAATTTGAGCTGAAACCGACCAAGGTGACACTACAGTTAGAAGATCGATCTATCTAGTCACCAAAAGGGATTCTTGAGGATGTTATTGTAAGGGAGCAGGATTTTTACTTCCCTGTGGACTTCATAGTCTTAGATATGGATGCACCTGAGAACCCAAGGGATGCACCAATCATTCTAGGGAGACCTTTTCTGGACACTGCAAGGGCCAACATAAGTTTTGAGGAGGGCCAAATAGAACTAAAATTTGGGAATTAGACTCTCAAAATTGATATCTTTAAGGCCCAACAAGGGATCAATTGCGGTGTCATTGAACAAATCTGTGATGTTAGAACTCTGGTTGATGAACCACAACTTGAGAGAAACATGATCATTCCTCATCAACCACAAGAGAACCTTGAACCGCAATTAGAGGAGGCAGACATTGAGATAGACAAACCCATAACTCCTATCCTTATACCTCACACTCACTCTGAACCACCCACTACTGCTGATAATCCCATTCTTGAACTCAGACCCCTTCCCGATCATTTGAAATATGTCTTCTTGGGTTCTAATCAGACATTTCCTGTGATTATATACTCTAGACTCACACCTGATCAGGAATCCCATTTGACTATTGTTCTCCAGCAACATCGCAGAGCCATTGGATGGACTCTCGATGACTTGACTGGAATAAGTCCCTCTTATTGCACACATTGTATTTATTCTAAAGAGGGTGCACGACCTTCCCGGGAAATGCAGAGACGTTTGAATCCCAATCTGCAGGAGGTCGTGAAAAAGGAGATCATTAAGTGGTTAGATGCAAGGATCATCTACCCGATCTCCGACAGTTGTTGGGTGAGCCCAATCCAGGTTGTGCCTAAAAAGGCAGGGCTCACCACCATTACGATTGAAATAGGAGAAGTCATATCTACTCGTATAGCCAACTCGTGGAGAGTCTGCATAGATTACCCAAGACTCAATTCCTCCACGAAGAAGGATCATTTCCCACTACCATTCATTGATTAGATTCTTGAGAAATTAGCGGGAAATAGATTCTTCTGCTTTCTTGATGGGTACTCCGGTTATAACCAAGTGGCTATTCATCCTGAGGACCAAGAGAAGACCACATTCACCTGCCCCTTCGGGACGTACGCATTTCGAAGGATGCCTTTCGATCTCTGCAATGCACCCACGACTTTTCAGTGGTGCATGCTTGCCATATTCTCTGATATGGTAGGTGATTTTCTGGAAGTCTTCATGGATGACTTCTCAGTTTTCGGGGCATCATTTGATGATTGCCTCCAGCACTTGGTTCATATATTCCTGGGAAAAGAGCCACTTTGTGGTGCCTGAGGGGATCATCCTAGGTCACTTAATTTCTGAGAAAGGCATCCAAGTGGATCGAGCCAAGGTTGATCTGATTTCTAGACTTCCTATGCCTAGCTCGATCAGGGACACCCGTTCTTTTCTGGGGCACGTCGATTTTTACCGTCGTTTCATTCCTGATTTCTCAAAAATCGTGCGTCCCCTGACTACTCTTCTCTCCAAGGGTGTACCCTTTGAAATTTTCAAGGAATGCACTCAACCTTTTGAGAACCTTCATGACCTAGTCACCCAAGCCTCGATCCTACAGTCCCCTGATTGGTCTCAACCCTTTGAGATCATGTGCGATGCATCTGACTTCGCTGTAGGAGTGGTTCTGGGGCAGCAGATTGACGGGAAACTCGTGGTCATCTACTAGCTAGCAAGACACTTGACGAGGCTCAGCGTAACTATACGGTTACGGAGAAAGAGCTGCTAGCCGTAGTATTTGCCCTCGAAAAATTCCGATCTTATCTCCTGGGTTCCCATGTCGTCATCTACTCGGATCACACTACTGTGAGGCATCTCCTTACTAAAAAGGATGCGAAATCTCGATTAATCCGATGGATCTTGTTGTTGCAAGAATTTGACCTCGAGATTCGCGACAAGGCAGGAAGATAGAACGTGGTAGCTAACCACTTGTCTCGCCTTTCTTCTGAAATCATCCACCCTTCTGGACCCATCACGGAGAATTTTGCTGATGAGCACCTATTGACTATTGGTACTAGGCTTCCATGGTTTGCTGATATAGTAAACTACTTGGCATCTCATCAGATCCCGTCTAATTGGCCAAAGGCCAAGTAAGACAAGTTGCACTCTGATGCCAAGTACTACATCTGGGAAGACCTATACCTTTTCTACATAAGTGCTGACCAAATCATCCGGAGATGTGTCCCAGAGGGCGAAGTCAATGACATTCTCTCCTTCTACCATGACCAGGCATGCAGTGGCCATTTCTCTGGGCATAAAATCGCATAAGAAATCCTCCAGTGTGGCTTTTACTGGCCCACTATCTTCAAAGACACATATAGACACTGTAAGGCATGTAGTCGTTGCCAAACTCTGGGCAACATGAGCCACTGCGACATGATGCCTTTGCAGTCGATTCCCGTGTGCGAGATCTTCGATATTTGGGGGAATGATTTTATGGGTCCCTTTCCTGTTTCGGATGGCCTCGAGTACATTTTGCTCGCTGTGGACTATGTGTCCAAATGGATCGAAGCCATTCCGACCCGAACCTGTGATCACAAGATTGTTATCAAATTCATTCATCAGAATATCTTCTCACGATTCGGGATTCCTCGTGCAATCATCTCTGATGGAGGGACCCATTTCACGAATCCTCAGTTCAGGTCATTGATGACCAAATACGGGGTGTCTCACCGAATCTCTACTCCCTACCACCCCCAAACTAATGGTCTAGCTGAGCTATCAAATCAGGAGATCAAGAAAATCCTGCAGGTTACTGTTCGACCTGACAGGAAAGATTGGTCATCTCGACTTTCAGAAGCTTTGTGGGCTTATAGGACCGCCCACAAGACCCAACTAGTCATGTCTCCTTTCAGACTAGTGTACGGGAAGGCGTGTCACCTTCCCATCGAATTGGAGCACAAAGCTTATTAGGCAATACAGAGCTGCAACTTAGATCTTTCTAAGGCTGGAACCCACAGAAAGCTTCAGATTAGCGAGATAGATGAATTACGCCTTGATGCATATGAGAACTCGCGAATCTACAAAGAGCGGGTTAAAGCCTTCCATGACAAGCACATATCTAGAAAGATCTTCCACCCTGGTCAAAAGGTCCTACTCTTCGATGCCCGACTCAAACTCTTCCCTGGGAAACTACGATTCAAGTGGGTCGGACCATATCTTGTCCGACAGGTTTTTGGAAATGGAGCCGTCAAAATCAGTCCTCTCAGCCACGATTCCGAACCTTTCATCGTGAACGGTCAGAGACTCAAATCGTTCATTGATGTAACCTCTACAGATTTGGCTGTCTTCATTTATCCTTCATTCTCCCTGAGCTTATTGCGCCCAGCCGATGGCGTAAAACTCAACGCTTAATGGGAGGCAGCCCGTCATTCATTCCCAAAAACCCGAAACCTTTTCTGACACTTCTTTGCACTTTAGGTTCATCCTTTAGGACAGTCGACTCCACCTCGGATGCTCGCATCTGAGATTAGAAATCGTCCGCAATAGTCACCTCAACCCACCCACTCACCAAAATACCTGTCCTAATGCATGAACCAAGCTAAGTAAAAAACCCTCCTAATTTACAATGAGGACATTGCAAATCTTAGGCATGGGGGGGTATGAAAGTGAAAAATGAATAAAAACTCATAAGAAAAGGTTTCAACAAAAAAAATTTCACATATGCCAAAAACACCATAAAAATTAAAAAAAATTTAAATTTAGAGGAGGAAAGAAATTCTTGTGGAGGAGGAGAAAAGAACAAAATGATAAAAAGGAGCACAAAATGAAAGAAAAGAGATAGTTAAGGAATTAACCTAAGTTCTAGACCACATTCAGGAAAAGAAAAGGAAAGTGCATAGTAAGATTAGTAAGAACGCAAATCTTAGGCATGCTTGGATAGACTCTTAGTACCCATTAAGATCTAGATATTCTTCAAGAGGTTGAGGAAAATGAAAAGCTAAAGTATTAGGTCCAAGGCTTAGGGAGTATTCGGCCTCGTTAACTAACTTTTGGTTTACGGGACTCAGTAACCTAAGCACCCAAATTTACACACACAGTCTGGTTCAGTAAGCATAAGTATCAAAATCACGCATAAGCATTTCAAAATCTTCTGAAAAGTCACCTAGATTAGGAGCAGTAGATCAACACAAGTTGATTTGGACGAGTTCCCGGTGCAAAGAGGTGGGAAATTCCCCTCGAAGATGCGTAACAACATATCATCTCCTCGGTGCTTATCTCTTAGGATATTTACACATCCTATTGGGGGCATGTAAGCACTCTGCCGGTTCAGATTCCATGGATGGCATTATCACGAAATGTCAATTGCCAGGGTCTGAATTCGGCCACGGAACACCATGGACGTGATTATCTCGAAATCTCGAAAGCCAGGGTTCTGGGGTTTACCATGGGCGGTGCTACCCCGAAGCATCGATTGCCAGGAACCCTTGAGGATTGATGATGGGGACAAGGAATCTGATACAGATCGTGTTGTGAAGCCAATCCTAACCTAGAATTAAAAAGAAAAAGAAAGAGAAAACTCTCCAAACATATAAATCTTTTTCTCTCTCTTACAAAACGCACTGCGAACTGAACCAAGGCTAAAATTATCTCAAGCACGGGTACTTTAATCACGAAGTCCAATAAACCTTAGGTTAGTTTTTGTAGGCCTTAAAAACCTTTGCTAAAGATTGAGGCTAAAGCTAGACAAATCTGGATCTTGGTTGGCATTAGAGTACCTTTTAGGCCTATGATTGGCATTCTGACCTAATCAAGGATATAAGAGAAAAAAGCACTTATCTAAGCTTGATAAGAAATTCATAGTCTAGAACAAGGGTTAAAACCTTAAAATTTTGCTAAGGGACTAGCAAAAGCTAGGCATGGGGGTATGATGAGAGCCTCATCATGAACCCTAACTAGCATAATTTGATCTAAATAAGCGTGCAAAAGTTCCTACAAAACTTAAGGAAAAGTCTAACTCAGAGAATTCCAAATTTAAGAATAAAATAATTCATAATGGGTAAAACTGTAATTTTACCAATGCAGTACACAAACAGGGTGTCTAAGGGTCTAAACAAAGGTCAAATGAGCTTAATAAGGAAGGAAGTGGGATGATCTAATATGAAAAGGGTTATAGCAACTTCTAGGAATTAAATGACATTCGGTAACCCTAAAACAAACCTGCTTTAATTCACGAGGTTTCAGGCAAGATAAAAATCAACTAAATCCTCTAAAATTTATGAAAAAAAAAATTCTCTAGGATTTAGAGCCTTCAATTTGGCCTTTGGGACTTATCTTGACTTAGATTGAGAACCATGCTCAATTTTTGACCTAATTTAGGTTTTTGTGCAAATTAACCGGTCAAACATGGTCAAACCTAAAATCAAACCTCACCATTAGATTCCTTAGGCCTAAATTAGGTTGGTACAAAAATTTGGGCCTAAGAGAAGACCATTTTGACCGACTTTACAAATTGGTCCTCTTGAATTACTTTTTGACCCTTATCTTTTTGAACCCTTGCAGTCAGCCCCCCCATCTTCTCTTTCGTTCTTTGCAAAACGGCCCCTCTGCCACCGCACGCAGGTGCCCATACCTCCGGCGACCTTGCGCAGAGGATGGCACCACGGAGGGTATGGGGGCCGCTCTCAGGAACGAAAGAGGGGTTCCCTGCGTCGTCCTCTTTCGCAGGGACCCTCCCCTTTGACCTATAGCTGCCCATACCTTTCGTGCGAACGCACGAAAGGAATGGGTCTGCTTTCCGGTCATTCTCCGGCGAGCCCCCCATGTCGCCCCCTCGAGATCCTCTCCCCGCCAGCACCTTTATATGGAGCGGCAGGGGCAGCCGTTTCCTTCAAGCCTGTTTTGGCCGAAGGAAACCCCCAATCTTCGTCTCCTCCTCCTCTGGTCAAGCGCCCATAGGCTCCGGCGACCTTTCCTCCTCCTCCTCGTCGCTCCGCTGTCACACCTACAGCAGAGTCTACTCCTCCTCGTCTTCCAACGCCAGGCCGCACCAACTGGTGCCTTCTCAACCCCTTCCTCATCGCCGTTACCCCCCTCTGGGCACCTTTGTCTCCAGTGTCGGCAAGCACGCGCCGAGCCCCCCTTTCCCCCCTTTCTTTAGTAAAATAGGTCGAACTCTTCCCCTTACTCTCCTCTAAATTTCCCCCTCTTCAATTATCACTTTCAACCCTCGACTGCCACTACCACCACCATATGTTCCACCTCCAGCCACCAACTCCGGCAAGGCCGCTCCACCTCCATAGGCCACGCCACCCCTCGCCGACAAGCCCACAAGCTTCCCCTCGCTCCACTCAACAGTTCCCCCCACTCACCTCACCACTCCACACACCCAGAACACCTGCCGAACACACCCATTCTCACGCACACAGTGTGCCCTAGGCATGCACACTTTGGCCTCCTCACGCCCCGCCGACACCCGCACCACCTTCGCCGTGCTCTGGTGAAGTTCCTTGAGCATTCTGACATGGCCGCGAGGCCGTTTTAGTGTTTTCAGGTCGCGCTCCCTCGCTGCCATTGACGACAAGCTTGGAGCAAGCTCACAAGCTGCTCCAAGCCTCTCCAGCTCCAGGCGTAAGCCCCAGGTGATGCAGAAAACTTTTGCAAGTATGCCCAGGTCTTCAATTGGGGTCGCAAGCCTCTGCGGTTGCCCCAATTGGACACTTCTTGCCTGTAGGCACGCGAAGCAGAAGGTGGGACTTTAGTCCCACTCGAAAGTGTATAGGTGCACGCCCACACATAAATTGAAAAAGTGTTATACGCTGGTTGCCTCCGATAACACTGGGGTGAGGTTCCTCACCTATTCACCGGGTCTCGTCCGCGACACTACCCACGTGGATCTGACCCGCGACCTAATTACCCCTCACTCCTGTGCACTCCTCGCGCACCACACCGACGCCGGTGCGCCTGGACTCGGGCACGCGACCGACTCGATAACCCCTCTCTGGGAGAGCGTACCAAAGAGAGATTCAGAGAGAGAGAGCCGTGCGGGAAGGGTAGGGGTAGGTTTTGCTTCTTGTGTGTGTGTAGGGAATAGGTAGGGAAGAAGAAGAAGATGGGCGGCGAGGACTTAGCCGCAAAGAAGCAGCATCAGAGAAGAAGAAGAAGGAAGAAGGAAGGAGCTGCTGAAGAAAGGAGCTGAAGGAGAAAGGAAGGGCCAGAGAAGAAGAGGAAGAAGAAAAGAGAAGGAGGCACTGTAGCAACAATGCCGATAAGGCGTCCGACTCAAAGACTCAGACGTCCGGATTAGGGAAAAGGAAGAGAAGAAGAGAAGAAAAAGAAAAGAAGAAAGTAGAAGAAGAAGTGCGGAGTTGTTGAAGAAAAGAAGAGGCAGCAACAGAGAAAAAGAAGAAAAGAAGAAGAGGCAGCAGTAGAGAAAAAGAAGAAAAGAAGAAGAGGCAGCCGCAGAGAAGAAAAGAAGAAGAAAGAAGAAGGCAGATTGAAGAAGAGAAGAATCAGCTAAAAGAGAAGAAGAGAGAAGAAGAATAAGCCAAACTTTTGCCCACACACTCTCTCTCTTATTCTTTTTGTAACAGAATTGTGAGCCTTTATATACTAGAATGATGTGTGCTCCCTGAGTTCGACCTTGGGAAAGTTTTAATTCCGAGTAATAAATTGTAAACTGGTGACCATTATTTGTAATATACTATAACGAATTAATCATTAAGAACAACAACGAGAGTCGCCACCTAATAAGTGGGCCTACATTTACTGGTTTAGCGTTTATATTAAGATTGAAGGCTAAATCTCAAATAAAAATCCTAATTTCAACCTCACTTAAATTAATAGGGTTCTAACAAAAATAAATGTAATCCAAACTATCTAAAAATCATGGAAAAATATTCCATAAGATTTGGATCAATCAATTTTATAATCGCAACCCTTTTTGACCTCAAATAGGGACCTGGGCGAGTTTTTGATATATTTTGGGTCTAAACATAAATTGACTATGCAAACATCACCAAAACCTAAAATTTAAGTCACCATTAAATTTCTCATGTCCAAATTAGGTTACCATAAAAATTTGGACTTATTCCGACTTCATCTTGGCCAAGTTTGCAGTTTGGACCCTCAGAACTTAATCTCTTGCAAAAAGCCCCCTAAAAACTTCATCTTCTTCACTTTTTAGTCCCTACCTGCAGTAGCGACATCTCTCTGGCCGTGACTTCGGCCATGGATTACGATCGATTCACGCGGTAGAATCTTGCCAAAATTGGTAGGATGATACACCTATCATTCCTACACATCCTCGCGCTTTTTCCAACTCATTCCGCCAACTAGGGAAGCCGTGATCCTTGGCTGAAGTTGTCACCGGAGCACATTTTTGCACACCATCTCGACCTTGATTAGGCCAAAATCTCACCTCTTTCTCCTCGGCTGAGCTCCTTTAAAACAAGGCCATGCCCTTGCAATTTGATTCGTTGAGTTTTTGGCGAGCATACCTCTTTCATTCTTCATCCTCGAACGTCGCCATTGACGAGGCCATTGGAGCTCCTCAATCTCCCTTTGTTGTTGTGTGTCTCCGTCAACAGAGGCTGTGGATATCCTCCCAAAATCGTCGCCGAGCTTCTCGCCATTGAAGCTGGCTTCCTCGTTCTCCTTCGTCACTCCAAACGAAGTCACCAGAGTTCTTATCTTCCCCAACTCCAGTCGACTAAGGCCGGCCACTCTCCGGCATCCTAGGCCCCTCGTAGGTACCCCTTTCTCTTCCCTCCTCTACATAGAGTAGTTTTAGACTCCTTAGAACTAGGATTTGCCTTTATACATCTCCTCCCATTGCCATCTTCCCTGTGGGTGGCAAGCCTTTGGCGAACACTCCGGCCACTCGCCCATGACGCTCCGACCATCCTCCCCACTCATCAACCACGCCATTAGCTCCGCCTAACCATTGCAAGTGAATGCCCTCTACCTATTGAGGGTTTCGTCGCCCCCACAACCCCCATTGAATGACGCTCACCGCCACCCTCTTCCTTGAATCTGGCGATCCTTCTCCAACGTCCTCGCAACAAATCCACAATGCCACCATCTTCGTTGAGCCCAGGCGAAGCCTCCCAGCCATTCGGCCAAGGCATAGACCCTTTCCGACGCTCTAGCGACCTCCTCACCATTGTCATCGTCGACCCATCACCGCTAACCTCCGCATTCGATTGGCGCCCATCTCTATGACCTGAAGCTTCTCGTGAAGCTCCCTGAAACCTCGTGGAAGTTGTTGCACCCCTCAGATAGGAGCTTTGAGCCACCTCGCCAAAGCTCTTTGATGAGAGCCTCATCATGAGCCATAACTAGCTCATTTTGACCTAATAAAGAGAACAAAAGCTCCTACATAACCAAGAGAAAGGCCTAATTCAAGGGATCACTAATCTGGGAAGAGAACATGAAACAAAAGGTAAAACTGCAATTTTACCAGTGCTACTCATCAACGGGATTTTCCAGGGGCTAAACATAGGTCAATTGGGCTTAATAAGAGGAAAAGTGGGATGATTCAGTCAGAAAAGGGTTATTGTGAAATTTAAGAATTAAATGACACTCTGTAACCCTAAAACAAACCTACTTAATTTCACAAGGTTCCAGTCAGGATAAAAATTAACTAAATCCACTAAAATTCATGAAAAATATCCCTTAGGGTTTAGAACATTCAATTTGGCTTTTGGAACCTGTTTTGACCTAGATTGGGGTCCAAGCTCAATAGTTGACATAATTTGGATTTTTACGCAAAATGTCCATTTAAACGTGGTCAAGCCTAAAATCCAACTTCACCATTGGATTCCTTAGGTGCAAATTAGGTTTGTAGCAAAATTTGGACCTAAGGGAAGGACATCTTGACCTACTTTGCAAAATAGTCCACCCAATTATATTCTGGCCCCTAACTTTTGAAAACCCTTGCGAAAACCCCCCCAACTTTCCTTGTCACTTTCTGCATTCCGGTCCCTCTGCCAATGCAGCAAAAGACCCATACTCTGGTGAAGTTTTGAGGAGGATTTCTCCTCGCTTCCCAAGGGAGCTGCTCTCAGATTTGAAAGAGGGGTTCCCTAAGAAGTCTCCTACCGCCTGAGTAGCTCCCCATGCCCTGATTTGGACCATACCTCTCATGCGAATGCTAGAGAGGTATGGGTGTTGTACCTGTGGTGACCTCCGGCGAGAGCCTTGCTCACCCTCCGTGCATCTGACCCTCTGCTTGTACCTATAAAAGAAACCCCAGGACCAGCCGCTTGAGGCAAGCTTGTCTTGGCGGAGAATCTCTCAAAATTTCCTCTCTTCCTTCTCCGACAGGAAACCTGCAAGCTCCGGTGGCCACTCCTCCTTCTCGTTGCTCTGCTGCCATACCAGCAGCAGAGTTTACTTCGTCTAGTCTTCCTGCGTCGTGCCGCACCAAGTGCATGCTTCCCTACCCACTTCCTCGTTGCCGCTCTCTCCCTCTGGGTGCTTCTTCTCCGGCGACAATCAATACGACTGCCTGCCTCTCTGGCCCCCTTCGTCCCTGCAAGTAAGTTAGAACTACTCCCCATTTTCCCCTCTTTCTTTTCCCACATTACTTCATTCAAACCGACCCTCGACCACGCCTGACCACCATCACCTTCCTCGCCTCTGGCCAACCTCCGGTGAGTTGTCCCCGTCGATCCGCAGCTCCATACAACTCGCCGACCGACCCAGAAGCTTCACCTCATCCCACTGAATACACTCCGCCCCTCCACAGTCCCTCCATACTCACACAACTCACCCCCGAACACACCCAACTTTCCGGTCACAGGTCGACCTAGGCATGCACGCCTAGGCCGCCCCGCGGACTGCTGCACATCGCACCACCTTCGCCGTGCCACGGCGAAGGTCTTCCAGTAGTATAATTAGGCCGTAAGGCCGTATTCGTGTCTGACAGATTCTGAGGCTCGACCACCATTAAAGCCACCTTGAAGCAGCTTCTTCTGAGCCCCAGGCTTCAGGGCTCCAGGTTTTCAGCTGCTGCGGATTGGGGAGACTTCTGCGAAGGCAGCCAGCCAGCAACCGAAGAGAACCGAAGCTGCAGCTGAGGAGATTGCGAAGAAGTCTTCCTGCGGGCGCGCGCGAGGAGAGGTGCCAGTTAGTCCCACATCGTGAGTTCACAAAGCGCCGCACTGTTTTAAGTTGATTTTGTGAATTAGCCTTATCGCCTCCGACACACCAGGGGTGAGGTCCCGCGCCCCACGCCCACCTTGTCCGCGGATTCACCACGTGGACCTGGCGGATCCGACCCGGCACACTACCGAGCACACCTCGCGCACCAAAACACGCCGGTGCGCCTGGTCCAGGGTACGCAACCTAACCCGTTAACCTGGCTCTGGGAGAGCTTCCTGTGAGCGGTTTGCAGAGAGAGAGAGATACGCACGAGTAGAGGGAAGGGATAAGTTTTGCTGCCTTGTGTGCAGGCAGACAGAGCGCCGAAGAGAAGAAGCTCAGCACTTGGCCGCAGGAAGGAGAAGAGAAGAAGCTGAAGAAGAAAAGCTGAGCAGAGGAAAAGGCTCGCCAAGGCAGAAGAAGAAGAAGAAGGACTAACAGTAGACAGAATCAAAAGAAGAAGAAGAACAACAAGGCAGAAGAAGACTTACATTTAAGACGTCTGATGCAAAAATCAGACGTCCAATTCTGTCCTTTTTAGCAATTCATTTTTTATAATTCTCTTATTAAACAAATTGTTTTTCATTTAAATGAAGTTGTATTCTCAAGTTTTTAAAAGTACTTAGATTGCTCCCTGTGTTCGACCTCGGATACTCTGGTTTTCGAGTAATAAAAATCTTTATTTGTTTTGAACGCTTTTTCGGCTATATTACAACGTGACATCCTTTAAAAACCCGACAAAATGTTCTGAAACACTCCTCCTGCTTCCTCCTCACGTTGAAGAACAAGAAGGAGATGAAGCTTCTAAAGCTGCTAGGGGTGATTTCGTAAGAAAGAAAAAGTTTGCAGGGACCTCTTTACAGGAGATAACCCTTCAACGATTGATTTGTTATCTTTTATTGATTGGGTTTACATTTTGACTCTAAGCGAATTTTTCTTATAAGTTCTTATGCAAACTTTATTGATATTGACTATTTGATGTTTAAACAACATTCACGATTAAGCATTTTCAATTAAGCATTGCATAGTTTTCTTGGGTGCCAATTATCTTCACACCTGATTCTCGTTGTTTGAAATATTAAAGTGTGATAGTGAACTTGCGGATTCTTTTTTTAGAGTTCAAGCCTAAAACAAGTTCATCAATTTTCGAAAACAATCTTAATAGTGGTATTTTCGCATTTTATTTCTCCTAGCGAACGACCTCGGATTACTCCAATAATTCAAGAAATATAAATTTTAAGTGTTGACACACTTTAATCTACTGTATAACGATGCATTCCATTTTGAAATATGATCGAAGTGAGTGCAACATTATAGTAGTCTAGGAGTAGAGGCCTAGGACGAGGTGGAAGAGGAAAATCAGGAGGATCAGGACCTGACTCAGGTCAAGTAGGAGGACAGGCCTATAGATTCTGGAGATTCTAAAGAGCAGCCGTCAATAGATTAATTTGATGGTTCTGCTTGAGCATTTGCAGATTCTAGTTCAAGAGCACCTCATGAATATCAAAAGGCAGCATCTCCTTCTAACTAGAATAAGAAGGGATCTCAGGATTCGAATTCTACGGTTGATCCCTAGAATCAAACGTAGAAAATGCAGAGAAATCAGACAGCAAAATTGGTTGCCTTAGTGCAATCGGCTTAGGTAGACCTGTCAAAGGAGATATGAGAGGCAGTTTCAGAGATCACCTCCTGTGCATAAAATGCAAAAATGTGCAAAGGCACACTTACACCATTGCGAGAAACAGCGGCAAGCAAAACCCATATACAGTGCGAAAAAGTAGGTTTTTCTTCTTTTCAAAGGAAAAAAAGATCTTAGGAATATGCGTAAAATATAATGACGCAAACAAGTAGTATGTCAATCCAAAATACACGTCCTATACGTGTCTAAATATGTGCGTATCCTTAAATTCAAAGGTCTAGGGTCTAGGATCATGACCTTTCACTACTGGCTCCCTGGGGCTCTAGTAGTGAGACAGATTTGTTGATCTTCGACCAAAGCCCTAAGAGGTGTAAAGAGGAGAGGTAGAAATAATAGACTCATGTAACTCTAGTGATCGCACTGTGTGTGTAATAGCATGCAACAGACATGTACGATAAAAACCTACATGTAATATGCAAACAGATATATGTCACGAGTTTTTAAAATTCCTCTTTTTAGTTAATCTTTTACAAAAATGATAGAGGTAAATGTGACTACTTTTTAGATCTTTTCAAGAAAAATATGGTCTTTCTTATTAGTCAAAAGACATGGATCTATGCAGGTTTTTGCATGTTTCTCGTAGATGTGAGATAGAAAACAATCCCGAGTTAGATTGTCACTAGTAGGTAAATGTACTCCTAGGAGTGTATGCCTAGTGATATGCTATTGCTAGTCAGAAAAGATGTCTTTTTGGTATTTTTTATATTTTCTATACTAAATGCAACAAACAAATCTAAATTAGAGACTAAGGAAAGAAATACTGACAATGGATATGTATAATGGAAGCGAGAAAAACAGAACATAGAAACTCACCTTCTTCCTAAGAATATCTGTAAAGATATCCCTGGATGAAGAAAAAAACAAAACTAGTTAGAAAAAAATTATTTACAAACTAATAATTAAAAATGATAATGGCGAATATATTTTACAGTTACCACCCTGATAACGGTGCCATTAAAATGATCCATAATTTCTCAATACAATTAATTTAGGTTAAAAGTCTTAATTAATTGCGTAAGAAATGACTTAGATTAACTCGAATCATTGTTGTCTGTGTAGTATAGGGTCAAATTAACTTAACATTTTAGATTTAATTCTTTTTTAACTGGTTGAGTCCAGGTCGTTGATTGCGGCGTATGTCGCGTAGAAAATTAACACGTTGTAGTATAGTGTGAAATACATCTCGAGCAAATATATTAATGGAACTTGGTGAGTCTCGGTCGATCTCAGGGAGGCAGAAAGAAATTTTGATTTCATGCATTTATTTCAAATATAATGACTAAGTAAAAGAAACAATCAATCACAATATTTATATCACAAGGAGAGATTGAACATGAATTGGATACATGCATTTGAATAAAACATAAAATAAATAAACTACTGTAACAGAACAAGGGCACCACGGGTGGTTCATGGTGGCCTTTTGGAGAGGTTGGGAAGAGCAGCAATGATCTATCAGGGTGGCCCAACGGATGCTTCAGACGGAGATGCAGAGATAGATGTAGAGAAGATGGGAAGAAGAAGAAAGGTTGAAGGAGGAAGAAGAAGAGAATGAAGAGAACAACTTCAAAGGGAAGCCCTTTTTCCTCCTTTTATAGCTTTGGTGGGGGGCAAAGAGGACATTTGGCCCTTTAAATCTGTGCAAATACCTTGGATTAATCAGATCTATTGATTGAGAGATCAACAACCCTGATTAAGCCTTCCAAATCCTTCTTTTTCCCTCGGTTTGTTCTGATGCTGCCACGTGGCACTCTGTGGACCATCGATCCTCCATCGCACGTCCGCAGATTGCCTGTGCGCGCCCTTTGCGTTTTCGCCTTCGCCACTTGCCTCGTTTGGGCACTTTAACCTCAATTGTCTGATCTTACAGCTGTCCAATCGTAAGATTGGATGGCTTAAATGCAAGCTCCATTGCGCCTTTGAAAATCCTAAAGCATGCTCTCACACATTTTCGCACGTGTCACTGCATGCGTCTACATCCAACGCCCCTACGTCCGCCATGCGTTCGTCGTCGAGCCGCTCGATGGAGATCCAGCGGTCGAATTTCGTTTGCGGGCGTTGCTTCTCCTAAATCCCCACAGAGCATGCTTCAATCTCGCACCACCTGTCTCGTGGAGAGAGAGTTAACCAACGCGCTACTCCCACAAGTTGGTTGCGTTTAGGTTTCGTTGGCACACGTTTTTGGCCTTTGGATGGGAATCCAACGGTTGAGATCTCGTTTCTTTTGATGAGGTGGCTGAGGGCGGATGCGATGCCGCGATCGTGGCTATTGGATGATGATCCAATGGCCCGTGGTTCTCCTTCCCAATTGGGGCACGGTGAGGGATGGCTGCGATGGTGCCACGTGGCACCATCGTGGCTGTCCATCTTCTTCTTCTTGTATCTGATGATGTAGGCCTTCGATTAAGTTGATTTTTGCACCGTTCGACTGCGAACGTCGATTTGAATCCATTCGCATGGTTGGATTTGTCATCTGAGGTCTAGATCTTCTTTAATTTGCCCTTGGCTCTTGATCTTCTGCGGATTCCCTAGGGTGCTACGGGAGTCTGATTGATGTGATCTTGGAAGCGTTGGACTCCTGTCGTAGTTCTGAATAGATCCATGCAGTTGGATCAGTCATCTGCAGCCCCGAATTACCTGCAATGAGTGATACCTCTTAAATATCACAGTTTTATACATAAAACACATATGTCTACTACGATGCAGAATACGATGCGTATGCATGCAGAATGTTTATGTTAAGTTAAGTTCTAGCTTAATTCAGGCAGATTAGGGATTATGATTGCTGTGCAATCAGTCATTCACTGGGAAGCATAATTGTAATTTTAATTCACCATTAGATTTCTTAATTACTAATTACTTAATTAGTCAGATCTATAATTACATATATGTTAAGCACATGAATAAACACACATAGGATTGAACAATTAATACATGTACTATTCCATTAATAGAAACAAGTATACAAGAATGTTTTGCAATAAAAACCAAGTAGGAGAATGCTTATTACAAGTTATTAAAAAAATGTGAGACAGAAATAGTATACAATGAATATAATGTCTCGTATTACAATATAAAACTCAAACACTCTCTCTTCTCAACTCTCAGCCTTCTCTTTTCTTCATCAGATGTACTCTTTTAAGAAAATAAGACGACTTAAAGTTCAAAGTTAGATTTCTAATCAATGCAACTGACATCTATTTCTCTCTTTTCATTTCTCTTTATCTTTCTAATCTCTTCTCTCTTAACTTCACTCTTCTTTTAAGCTCTCTGTCTCTCGCCTTTAACTTTTTTCTCGTATATCTTTTTTTTCTTAGCTTCTTTATTGTGCACTCCTATGTTCCACACTTAGCCAAATTTTGCACAACTTAAACCCATTCTTTTCTCACATAACAAAAATTATGTATGGGCTATCGGCCTCTTTCGGGGATACGCAACACCCCATAGGGTGGGACCAGACCCTACTTGAGCCCCAACCAAGTTTTAATTAGGTGGATTTTAGTCAATTTAAGCCAATGCACAGTCTTGGCCCATCCCAGGCCCATACACTCGCTCACCCACCCGGGCCTACTCACATAGGCACACGCCTGCGCACGTACACATCCGCACGTGCACAGCACGCACCCAAATTGGATCAAATGCTCATTAGTTGCGCCCTGTGCTGACGACTGAGGGGTCGCTGCACATTTTTCATAATATACTAGAACATGGCTTGCAAACTCTTGATGTGGGACTATCAGCTAGTTCTCTCCTTCGCCGCAGCATTGCTTCAGGTTTGGTCTTCAGATTAGGAATTCGAGTAGCTCACTGCTCCAAATCGAGCGAGTAAAGACTCGATCGAAAGTTCTTGATGTCAGCTACTTGATTTTAGCATCAATTTAGGCATTGGATCATGATTGATCCACTGATTCAAAGGATGAACAGGGCTATTTCTCCATGTCAGAAATGTGCTTCAGAGAAAGAATTCTAGTTCTTTTAATCTGTAGAGAGTTTCTACCCTCAATTGAGGGTTAGAGATGCTTCAGTGAACATTTCGCATTGATTAGAGAGGGACTTGGCTCAGAAAGGCTTCAGAAAACTCTAGAACCATGAGAGCTTAAGTCTGGAAGCTTAGAGCTTAGCTTTAAGCTCTGATTCGTTCTACATAGAGATTAAGGCCTCAGGTTTAGTTCTAAATCATATCAGAAGGCTATATATGACCGTTCTAAGTAGGTTTTGAGCTTAAAACTCAATAAAGGAACCTAAGAACAGTATTGGGTTTGAAATGAACCCAAACTATCAGAAACTCAAATCTCTAAAAATCCTCGATAAAATCCAATCAAATCTTATTTAAACACTTCTAAATTAATCCAGAAGCTTAATCAATCCTTTAAATCAAGAAATCAATCATGAATTCCTCAAATTCATCCTAGATTTGACCATAGGATCTAAAGAGTTGACTTTTTAAAATACTCTTTCTCTGATCAAATTAATGGTCTAAAGGAACTTTAATCACCTTCAGGAATCGATTAAGCATCTAAAAATTAAGTTTTGAGAGCTCCTGAGGTGTTCTCAGACATTGCCACCTGAGATCTAAGGATGGTGAGTTCGGCAGAAAGAACCAGATGTTCTCAGACCTAATTCTAATTTAGAATAGGTTTTAGATGTTCTACTGGTGCTTACGAACCTATTTCTAAACACTAAACCTCAGTGATTGAGCTTCTCCAACTCCATCGAAGTTAGAGAAGATAGAGTTCAACATAGAACTCTTAACATTAGAACTCAACTCTAATTAATGTCCCATGGTCCTGAGATCACAAGGAAGTGATCTGGAACTTTAGAGGAAGTTTGGAAGGTCGATGCTCAAGTTAGGTTCATTGGAGCTCACCGGAGCTCCGGTGAACATCAAGTTTAATTGATGGAGTTGTAATCGTCATGAAATTGTTCTAAAGGAATCTTGAACGATTCCTGAGGTTGCAAGGAACCTCAGGGATACATCAATTAAAGCAATTAATGATCAAAAATATGAATTAATAAAAAACTTAAAAGATCTGCCACTTGAGTTTGTTTGAACTCAAGAGCATTTCCCTCACTCAATTGAGTGAGGGGAAATGGTCGTAAGGGTGTGGTGATGGTCTAATAGTGGTTAATTAGGCAAAAGAACTCCACCTGAGCTGCCATTGACAACGAGCTCAGGAGGTTGAAGTGATTTAGGTGTTTTAAGTATAGGTCATAATTAAGCTAATTAAGAGGTGGATTGGGGCCCTATAGTCATGAAAAGGTGATGGAGGGCCCTTAGTGGCCATGGCCTAATTAGTGGCCCTCCACCATGGACAGTGGAGGTCTCCGATGGAGGTGTAGTGGATTAGGTGAAAAAGATGATAGAATCATGAAATTGATAGAGTAGAAATGATTGCAAGAAAGTTTAGAGTGTGATTAATGGAGTTGAAAGATGAAAGGAAGCTCCTCTCATGAACTTGCCAGAGCTGAGGAAGACATCGGAAATTAGAACATTTAACCTATGCTAAACTACTAACTAACTAAGCTAAACTAATTTACACTAATCTAAGATCCTAATTCTACTGTTACCTGGACGAAGGAGGCTAGAAGACTTCGTCAAAGTCTCGTAACGGAGGAAGAAATCAGAAGATTGAAGAAAGAGCTCCAGTGGGGAGGAATGTGATCTGTAGGAAGAGGAGGATGGTGGTGAAACCTCGTCGCTGGATGCGGCAGAGGGTGGCGGAGATCGGAGGAAGATCAAGACTTCGAAGAAGACTGGAAGAACGGGGTAGAGGTCGCCGTAGGTTAAGGAAGAATAGCCTATTGAACGACTTCGGTGGGGGAAGAGGGTAGGGAGTCGCTCTTCGAGATCGGTAGTGCTCAGGGCTATTTATAAGTAGCGGAGGGGGCTATAGGGAATGAACTTGGACGAGAATGCATTTAGATATATCTTAATTCACCGGCATCGGTTTCAACGCCAATGAGCTTCTTTGCCTATCCTAATTAGGATTAGGAGGGGATTTGAGCCATCGGATGAGAAGGTGGAGGTGAGCGGAAGGATGGCGGCAGTGATGGTGAAGTTCTGACACCGAATTAATGGTGATTAGGCGGTGTGGTGACCGGATGTTGTCAGCTGTCTAAACTAAGGAAGAAGAAGAAGAAGACGGGTACTGTGCACACAAGGGCCTTTCTAAAATAAAAGTAAAGGACCTAAAGCTAATAAAAGAACTCAAATGAAATGAAAGCTAAGGACCTAAATGTAAACAATGACTTTTTAGCCATATTTTAATTTATTTCTTTTTCAACTTTTTTTATATATAATTATAAATTAGGTGAATATTATATTTGTGCCTTGAATTTACAATTTTGTCCCTTTTAGCTACATTTAATTAAGTGATTAATTTACTTAAGCTAATTAAGTACTTAGGTCTTAAAATTAACTAAGTTAGTTTAGATATTAAATAAATAGCTAAATGGTTATTATTTGAGTCCAATTTATTAATTAAATTATAATTAAGCTTAATTGATATTTAATTTATCATTTTTAACTTATTTTGGAGGTCCTTATTATTTAATCCCTATATTATAATTAACCTTGTATTTAGTATATTCTTAGCTAATTAACTAGGGAAACTAGTAGGGGTAATTAAGAGCCATGATGAGTCTCTCATGAAAGGGTTGCTTTGAGCATACACATAAAGAAAAGAAATATTCTAGTGCTAAATACTTTCTATTATCCTATTCTAAGCTTTCTAAAGCTATTGTACTCCATTGTGCTCTTTTGTTCTTAGAGGTTCTTGAGAGCAACATCACTCCCACTCTGATTTTTTGCATTACATAGGTTTGCAATGGGAGTATCTTAGCCTACTTTATATTCTATATCTTTCAAGGCTCATAGGGTTGTTTACATTATTTTGTTATGATAGTTTATTTGGCTGCCCAACTTGTGGGTTTCCCATTTCCTCTTAGTAGAGGGGCTAAACTCTCCTTGGGGGTTGCCCAGGAGAGGGGAATTGCTTTTGAGGAACACCACCCTCGGATTTGTGGTGTGGTTTAGTGATTCCTACTTGAGTAGGGGCAAAATCCTAGATTGGGAGATCTATGTAGAGGCTTTTCCCGAAAGGGTTTCCTCTCTAAATACCTGCATATTATTTTGTTACGATTATTTTTTTACTGAATATTATTTCACAATTCAACCCCCTTCTTGTGCCACTAACAATACATATATCGAACTAGACAATATAAACATAATCTAAGACACTGATTGAAGATCGAAATACACCGAAAATATTGATTGAAAATCAAAATACATCGAGCAATACATTTTGTAGCACGTCGTATGTTTTGATTTCCGATCGATGTTTCTTTTTGTCAACTAGTCAAAAACCAAGATACATCGGGTAATGAATTTTGTAACGTGCGATGTGTTGATTTTCCACTGATGTAAAATCAAGATGCACGATTGAAAATTATGTTAGGCTTTCATATGATTGAATTTTACACTCTCGTAACAATGTGTGGGTTAAAAATAACTATACATATATAGGTCGTATCTGTAGATTACCTACTAGGAGGGGGTGACGTAATAAATTACGGAAATATAATATAAAAAAATCTCACAAAAATTCAATCACATAAGGTACACAATTATTTTTAGGTGGAAACCCAAACCGGGTGAAAACCACCACCTAACCCTCTCGAGTTAGGATTTTCCGATCAACCAAGTTGATCAAATCCACTAAACGAATCACTTAAACAAGGGTGATTCAACCTCAATTACAACCACGCTACAAGTGCGAGGGTAGCATTCCTCAACCCCTTCTCTTCACGAGAAGGATTTTGTTCCACGAAGGAGACGGGAATTCGCAAAGCGAATACCCAACCAAATAACAAAGTAAAATAACAGATATAGTCCTATAGAGCCAACAAAGTAATATTTAACCTAAGCTTCTATAGGAATTAAGATGCTTCCCTTTGCAAGGAGTGCGTCAATCGATGACGCGGGTGTGTGAGCTACACGACGGCGCAACGTCGCTCTCGTGAACTACGGCGGGAGAGCGAGTGTGCAAAGGCTTGATGCTCTCAAGATGTAGAACTTGAGCTTGGAGAGCAAGAGCTTTTCTTGGACACAAAAGAGTGTGAAAGTGTATTACTAGGTGTGTCTTGTGTATCTAGGTGTGTGTTGAGTGGCAAAGGCTCCCCTCTATTTATAGAAGCCTTAGGAAGGCTTTGGAAGGCTTAGGAAAGCTTCCATAGCCGTTGGGTGCAAAGCCCAAGAGAATCAGGCCGAAATCAGGAACAATCATTGCACTGACAGGGTTATCAAACATCTGATCCTAGCATCAGACGTCTGGAAGATCAGTTTAAGACGTCTGGGAACAACGTCAGACGTCTGATTTTATGCGGGTTTCTTCCTGACTTGAATCAGATCTAAACAGGGTTCTAGTGCAAGTCCATCAGACTACATACAGGACGTCTGGCACTATGTCTGGACGTCTGGAAACCTACTTTTCTGCGGGAATGGATTTCCAAGAGAGTCCAACGGCTAGAAAATCTCTAAGAAGAGATTTTCGGGTCAACCGAGGCAAAACAGTCATTTATCAGACGTCTGGAAAGGCTTAAGGACGTCTGATAAGGCTCTAACGGTCATATTCTTCAGTGATCGTTAAGGCAGCCAACGGTCCACTAATTGGACGTCTGGCAAAAACATCAGACGTCTTCTAAGATGTCTGGACTAAGGTCTGGACATCTGATTTCATTAGACAAAACTAGCTAAGTCCAGCCTAATTGTTATCAGACGTCTGAATCAACAGTCAGACGTCTTAAAACATATTATCAGACGTCTGATTTTGGAATTAGACGTCTGAAAAAGCTGTTTGAACCCTATATTGGTTTTCTAAGTTCTCCACAGAAAACCTAAGTATCCTAGGTTGTGCCGGTGTTCTTAGGACTACTGTTAGGGTACTTTGAGGCTCTTTAACATGATTTTCTAAGGAACAAAAAGAGCAAGAAAATAAAGGCAAAAGTACATGAAAGAAATAAACAGAATTCTATCCTATTCTTCTTTTCCTTCCATCTTCAATCTATCACTCCTCGCGGATCTCTTCTGTTTTCCATCAAGCTCCTCCAATCCATCCTAGATGTGAGCTCGAACTCCGTCTAATCACGTCTCCATTTGCAATTTGACTTGAAATCTAAGACTCCAAGTGCAAATGTTAAACGACACGTGTTTTGTTATCATCAAAACAAACGATCGTGGTGCTATAGCACTAACAGTATCCTCTGCACACTATGCTCAAAATAAGCTAAAGGATCACTAAATGTGTTCCATCTGATGGTAGTCTAATGTTCCATAAAGAAATCACAAAAAATAATTTAGTGGTTTCATACTTCGTAACACCACAGACTTGCTTTTTTTTGTAATTATGAAATGTCTATCATTTATGAAGCATTCCAAAAATATGAATTAATCAAAGATTTTGGATGAGTGGAGCATTACAAATGTGGAGTCAAAAATATTAATTAAATCAAAAAAAGGGAACTATACATGTATTTATAATATAAGTAACAACTCAGAACTACTTGTAGTACAAACTTGTATTACAAGTATTCATCGTAATAAAAGTATGAGAATTTGTATTATTAGTGGAAAACTGAGTTGTATACAAGTAAAAACTTGTATTTCAAGTGAGAAATTAACTTCTAACACATGAAACACATGCTACGAACTTGTATTACAAATATTTACTATATATGAAAGTGCAAAAACTTGTATTACAACTAAAAAATAGATTTGTAATACATACGATGAACTTGTATTACAAGTATTTACTGTAAAAGAAGTGCAAAACTTCTAAACAAGTGATAAACATGTAATATTTGTGATAAACTTGTATTGCAATTATTTACTATAATGAAAGTTAAAAAATTTGTATTACAAGTGGAAAATTAAATTGTAATACATGCGAAAACTTGCAACACAAGTTATTTCTATTAACTAGCATTGATGTGATATGGTTACTTTTTAATAATAATGTGATAATTAATTGATTGTATTTCAAGTATGGTTCACAAACAGAGTAATATAACTCGACATTTATGTGAAAAAATACTTTTGAGAAATAGTGTAACAATTGATTGAGTGCATTGTAAATACAAATGGTAGTCTTCTAAGTCACCTTTTGAAGCAATTGGAAGAAGAATGGGGGATGGAGAAAGTGATGGAGGGTAAGAAGAATGGAAAAATGCATGCCAAGCTACGTGGGACTTTGGAAGGGAATGCATGAAGATGCACTTGAAAATGAGGAAGGGAAAAGAGGACAATACACTAGAAGGGTTCAATTTTTCTTATTTAACTCTATATTTTTTTACATGTGGTTGCCCCCTTTTATAGAAGGGTTTAAACAACCTAAAAAAAAGATAAAAAGGACTTATCTAAAATAAAAGGATAATTTTCTATAGCAACCTAAACACAAAAAGGATAAAAGACTTCACTTATCCTTAAACAAAGGAATAATTAGCAAATGAAAAAAATCCTTGAACTCTTCTCTACTAACTAAATTAATCCAACAAGAAAATACAAAAAATGTCAAATTTGGCTATTTACATCCATGCCCTTAAAAATGATGCTATGTGACCTACATCAATTCTCTCCCACTCAAAAAACTCAACTTTTGATGAGTTGATCAGCATGACATCTTCAGAGTTTGACTTCAAGTAATTATTATTGATAGGTAAGCATAATAACATGATAACACATGTTTTGATAGTTTTGGGTCATTAGATGCATTAGATTTAGGGTATTATGTATACAATTGCATATTTGCATCTTAGAATTAAGATTGTGAAATTAAGCCTGCTTAATACTAATTTGAGACTCTACTTGGTACAGAAACACGTAAATTAGGCTTAAAAGGAAGATAAGGAGAATCCAGAAAAAATTGAGCTGATTTGAGGAGAAGATCACAATTTGACCTAAAAACCCTTACCTTAATCCTACTCCCCACCTGCCTAATATAGCTAGCTCCAAAACCCTAATCCTAAACCCTAACCCTCAACCCTAACCTACCTTATTTAAGCTATCCCAATCCTAGTCCTAGCTCTAGTCCTAGTCCTAGTCCTAAACTAACACCTAAACTCAATCCTAAGATCCCTAGTTCAAATTCCTAATATAAGTATCCTAAACCCTAAACCCTAGGATTACCTTCTAGAAGCATCCAACATTATCCACACCACCTACATTTTTCTATCCCAAAAATTCCATGATTAATCTTGTTAATCACTTAATAAAGCCTAAAATCCAATCACATCAATTACGATCCAATCACATCCTTAAAATCTCTACTCAATCAAGCCTAGTATGAACACAATCATAGTGCGAACACGCCTACCTTCTAAAAGCCCAACCCAAAACCAACGTCTAAGCTCAACTTCCCACCTTGACTCCATGCAAAAACCCTTCCCAAGATCACCTTAAGTCCATGCAACTCCTCAATCTCCAAATCCTACAAAATCCCAATCAATCTCATAATTTCTAAACCTAAGCTTACCTACCTTAAAAACCTAACCCAACTCTACCTCCCAAAATAAACTCCATGCAACAGAAAGCCCCCACCATCTTCACGTAAACACACCACACAACCTCCACTAATATCCCACAACAAACACACCATCCCAACATTCTAGAATAATCCAACCAAATCCCAATTAGGATTCCCAATTACCTAATTAGCTAAACCAAATCCTAATTACCAAAACCAACACCTTGGCCTCCAAGCAACCACCCTCCAAGGAACCCTACCCATCCCCCCTACATCTATAAAACCCAAGACTTCACCATTGCAATGATCATCTTCTTCTCCAAGTAGTTCCTCTCCAAGTACAAACCCTAATCTACTTCTACCTTCAACTCCAAAGCTCCACACCAACCTACCTCCTCGTATTCCTCCATGGCCATCCCCACACTCCCAACCTTCTCCTCCACCTTCTAGTTATCCTCTTAGGTTCCTAATTCCCTTAGGTCTCCCTCTCCCTTAGTAGGCCTCCCCTTTCCTCCACCTTCTACTTCTTCTCCTCCACTTTCAACAACTTCTTCTTCAAGCTTCACGTTGAGTTCTTTCTTCAACAACTCTCTAGGCATCTTCAACCTCTCTGCATTTTGGAGGTCATAGAGGCTCTCTCTACCATCGTCACAAGCCTCCATCTTCATTGTGCACTTATACAATTTCTTCTCTTCTCCTTCTCTCTACTTCTTATTCTCCTTCTTGTGTTTCTTCTTGGTCTTATTTTGTAGTTGTAAAACTCTCTACCTTATATTCAATAAATTCATGTTTTGCTTGATGATATCTCTTGTCTCTTTGCTTTAGTAGTTAGTTTATTTTCTTTGCTTTCTTATATGAACATCCCCAAAAATTAGAAAATTGAAATCCAAAAAAACTATTGTGTTGTGTTGTGTTCTATGAAATTCACACTCACTGATTTTCACACAAATTCACCAAATAAATTTCCAAAAATCACTACACCAAATTTAGGTTTCCAAAATCACCAACTTCACCAGTAAATTAGGATACAAGTAAGGAACACTATGCAAAATTTTGACAAAAAATTGACTCATATAACTTTATAAGATTTGCATACTGTCAAGGGGACTTTCGCAAAAAAGAATTTGATCTTTTACCATTGCTAGATTTTTAGAAAATTTTATACACCTCAAATTTTTGTGAAATCAATTGAAGTGGTTTTCTTACTTCATCAAAATTATTAGGAAATATCATAAAAAATTTAAGACATCTTTAGCTCTAACTTAGACACACATTTTGTGCAAGGGATAAGATCAGCCAGTCTATGATTTAGAGAAAAATTTCAAAAAGAATCAAAATATCTTCAAAAATACCAGAAAAATTCATGCACACTTAGGATCAGTTAGGAAGTAATATGACCAAAAGCCTACTTGAAATATGACTTGGACTCCTAAATATTATGATTTTAAGTCTATTCGAGTTCAGAACTTGACTTGAGCCATTGCGTAAACCTATGCTACAATGACGTATTTAACCTTAAGTGGTTTTCACGAGTTGATTATTCAATAGCAAACCCTGGAGGTGGTAGTGGTGGTTCTAGCAAAGGCTTTGCTGAAAGATTTAATGATTGCAGTGGCTTTGCTAGTTGAAGGTCAAGGTAGTCGGAGTTGGGATGAGTGCAACAATTCGATGATGCAATGGTGGTGGCACATGTGCTATTGTTGCTACATGGGGCAAACATGAAGTTTGATGCCAATAGGTTAGTGGTGAGATGGTATTGATGTAATAGGGAGACATCCAATGTGGAGAAGGCATGTTGTAGGTAGGGTGAGCATGGAAGAGGTAGGGCAGATGGAGTGAGGATGGGTAGTGATGAAGTCCTGATAGATGCATACAATGTGGAAGGGGAGCATGTGGCAGTGGGGGAAGACAGAGGAGATGTCATGGTGGGAGGTGAAAGGTTGGGCTGATTCAAGAGGTTCTTGCAATAGAGAACCAACTCAAAAAACTCATCATTTATGTCGGTGTAGATCTTTTAGCTCTGATACCAAATTAATGTAGCTGGAGGAAAAATGGGGATCAAGAAAGTGGAGTGTAAGAAGGGAAATGCGCCAACCTGTGTAAGAGTTTGGAAAGGCATGCATAAGCATGAGCTTGGAGATAAGGAAGGGAAAAGAAGAGGATACACCACAAGGGTTTCAATTTTTTTTATTCAATAGTATCCTTTTTCACGTGTGCTTATGCCCATTTATAAAAGGACTTTAACAACCTAAACAAAAGATAAGAAAGACTTATCTAAAATAAAAAGGATAATTTTCTATAACAATCTAAAGAAAAAAGGATAAAAGGCTTCATCCATTCTTAAACAAAGGAATAATTTGCAAATAAAAAAATTCCTAAGACTCTTCTTAATTATCTAAACTTATCTTGCAAGAAAATATAAAAAATATGAAATTTGGCTATTTGCATCTATGCCCTTAAAAATAATGCTATGCTGTCTGCATCTCCTTTTGACATATGTGCTAATTTATATCAACGGAGAACATCATTTAATGGATACAAATGTGAGTTTTTCTTGAGATCTTTTGGGTACAATATTCATATGATACTTTTCACGTATATATTTGAATACTTTTCATGTAGATATTTATATGAAAAATCCATAATCAACTTGAAATATTTGTTCTTAATCAGTGGAAAGTCACCAAACATAATTACCTAGCTTCAGATAGATGTGCCTAAGTAAAAATACATGTGTAGGCAAGGCAACATAGGCACATGCCTAAAGTGACCTATATCATGTGGTTGATCCAATGTCCACGTTAGCTCCCCACTTACATATGTTTTGGGAGACGTCATGTCAACAATTCAAACAACAAGTCATAAGTCCTTCGAATAAAGAGTAACACCCTCATAAATAGGCACCCATAGCATGATACTTGGCTTGTAAATAAGCACTAGTACATTGACCCACAAGCTTTGTTGCACAAACTTTGAAAGGTTGGCTTCAAGGTCATTAAGCAGAATGTCAATTCTTAACCAACCAAAGCATTTGCAATTCTTTTAGGATTCACATGGTCTATGTTTCAACATATAAAGTTATTAGCTAGGTAATCGCAATCTACCACACTAGCATTCACTGGTGTTATCTCATTGAGTATGTGGTAAGGGGGCCTTGGGGATGAAAATTGGAGAAGAAAGTCTAGTTAATTTTTGAGGGATATAGATTGCCTTCTTGATAAAAGAAAGAATACATTGTTGAGTACTAGAAATTTTCACTTTTCAATAGGAGAGCATTTTTTTTTCTTCCATTGTGAATGCACCAAGGAGATAATATTGATTGCTTTGTGTAAGGGGCAGAATTGTTGAAACTTTGACATGTAACTAAACAACCTTCATTGAGGGGATTGTGCTTGTGGAAAGTGAAGAAAAAAGGAAATATACAGAAATTCCAATAATTTGTACCTTTTTCTTCTCCATTATAGGATTTTGGAGTTTTCTCCCCATATAAAAGGCTAATTTTCCTGGAAAAATCCTCTCCTTTGCCACTTGAAACCAGCAAAATATCTCTCCCTTTATCAACATGTAATTAAACCCATAAATTTACATTGTTTAGGATCATTTCTTTATTTGTTTAGATCCATTACATTATAGCAAAAATGTAAAGAACTCCCTTTGCAATGCGCGTTGCAAAAAGGATACGTGGCCACCCGCTCTCCCTAAATCACATGCTTGAAGGTTCCTACACCACCGCATGCTCACCTTTCTAGAACCAAACACTTGTGATTTTTGCATTTGAACCAAATATTACCGATGATGTTACATTTGAACTAAATCTCACCAGTAATTTTCACTTGTAGGTGAAAATCACTAATGATTTTTTGATCTTTGGTCGTGGTTGGCCCCACCACGTATAATGCAAGGGATATGTGACCTTTTGTGTGACAATGACAAATATCATCGATGATATTTGAACACTGATGCTTTCTACTAGTAGGTCTTACCTTGGTGCATTCTGATATGCTTAAGGGTGACACGTGGTGTAATCATCACTTCTATACTACATTTTGTGTTGCAAAATATGTTTCCCTACTAGCATCCTACATTATATCATCTTCAAATATCCTTTTCTTTTGCAAATGCAAGCATATTGCTTTTATTTTCCCATTGTTTCCTATTGAGAGTACAAATAGATAGAAAGGATGGTCAAAAGGAATTTAGAATTCTTCTATTTTCATTTCAAATATTTTCCTTTTTATGTCAAATCCCTTGCTTCAATGCCAAGCATAAAAATCATAGATATGTAAATATTTTTTCTTTTGTATGTTTGTTGAAGAAAAAAATTTAAAGTAATATACTTGATGGTTTTTGAACTGTCTAACTTTTCCAATGTAATAACTGCTCCTTGGATTTGCAAAAAGCATCACCAATTAAAGTGTCTACTTTTAGTAATTATGAATGGACATAACTTCTATATTGCCAAGCATTGATGCTCCTTATAAATGTCTCCATCTTTCTGGATTCTGCTTCTTTTTGATCCCCACATCCCATTTCATTTCTCTTAATTATTCTTAAAGGAACTGAAGATTAACTGCACACATATCAAGTATTAGGCACATTTTGTCACAAAGGTGAAAGTCATATGGTTGCTCAATCATTTTCAATAAACAAGAGACAATATTACTACTTAGAAAAAAAATGAGGAAAAATCAGTTGACCTTCATGGTATAGTCTTTGGGTTAATTATTTGCCCTTTAACCTTTTAAAGACTATCATTTTGTTGTGAAGTTTCAATTTTGATCACTTCCTCTAATGTTATTTCAAGACAACAACAATTAAATCTTGACAAATTGTAATGCCAATTTTTCCTTTTATCACAATCATCCTACTTGATATTCAATTATTTAAATGCATAAAATCAAATTAATGTTGATTCATTAACATATTGACCTTAATTATCATTGTACAATATATTATTCTCTCTTGCAACTCAAGAAGGGGATAGGAGAGGTCTGTAGGTGGCGAACAGAGATATTTTTGTTAATCTTTCAGAGGTTTTACATAAATGTCATAAAAATTTTTCAAAATTACTTAAATAACATGAGAAAATATATATTTACCTACATAAATGTCAATTCTTGTGTCAATCACAATGCCACTAAAAATAAAAATTTTGAACCGTGTTATTCCCTATATAAATACAAATCTAAAAGTATGAATGAATGGTCTAAATTACATTTATGAAAAAATCCCCAACCTTAAATGGTTGCCATTTTAGAGCTATGAGAGAAGGGTGTTCATCACTTCAAATCGTGTTTTAAATCATTGCGTTGTAGTATAGTCGAAATCTCGCACAAAAAAAATAAAATTTATACTCGAAAATTTAATCAGAAATTGACTAAGAATAATGTAGCCATAATGTCAAGTGTCAAACTGCAAAAAGAATGGAGTAAAATGTCACCAATTACTCCCTACACTAATAGCAAGTGGAACTCAATAACATGTATAAAATAAACTCCAATCAGCCGTCTGATTGAATGATTAGACGTCTTCAACGTATGGATGAACAGTGCTCTGCTTCTTCTTTCTCTGATTGCAGATTCTTCTTCTTCAATTCTGTCTCTTCTTCTCTTCTGCGGCTCTTCTTCTATTCTTCTTCTCTGCTTCTCTTCTTTCACTGTTCTTTTCCTTCTCCTCCTTTTCTTCTTTCTTTCTCTTCTTCTTTTCTTCTTCTTAGACTCTTCCTCTTCTCTTCTTCTTTCTATGCTCTTTTTCAACTACTCTCCTTCTCTTCCTCTTCTTCTTTCTCTTGCTTCTCTTCTTCATGCAGAGGGGGAAAGGTTCTCAAATTTGGCTAAGTGTTGAGCCAATTCTCTAGAGAGCAAAACCCCCTAACCCCCGCGCGCTCTCCTCTCTTTCTTTCCTTGGTCACGCTCTCTCAGAGCCTTCAACAGTACTGGGTATATGGGTAATCAGACCTAGAGTGCACCCAGGTCTAGGCTCACCGGCAATGGGTGGTGAGCGAGGAGTGTATAGCTTAGGCAGGTAATCGAACTAGGCTAGATCCACGGGGGTAGTGTCACGGATGAGGCCGAGTGAGGGGTGTGAGGGACCTCACCCCTTGTGTACAAGGCGATTAGCCCGTATCACAAGTACAATTTATGCGATCACACTTGCTCCAAAACTCACGATGTGAGACTATCCATCCCCCTTTCCTCATGCACGCAGTTGCTGATGCCTTCATCCAATTCGCGTGCAAGGAGCGGTCAACAGACTCAATTGATCGGGCGAGTGTGTTCCTAGACCAAATTCACTTTGTCTAGAGTCGAAGACCTGGAGCTACAGGTTTAGAGAGAGCTTCAAGGAAGCTCGAAGCTTGCGGCATCGATGGTGGAGGGGGCTGGTATCTGAAATCAACAATAAGGACTTTCAGCCACGTCAGAAAACTCAGGAAGTATCGCCAGACCACGGCGAGTGCAACGGTGGTGGTTGCATGGCGTGGCATGGTCTGTGTGTGTGGGGCGAAGTCAGATTATGCGTGTGAAGGTGGTGGTGTTTGGGGTGGGGTTTGGGTAAGTAATCCCCTTAATTTCTTGAGGGATTTTACTCACGTGGATATGGCAGAGGTGTGGGAGGTGGTAGCTGCTCGTTTGGGCATGTGTGGTGGCTGCTAGGGCTCTCCAGAGATCTGCCAGCAAGTTGGAAGATGGAGTCGCGGAGGGCGTTGGAGGGTCGAAACGGAGTGTTGAAGTTGCTGTTGTGATGAGGGGAAGCTGAGGAGTCATTTGAGAGAGGTAGCAGAAGACGGGGAGTGAAGATGGCACTGGTTGCGGTATGGCCAACACCAGAGAAGGAAGAAGCTCCGGTAGGTAGGAAACGGTGACGAGGACAGGGGAGAGGCTCCTACTGGTACGGCTAGGAGCGGAGGAATGAGAGGAATGAGGCTCTGTCACTGGTATTATGAACGGTGGAAGAGAGGAGGCAGGAAGAGTCGTCGGACGTCGAGGAGCACTTCGGTCAAGAAAGAGGAGAGAAATTGGAGGTGTTTCTGGCCGAATTTGAGTGTGGGATCTTCGATCTGATCTGGGGAGTATTTTATAGGTCATCAGAGGGTGATTAGAGCTTGGGAAGCAAGCTTCCAAAGCTTAGAAGGTCACCGGAGTTGAAAATCCAATTTTCAATTGATTCGCATTAGGATTTGGGCAAGACTTGGAGCCCAAGATGTGGCTCAAATGGAAGGAAACTTCGTTAAGAATCTAAGTATCTATTTTGGGATTGATTAATTGAGAGTTGAGTGAGAAATCCTCGCTCGATCTCAACGGTGAAGCTCAAAGTTGCCTTTAATAGCATCAAGGACCTATTTGCAAATATGATGACAAAGTTGGGGGCCTTTTTGTAAGGATTTTGAAAGTTAAGGGCATATATGTGATCAGATAGGACCAAGTTGCAAACTAGGTCAAGACAATCCCAGATTGGGTTCAAATTTTGGTATAAACCTAATTTGGATCTAAGAAATCCAATGGTGAAGTTGGATTTTGGTTTTGATCACATTTGACTGGGTAATTTATGTAAAAACCTAAATTAGGGCAAATGTCAATCTGAGACTTTGTTGTAGGTCAAGACGGGTTCTGATGGTCAAATTGAAGATACCAAATCATAGAGAATATTTTTATATGAATTTTAGATGGTTTAGGTGAATTTTATCCTGACCAGAATCTCAATTAATTAAGCGGGTCTATTTTTAGGGTTTCAAAAGTCATTTAATTATCAAAACACATGAAAATCCTTTTCTGTCTGTTCTAACCCACTTGTTAGCCTTTTAGGATCATTTGACCCTTAATTAACTTTTGACAAAATCCATGGTTTTACTTCATTCAAGATATGATGGTAAAATTGCAGTTTTAACCTTGGTTTCTTGTCTTTCCATCAGAATGATTAAGCAATGAATTACAGTCCTCTGGCCATTATGTAGGAGCATTTAATGACTTAATCAGATCATATTGAGCTAGTTATGGCTCATGATAGTGTTCCCATAAAAGGGCAATTTGACTTATGAAAGAAACTTTAGAAGGTGGTGAGGGGCTCTCATTTACTTCCTCCCTCTCCTCGGTCCCCCACCCGCTCCCCTCGTTTCCTTGCCCTTCCTTCCTCCGCTCTCTCTTTTCTCCTTGCCAGCATTGGATCTTGCCTCCTTGCTGGTGTGACCTCCCGGTCCTTCGTCGGTGGGGGGCCTTTGCGCCCCTCCCCTCTCTGATGGCTCCTTTTGGGGCATTGTGGAGTTCTTCCTTTACCGCTTTCTTTGGTTTGGCCATTTTCTAGGATTTTTTCCTTCTGTTCATGTGTTCCTATGTGCTTTTTGTCTCGCTTTGGTGTTTGGGTTTTCCTTCGTGGCTTTTCTTGTGGTTTTGCCAATTTAGGGTTTTCGTGGGGCTCTCCCTACTACTACCCTGGTGTGCTTCCCTCCTGTTGTTTTGGGGATTTGCAGTTTTGCTTCTTTGGGTTTTGTGGCCTAGCTTCTCTTCTCTGGGGGTATAACCCACCCTTCGGGGTCCTCGTCCTCTTCTCTCCCTCTTAGAGGGGCCAATCCTCCTTCCCCAGTGAAGACCTCTTTTGCCTCGGTGGTTGCAGGCTCTGGCTTCCCCTCACCGCCCCCTTTTCAAGAACTTGCTCTCTAAGTTCACAAGCCCAAGGTGGTTGATGGCCTCATGGGGACATCCTTTTCCCCTGACGAAGCTTCTGAGTTGGTGCATAAGTTTTCTTTTGCTATTATTTTTCATGCGTGGGGCCTTGAGCCTCACTCCTAGACTATCAGAAACTTTCTTGCTAAGAAAATGGTTTTGATGGAGGATTTCTCCCTTACCTCGCTCGATTTGAGACATTGGTTACTGTCTTGCACCTCCTATGCTGATTTCTGCTAGATATATGCTTTGGATTCGGTGGTTCTAGCTAATGTGTGGGTTCAGGTTATCCGATGGACCACCACCTTTAAGACTGATCTCCGATTTCGATAGCTCCGGTGTGGGTGGGGTTCCCTGGGCTTAACCTTCATTTGGTGCATCCGAATGCATTGCTTTCTATTGCCTTTCAGATTGGTAACCCTGTTTGTGTAGATTACCGCACAGTTGGTGGCTTTAAACCAGGATACCTACGTGTCAGCGTTGAAATTGATTTGATGATTTCTTGACCTAGTTTTGTTTGGAATCTTCCCCTGTGAAGGACCCTGAAGTCCCGACTTCAGACCCTTCTCTTGTTAATGTTGGAGAGGTGCAGGCTCCTTTGGATCCAAGCTGAACCTCTTTAGACATGGCTAGTGAGGAAGGGGTTTTGGTGCTGAATGATGATTGTAATATTAATTCCTCTTCCCTTTTGGGGGATCCAGGATCTGCCTCATCTCAGCAAGCCCTCAGTAAACACAAGCGAAAAAAAAAGCGCAAGGTGCGGTTTCGACGATCGACACACTCTTCCAACCCCAGATCCATGGGATCTGAGACTTTGGCTTCTCCTCCACCAGAGTCTCCTGATGCCACTCAGGTTAAAAGTTCCAATTCAGTGGTGAATGATTCCAATGCTGTCTCTCATATGCCTGATTATTTTTTTGATTACCCTATGGTGGTGCACTCATTTTTTACGTTTGATAGTTCTATTTATTTAAAATTTCGTGAAGGTAGTTCTCGTCCCTCTGAATCATGTTTGAGCTCGAATTTGGTTTTTGCGGACAGTAAGCTTTTGAATCACCTCCCTCAAATTGTTTCTACAGCTCTTGGCAATTCCCCTGATGTTGCGATTTTAAAAGATCACTTTTCTATGGAGATTTCTGGAATGTTGGGATTGGAAAGAGTTTTGCTGGATTTGATGGCTAATTGGTTTCCTACGAAAGATCCTTTTAACTTGAGATCGACTGACAATAGTATGGATACTCCTTCTGTTGGATTTAAGTGGGGCATTTATCTTCCTTTTCTGACTCCTAACTCGAATCCTTTACCTCCTAGGATAGAGGAAATTCTTGAGGAGGATTAGACCCCTGCTACCGCTATTTTGAGCAATGATGGGAATTTGGAGAAATCTTGGTTGGATGGAGAGACTCTTGTTTGTTTTGATTTTTCTGATTTGGGATCCCAAACAGTGTTGGCATATGAGGCACACTCTACCACTAGGTCTAGAGGAACCCGTGGGGGTCGGCCCACCAAAGGTTCGGTTAAGGTTACTCGTAATCATTCTGGGTCCTACACCTCATCCCTCTTATGATTGTCTCTTTTGGAATTGTCAGGGTATCTTGAATACTCCTACCCTCAACCAGCTCAAATCTATCATCCTAGATCATTCCCTTAACTTGATCTTCCTTTTTGAACCTTTTGCATCTCAGCATAATGCTTCAAAAGTTATGGCTGCCATTGACTTTGATTACTACATGGTGGACCTTGCTTTTCCCAATATCTGTTGCTTTTGGAAGAATCATTTGTCAATTTCCTTGAGAAGAGCTATGCCTCGGTCTTTAATTGTGGATTGCAAATTTCTATCTAGTAAGCTCACTATCTCTGCTATCTATGCCTCTTATGAAGCGAACTTGAGAAGCATCCTCTAGAACCATTTGTTTCTTCTTACTAATTCCAGTAATTCTCCTTGGATCTTCAACAGTGATTTTAATTGCATCCTAAAGCCTGTGAGAAAAGTGGTGGTTTGTCTTATCAAGACTTCCAATTTGTTGACTTTCAATCTTTTATTAATAAGTTGGCCTTAATTGACTTGCCTTTAGCTGGGAACCAATTCTCGTGGTGTAATGGTTAGAGAGGGAGTTCTCGTATTTACCAGAAATTGGCCGCATTCTCACCAACTCTGAAGCCATGATTCTTTCCCCTTATGGGAATTATCTCTTGATGTGACTCTGACCATGCCTCCATGGCCCTCTCTCTTCAGGTGGCCCCTTCTTCTTATCCTTGACCTTTTCGTTTCTTAAACATGTGGTTAAGGGACAACAACTTTAAAGGATGGTGTAGTCTATCTGGTTCCAACCTTTGCCGGAGTGTCAAGGAGACCCTATCTCTCATCTTTACATGAAATTAACTTCACTTAAGAGGGTTTTGAGGAGCTGGAATAGATCGACTTTCGGTGATATTCAGAAAATTATGGAATGTTGGGATCGTAAAGCACGTATTTTATAAGAAATGCGTTGCAGTACAGTCATGAAATACGATCAACAAAAATAATTTCTAAGATAACGAGACTTGGAGTCCCGGTCGTTTGTCTCTGGGAGGCGTTTATGGAAATGCAGATTTGAAATCAATCTCGCTCACTCTACTTGTTTAAAATCGCACACCCGTTTCTAATCGTCAGATCAATGTTCGATCACTTTCATTATTAACCCTAATTATGTGCGCATGTGTTAGGTAGATGACAAACGTGAAAGTGTGAGTTTCAGTATGCACGATTCTAGTTATGTGGTGGCTGTTTACGAAAAATGCGTTAATAGTTAGATCCTCGATATTTTCAGGTACCGATATGCTAGTTGCAACAGATAGTAATTAAGAGCAGGCAACTTTAATCACACAAAAAAAAATTATTGCAACAAGGCTCATGGTGATTTTCACACACACACACACACATATATAGAAAAAGATTTTCTTTGATTCATGATAGTGTTTGCAACATGAAGCTCGTGGAAAGCTTATAGAGGAATGCTTGGAAACATAAATCTAGCTAGCAGAAAATGATTGCATACATGAATCTATGGGGGGGATTATGCGTGCATCATTGGGGGAGAATATAGAGCTACACTATTAAGCAGTAAATAAAGAAGTAAAACTGTGAAAAGCTATAGCAGAACTAAGGGCATTCAGAGGTGGGCTCCGATGGTGTTTGACTTGGTTGAGAGGAGAAGGAGGGGCGGCCAATGGTGCTTAGGTCGACCCTTGGAGAGAGGTTGAGGAGGTGATCCAACATCTTGGCATAGAGATGGTGGTGGCCATGGTGAAGCTACTCGTGAAGGTGGAGTGGAGGTGGAATGAAGCTAAGCTTAAATGGAGCCAAGAGTGAATGGTTGCAAAGTGCCACCCCTTAGGTATTTTTATAGACCTAAGTGAGACTCTCTAGAGAAGCTTGGAACTCTCTAGAGAGAGCTCCAAGTGTGGCCATCCAAGGAGAGAGAGAGCGTGGTTCTTAGATCCACCAAAAGTGGATCTAAGAGAAGACTCATCCTTGGTTGCTATTTTTGGCAACCAAGGTGTCGCCACCTTTGGAAGGTCCTAGAATACTCTAGGTGGTGTGGGAGTGCATGAATGGGTGTGTGTGTGGTCGTGCCCTAAGTGGTTAGGTGGGTTAAGGTAGGTTCTAATGGGTTTAGGTCTAGGTTAGGTCTCAAATTAGGGTTGCAAACCCTAATTCACTAAGGCAAAGTGCAATTAAACTTGATACAAGTTTAATTGGATGTGTGAAACACTAATTGAGAGTAAAACAACTCAATTAAGTTAGGTATAGGTCAATTGGACAGTGTGTGCTGAGATCAGGGCTCAATTGGCCTCAATGAGTCTAATTGAATAGGCTGATGGAATTGACTAAGATCCAAGTCAATTAGGTTTAGTGAAGACCTAATTAGGTCCTTAGGGAGGTCTAGAGGTGATGTACTAGGGTTAGGGCACCTTAATTAGGTTCCTAGGGGTTAGAATTGGGTTTAGGGAGATAGAGATCCAAGATCAAGGCTTGAATCTCAAAACAGGGTCTGGAGGGCAGTTCTGGACATTCAATAAAGTTATCAGACATCTTATAGTGAAAAATTAGAAGTCCAAACTTATTGTCTAGACGTCCAATCAGAGTCAGGAGGGATTCTAGGTTTTGTCTTGGGTATTCTGCAGAAATTGGATGTCTGACTAAGTGTCTGGACATCCAATAACACTGTAGAAGTGGGTTTAAGGTGTGTGGGAGTTGGCTAAGGGTTTTGGACATCCTATAACTCATCTTGATGTCTAGATAGAGGCTGGAATTAGAGTTTTAAGGTTTCTTAGGGTGTGGTGACCTAATCTAAGGGTGGCTAAGGCTTGGGGAAGCTTCTAGGCTGTCCTAGGGCTAGGATGGACCTAAGTTCTTCACAATTTATTGCTTTATTCCTACTTAATAAAATAACATACCTTAACTCCCTTACATTATTATCTACTACATCTAATCTAGGTCTTTTGCTCCAGCTTTGCTGCAACATCAGTTATTCTTTATTCTTCAGATCCAGCATTAGATTAGCTTCAGATCTAGCTATTTCCTGCAATTGACATAATTCACCTAATCAATACATTATAGCATTATTTTATGCATAGCTAAAAGAAAGCAATAAAGGTGCTAGTAATGCTTATGCATGCATGAATTACCCTAACTTATGCTAAGTCCTAGCCTAATTTAGGTCAATTAAGACCTATGATTGCTGCGCAATCATGGAACAACTTGAGTCTCGCCATGATGACCTTGATGCCTCTCTTCCATCCTCCTGGGATGACAACACCTCCGCTGAGCTCAACAATATCTGCATTCAACTTGATGATGCTATTCTCATACTGAACGATCTCTATATGCAGAAAGCTAAAATTAACTGTCAAACAGCTCCTGGAATGGGGAAGGCTGCAATAGATTCTTCTTTACTTCTATCAAAAGGAAATTTGCCAAACATGCTAGATCTTCAGTGGTGGATAAAATTGGCAATGGGTCTAGGTTGGCTGCGATTCAAAGATCTACTAGCTATTTTGAAAATCTTTTAGCCTCCAGTTCTCCTTTTGGTTATAATCCTTTTCTTCAACACATTCCTTCTCTCATTTTGAGCGATGACAACGAGGGTCTTATTAAGGCTCCGTCGAAAGTTGAGATTTGGGATGTGTTGTCTCAGATGCCCCCTAATAAGACCCCTGGGCCTAATGGGTTTAATGCTGAATTTTTTAAACATTGTTGGGATATTATGAAGAATGGTGCTATATAGGCCATTAGTTATTTTTTTGAAACCCATTCGACCCCTCTCTCATTTAACAACACTTACATCGCCCTTATTCCCAAAAAGGTCAAGGTGAGCGAGCTTGCGGATTATAGGCCGATTAGCTTATGCAATGTTGTCTATAAATTAGCTTCAAGCATTCTTGCCGAACATCTTGAAACTCTCCTTCGTAAGCTTATTTCTCTTGAACAGGTTGGTTTCATTAAGGGCTGAAACATTTTTTATCATATTGCTACCACTTGCCTCGAAAAAAAGGTTCATGGTTTTAATGTCATTTTCCACCTAAATCTTGAAAAGGCCTATGACAGAGTTGAGTGGGATATCCTTTTCAAAATCCTTGGAGCCTTTGGTTTCTGTACTCATTGTGTTAATTTGTTCAAGGCTTTTGTCTGTCATGAGGGGTCTTCTATTTTGATTGATGGGAGTTCTTCCCCTTTTTTTAAGGCTTCTCGAGGCCTTCGTCAAGGTGGCCCTATCTCCCCTTTCCTTTTTGACATCTTCATGAAGCCTTTTATTAGGAACCTGAAACACCTTGTTCATTTAGGGAGAATCCAACCTTTTACCCTTCACCGTAATGTTCGACCATCCTTCTGTATGCTGACAACATCAGCATCTTCACTAATGGCAATCTCAAGTCCATTTGTAATCTTTCCAAATTTGTCTCTGATTTTGAGGTTGCTTTTGGGCAGAAGGTCAGCCTTTAGAAGAGCTTTTGTTATGTCAGGAAAAATTTTCCATCGGGTCACCTTCCCTACCTTCTTGATCTCATAGGTTACCAAAATGGTTCTTTCTCGTTCACGTATCTTGGATGTCCCATCTTCACGGGTAGGGCTAAGATTTCTTAGTATTACAATATTATCAATAAGGTTCAATCAAAACTTGTGGGTTGGAAAACAAATCTTCTCTCTGCAGCCGCTAGAATGCTCCTAATTAAGCATGTTCTCGCCTCTATTCGTATTCACATTATAGCTGTTATGGATGTTCCTTCTTCCGTCATTTGTAAATTGAACTCTATAATGGCTAATTTCTTCTGGGGTAATACGGTGGACGACCCTTACCACCATTGGATTTCCTGTAGCACTATTACCTCCCCTCATTGTTCTAGGGGTTTAGGTATTAAAAACCTGTCCCTTTTCATCAAGGCCTTGAGAATGAAGAGGGTTTGGCAAATTATCCTTGATGGCTCCATTTACTCAGGCTTGATCCATGATCTTTAGAAATCTGGAAACATCTCTCTGCTCCCCATGAGATTTCACAATCTTTTTCAAGCCTATGAGGACATGAAATCTTTCATCAGATGGGAGATTCATGAGGGACAGGTGGACTTTTGGTTTGATATTTGGGTTGGAAACTCTGCCCTCAAAGATTTCCTCCCTAAGGATATCTCGACTCGACGTGTTCCTACCAAAGATATCATCTCCTCTTTCTCATCTTATCCCCTCAGAGTGTTCATTCCTACTCATATTCAGGAACAAATTGGTGATATCTCGCTTGATGTTATGAAAGATAAGCCTATCTGGACTCCTCATTCCTTCGGCACATTCTCCATCTCTTCTACGTATCATCTAATTGCAGGACCAATTGTTAAAGACCATAGTTTCAAAATTTTATGGAGTCTTAAGCTTCCTATTAGAATATCCCTTTGTGTCTGGTTCGTTCTCTCCCATAGACTCCCTACTGATGACAAAATCTCTAAATTGGGTATCATGTTGGTCTCTAAATGCTCCTATTGTCTCCATAATCCATCTCTTGAGACTCTTATCCATGTTTTCTCTAATAGCGAATTGGTCTGGAAAATTTCTACCTGGGTGTTTAACAAAATCTACTTACCTCCCATAGATCCTGACCTCTTTTTCACCATTATGGCTGCTCGTTCTTCTCATAGGCGGGGTAAAACTATTAAGGACATGATCTGTTTTATCTGGTATTATATTTGGTGGATTAGGAATAGAAACCGTTGTGGTAATTTCCACTGGAGCGGCTTGGAACATATCCTTGATTACGGCTGGTAGTGGCGGTATGACTAGGTTTTGTTGTTTTGTTATAGAAATGGCGTTGTAGTACAGATAGTCATTGCCACTATTACAATTTTTACTCGGAAATAAAAGATCTCCCGAGGTCGAACTCAGGGAGCAAACTGTATTCTAGAGATACAAAGTTTCTATTACAAAAATAAAGAGAGAGAGAGAAAAATTTGTCTTGTTGGCTTCTTCTTCTTTTCTCCTCTTTGGTTCTTCAGTTTTCTTCCTTCTTCTTGTTCTTCCTCTGTTCTTCTTTTTCTTGCTTTCTTCTTTCTTTTTCTTCAGAGCTTCTTCTTCTTTTCTTCTCGTGTTCTGCTTCTCTTCTTTTTTCTTCTTCCTTTGTTCTTCTCTTGGGTTCTTCAGAGCTTCTTCTTCTTCTTTTTCTTTTTCCTTGCGGTCCTGTCCTTCTTTTCTTCTCCTTCGTCTTCGTCCTCGGAGCGTCGTCTGATTTTTCATTCAGACGACTTAAGTAACCCGCTGCTACAGTGCGTCCTCCTTCCTTCTTTCTTCTCCTTCCTCTGCGGTCTGCCTTCTCTTCTTCTTTTCTCTTGTGCCTACACACTCACAGTTTCGTCAAGGGAGAAAACCTACTCTACCCTCCCCCGCGTCTCTCTCTCTCAGAATTCACTCGTAGGATAGCTCTCCCAGAGCTGCCGGGTAGTCGGGTACGGGTCACGCCCGGGTCCAGGCCCACCGGTGTGCGGTGGTGGGCGAGGAGTGCAGGTCGGGTAAACGGGTTGGGCCAGGTCCGCGTGGGGTGGTCGCGGACGAGGCCGAGTCGAGTGGGTGAGAGGGACCTCACCCCGTGGTCAGGAGGCAAAGGGGCTAAGGCACTTTTTGCCTTTATGCGGGTGCGCGGCTTCGAAATCCCACGATGTGGGATTAACTTCTGCTGCCTTCGCTTGCGCCCGCAGGACGACTCCACCTCGCCCTCTGATCAGCTGCAGTCGATGTATGGGCCAACTGAAGAGGCAGAAGCCTTTGCGGACTTCACCCCAACCTGCAGCACCTGGGAATCTAGGGCTGCAGGGCCTGGAGCTCGCCTCGAAGCTGCTTCAGTCATCGCTAATGGCGGCTGGAGCAGCGAACCTGTTAGACAGGAATACGGCCCTTCGGCCTAATCAAACACGCGGGGGACCTTTGCCATGGTAAGGCGAAGGTGGTGCGGGGTGTGGCAGGTCGTGGGATGGCGTCTGGTGGCGGGGCTAGGTCGGACTGTGGCTGCGAGAATGGGTTTGTTCGGTGGAGTATGGTGGGGGTGTGGAGTGGTAATGGGTGAGCAGAGGTTGATCAGGGTGAGGAGGCGGAGGTTCTGTGAGGGTCGGCGAGGCGTATGGGGCTGCGAAGCGATGGGAACGTCTCGCCGGAGGGTGGCCGGAGATGGAGAAGGTGAGGGTGATTAAGCGCGGTCGAAGGGCGGTTGAGCAAATTAAAGTAGGGAAAAGAAAGAGAGGAGGAAAGGGAAGAACTGTACCTACTTGGAGGGATGAGGGGGGCCGGAGCAGGGCGACAGTCGTATCGACTATCGCCGGAGAAGAAGGTGCCCAGAGAGAGAGGGCGGCGGCGAGGAGAGAGCAGGAGAGCACGCGTTGGGTACGGCGCGACGCGGGAAGAGCAGGTGAAGGCAGCTCTGCTACTGGTAGTGCGGCAGAGCGACGAGGAGGAGGAGGAAGAACCGCCGGAGCAGGGGGCTTCTGTCAGAGTGGGAAGAGAGGAAAAGGGGGGGTTTCTCCGTTAGATCCGAGCTGGAGAGTGCGACAGAGCGTCGAGGGCTTTTATAGAGTCGAAATCAGAGAGGAGGGCGGAGGGAGACGACGTGCCTCCCTAGCCGGAGGACGCCGGAGATGGAGATCCATACCTTCCGCGTGTTCGCACGGAAGGTATGGGTGGTTGCAGAGACCATGGAGGTGTCCCTGCGACGGCAGAGGTCGTAGGGAACCCCCGGTTGACTTGGCAGAGGGTCCCCCTTACCCTGCGTGGCGCCATGCTCCGCGCAAAGTCGCCGGAGCATGGCGCTGCTCAAGGTTTTGCAGGGAGGACCCAAATGCAAAGAACGAAGAAGAGTTAGGGGCCAAAATGCGAGGGTTTTAAAAGTTGAGGGTCAAAAAGTAATGAATGAGGACCAAAATGCAAAGTCGGTCAAGAAGGTCTCTTCTTAGGCTCAAGTTTTTATGCATGACTAAATGGGGCATAAGGATTCTAATGGTGAATTTTATTTCTAGATCAGACCTTGTTTGATCAGTCAATTTACGTAAAAACCCAAATTAAGTCATTAATTGGGCATGGTTCTCAATGTAGGTCAAAATGGGTTCCTAAGGCCAAATTGAAGGTTCTAAACCCTAGAGATTATTTTTCTACGAATTGTAGAGGGTTTAGTCAATTTTTTATTTGCCTCAAACCTCGTGAATTGAAGTGGGTTTGTTTAGGGTTACAGATTGTCATTTAATTCCTTGGAGTTGCTGTAGCCCTTATCAGATCAGATCATCCCACTTCCCTTCTTATTAGGTTTGTTTGACCTGTGTTTGGATCCTGAATTACCCTGCTTGCAGATTGTGCTGGTAAAATTGCATTTTTACCCCTTATGACTTATTTTCTTCTTAAGCTCAGAATTCTCTGAGTTAAGCCTTTCCTTGAGTTATGTAGGAGCTTTTATCCTTTGTATTAGGTCAAAATGAGCTAGTTATGGCTCATGATGAGGTTCTCATCAGCTGGCGTAACTTCCAAATGTCCAATTGGATCAGGAATCATAAGCCTAAGAATTTGGTTCTCTCTTGGACCCGCCCTTCCTCTGGCTTCAAGATTAATGTGGGGGCTAATTCTGATAATCTTTCTTCTCTGGGTTGGGTCATTAGAGATCATACTGGGAAGTTCATTTGTGGTGCCTCTTGCAATACTTCAATTACCCCCCATGAAGTGGATATTTTGAGAGCCCTGTTGCATGCTCTTTCCCTTCCTCTGCAGGTGGAAGTGGATTCTACCTTATTATACTATTGTTGGAATGGAAAAGTCCAGGTTGCATGGAGGGCTTTTAGAGATTTTAACCACATTTTGAAGAAAAAAAATCAAATTGAATCTTTATCTTATGTTTATCATACAGTTAATCTCTTGGCTTCCAAGATTGCAAATGCTGTTGAAGGCGATTAGAGGATTTATAAGGAGCTGAATGACCTTCCGCACCGACTCAAGGGGATACAACGGCTTGGCAGTATCAATGCCCTTATGTCAATGCTTGACTCTTCCTAGCAGGCTTTGGGGCTAGTTTTGTTCTCCCTTTTGCACACTGGCTTCTTGGTGCTTGGCCCTACTGATGCTCTTGTTGTTATTTTTGGAGTGTCCTTGATTTATGTACTCGACCACGAGTCATGGTACTTCTTTTCTTGTAAGGGATAGGTTTTGATCTAATCTCCCTGCCTCCCCTTTTTGACCTCCAAGGATTGATGAATAAATAAAATTTGATCTTGATTCTTCAAAAAGAAAAACTTTGGAAGGTGGGGATGAAATTATGACTTCTAAAAGGACAAGGGTCAAATTGCTTTAAATGCTATACCTGAGGGGACGTTGTTTTTTCCACTAACAAGATGTACACACCATGTTCATTCATTTTGAAATCCTGGAATCAAATCAACAAGATCTGAATTCTATTGGTAATCCTTATCAAACATCAACTTAAGGACCTTTATATCAACTTTTCCCATTTCACCTCTGTTGATTTCTAGCATAAATAGAGAGACTCATAAGTAATAAAGAATATTTTAGTCTAATCATATTACTGTACTTAAAATAAAGAAAAAAAAATTAGGGACGACATATTTTGCAGCGCGGGAACCACAAATGGCGAAAGGCGGAACTTCTTGCCACCCACTTCTCATCCACCTACCAATCAAATGATCGAAACCTTTAAATTTAAGGGTTGATCCAGCCCATGCCATCTCCTCAATCCCAACACACACACGCATGCCTCTATCTTCTTCTTCTTCTTAAGATAAACATTTCATTGAAGGATAAAATCTGATACAAGAAATGCAACTTAGAGAGGAAGGGAGAGATGGAAAAAATTCACCCACAAAGGAAAAATATGTCTCACAGAATTGGAGAACTCAAAACAAAAAGTGAGATAAGAAAAAAGGAAAAAGAAAATGAAATTGTCCCTAGATCGGGAATTGGATGATCTCCTGAAGGAGATTGACCTCACTCTCGTAGAACAGCAAAATGCCAAAGAAATAAAAATTTTGAAGACCACGCTAACGAATAACTGAAAAAATCGACCCTTGACACACACCAGGAAAACTCGACCATGATATGCACGGGATCACATGTGATCTTTAAACAAAACATCCTAAATAAAAAAAAGAAAAAGAATGGATCAAAGAATCAACAACACGAACAACCACGCAACAACATGCAACAAACGATCACTGCAACACACGCTCGTGTCACAATGCATGCCAGACGTGGCTGTTGACGATCGGAGGTGCCCAACAATGACCGTCGACCACGCAGCCCCACCAACCGAGCAGCATGCAGCCTCAATGCCATCAGCCCTAGAGTGTCGCCGACCACCGCAGCTGCACAACATCGGAGATAGCCACCACCTACGACTGTCACCTTGATTGGCCGCATCTGATGTAGATTGGTTCGATCATCAACCCAGCAGCCTTCGACCACGACCGGCCGCTGCATCCACTGCGACCGCGATCGGCCGCTACGAGTGACGAATGTCCATGCATGTCGTGGAGGACAGCCCATCAATGAAGATGGAGAGATCCGGAGGAAGGAGAGGAGATCCATTAAATGGGGGAGGCTTCGATCAGCCCAAGGTAACCGAAGAGGGGGAAGACTAAAATTCCATATGTATGCCCCTATCGATCGAGAACATTGGCATGGTGCATCATGCCCTTAGACGAGGATTGGTCAGTTGAGAGTGTTTTGGAGCACGTGAGCATGCAAGTGGAGGGCAATGGCTCGGCAACTTCACATGCAACTTTGATGCCCATACAATTTGGCATCCTTTCTTTTCCTCAAGGTACAGCTCATCTCCCAGATCTTGCCTCCCTGAAAGCCCTACAGCCCCTTCTTCCCTCCCACCCCCTAATGTGTGTGTCTCTCTCTCTCTAAAGAAAACCAATAGAATCCAGATTGAAAAATTTTTGCAGCTGTCTTTTTCCTGGAGAAGTGTCTACCACACGCAGATGCATGGCAGAACTCGAGTATACTATTGAATTCGTTCTCCGGAACACATCGGCGAATAATCTGATCAGAGTCGATGTAGTATAGTTCAGGGTCCTCCAAGAAGTAGTATTTGGCCTCAGATTTGAGTCTATCTCGTTGTTGCTTGGTCTAATCTTGGGGGATTTGACCAACGGCCAAATAATTAACAATGTCAGCAAACCATGGGGTTTGGACACCTAAAACTGTAAGGATGGTTTCGTCCGGAAAAGTATCAGCAATCGGGATGTTCGGACGAGAAGAATCACTTAGAAGTCTCGACAAATGATCTGTCACCACATTTTGTACCTTAGATTTATCCTTGATTTCAAGATCAAATTCTTGAAGCAGAAGAATCCAATGAATAAGCCAGGGTTTGGCATCCTTTTTGGCCAAGAGATGTCTCAAGGCTAAGTGGTCGGTATAAATAATGACATAAGACCCTAAGAGATAAGCCCTGAATTTTTCCAAAGCAAATACTATGGCTAGTAATTCCTTCTCAGTAACAGTGTAATTCCTCTAGGCTTCATCCAGAGTTTTATTAGCGTAGTAGATGACAGAGGGCTTCCTATCAACTTTCTGACTCAAAACAACCCCGACCGCATAATCAGAAGAGTTGGTCATGATCTCAAAAGGGGCTGTCCAAACCGGTGGTTGCAGCACCGGAGCACAAGTGACTACCGTTTTAAGAAAATCAAATCCTTACGACATGATTCGTCGAAAACAAATGGCGTTTCTTTGGAGAGAAGATTGCTCAGAGGATGAGCAACCTTCGAAAAGTCCTTGATGAATCTTCTATAGAATCCCACATGACCAAGAAATGATCGAATTTGTTTAATAGATGTGGGAGGAGGAAGTTTAGCGATAGCATCAACCTTACCTTTATCTACTTCAATTCCTCATTCAGAGATTACATGACCCAAGATGATGCCTTCTTGTGTCATGAAATGACTCTTTTCCCAGATAATGATCAATCTTGTTTTGATGCAATGTTTAAGAATCATTTCTAGATTAGCTAGACAAGAGTCAAACAATTCTCCAAAAATAGAGAAATCATCCATGAAGACTTCCATAAACTCTCCTACCATGTCAGAGAATATGGCTAACATACACCTTTGAAAAGTCACAGGTGCATTGCATAAACCGAATGGCATCCTACGGAAAGCAAAGGTACCGTAGGGACAGGTGAAAGTAGTTTTTTATTGATCCTCAGGATGGATAGGAACTTAGTTGTATCCCGAGTAACCATCAAGAAAACAAAAGTACTTCTGCCCGGCTAATCTTTCCAAGATTTGATCAATGAAAGGCAAAGGGAAATGATCATTTTTCGTGGCCGTGTTCAGCTTCCTATAATCGATACAAACCCTCCAAGAGGAAGCTGAACGAGTTGTGACAGATTCTCCTCTCTCATTAGTCACAACGGTTATCTCGGCTTTCTTGGGAACAATCTGCACGGGACTTACCTAGGGACTATCAGAGATCGGATAAATGATTCCTGCATCAAGCCACTTAATAATCTCCTTCTTGACCACTTCTCGCATATTTGGATTTAATCTCCTTTGCATCTGGCGAGAAGGGTGGGATCCATCTTCCAAAAATATTCTATGATTTCAATAAGATGGCTCGATCCCCCTAAGGTCATGAATGGTCCAACCAATTGCCTCCTTGTGTTCCTTCAGAACCTTAATCAATTTAATCTCCTGCTCCTTTGTTAATTTAGCACTGATAATCACAGGGGAGTGTCTTGTGTGGTCCTAAAAATTGATATTTCAAATTCTCAGGCAATGATTTCAGTTCAAGCTGGGGCGGCTTGATGATTGAAGGTAAGGAAGATGCTAATGGCTCATCAAGAGGAAGAGGTTGAGAGTGAAAAAAATCAATAACCTCTTCAGAAGATGGCGAGTCTACCATAGAGGGTGGGTCCAATTCATCATCAAAGGAGGAACTTGCAATTGCAGAAACCATCATACAAGTTTCAATGTTCACATTACCATCCTCAAGTTCCTCAATAAATCCACAATCCTCAAATTTATTAATCTCCTTAAAAATATCCAATTTCATTCATTGATCTCCAAAGGCGATTTCCATGCTATCGCTTTCACAGTTAATGTTGGCCGTAGCGGTAGCCAGGAATGGATGCCCCAGAATGATGGGCCTGTTCCTCAGATTTTCGGGCACATCCATGTCAAGGACAAGGAAATCTATAAGAAAATAGAAATCCTTAACCTTAACAATAACATCTTCAATAACGCCTCGCGGATTTGTGATCGAACGGTCCGCTAACTGCAGCGTTACTAAAGTCGGCCGAAGTTTACCTAATCCAAACTTCTCGTAAAGAGAAATCGGAATTAGGTTGATGGATGCACCCAAATCCAGAAGTGCTCTATCAAAAGTGTAATCTCTGATGACACAAGAAATCAACGGAGCACCTGGATCTCTCTTTTTCTGAGGGAGGTGGTGCAGGATAACAGAACTAGCCTGCTTAGAGAGTACCACCTTCCACGGAACAGATTCTCTCGACTTACGCTTTTGTGTACATAAATCCTTTAAAAATCTCGCGTAAGCAGGTATATGCTTGATAGAGTCGAGGAGCGGGATATTTATCTTAACATTCTTGAAAATATTCAGAAGCTCCTCATTACTATCAACAGACTTCTTCTTCCTTGATCAGATCAAGGCTTCAGGAAAAGGAACATGAGTCAGATCTTTGGAATCAGGTTCCTGAGCCTTGATTTCTTCTCCAGAATTCTCCTTTCTCTCCTTAGGTTCTTCAGGATTCGGTAAATCAGAACAGTGTGGTTGTGGATCCTATGCTTGTTTACCACTCCTCAAGGTAATAGAATTTGCGGATGCATACGAGTTTGGGTCTTGGGGAGGGTTAGGAAAGATTGGAGGGGCTTGATTAGCCAAGAATTGTTGATTTGCAAAAGAAGAAGAAGGACCCTGCTCAACCACTTGAGCATGTGCGTGTGGGTCCCTCTGATTTCCGTACCCATGAGCTTGGTTGCCCGGATTCAGGATATTCCGTGGGTTGGGTACAGGTTGGGATGGTAGAGATCTGGGTTGAGGAGAGTTAGCTATGAGTTCGGTTTGCAAGTTGTCCAGCGAGGTTTTCATTTGCTGCATGAGCTGGAGCATGGATCCTTGCATCTCTACCATTTGTCGATTCAAATCAGCCTGCCCTATGGGTTGACGGGCATTCCAAGCTGGCTGATTGACTTGATTCGGGGGCAACTGAGTATAAACATGACCCTGACCCATTGGTCGTTGCGGAGCATAGTTGCTAGGTCAAAATTGGGTCTGTTGCCCCGGGTTTTTCCACGAAAAGTTAGGGTGGTTTCTCCAACCCAGATTATAAGCATTAGAGTAGGGGTTGGATCTAACGTTCTCCTGTACAGCACAAACATCCTCATAGGGTGAGGATGGAGAGAAAGAAAGGGAAGGATCAGAAAAACTGGGATCAAAGGCCCCAGTTTGGAACTCGTGGGGTTCTGAATAATTCTGGCTCGTAGGTTGAGCCGCATCAAGTTGATTCACGAACTCCCATCTAGAAGGAGCTTGTGACGAATGGAATCTCGAATCTGGGATTGAGTGCATCGAGGGTTATTCATTGAATTTCCAGCCATCCACTCTTCCATTCTCTTAGCAACCAAGTCCACCTTATCAAGTTTATTACAAATCAATTCCATATCGAATGAATGAGAGTCATGGACTTCATTAACATTCGATCTGGGTTGCTGGGACCGGTTAAAAGTATCAATGGAGGCATGATTGATTGAATTCTTACTTATTTCCTCAAACAAATCGTGCGCGCTATCTGCATCTTTGTTGAGGAAATTGCCTTCGCAAGAAGCGTCCACATGATTTCTGAGTTGCTCAGTCAACCTGTGGTAGAAGATCTGCACGAGTTGCCATTTCGGCACCTCATGGTGTGGACACCTCCGCAATAGCTCCTGGAATCGCTCCCAAGCCACATGAAACTGCTCCCCCGACTGCTGGGTAAAGGTAGTGATTGCCCATCTCAAACATTGGTACGTCCGATAGGGAAGAATTTCTTCAGAAAGGCTGATTTCAACTCATTTCATGTTGCAATTGGTCTTCCTGTAGTCCTGTACCAATGAGCGGCTTTATCCCTAAGAGAGTGGGGGAAGAGCCTCATGATCATTTGCTCCTCATTCACGTTTCATGCCTTGGTGGTCTGGACCAAAGTAGTCAAGTCCTCTAAGTGTTGAAACGGGTCTTCAGAGCCAAGCCCATGGTAATGTTTGATAGCTTAACACCTGGGACTTGATTTCTACGTCTCTAGCCGGAATCTAGATGTTGGGATGTTCCCCATAATTTGAAGGATTATAAAAATCCTTCAAGGGCTGAGCGCCCTGCATTCTCTGGAATTATTCCTGCATCTCTGCATTTGTTCCAGCTGCCTTCAGAATTCCTCCTGTGGATCTCAGGGCAGAGGAGGCTGTTGATCGACCATGGGATCAATTTATCCAAAATCCAATCTACGCCTCCTAGAATACTCTAGTGGTCCTTCCAATCAGGGATTCAATGACCTTCTTCCCAGCATAAACTAGGAAAAGGTTGGAAGGACTAGGGATAAGGACCCTGTAGCACAACAGAACAAGCCTGTCCTTAAGTGGGGTAGCCTAAGGATCTACAGACTCCCAGAACCTGCCTTAAAATTATAAACGATTTACTCTACTTGTGTCTGCTCAATCCAACCAGTTAGGAGGGACTGGGGAGAAGGTTCTTCCTTCGGCTTGCGACTCTGGTTCCTAGTGTACCCCCCAGCCATGATCGTTTGACGCTACTCCCCTAGCTAGACATCAAATTAGTCAGTACAAGTAGGTTAATCATAAACAATCTCAGATTAGGCCCCAATGAGCAAATCAGTCCTTAAGGCCAATGTCTACTTGATTTTCTTGAGGCCTGGGATTATAGTGCTTATGGAATGTGATGGGCCCTTAAAATGGGTTGTGCCCTTAATGATTGATTGAATATGTGTAAGTGCGTGCACAACCAGGATTTTCAAGCAAGATTATTTGTGATGCGTAGATTTTAATGTTCAAATCTTGCTTAAGTAGCTTTTAAGATTTAGAATTAGGTTGATTTCAATCAAGTTTGAAGCAAACCAGGTTTTCAAGCATGGGTGAAGATTACTTTCCTTTAAAATCAGAAATAAAGTGGAGTGCCTGGTATGAACCTAGATTGAAAACCCTAAGAGGAAGCTACTTGATGAGTTGATTTTAGGTTGAGTGGTGCAGCCCAAACAACTCAAACAATTGGCCACAATTGCACCATTAAGTTAGGCACACAGAAATGGTTAACCTAGAATGATTTCTACTCTTTTATGTGTTGATTTGTGTGTACCGGTTCCACATATCAGAATCTAGTTGAGTAGAAGAAAATCAAGTAGGTTAAGTGCCTTGAATGTAGGTGTATGTTATGTCTATTTTGAAAATTACCCCACAAAATTATCTTTTTGTTTTTTTTTATATAAGCGAGGGTGAAATGAGTGTGAGTGGAAATCCAAACAACTAAACTAATCCTAGGATTTATGCAAACACCTAGGTTAATTAGAATTTGAATTTAATGTGATAGATGAAATCTATGGAGGGGGAAAAATGGGGAGCACTTATAGTCATCTTCAACTGCACTTTACTTCTATCTACAGCTTGATGATTCCCTAATGGAGGTCTCTACAAAATAATAGACACAAGAGAAAGTAAGTTAGAAGATAGTAAAGTGCATAAAATGCGAAAAGAAGATCGGAAAATCGTTGCTTCCCCGGCAACGGCGCCAAAATGCTGAAACGTCAAAGGACTACACTATCGGATTTGGTATTGAAAACCTACCGTTGTAGTATAGTGGTGAGTATTCCCACCTATCATGCGGGCGACCTGGGTTCGATCCCCGACAACGGCGCCGAAATGTTGAAACGTCAAAGGACTACGCTATCGGATTTGGTTTTGAAAACCTGTCATTGTAGTTTGAATAACGAAGAATTCAGGTTCAACAAATAAAATTTGTACCAGAATAGAAATCTCAGGTCGAACTTAGGGAGGCTACGTCGATCAAAATTTTCAATTATATTCTTTTTGTGTTTTTGTTAAAAAGTGGAGTAATTACAATGAAATGAAATACTATAGACAATAAGAGAAAGAGAGAGAGAGAGAGAACATCTACTTGATATTGCAAAATGTTTGTACAACTAAGAAAGAAAGAAATTACACTAGAAAGTAGGAAAAAGGAATGGGAGAGAGAAGTTATCCTCCTCGACGATCGCTTGGAGGATGAGCCGGACGAGACGACGCCTGGAAGATGAGGAATGGAGTGGGAAGAAAGAGGTCGAGGTAGGAAGAATGGGAATGAGGTAGCACATCGTCGTCGTCGCGGGATCCGCTTCCGGAATGGGGGTGAAAAATTGATTTTATCTCTTGAGGAGCATCCCGGGTGTGGGACAAGCTTCTCTTGAGCTTTGGAGAGGGAGAGAAGAGAAGGAAGGGAAGAGAAATTCATATGGAGGGGGTCTCCTTTTATAGTTGCATGGAGTGGGGGCATTTTGGTCATTACAATTTGAAAAAATTAATTCAGGACCTATAGTGACGGATAAATCTGTCACTAAAGGCCTGAACATGGCCTTTGTGTGCGCGTGCCGTGCACCTCCTCACCTCCACGTCGCGCAACATACTCGCACGTCCGCGTGCTTATAGCCGTTCGATCATGGCTTAAATGATCCCTGCTCGCTCCACACGCCCGCGTGTGATCTCGCGTCCTCGCCGCGCATCCAATCGCGCGTGGGCGCTATCAGCTACGTAGCGCCATTCAATCAAGATCGTGCAGCTCCGCACACCCACGCGCCTGCTCGCCCTTGCTCCAATTTGAGGCACTTGCTGCTTCGAATGTGCGCCCTTTGTCCTCGATAGAGCGCTCGACCAACGTGCTACGAGCGCTTTTATATCGAGTGCTCGTTTTATGCGCGTGCGCCTTGCAGCATTGGATGAGCATCCAACGGCAGAGAAGCGTTGGTCAGATGAAGAGGAAAGGCTGAGGTAGGTACTTGCGGCCGGTTGGGCGGCTGAGATGGCACCACGTGGTGCCATCTTGGCCATCCATCTTCTGAGTATTGTAGATGGTGCCACAGGTGTCGGATTGGATCGATTTCCACGCCGTAAGGCTACGATCGTCGATTCGAATCCATCTGTACAATTGGATTTGTCATCTAAGGTGTGGATTAACACCATCTTGGTCCTTGATCTTTAGGGTTCCTTGATCTCTATCTAGTGCTACGGATATCCGATTAGGGCGATCTTAGAGTCGTTGAACTCCAATCGTCGCCTTGATCAGATCCGTACAGTTGGATCTTCGATCCGAGGCCCTGATAAAAAGTCATCCTGTCCCTAACCATAGAAAGAAGACAATTACTATACAATTTATACAACTTAATCTAAATGCATGATTATGCATGTTATGCACTATTTACAATGTATGATGCTAATGTGATACTAAGAACATGCATTAATAGACATTTTAGGTTAATCAGATGTATGCACATCACTGGCACGTCAGAAAGTGATAGCTCACACAAGGGAGGCAATACAATAAGAACAACCAAGGAAGGGTTGTAGCAGCACGTTGGGAAAGTGATGAGAGCCTCATCATGAGCCATAACTAGCTCATTTTGACCTAATAAAGAGAATGAAAGCTCCTACATAACCTGGAAGAGGGCTCAATTGAAGGAATAAGTGTTTTAAGAAGAAAACATGAAATAAAGGGTAAAACTATAATTTTACCATTACAGTACATAAACGGGATTTCTCAGAGACAAAACATAGGTCAAATGGTTTGACTAAGATAAAAAGTGGGTTGATTCAATCAGAAATGGGTTTATGTGCGAACCAGGAATTAAATGACATCTGGTAACCCTAAAATTGACTCGCTTAATTTAACAATGTTTCGGTTAGGATAAAAATCAAGTAAACCCTGTAAAATTCATGGAAAAATATCCCCTAGGGTGTATAACATTCAATTTGGCCTTGGGAACCTAGCTTGACCTAGATTAGGGTCCTAGCTCATCAATTGACTTAATTTAGTTTTTTACATAAAATGTCCAGTCAAATGTGGTCAAATCTAAAATCCAACTTCACCATTGGATTCCTTAGGTCCAAATTAGGTTTTTACCAAAATTTGGACCTAAGGGGAGGTCATCTTGACCTACTTTGCAATTTAGTACACCCAATCACATTTTGGTCCCTATCTTTTAAAAACCATCACATAAACCCCCCTAGCTTTCTTGCCAATCTTACAATCAGGTCCTTCTACCATTAGTGGGGAAGAATCCTTCTTCGGCGAGGAAGGCAGGGGGATACTCCCTGATCCCTCAGAGATCTCCTCCCAGAATTGGAAGGGAGATTCTCTGAGGAATCCACTTCCATCTAAGCCCGATCACAATATCTGATTCCTGTCCAATCTCTTGTGCGAATGCACGAAAGATTTGGATCCCAACCACCTTCCTTCTCTGGCGAGATGACGGTGGCTAAAGGCTTGCCCTCCATGCACCAGAAGCTCGGCCAGCACCTATAAAAGGACCTCCGACCCTCTGTGAATCTTTCAGACTTGTTTTGGCCGTAGAATCCTCCAAATTTCATCTCTCCTCTCTTCGGCCAAGAAGCCTGCAAGCTCCGGCGATTACCTCTCCTCCCTCTCATCGCTCTGCTGCCATACCAGCAGTAGAGTCCACTCCGCCTCATCTTCCAACGTCGCGCCGCACTAAGCGCACGCCTCCCTAACCTCCTCCTTGTCGCCGTTATCTCCCTCAGGGTTGTATTCTCTGACGATGGCACAAACGAGCCGTTTGACTCTGCTGCCCCCTTTCACTCCCAACAGTCCAGATAAGTTCCCCATCTTCCACTCTTTCATTTCCCTCACTTTATTTCACACAACCACCCCTCGACTGTCCCTGTCCACCGCCACCTTCCTCATCTCCGGCCACCCTCCAGCGAGACGCTCCCGTCGCTCCGCAGCCCCACACGTCTCACCAACCATCGCATAACCTCCGCCTCACCTCACCGAGTGCCCTCCACTCATCCACAGTCCCTCTACATCGCCACAACAGCCCCCCGATCACACCCATCCTTCCGGCCACAGAGCGACCTAGGCACGCACACCTAGGCCACCCCGCGGCCTGCCACCTAGTGCCTCACCTTCGCTGTGACACAATGAAGGTCCCCCTGTGATCTGATTGGGCCGCAAGGCCTTTGTTGTGTCAGGTAGATTTCAAGCTCTGGCCGCCATTAGCAGTGACTCAAGGAAGCTCCACGCTTGCTCCAAGTCGCAGGACTGCAGGATTCCAGGTGCTGAAAACTTGGGAAGGTCTTGCGAAGACAGTCGACCCAGCAAGTGATGCTGCAACGCCTGCAGTTGTGGAAATTGAAGGCACGGTCTGCTGCGGGTGCGCGAGAGAGAGCGGTGGGCATTAGTCACACCTCGGTAAGTCGCAAAGTGCGTGTATCCTTTATATTGTTTTTGTGTTATTGTCTCGTTGCCTCCAGTTACACTTGGGGTAAGGTCTCACCTAACCCTGTGCCTCGTCCGTGAGTTCACCATGCGGACTTGGTGCGACCTAACCCGTCACTATCTTGAGCACTCCTCGCGCACCACAACCACGCCGGTGCGCCTGGACCCAGGCGCGCGACCCGACCCGTTTACCCGGCTTTGGGAGAGCGTACTGGAGAGTGATATACAGAGAGAGAGATGCGCTGGAAGGGTAGGGAAGTAGGTTTTGCTGTGTGCTTGTGTGCAGGAAGCAGGGACTTAGCCGCTGCAAGCGAAGGGAAAGAAGAAGGAAGGAGGATCTGCAGAGGAAAAAGAAAGGCAAGGCAGAAAAGAAGAAGCGAGGCCAAAACAGAACCAAGGAAGGGAAAGAAGAAGGAAGGAGGCTCTGCAGAGGAAAAAGAACAGCCAAGGCAGAGAAGAAGAAGCGAAGCCAAAGGGAACAGAACTGAAGAAGGAAGAAGAATAAGACAAGGGGCAGACAAAGAATCAAGCAAAGGAAAAGAAAAGGAAGAAGAAAGAGAAGACCACTTAAGAAGAGGAAAGCCAGACCTTGGTCGCAAATCAAGAAGAAAAGAAATAAAGGAGAGGAACAGAAGCAGCAAGGGAAGAGAAGAAAAGGAGCTACTTTAAGACGTCTGATATTGTATCGGACGTCCATTTTTTTTTTCCCTTGAGAAATTTCTTTCTATATCACTCTCATTGAACTAGTCATTTCTCCTCATTTAAGAAGTTGTCTTCTCAAGTTTTGGAATACTTAGATTGCTCCCTGTGTTCGACCTTGGATACTCTGATTTTCAAGTTATAAATCTTTATTTGTTTTCGCGGAAATTTCGTCTATATTACAATGCAATATTTGTTAAAACACGATCTAACCGCGCCAACATTTTGGCGCCGTTGCCGGGGAGCAACGGGCACTTCTAAAGCTTTTGATCAAAACTTCTGATCCAATATTGACCTAATTCCTCTCTTTTATTGTGCTTGTCTCAGGGAAAGCAAAGAAAAGAAGAACAGCTACACAACAGACACACCAAGGAACAGGTAATTTTCATTAGCCCTCTCTCTTAACCCCCTTGAAGTCTGAAAAGGAACAAAAGAAGAATCAATTTAGGCCTACCTGTTTTATACTTCGTAATTCATCAAAGTTGCATGATTTTCATTTCAACACATCTTTAACTACTCATCCAACTAAGGTAACTAGGGCTAAAACTTTCTTGATTGAGCCCTAGATACCAAATTTTGAGGCAACTAAATTGGACCAACTAGAGCCAACTTAAGGATTGCAAAGCTAAGGTTTTTAGAGACACATCTTCTCTTAAACAAAGAAAAAAGCTTTTCCAAAAAGAGGTGTGCCTAAACCTTGTTTGAAAAGATCTATACAAGAGAAACCCTAAGCAAATCAGGCTTGTAAATCCATTTGAACCCTAAAAGAAAGGACCCAAAAGCTCTCAAGGAACAAGAGGTGAATTGATCCTTTGGGTCAACCAACCTTAAAATTAGGTCACTTTTTCACTCAAAAAACCTAAAAGTTCAAGTGGAACCTTAAGCACCTTGATCTTAAAGTAAAAAAGGTAGACTTAAGAGGTCAAGGTCCTCATTCTGGTCTACTTGGAACCGCAGTGACAAGAGAGGTCGGGTGGGGGAAACCCTGTAGCTCGTGGGGATGCTCTACCGTGTAGGGGTCTTTGCGGGACTCTCCCTCTCTGGTTGCCCAGGTACTTCTCAAGTGGACGACCTTTCTGACTAAGAGGTATCATCCGCCTCGAACCTCTATAGTCACCCAACAATTTTTGGGTGTCTCGATTGGGTCCAGCACCTTCTAATCTCATCACATCCTTCGGTGCATGTTCGGTAAGAGGTCCTTAAGACCATCCTTAAGACCTCCTTTAGAAATTCATTCTCGTCGAGGCCAAGCCTTGACGCCCTTGTTTGTGTAGCAACCCCACCACATAAATCATTCATCTGATTCAAAACCAAGTTCTCCTTCTTCTCCCATCATGTCATAACCTATTAAAGAGGAGAACAACCTTGAGCACCAACTTCAATGCCTGAATGATCTCTTTCAAAACTTTGTAAACCCACCGCAGCAACCAATGATGCGAGATCACTATAATCCTGCTGCGGTGGCGATCGAACCTCGAGTCCAAATCCCAATTGGAGGTCCTGATTCTGAACTGAAGCCCAACATGATTCATGCCATACCAAAGTTTCATGGGCTTAACTCCGAGGATCCATTCCAACACATTAAACAACTCAAGCATCTGGCCCAGACCTTCGGGTCAGATCCACAAAATCGGGATATCCTACTCATGAAAATGTTTTCTTTCTCCCTTCTGGACAAGGCCACCCATTGGTATCAAACTCAGACCCATCCGATCAACACATGGGAGGAACTTTAATCTGAATTTTTGAAAAAATTCTTCCCCGTTGGCTGGACGAATGCCTTGCGCCACCAGATCACTCATTTCACTCAACAACCGGGAGAACCTCTTCATGAAGCATGGGACCGATTCTTAAATCTCATGCAAAAGTGCCCCCATCACGGAGTTCCTAAATAGGAACAAGTCCAGTCTTTTTACCAGGGACTCCGTGAAGACATTCGATTATTCGTCAATGCAACGTGAGGAGGAAACATCATGGGTCAACATGAGGATACGGTGTGGGAGATTCTCGAAAACATGTGCGAGAACTCCAGAAATAATGACTCCATGGGCTTATTCGACAGGACGAATGCCCACGCATCGACGAATCTGAGAGGGGTACATGAGATGCAAGACTTGTCCACTTCCGTCGACTTGGTACTGATGGCCAGTCGGTTGGACAAGGTTTCTGATGAGAACCTCATCATGAGCCATAACTAGCTCATTTTGACCCAATACAAAGGATAAAAGCTCCTACATAACTCAAGGAAAGGCTTAACTCAGAGAATTCTGAGTTTAAGGAGAAAACAAGTCATAAGGGGTAAAAATGCAATTTTACCAGTATAATCTGCATACAGGGTAATTCAGGGTCCAAACATAGGTCAAAGCAACTTAATAAGAATAAAAGTGGGATGAGATGATCTAGCAAGGGCTACAGCAATTCCAAGGAACTAAATGATAATCTGTAACCCTAAAACAACCCACTTCAATTCACGAGGTTCGAGGCAAAGTAAAAATAGAATAAACCCTCTAAAATTCATAGAAAAATAATCTCTAGGGTTTAGAACCTTCAATTTGGCCTTCAGAACCCATGTTGACCTACATTGAGAACCATGCCCAATTAATAACTTAATCTGGGTTTTCGCATAAATTGACCGGTCAAAAAAGGTTTAATATAGAAATAAAATTCACCATCAGATTCCTTAGGTCCTAATTAATCATGTATAAAAACTTGAGCCTAAGAAGAAACCTCCTTGACCGACTTTACACTTTGGTCCTCATATATTTACTTTTTGGCCCTCAACTTTTGAACCGTCGCATTTTGGCCCCTAACTCTCCTTCGTTCTTTGCATTCAGGTCCCCCCTGCAAAACCGGCCAGCACCATGCTCCGGCGACCTTGCGCGGAGCATGGCGCCGCGCAGGGTGAGGGGGAAAGCCTGGCAAGTAAACCAGGGGTGCCCTGCGTTGTCAGCCGTCGCAGGGACACCCCCCTGGTCGCTGTAGCCCACCATACCGGCCGTGCGAACGCACGGACGGTATGGGTTTTCGTCTCTGGCCATCCTCTGGCGAGGGAGACACGTCGTCTCCCTCCGCCTCCCTCCCTGTTTTGATCCCTATAAATACCCCCCGTTGCTCCACAGGCCGGGGCAGCTCGGATCTGACGGAGAAAATCCCCAACTTTCCTCTCTTCTCTCTCCGGCAGACGCTCACCAGCTCCGGCGGTTCCTCCCCCTCCTCCTCTTCGCTCTGCCGCAATACCAGCAGCAGAGACTTTCTCCCCTGCTCTTCCCGCGCCACGCCGTACCCAGCTGGCGCCTCTCCGGCTCTCTGCTCGCCGCCGCCTCCTTCCCTGAGCATCTTCTTCTCCGGCGACAGTTGATACGACTGTCGCCCTACTGCTCCCCCTTCGTCCCTGCAAGTAAGTTAGAACTACTTCCCTTCTTCTCCTCTTTCTTTCCCCGGTTTCAATTTGTTCAATTAAGCCCTCGACCGACCCTGACCATCGTCACCCCCTTCGACTCCGGCCACCCTCCGGCGAGATGTTCCCATCGCTCCACAGCCTCACACACCTCGCTGACCCTCACCGAACCTCCGCCTCATCACACTGAGCACCCCCCACCCCTCCACTGCCACTCCACACCTCCGTAACGCTCCCCCGAACAAACCCATTCCTCCGGTTGCAGTCCAACCTAGGGATGCCGCCAGACACCACCTTGCGGCCTGCCGCGCAGCTCCTCACCTTCGCCGTGCCACGGCGAAGGTTCCCCAGTGGTTTGATCAGGCCGAGAGGCCATATTCGTGTTCGACAGGTTTTGAGGTTCGACCGCCATTAACGCACATTGAAGCAGCTTCTCCCGCGCTCCAGGCTTGAGGACTCCAGGTCTCCAGCTGCTGCGGAGTACGGGGAGTCTTGCGAAGGCAGCCAGCCAGCAACCTACGCAAATCGAAGCCGCAGCTGCAGAAGACAGGCCGCGGTCTCCCAGCAGGCGCACGCGAGGAAAGGTCTACGTTTAGTCCCACATCGGTAAGCCTCACAACCTTTCCACTGTTTAAATTGATTTTGTGCACTAGCCTTACTGCCTCAGCACACGGGGTGAGGTCCCCTTTCACCCGCCCGGTTACCCGGTCTCGTCCGCGCTCACGCCCCGCGGACCTGACCCGACCCGACTTAGACTGACCTGCACTCCTCGCCCACCACGCACGCCGGTGGGCCTGGACCCGGGCGTGACCCGAACCCGATTACCCGGCAGCTCTGGGAGAGCTTTCCCAAGAGTGGTTTCAGAGAGAGAGAGACGCGGGGGGAGAGGGTAGAGTAGGTTTTGTTCTCTGACGTAAGCTCTGAAGTGTGCAGGCACAGGTGAAGAAGAAGAACCGCGGAAGAAGAAGGAAGCTGAGGGAGACACTGTAGCAACAGGCAGTTTAAGTTGTCTGATTTGGAAATCAGACGACGTCCTGAAGGGAAAAGAAGAAAGAAGGAGGGGCGACGTCCTGACTGAAAAAGAAAAGAAGAAAGAAGAAGATCTGAAGAAAGACAGAAGAAAAAGGAGGAACACGGAACAGCTGGAAGAAGAAGAAGAGCATCACCATTGCAGAAGAAAGACATCACTCTGCAGACAAAGAAGAAGAAGATCTGAGACGAGGAGAAAACAAAGAGAAAAGAAGACAACAAATTCTTTCCCTCTCTCTTTCTTTATTTTTGTAAAAGAAACATGTATATCTCTAGAATACAACTTGCTCCCTGAGTTCGACCTCGGGAACTCTTTTATTTTCCGAGTAAAAAAAAATTATATTTGAAATGTTGGCAATAACTGGCTATACTACAACGCTATAACAATAAAACCCGGTTATCTCTCGAAGCCACCGTTTCATTATTTGGCGCCGTTGCCGGGGAGCAACGGCTATTCTAGAGGTAAACATTCCTGTTTCTTTTTTTTAATTTCTGATAATCTCCTCTCTTTTGTGCGGCTACAGGAACTCAAGAAGACAAGCAACCACACGACAACCACTCCGAAGACAGGTAAATTTTTTCCTCTCGCTATTAACCCCTAAACTCTAAAGAGGAAGAAAAGAAAAGAACAAGCAATATAGGGCTAACCTGCCTTCCATACTTAGTAACCATAAAGAGTTGCATGTTTTCAACTCATCACTCCTGCACACTATTAAGGGTATTTAAGGGCTAACACATTCTTGCTTGAGCCCTAATTGCCCAACAAAGAGTTAAATGGACCAAGTAGAGCCAACATAAGGTCAAACATTAGGATTTCAGTAGAGACACACCCCTTAATCAAGAATTGAGGAAATCCAAAAGAGGTGTGCCCAAGCCATTGATTGAAAATAATTAACAAGAAAAATCCTAAACAATTGGCTCTCTCTAAACACTTGAACCCTAAAACAAGGCCTAACTTCTCAAGGAAACCACTAGGTGAAGTTAACCCCTGGGGTCAACCAACCTTCAAACTAGGCCACTTTGTTCACAAAAACACCTAAAGTTCAAGTGAAACCTTAAGCACCCTGATCTTAAAATTAGTAGACTTAAGAGGTCAAGATCCCCATTCTGGTCTACCTGGAACCGCAGTGACAAGAGAGGTCGGGTGGGGGAAACCCTGTAACCCGTGGGGACGCTCTACCGTGTAGGGGTCTTCGCGGGACTCTCCCTCTCTGGCTGCCCAGGTAATTCTCAGGTGGACGATCTTTCTGATCAAGGGGTCCATCTGCCCCGCACCTCTATAGTCACCCAACACATTTTTGGGTGTCTTGATTGGGTCCAGCACCTTCTAAACTTACCTCTTCCAACAGTGCATGTACGGAAGGAGGTCCCTAAGACCACCCTTAAGACCTCCTTTAGAAATTCGCTCTCGTCAAGGCCAAGCCTCGACGCCCGTGTTTGTGCAGCAACACCCTCACATTATTCTCTCTTCTGATTCAGAACCAAGTTCTTCTTCCCCCATCATGGCTCAGCCAGTTGAGGAAGAAAATAATCTGGAACACCAGCTCCAGCGACTCAATGACCTCTTCCAAAACTTCGTGCACCCACCACAGCGTCCTATGATGCGGGACCACTACAATCCTGCTGCGGTGGCCATTGAGCCTCGAGTCAGAATCCCGACTGGAGGACCTGATTCCGAATTAAAGCCCAACATGATTCATGCTATACCTAAATTCCATGGGCTTAATTCTGAAGATCCCTTCCAGCACATCAAACAGCTAAAGCATCTGGCCCACACTTTTGGATCAGATGCGCAAAATCGGGATATTCTTCTCATGAAGATGTTCTCCTTTTCTCTTATGGACAAGGCTGCCCATTGGTATCAAACTCAGACCCAGCCGATCAACACTTGGGAAGAACTTCAATCCGAATTTTTGAAAAAGTTTTTTCCCGTTGGTCGGACCAACGCCTTGCGCCATCAGATTACACACTTCACTCAACAATCAGGAGAACCTCTCCATGAGGCATGGGATCGCTTTCAGGATCTCATGAGAAAGTGCCCCCATCACGGAGTTCCTAAATGGGAACAAGTCCAATCTTTTTACCAGGGACTCCGTGAGGACATCCGCCTTTTCGTCAATGCAACTTACGGAGGAAACATCATGGGTCAACATGAAGACACCGTATGGGAAATTCTCGAAAATATGTGCGAGAACTCCATCAATAATGACTCCATGGGATTATTCGACAGGACGAATACCCGCGCAGCGACGAATCTTAAGGGAGCACATGAGACGCAGGGCCTGTCCGCATCAGTCGACCTGGAATTAATGGCCAGTCGATTGGACAAGGTCTCAATCATTGAAAAGAAGGTGGATGAGCTGACTCAGCACTTGCAGCAAGCCACCTCCGCGCGTAACTCCTTTGCACAACCTCCCTCCACACAGGAAACTGTGCAAAACATCCTCCACCGACCTTCCCCTGGGATGGATCCATATCCATCCCCATCTGATTCTTGGATCGGAGGATCATCCGATCCTTTCTACACCAGCCGGGGGAACTCCATTCCTCCTTTCCCTGACTCTCAGGAGGTTCCTCAGACCTGCGAGGACCTCAACGCCATCCAGAACGACCCATTCTCCAACACTTACAACCCTGGATGGCGAAACCATCCCAATTTTCAGTGGGCAGGAAATTCCCAAACTCAAAGACCACCTTTTCATTCCCGCCCACAGCCCCCTCGTCATTACCAGCCGCCTCAGCCTCGGCCCAACCCTACTTATCCATCAGGGCCAAATCAGGATCAAATGTCCCTAATCCTTCAGACTCTGGCTGACATTCAAAAAACGAATGCGGCTATTCAAAAACAGCACAAGGACGAGCTTACTGAAGTTAAAACTCAACTGGCCCAGTTGGCAAATTCTCGCCAGCCAGGCACACTCCCTTCCCAACCTCTTCCTAACCCAAATAACGTGCCAACCCAGAAGCGCATTATGAATCCAAATTTAGGCCACGCTCAATGGATTTATCAGGCCCCTCCTACTCCATCTCCAGACGAGATGGAAGCCTCAACTTCTTATGCGGGATTTCAGCAGCAGCCACCCCTCTTACCAAACCCAAACCAGAATCAGGCCGGATTAAATTCTGTAACAACACGTAGTGGTAAAACAACTGAAGACCCGCATTATCCAAACCACTCCAAGCCTGATAACCATGACCCTAGGATAGTTATCCAAGATACCGCTGTTCCGGATCCACAACCTGGACCTATCCTAGAAGAACCAACCAAGATCCCGTTTCCCGAGGCCTTGACCAAGGGAAAGAAGACCACCAAACCCGTGGTCCCTGAGGAGGACCTGGTCAAGCTCTTTGAGCAGGTCCACATAAACATCCCCTTGATGGATGCAATCCGCCACGTACCAGCTTACGCACGATTTCTAAAGAATATATGTACACCCCAGCGTAAGCCGCGAACCAAGGGAGGGAGCCCAATTGTTCTGTCAGAGCAAGCCAGCTCTGTAATCCTTAGTAGACTCCCACCCAAGGCAAAAGATCCTGGGACTCCCCTGATTTCCTGTAAGATAGGTGGTACCCAATTTGATAGAGCATTGTTAGACTTGGGTGCATCCATAAACCTGATACCCACATCCTTACTTGACCATCTAGAAGAATCTGAGCTAAAACCAACCGAGGTGACATTACAATTAGCAGATCGGTCTATAAAGTCACCAAAGGGATTCTCGAGGATGTTATTGTAAGAGTGCGGGATTTCTATTTTCCAGTGGACTTTATAGTCTTAGATATGGATGCACCTGAGAACCCTAGGGATACACCAATCATTCTAGGGAGACCTTTCTTGGCTACTGCTAGAGCCAACATCAGCTGTGAGGAGGGCCAAATAGAGCTTAAGTTTGGAGATCAAACACTGAAAATTGATATATTTAAGGCCCAACAAGGAATTAATTGCGGCGTCATCGAACAAATTTGTGACATCAAGACTTTGGTTGATGAATCACACCTCCAGAATGACTCGAGTATGCCTCATTAACCACAGAAGGATCTTGACCCGCAAACAGAGGAGTCGAATCCAGATGTGAACAACCCAGTAACTCCCACCCTTGAACCTCACATCTATACTGAACCACCCGCTGCTGCTGAAAACCCCATCCTCGAACTGAAACCCCTTCCTGCTCACTTGAAATACGTCTTTTTGGGTTCTAATCAGACCCTTCCTGTGATTATCAATTCCAACCTCAGTCCTGAACAGGAATCCCGTTTGATTGTTGTCCTCCAGCAACATCGCAGAGCCATCGGATGGACTCTCGATGATTTGACTGGAATAAGTCCCTCTTATTGTACTCATCATATCTATTCAGAAGAGGGCACACGACCTTCTTGTGAAATGCAGAGACGCTTAAACCCCAATCTGCAGGAGGTCGTGAAAAAGGAGATCATCAAGTGGTTAGATGCTGGGATCATCTACCCGATCTCCGATAGTCGTTGGGTGAGCCCAATTCAGGTCGTGCCCAAGAAGGCAGGACTCACCACTATAACGACTGAGACCGGAGAAATCATTCCTACCCGATTAGCCAACTCGTGGAGAGTCTGTATAGATTACCGCCGACTAAATTCCTCCACAAAGAAGGATCATTTCCCACTACCCTTCATTGATCAAATTCTCGAAAAACTTGCGGGAAATAGGTTCTTCTGCTTTCTTGACGGGTACTCCGGTTATAACCAGGTGGCAATCCATCCTGAGGACCAAGAAAAGACCACGTTCACCTGCCCCTTCGGAACATACGCTTTCCGAAGGATGCCTTTCGGTCTTTGCAATGCACCCGCTACTTTTCAGCGATGCATGCTTGCCGTATTCTCAGATATGGTAGGTGATTATCTGGAAGTCTTCATGGATGACTTTTCAGTTTTCGGAGCATCATTCGACGATTGCCTCCAACACTTGGTCCAGATACTCAGGCGGTGCATCGATGTGAATTTGGTTCTTTCCTGGGAAAAGAGCCATTTCATGGTGCCTGAGGGAATTGTCCTGGGACACTCGATTTCGGAGAAAGGTATCCAAGTGGATCGAGCTAAGGTTAATCTGATTTCTCACCTTCCTATGCCTAGCTCGATCAGGGACATCCGTTCCTTTTTAGGGCATGTCAGTTTTTATCGACGATTTATCCCAGATTTTTCAAAAATCGCGCGCCCCCTGACCACTCTTCTCTCCAAGGATGTTCCTTTTGAAATTTCCAAGGAATGCACTCAAGCATTTGAAATCCTGCGTGACCGAGTCACCCAAGCCCCGATCCTACAGTCCCCTGATTGGTCTCAACCCTTTGAGATCATGTGCGATGCATCCGACTTCGCTGTAGGAGCGGTTTTGGGGTAGAAAATTGACAGGAAACCTGTAGCCATTTACTACGCCAGCAAAACACTCGATGAGGCTCAGCGTAACTATACGGTTACTGAGAAAGAGCTGCTAGCTGTAGTATTTGCCCTAGAAAAGTTCATATCGTACCTTCTGGGTTCCCGTGTCATCATATACTCGGATCACACAGCTGTGAGGCATCTCCTTGCAAAGAAGGACGCGAAACCTCGATTAATCCGATGGATCTTGCTGTTGCAAGAATTTGACCTTGAGATTCGCGACAAAGCGGGAAAGCAAAATGTGGTAGCTGATCACTTGTCCCGTCTTCCTTCTGAAATAATTGACCCTTCCGGACCCATCACTAAGCATTTTCCCGATGAGCACCTGCTGACTATTGGTACTAGCCTTCCATGGTTTGCTAATGTAGTAAATTACTTGGCATCTCATCAGATCCCCTCCGATTGGCCGAAGGCCAAGAAAGACAAATTACGCTCCAATGCCAAGTATTACATTTGGGAAGACCCGTACCTCTTCCGCATAGGTGCCGATCAGATCATCCGGAGATGTGTCCCGGAGGGGGAATTCAACAATATCCTCTCTTTCTGCCATGACCAGGCATGCGGTGGCCATTTCGCCGGGCATAAAACCGCATCAAAAGTCCTCCAGTGCGGCTTTTACTGGCCCACACTGTTCAAAGACGCATACAATCACTGCAAGGCATGCAGTCGTTGCCAGACTTTGGGCAACATGAGCCATCGCGACATGATGCCTATGCAACCGATTCTAGTATGCGAAATCTTTGATGTTTGGGGGATTGATTTTATGGGCCCCTTTCCTGTTTCGGATGGTTTCGAATACATTCTGTTGGCTGTGGACTATGTGTCCAAATGGATCGAAGCCATACCGACCCGAACCTGTGATCACAAAATCGTTCTCAAATTCATTCATCAACACATTTTCTCAAGGTTCGGGATTCCTCGTGCAATAATCTCTGATGGAGGGACCCATTTCACAAATGCTCAGTTTAGGTCACTGATGACCAAATACGGGGTGTCTCACCGAATCTCTACTCCTTACCACCCCCAAACTAATGGTCTAGCTGAGCTGTCTAATCGGGAGATCAAGAAAATCCTGCAAGTCACTGTTCGACCTGACAGGAAGGACTGGTCGTCCCGACTTCCGGAAGCATTGTGGGCCTATAGGATCGCCCACAAGACCCAATTGGGCATGTCTCCCTTTAGACTGGTGTACGGAAAGGCATGCCACCTTCCCGTAGAACTGGAGCATAAAGCCTATTGGGCAGTACGGAACTGTAATCTCGATCTTTCCAAGGCTGGGACCCACAGAAAACTCCAAATCAGCGAGATCGATGAATTACGCCTAGACGCGTACGAGAACTCGCAAATCTACAAGGAGCGGGTTAAAGCCTTCCACGACAAACACATCTCGAGAAAGATCTTTCATCCTGGTCAAAAGGTCCTACTCTTTGATGCCCGACTAAAACTCTTCCCAGGAAAACTGAGATCCAAGTGGGTCGGACCATTTTTGGTCCGACAGGTTTTTGGAAATGGAGCAATCGAAATCAGTCCACTCAGCCACGATTCTGAACCTTTCATCGTGAACGGTCAGAGACTCAAGCCGTTCATTGATGTAACTTCTACTGATTTGGCTGAGGCATCTTATATCCTCCTTTCCCCTTGAGCTTATTGCGCCCAGCCGATGGCGTAAAACTCAGCGCTTAACGGGAGGCAGCCCGTCATTCTCTTTGAAAACTTGAAACTTGTTCCGACACCTTTTTGCACTCAAAGTTCACCCTTGTAGACAGCCGACCCCACCTCAGATGCTTGCATCTGGGATTAGAAATCGTCCGCAAAAATTCAACCCAACCCATCCACTCATCTAAATTTCTGTCTTAAGGAATGAACTAAGTTAAATAAAAACCCCCTAGGTTACAATGAGGACATTGCAAATCTTAGGCATGGGGGGGTATGGAAGTGCAAAACTTGTAAGAAAAGGTTTCAAACAAAAAAATTCACATATGACAAAAACACCATAAAAATTAAAAAAATTTTTTTCGAAAAAGAATAAGAGGAAAAGAGAAGGAAATTTTGTGAAGGAGAAAAGAAACAAAATGAAAAAGGAGCACAAAAATTAAGAGAAAAGGTGATAGTCATTAGTAAGGAACTAAGGAATTAACCTAAGTTCTAGACCTCATTCAAGAAAATAACTGAAAAGTGCATAATGAGATTAGTAAGAACGCAAACCTTAGGCATTCTTGAATAGACTCTTAGTACCCATTAAGATCTAGACACTCCTCAAGAGGTTGAGGAAAATGAAAAGCTGAAGTATTAAGTATAAGGCTTAGGGAGTATTTGGCCTCGTTAACTAATTTTTGGTTTACGGGACTCAGTAACCTAAGCACCCTAACCTCACACACAGCCTGGTTCAGTAAGCGTAAAAATCAGAATCACGCAGAAACATCGCAAAATTCTGAAAAGAACACCTAGAATAGGAGCGGCCGATCAACACAAGTTGATTTGGACGAGTTCTCAGCGCGGAGAGGCGGGAAATCCCCTCGAAGATGCGTAACAAAATATCATCTCCTCGGTGCTTGTTTCTTAGGATATTTACATATCCTACTGGGGGCATGTAAGCACTCTGCTGGTTCAGATTCCATGGATGGCATTATCTCGAAGTGTCAATTGCCAGGGTCTGGATTCGGCCACGGAACACCATGGATGGGATTATCTCAAAATCTCAATAGCCAGGGTTCCGGGGGTTGCCATGGGCGGTGCTATCTCGAAGCATCGATCGCCAGGAACCCTTGAGGATTGATGATGGGAGCAAGGAATCTGATACAGACCGTGTTGAAAAGCCAATCCTAGGCTAGAACTAAAAAGAAAAAGAGAGAGAAAACTCTCCAAACAGAAAAACTTTCTATCTCTCTCTTACAAACGCACTGCGAACTGAGCCAGGGCTAAAATCATTTCAAGCACGGGTGCTTTAACCACAAAGTCCAATAAACCTTAGGTTAGTTCTTGTGGACCTTAAAAACCTTTGCTAGAGACTGAGGCTAAGGCTAGACAGATTTGGATCTTGATTGGTACTAGAGTACCTTTTAGGCCTATGGTCAGCATTCTAACCTAATCTAAGCTCAAATAAAAAAGCACTTATCTAAAGCTATTAAGAACTTCATGGTCTAGAACAAGGGTTGAAACCTTAAGTTTTTGCTAAGGGACTAGCAAAAGCTAGGCATGGGGGTATGATGAGAACCTCATCATGAGCCATAACTAGCTCATTTTGACCCAATACAAAGGATAAAAGCTCCTACATAACTCAAGGAAAGGCTTAACTCAGAGAATTCTGAGTTTAAGGAGAAAACAAGTCATAAGGGGTAAAAATGCAATTTTACCAGTATAATCTGCATACAGGGTAATTCAGGGTCCAAACATAGGTCAAAGCAACTTAATAAGAATAAAAGTGGGATGAGATGATCTAGCAAGGGCTACAGCAATTCCAAGGAACTAAATGATAATCTGTAACCCTAAAACAACCCACTTCAATTCACGAGGTTCGAGGCAAAGTAAAAATAGAATAAACCCTCTAAAATTCATAGAAAAATAATCTCTAGGGTTTAGAACCTTCAATTTGGCCTTCAGAACCCATGTTGACCTACATTGAGAACCATGCCCAATTAATAACTTAATCTGGGTTTTCGCATAAATTGACCGGTCAAAAAAGGTTTAATATAGAAATAAAATTCACCATCAGATTCCTTAGGTCCTAATTAATCATGTATAAAAACTTGAGCCTAAGAAGAAACCTCCTTGACCGACTTTACACTTTGGTCCTCATATATTTACTTTTTGGCCCTCAACTTTTGAACCGTCGCATTTTGGCCCCTAACTCTCCTTCGTTCTTTGCATTCAGGTCCCCCCTGCAAAACCGGCCAGCACCATGCTCCGGCGACCTTGCGCGGAGCATGGCGCCGCGCAGGGTGAGGGGGAAAGCCTGGCAAGTAAACCAGGGGTGCCCTGCGTTGTCAGCCGTCGCAGGGACACCCCCCCTGGTCGCTGTAGCCCACCATACCGGCCGTGCGAACGCACGGACGGTATGGGTTTTCGTCTCCGGCCATCCTCCGGCGAGGGAGACACGTCGTCTCCCTCCGCCTCCCTCCCTGTTTTGATCCCTATAAATACCCCCCGTTGCTCCACAGGCCGGGGCAGCTCGGATCTGACGGAGAAAATCCCCAACTTTCCTCTCTTCTCTCTCCGGCAGACGCTCACCAGCTCCGGCGGTTCCTCCCCCTCCTCCTCTTCGCTCTGCCGCAATACCAGCAACAGAGACTTTCTCCCCTGCTCTTCCCGCGCCACGCCGTACCCAGCTGGCGCCTCTCCGGCTCTCTGCTCGCCGCCGCCTCCTTCCCTGAGCATCTTCTTCTCCGGCGACAGTCGATACGACTGTCGCCCTACTGCTCCCCCTTCGTCCCTGCAAGTAAGTTAGAACTACTTCCCTTCTTCTCCTCTTTCTTTCCCCGGTTTCAATTTGTTCAATTAAGCCCTCGACCGACCCTGACCATCGTCACCCCCTTCGACTCCGGCCACCCTCCGGCGAGATGTTCCCATCGCTCCACAGCCTCACACACCTCGCCGACCCTCACCGAACCTCCGCCTCATCACACTGAGCACCCCCCACCCCTCCACTGCCACTCCACACCTCCGTAACGCTCCCCCGAACAAACCCATTCCTCCGGTTGCAGTCCAACCTAGGGCTGCCGCCAGACACCACCTTGCGGCCTGCCGCGCAGCTCCTCACCTTCGCCGTGCCACGGCGAAGGTTCCTCAGTGGTTTGATCAGGCCGAGAGGCCATATTCGTGTCCGACAGGTTTTGAGGTTCGACCGCCATTAACGCACATTGAAGCAGCTTCTCCCGCGCTCCAGGCTTGAGGACTCCAGGTCTCCAGCTGCTGCAGAGTACGGGGAGTCTTGCGAAGGCAGCCAGCCAGGAACCTACGCAAATCGAAGCCGCAGCTGCAGAAGCCAAGCCGCGGTCTCCCAGGAGGCGCACGCGAGGAAAGGTCTGCGTTTAGTCCCACATCGGTAAGCCTCACAACCTTTCCACTGTTTAAATTGATTTTGTGCACTAGCCTTACTGCCTCAGCACACGGGGTGAGGTCCCCTTTCACCCGCCCGGTTACCCGGTCTCGTCCGCGCTCACGCCCCGCGGACCTGACCCGACCCGACTTAGACTGACCTGCACTCCTCGCCCACCACGCACGCCGGTGGGCCTGGACCCGGGCGTGACCCGAACCCGATTACCCGGCAGCTCTGGGAGAGCTTTCCCAAGAGTGGTTTCAGAGAGAGAGAGACGCGGGGGGAGAGGGTAGAGTAGGTTTTGTTCTCTGACGTAAGCTCTGAAGTGTGCAGGCACAGGTGAAGAAGAAGAACCGCGGAAGAAGAAGGAAGCTGAGGGAGACACTGTAGCAACAGGCAGTTTAAGTCGTCTGATTTGGAAATCAGACGACGTCCTGAAGGGAAAAGAAGAAAGAAGGAGGGGCGACGTCCTGACTGAAAAAGAAAAGAAGAAAGAAGAAGATCTGAAGAAAGACAGAAGAAAAAGGAGGAACACGGAACAACTGGAAGAAGAAGAAGAGCATCACCATTGCAGAAGAAAGACATCACCTCTGCAGACAAAGAAGAAGAAGATCTGAGACGAGGAGAAAACAAAGAGAAAAGAAGACAACAAATTCTTTCCCTCTCTCTTTCTTTATTTTTGTAAAAGAAACATGTATATCTCTAGAATACAACTTGCTCCCTGAGTTCGACCTCGGGAACTCTTTTATTTTCCGAGTAAAAAAAAATTATATTTGAAATGTTGGCAATAACTGGCTATACTACAACGCTATAACAATAAAACCCGGTTATCTCTTGAAGCCACCGTTTCATTAGTTTCTATCATAGAAAAGAAGGTGGATGAGCTAACTCGGCATTTGTAGCAAGCCACCTCTGCGCAGAACTCTTCTGCACGACCACCTCTGGTGAGGGAAACTATGCAAAACATCTACCACCAATCTACTAAGGGGATGGACCCATATCCACCCCCGTCTGCCTCTCGGACCGGAGTGACTTCCGATCCACTCTACTCAAGTTGGGGGAACTTTGAACCCTCGTATTCTGACTTTCTTGAGGTTCCTCAGAACTGCGAGGACCTCAACGCCATCCATAATGACCCTTCTCCAATACCTACAACCCTGGATGGCGAAATCATCCTAACTTTCAGTGGACAGGAAATTCTCAGACTCAAAGACCACCATATCAACCCCGTCCACAAGCCTCTCGTCCATATCAGTTGCCTCAGCCTCGACCCAATCCCACCTACCAATCTGGGCCAAACCAGGATCAAATGACTCTTATCCTTCAAGCACTGGCTTACATTCAAAAGATGAATGCGACAATGCAAAAACAGCACAAGGATGAGATCACAGAGGTTCACAACCAACTGGCCCAGATGGAAAATTCCCGCCAAACTGGCACCCTTCCTTCGCAACCTCTGCCAAACCCAAACAACGTGCCAACCCAGAGGCACATTATGAATCCAAATTTAGGCCACGCACATTTGATTTATCAGGCCCCTGCTGCTCCATCACCAGACGGGATGGAAGCTTCGACAGCTTCTGCGGGATTTCAGCAGCAGCCACCCCTCTTACCAAACCCAAACCAAAACCAGGTCGGATTAAACTCTGTAACAACACGTAGTGGTAAAACAACCCAAGACCCACATTATCCGAACCACTCCAAGCCTGGTAGTAGCCAAGACCCTAGGATAGTTATCCAGGATACCACTGTCCCAAATCAAGAACCTGGACCTATTCTAGAAGAACCAACTTGGATTCCATTTCCTGAGGCCTTGACCAAAGGAAAAGGGATAACCAAACCCGTGGCCCCCAAGGAGGATCTAGTCAAGCTCTTTGAATAGGTCCAGATAAACATCCCATTGATGGATGCAATTCGCCACGTACCAACTTATGCAAGATTCTTGAAAGACGTATGTACACCTAAACGTAAGCCGTGAACCAAGGATGGGAATCCGATCGTACTGTCAGAGCAAGCTAGCTCTGTCATCTTGAGTAAACTCCCACCCAAGGCTAAAGACCCTAGAACTCCCCTGATTTCTTGTAAAATTGGTGAAACCCAATTTAATAGAGCCTTACTAGATGTAGGTGCTTCCATAAATCTAATACCTACATCCCTCCTTGACCACCTTGAAGAGTCCGAACTTAAACCAACTGAGGTGACGTTGCAGTTAGCCGGTCGATCCATCAAGTCACCTAAAGGAATACTCGAGGATGTCATTGTTAGGGTACGGGATTTCTACTTCTCGGTGGACTTCATAGTTCTAAACATGGATGCACCTGAGAATCCAAGGGACACACCAATCATATTAGGGAGACCCTTTTTGGCCACTGCTAGGGCCAACATAAACTGCGAAGAGGGCCAGATATAATTAAAATTTGGGAATCAAACTCTGAAGATTGACATTTTTAAGGCCCAACAAGGGATTAATTACGGGGTTATAGAGCAAATATGTGATATCATAGCCGTGGTTGATGAATCGCATACAGAGGACAACCTGATTATCCCTGATCAACCACTAGAAAATCAAAACCCGCCAATAGAGGAGTGCGAACATGATCTAGACACACCTATGACTCTGACCCTTGTTCCTGATACAAACCTCGAACCACCCGCTGCTGCTGACAATCCTGTCATGGAACTAAAGCCCCTTCCTGAGCATCTGAAGTACGTCTTTTTGGGTTCCAATCAAACGTTTCCTGTGATTATCAACTCTCGAATCACACCTGACCAGGAACTCTGTTTGATTACTGTTCTCCAGCAACATCGTAGAGTCATTGGATGGACTCTCGATGATTTGACTGGCATAAGCCCTTCATACTGCACACATCGAATCTACACAGAAGAAGGCGCACGACCTTCAAAGAGAAATGCAGAGACGCTTAAACCCTAACCTGCAGGAGGTCGTGAAAAAGGAGATCATAAAGTGGTTAGATGCAGGGATCATCTACCCGATCTCCGACAATCGTTGGGTGAGTCCAATACAGGTGGTGCCTAAAAAGGTCAGACTTACCGTTATTACGACTGAAACCGGAGAAGTCATTCCTACTCGAATAGCTAACTCGTGGAGAGTCTGCATTGATTACAGAAGACTCAATTCCTCCACGAAGAAGGACCATTTCCCACTATCGTTTATTGATCAGATCCTCGAGAAACTAGCGGGAAATAGGTTCTTCTACTTTCTTGACGGGTACTTCGGTTACAACCAGGTGGCAATCCATCCAGAAGACCAAGAAAAGACCACATTCACCTGCCCCTTCGGGATGTACGCATTTCGAAGGATGCCTTTCGGTCTCTGCAATGCACCCGCAACTTTTCAGCAGTGCATGCTTGCCATATTCTCAGATATGGTAGGTGACTATCTGGAAGTCTTCATGGATGACTTTTCAGTTTTTGGAGAATCATTTGATGATTGCCTCCAACACTTGGTCTAAATACTCAGGTGGTGCATCGATGTGAATTTGGTTCTTTCCTGGGAAAAAAGCCATTTCATGGTGCCTGAGGGAATTGTCTTGGGACATTTAATCTCAGAGAAAGGCATCCAAGTGGATCGAGCTAAGGTTAACCTGATTTCCAAGCTCCCTATGCCTAGCTCGATTAAGGACATCCGATCTTTTTTGGGGCATGTCGGTTTTTATCATCGATTTGTCCCTGATTTTTCAAAAATCGTGCACCCTCTGACTACTCTTCTCTCCAAGGAAGTGCCTTCCGAAATTTTCAAGGAATGCACTCAAGCATTTGAGATCCTACGTGATTGAGTCACCCAAGCCCCAATCCTATAGTCCCCTAATTGGTCTCAACCCTTGGAGATCATGTGCGATGAATCTAACATCGTTGTAGGAGCGATTTTGGGGCAGAAAATTGACGGGAAACCCGTGGTCATTTACTACGCTAGCAAAACACTGGACGAGGCTCAACGTAACTACACGGTTACTGAGAAAGAGTTGCTAGCTGTAGTATTTGCCCTAAAAAAATTCAGATCATACCTTTTGGGTTCCCGTGTTATCATATACTCGGATCACACAATTGTGAGGCATCTCCTTGCAAAGAAGGATGCGAAACCTCGATTAATCCGATGGATCTTGCTATTGCAAGAATTTGACCTTGAGATTCGCGACAAAGCGGGAAAGCAAAAGTGGTAGTTGATCACTTGTCCCGTCTTCCTTCTGAAATAATTGACCCTTCCGGACCCATCACAGAACACTTTCCTGATGAGCACCTTCTGACTATCAGTACAGGCCTTCCATGGTTCGCAGATATAATGAATTACTTGGCATCACATCAGATTCCGTCCGATTGGCCGAAGGCCAAGAAGGACAAATTGCATTCCGATGCCAAGTATTACCTATGGGAAGACCCGTATCTATTCCGCATTGGTGCTGATTAGATAATTCGACGGTGTGTCGCGGAAGTAGAAATCAAAGACACTCTCATTTTACCATGAACAGGCATGCGGTGGACATTTCTCAGAACATAAAACCGTATCAAAAGTCCTCCAGAGTGGCTTTTACTGGCCCACAATTTTCAAGGATGCATACGATCACTGTAAGGCATGTTCTCGTTGCCAGACTTTGGGAAACATGAGCCATCGAGACATGATGCCTTTACAGCTGATCCTGGTATGCGAAATTTTTGATATCTGGGGGATTGATTTTATGGGACCCTTCCCGATCTCGGATGGCTTCGAATACATCTTACTCGTAGTTGACTACGTGTCCAAGTGGATAGAAGCCATTCTGACCCGAACCAACAATCATAAAGTTGTTATCAAATTCATTAATCAAATCTTCTCAAGGTTCGGGATTCCACGAGCAATAATTTCCGACGAAGGGACCCATTTCACAAACGCTCAGTTCAGGTCACTAATGACCAAATACGGGGTGTCACACTGAATCTCTACTCCTTACCACCCCCAAACTAATGGTCTAGCTGAGCTATCAAACCGAGAGATCAAGAAAATCCTTCAGGTTACTGTTCGACCTGACAGAAAAGATTGGTCTTCTCGGCTTCCGAAAACATTGTGGGCCTATAGGACCGCCCACAAGACCCAATTAGGAATGTCTCCCTTCAAACTAGTGTACGGGAAGGCATGTCACCTCCCCGTCGAATTGGAGCATAAAGCCTATTGGGCAGTACGAAATTGTAATTTAAATCTTTCTAAGGCTGGAACCCACAGAAGGCTTCAAATAAGCAAGATCGATGAATTACGCCATGACGTGTATGAGACTCGCAAATTTACAAAGAACGGGTTAAAGCTTTTCACGACAAACACATTTCTAGAAAGATCTTTCATCCTGGTCAAAAGGTTTTACTCTTTGATGCCCGACTCAAATTATTCCCAGGAAAGCTACGATCTAAGTGGGTCGGACCCTACCTAGTCCGAAAAATCTTTGGAAATGGAGCTATTGAAATTATCCCACTCAGCCACGATTCTGAACCCTTTGTTGTGAACGGTCAGAGACTCAAACCGTTCATTGACATGACCAATACAAATTTGGATGAGTCATCCTTTACCCTCCATTCCCCTTGAGCTCATTGCGCCTAGCCGATGGCGTAAAACTCAACGCTTAACGGGAGGCAACCCGTCATTCTTTGAAAAACTCGAAACCTTTTCTGACATTTCTACGCGGAATTCATATTGCACTTTAGGGTTTATCCATTAGAATAGCCTACTTCACCTTAGGTACACCTACCTGAGATTAGAAATCGTTTGCAACAAGTCACTTCGACCCGTTCACTCACCAAACACCTGTCCTAATGCATGAACTAAGCTGAAATCGAACCCACCTAATTTATAATGGGGACATTGCAAATCTTAGGCATGGGGGTATGAAAGTGCACAATGTTAAGAAAAATTCATATCAAGAAAGGGTTTCAACTCAAAAAAAAAAAACTTGAAGGAGGGGAGAAACAATTCAGGGCCATACAAAATGAGAAGAGGAAAAGAGTAAAATGCCAAAAAAGGAGCACAAAATGAAAAAGAAAAAGAAATAGTCATTAGTAAAAGATTAAGGGATTAACTGAAGTTCTAGACCAGATCATGAGAAAAATAAAAGAAAAGTGCTAAGGAGACATAATAAGAGATTAGCAAGAATGCTGATCTTAGGCCTCTTGGGCTAGATTCTTTAGCTTAAAAATTCACGTATCCGCTAAAATCTGGATAATCCTTAAGAGGTTGGGGAAAATGCGAAACTTAAGTATTAGGTCTAAGGCTTAAGAAGTATTCGACCTTGTTAGCTGACCTTCGGTTTGCGGGATTCGGTAACCTAAGCACCCCAAATTCACACATAGTTTGGTTCAGTGCGCATAAATATCCAAATCACGCAAAAGCGTTTAATGTTATGAAAAAGTCACCTAGATTAGGAGTTGTCGATCAACACAAGTTGATTTGGACAAGTTCCCGTGCGGAGAGGGGGGAAATTCCCCTCGAAGATGCGTAACAACATATCATCTCCTCGGTGCTTGTCTCTTAGGATATTTAAATATCCTACCGGGGGCATGTAAGCACTCTGCTGGTTCAGATATCATGGGTGGCATTATCACGAAATGTCGATTGCCAGGGTCTGAATTAGGCCACCGAACGCCATGGGCGGGATTATCTAGAAATCTCGAAAGCCAGGGTTCTGGGGGTTGCCATGGGTAGGATTATCTTGAAATCTCGATATCCAGGGACCCTTGAGGATTGATGATGGGGATGAGGAATCCGATACAGACCGTGTTGAGAAGCTAATCCGGAGCTAGAAATAAAAAGAAAAGAGAGAGAAAGCTCTCCAAACAAATAAATCTTTTGTCTCTCTCTTACAAAAATGCACTGCAAACTGAACCTAGGCTAAAAATGTCTCAAGCACGGGTGCTTTAACCGCGGAGTCCAACAAGCCCTAGGTTAGTTTCTGTGGGCCTTAAAAACCTTTGCGGAGGACTGAGGCTAAAGCAGGTCGGGTCTGGATTTTGGTTGGTACTTGAGTACCTCTAGGCCTATTGTCAGCATTCTGACCCAATCACAAAAGAAAAAGATAAGCACTTATCATAATTGATGACAGACACTCAGGGTCTAGAACAAAAGTTAAAACCTTGAAATTTTACTAAGGGACTAGCAAAAGCTAGACATGGGGGTATGATGAGAGCCTCATCATGAGCCATAACTAGCTCATTTTGACCTAATAAAGAGAATAAAACTCCTACATAACCTGGAAGAGGGCTTAATTGAAGGAATAAGTGTTCTGAGAAGAAAATATGAAATAATGGGTAAAACTGCAATTTTACCATTGCAGTACATAAATGGGATTTCTCAGAGACAAAACATAGGTCAAATGGTCTGACTAAGATAAAAAGTGGGTTGGTTCAATCAGAAATGGGTTTATGTGCGAACCAGGAATTAAATAACATTTGGTAACCCTAAAACAGACCCGCTTAATTTAACAAGGTTTCGGTCAGGATAAAAATCAAGTAAACCCTGTAAAATTCATGAAAAAATATCCCCTAGGGTGTATAACATTTAATTTGGCCTTGGGAACCTAGTTTGACCTAGATTAGGGTCCTAACTCATCAATTGACCTAATTTGGGTTTTTACGTAAAATGTCCAGTCAAACGTGGTCAAACCTAAAATCCAACTTCACCATTGGATTCCTTAGGTCCAAATTAGGTTTGTACCAAAATTTGGACTTAAGGGGAGGTCATCTTGACTTACATTGCAATTTAGTACACCCAATCACATTTTGGTCCCTATCTTTTGAAAACCATCACATAAACCCCCCTATCTTTCTCGCCAATATTACAATCAGGTCCCTCTACCATTAGTGGGGAAGAATCCTTCTCCGACAAGCAAGGCAGGGGGGATACTCTCTGATCCCTCAGAGATCTCCTCCCAGAATTGGAAGGGAGATTCTTCGAGGAATCCCCTTCCATCTGAGCCCGATCACAATCTCTGATTCCTGTCCAATCTCTCGTGTGAACGCACGAAAGATTTGGATCCCAACCACCTTCCTTCTCCGGTGAGACGACGGTGGCTAAAGGCTTGCCCTCCATGCACCAGAAGCTCGGCCAGCACCAATAAAAGGACCTCCGACCCTCTGTGAATCTTTCAGACTTGTTTTGGCCGTAGAATCCTCCAAATTTCATCTCTCCTCTCTCTGGCCAAGAAACCCACAAGCTCCGGCGATTACCTCTCCTCCCTCTCGTTGCTCTGCTGCCATTCCAGCAGCAGAGTCCACTCCGCCTCATCTTCCCACGTCGCGCCGCACCAAGCGCACGCCTCCCTGACCTCCTCCTCGTCGCCGTTATCTCCCTCAAGGTTGTCTTCTCCGATGACGGCACAAACGAGCCGTCTGACTCTGCTGCCCCCTTTCACTCCCAACAGTCCAGATAAGTTCCCCATCTTCCACTCTTTCATTTCCCTCACTTTATTTCACACAACCACCCGTCGATCGTCCCTGTCCACCGCCACCTTCCTCATCTCCGACCACCCTCCGGCGAGACGCTCCTGTTGCTCTGCAGCCCACATGTCTCGCCGACCATCGCATAACCTCCTCCTCGCCTCACTGAGTACCCTCCACTCATCCATAGTCCCTCTACACCGCCACAACAACCCCCCGATCACACCCATCCATCCGGCCATAGAGCGACCTAGGCATGCACGCCTAGGCTGCCCCGCGGCCTACCACCTAGTGCCTCACCTTCACTGTGACACGGCAAAGGTCCCCCTGTGATCTGATTGGGCCGCAAGGCCTTTGTTGTGTCAGGAAAATTTCAAGCTCTGGCCGCCATTGGCGGTGACTCGAGGAAGCTCCACGCTTGCTCCAGGTCGCAGGACTGCAGGATTCCAGGTGCTGCAAACTTGGGAAGATCTTGCTAAGAGAGTCGACCCAGCAAGTGACACTGCAACGCCTGCAGTTGTGGAAATTGAAGGTACGGTCTGCTACGGGCGCGCGAGAGAGAGCGATGGGCATTAGTCCCACCTCGGTAAGTCACAAAGCGCGTGTATCCTTTATATTATTTTTGTGTTATTGTCTCGTTGCCTCCAGTTACACTTGGGGTGAGGTCCCTCACCTAACCACTATGCCTCGTTCATGAGTTGACCATGCGGACTTGGCACGACCCGACTCGACACTATCTTGAGCACTCCTTGCTCACCACATCCACGTCGGTGCACCTAGACCCGGGTGCGTGACCCGACCCGTTTACCCGGCTCTGGGAGAGCGTGCTGAAGAGTGATATACAGAGAGAGAGAGACGTGCGGGAAGGGTAGGGGAGTAGGTTTTGCTGTGTGCTTGTGTGTAGGAAGCAGGGACTTAGTCACTGCAAATGAAGGGAAAGAAGAAGGAAGGAGGATCTGCAGAGGAAAAAGAAAGGCAAGGCAGAAAAGAAGCGAGGACAAAACAGAACCAAGGAAGGGAAAGAAGGAAGGAGGCTCTGCAGAGGAAAAAGAATAGCCAAGGTAGAGAAGAAGAAGCGAAGCCAAAGAGAACAGAACTAAAGAAGGAAGAAGAAAAAGACAAGGGGCAGACAAAGAATCAAGAAAGTAAAGGAAAAGAAAAGGAAGAAGAAAGAGAAGACCACTTAAGAAGAGGAAAGCCAGACCTTGGTCGCAAATCAAGAAGAAAAGAAATAAAGGAGAGGAACAGAAGCAGCAAGGGAAGAGAAGAAAAGGAGCTACTTTAAGAAATTTCTTTCTATATCACTCTCATTGAACTAGTCATTTCTCCTCATTTAAAAAGTTGTGTTCTCAAGTTTTGAAATACTTAGATTGCTCCCTATGTTCGACCTCAGATACTCTGGTTTTCGAGTTATAAATCTTTATTTGTTTTCGCGGAAAGTTCGTCTATATTACAATGCAATATTTGTTAAACACGATCTAGCCACGTCAACAGAAAGGAAGGAAAAAGGATTGATATCTTGACCTTTCTAGTCCATATGCTACCCTCCTTTATAGCTAAAACTTGCTACACTTAAGTGTCATATCCAAAGCTAGTTTTAAAGAAATTACTTCAATTTCCCAACCATCTAGAAAGTGTGGGAGTTGGGACCTAGAAGAAGACATTTTTTGATAAAAAAGGGGCACCCTTCAAAAAGGGCATTTAACACACACTTGCCTTTTGAGAACCCTTTTTTTCTTAATCATTTGCAACTTGCATCAGGGATCTGAAGAGTTGGTTTTTTTACACTTTGGGAAGGATTAGGCTAGGGGTTGAATGAGGGGATTCAAGTTTTCATTTACTCAAGATTCACCTCTTTGACTTTGTGAGTTCTCATCCTCATTGGTTGGTCTAGCCTTGAGCTGGCATGGGAGATTGATTGAGGATGATTCCTTACAATCATAATGATGTATAAAGTGCCAATTCCAATTTGTTGAATTCCAAATGATGTGATTGTGTAGATTGGGATTATAAATCCTCTTGGTGGCCTCATAAAGGGTTAGGGGGAAAATTTGTGTTGGTTCGCATTTCGAGCCTTGTAAATTGAATTACTTTATTCGCACAAAATGAAGAAAGGTTGCTTATTATGCCTAGATATCTTAGCTAACTAAACCATGCATCACCCTCAGGTGGTTGATCACAGTAGGCATAAGCCTTCACAAAAGGCCCTTGGTGGTTGATGGAGCATATGATATATCGACTCTGTAAAGAAAGTTGTCCTATGATCTTGTCCTACTCATGCCTTGAGAAGTGATATTCAGAGTCGAGATTTTGACATAGATTTTGGGTTGTTACAAATGTAACCATAAAGGGAGTTTTGCCTATGGAACTTGATTAGGGTTATAGGTGAAAGTAAAATGAGTAAATGGAAATCCATAACAGCCTTAAAGTGGCATAGCAACCTAGGGTTTCAAAACTCACTATAAAAGAGCTTTGCATATTGCTCCCTCATCTCTACCTTAGGCTCCTAGGTTGCCTCGTATTTTTGACCCCTCAAGAGTACCTTAAACATAGGGACTTCCTTCTTTTGTAGTTTCTCAATCGTCTTGTCTATTATATGTGCGGGCTGTTCTTAGTAGGTCAGGTTCTCTTTGACTCCCATTGTAGCGTAGAATGCAACTTGAGTTCCAGACACAGATTGGAAATGTGGAATACACCATGAATGCTAGCCAACCATGGTGGTAGCACAAACTGATAAGCAATGGATCCAACCCACTCTAAGATCTTAAATGATCCAACAAATCTTGGTGCCAACTTTCCCTTCACCCTGAATCGCTGAGTGCTCTTCATGGGAGAAACCTTTAGGAAGACAAAGTTGCCAACCTCCAATTGTATCTCCCTACACTTACAATCAACATAGCTCTTCCATCCACTCTGTGCTATAAGGAGCTTCTTATGAATATGATTTATAACCTCTTGGATTTGATGAATCATTTTAGATCCCACCTCCCATTTTAGTTTGACTTCTACCTAGCATAGTGGAGACATTCACTTTCCGTTAGAGTTGAATGCCCTTAGCGAGCAATCTGATTATGTTTTGTGCATTGATTAGATATGTCCTCTCCATTCATTTGAGTAAATGATTATCTTTTAGTACAAATATGTGTTATTGGTCTCGTTTGTGCTTTTAGGGTTACTCAGACAAAGGCTTGATCAGACAAGTGAGGATAGTGGATCAACTATCGAGAATGGTTTTGGGTAGGAAATACAAGATATGGATTTGTATTTGATCACTATCATTAACTCATTGTCTTAATCATAGTTCTTAGTTTCAAAAGAGATGGAAATCCTCTAGGTTCATTATATGAGATTGACACTTAACTAAATTCTAGATAGAAAGTGTTCCATAAGGAATATAGATTATGTAATTACCATGTAAGCATGATCAAAGGGTTGATTAGTGGAACTGAGATTGCGAAAGTCTTTCAATCACTTTCCTTAGAGAAAGAGGCATGCATCCTTATACTTGATATGAGACTCTATGTCGGTATTTGGGCTATGTAGATTAGGTAGCCCATTGATTGAGGTTTTGAAGAGTGTGAGGCCAATATGTCGAGAAACTAGTCTGCATAATCCAATATTGGATATAGATGTCTTCTCAAATTGGAATTCACATAGATCCAATAGTTAGAGTGGAGTTTAAGCTCTATCATTACAGATTTGGAGGTCCAATTCCATTGATGGTTGTTTTGATAGATAGATCGAAATAGGAATGGAGAAACTAGATGAACATGGAGAAGTTATCCAGTATGTCTTCCATCTAAGGCATGCATAATGGTAATTCTCATAGATCGATTCTTAAAAGGATGATAGTGGGATAAGATCCTAAACCTTGAATTGCTCATATGTGTCTCTGTGTGTGAGCATATGGGATCTATGATATATCTCAAGGGGTTGGCTATTGCCTTAGCAATTTGGTAGCCATCACACTTCACTAGGGCTTTGCTATGAACACCTAGTCATTTTGATTAAGAATATGGATAATTGATAAATTAGATATTACTCATAATTGTAGAATGGTGGAGTAATGCTTAGATTAATTTAATAATACATATATCTCAATTAAAGAATTGAGAAATGATTATGAGAATCAAATTATATCAACATTTGATCGAAGCCTTTGATCTAGGTTGATCCTAATCATAGATAGACTTTGGATTGTCTACAAGATCTCCTTGCAACACGATATAACTAGTAGTGTGAATTGAGGAGAATATTAATTATATGGTTCAAATATTTGAAATATATAATTAATATGTGTTTATAGAAGTACCAAGGGTATTTTGGCAATAAACAAAATGTTGAAAATTTCTCTATTTAGAAATAGGATTAGAGAAGGGCATTATTGGAATTTTAGAGAAATAGGATTTCTCTAAAACCTTGATTGGGACTCTATATAAGGAGTGGTGTTCCAACAATTGGAGACTAATCAATTGTTGAATTGAAAGCCATGAAGAGAGAGTTGCCAAGAGCACACTCCCCATTGGTGTTGCCTTCCCCTCGACCTTCTTTGTCTCCCCCCCTTCACTCTTGCTTCTTGGTGAAGAAGTTGGTGCTTTCATGAAGATCATCTTCCTTGTGCAACCTGTTGAGGACTTCAAGTAGACATGTGGATTTGCATTTACGTACTGCCGTATTCCTGCGATAGCCAATTATGGAGGTATGATCCCTAACTTGTGAGATTGGCAGGAAAAGTTTTCTATTATTTTAATCTTATTCAATTGAAGTTCTTGGCCGGTCAGACTGTAAGTGAATTGGTGAATTTGCTGCTCCTACTGGTGCGTACTCGAATAGGCTTTATTAAAATGGTGATATTAATGTTGAAATGAGTATAGTGAGTTAACCTAAGTCGAGTCTACACCAATTTCACAAAATTTTTAACCTGGCCTACTTGATTTTTGCTTGATCACTTTTAGGCCCAGGGTTGATCTTAGGGAGGTGGGGATTAGGAGATTTGTGAAGTTTCTACGCCTTTCCTAAAACATATCTCTTCCTTGCGTTTATTATGTTTTTGGTTTTCTTGATTTTTAGATTTTTTTTCCGATAAACTTGTTCTTGAGGTATACCCTCAAATAGGTCCTTAGCTATATGCCAAAATACAACGAATCCTGTCTCGCCACATGTGAGACCGTGTGCCTGCAAATCAAGATTTATCTTTTCTATTTTATACTTTTTTAGTATTTTTAGTAGCAGGAAGAAAAGACAAATTGAAAGCAAAAATAGAATGCAATGAAAAGAAATACTTAGTTTAGCATATCTATATATGTATATATAGTAGATATAGAATATGTATAGTTATATAGATGTTATATAGATAGGGGTGAAGATGGAAATGTGAATGGGATGTAGCATCGTATCAAGTTGGTCCACGTCTAGCAAGATGCGACCAACAAGACTAAGTGCCGCATGGAGTGTGGAGCGGATGTGTGTGAGTGAAGGTGGATGTGCTTGCTCTACGCGGGTATTGGGGAATATCAGCAACTGGTGCGAACATTCCCACGATACGATGCGCGGTGGAGGGGTGAGTGCACGGGTAGATGGGTAGTGTATGTAAGGTGAATATGTGTATAGGAGAATGTGGATAAGTGGGTATATATATAAGTATATATGTATATGTATATATATCTCTATAACTATATATGTATATATATGTGTATATGTATATATATATATCTATATATATATATAAATATGTATATATATTTATGTCTATGTTAATATATGTGAGGGTGAGAGTATGTGAATGTGTATATATATATGTGTGTGTGTATGTGTGAGTGTGTAAGTGTCTGTGTGTGTGTATCAGTGTGTGTGTGTGTATCAACGTGTGTGTGTGTGCATCAGTGTGTGTGTGTGCACTGGAGGAGGATTAGCTGCTTAAAATGTCTGTGGCACGGGGGCGACGTCTGGAGGTGCGGAGGTGTGCGGGCGTAGAGGCTAAGGCGAACGCGAGTGTGTGAGGTGCAGCGCATATTGCGCGAGATGAAGTGCACCACGTTGTGGAGTGCAGTGCACAGCGCTGAGGGTGGGAGTACGGTGACCGGCTGGAGCAGGTGCAGGCGAGGAGAGAGAGTGACGTAGCCACTGGCTAAGTGAGAAGCGAGCCGGTGGCTACAATGTCATGCAGATCGTGCACTGCAGTGCGCTACAGTGTGCGCGCGGTTTGGCGACCGACTAGAGCGGGTTTCACGCACTACCGACGCTGTGGAGTGCCTGCACGTGCGAAAAGAAGCCTCAAGTGGTCTGCTCGTGGCTGGTGATGGCCAGCTGGAGGCACGCAGGTTCTCTAGAGGTGTGTGGGTGCGCGGGCTTCAGAGCTTGAAGCTCTACATTAATGGGGCAGGAGAAGAACAACAACAAAATGAAAAAAGAAAGAAAAATGCAAATAAAAAAAATGAAGCAAGAAGCCAACACGCCCACCTTCTCACGACGGAGCTGGGAGGTGGTGGAACTCACAGTGGTGGTCTGAGACCACTGTGAGCTTTCTCCTACACACAATGTGCCTCTTCTCAACTTGTGAGAAGAGGAACTGTGTATGGAGAGGGAGAGGTCAAGAGAGTGGCCAGCGGTGCGTGAGGTGTTGCCTGAGGGTGGTGGTGGGTTTGTATGAAGGTGGGACGCCAGTTGCTGTAGCAAGTGGGAGTGCATGGTATTTTATAGAGGGAGAGCACGCCTCTCCCCATGATGTTGGCAGGAGGAGCGGCGAGGGGAGGTGCGACGCACCATGCCCTGCAGTTGCATGAAATGAGAAAGAGAAAAAGAAAATAAAAAAATGAGAAATGGTGAACTTGCAATGCCACACTCAAGAAAAATGTTAATAATGGAAGTGGATTGGATGGCCATTTATTCTCACTCTCTTCCCCTCTTTATAAATGCATGTAGGAGTATATTTACAAATGCATGTAGGGCTACATAAGATGCATGGGCAATGCCAGGAAATAACACAAGATGGTAATTTACTGGTGTATTTTTGCTGTTCAATCACCTACCTAATTCAAACATTTGGAGACTTTTAGGGCTTGGATTTATTAGAAATATGAAGTCCTAATTGTCTTGAAAATCCTATACAAAGGGCTACTTGTGTTCTTGTTTGATTATGAATGTTTGATGCACATTAGATGTTATATATATATGATGTATATATGTACGTAATAGAATTTCAAAGCCAAATCAATTAAAGGATTTCAAAATCAAATCTGCTTTTGTTATTAGTGAATTAATAGGATTAATTAAGTAATGGATAAAGGGAAGATTTCAAAAACTAGGGTTTTCAAGAGCACTTAAATCTCTTACATCAAATTAGGATTTTATTAGTAATAATTGGAATCACTTACATAGAATGATTAGTTAGAAATCATAGAGCTAACCAATCCATGCATCCCTCATATGTGATTTGTTGTGATGATTATATGTGGTTTTCTCCTCAGTTTTAATATAATGATTGATTGGTGATGATGATGTGATCATGTGGATATATGATGGATTGGTTATGAGTGATTATGTAATTTGATGTAAATGTGAATGAATGACTTTTTGAAATTAGGTATGGTAATATGTGAGAGAGAGATTTGTGAAATTCTGTAAGGTGTTGCATCATACTTTCTCTCATGTATATGATGCCTTGTGGATGTATGTTTGTTTATGCATGAAGATGCTTGTGTACAAACACAAACCCTAGATTAACAAGATTAGAATATGATTCTAAAATAAGGGTGAGATTAATTCAATAGAATTAAATTGGCACTCACCCAATCACCTTAATGTGATTGGTGGTCCCTCAATTCAAACTCAGCACATTAAGTAATTAGAGAGTTATTTAGGTGTCATGTTTGCAACTTGGTTGATATAACCATTGGTCAAAATATGTGTTATACGATCCCATCTGGGATGGTGCATGTTTTAGTTTCTAGTGGAGCACCGTCCTCGTTACCCTATGAAGGACAGACTCGAGTGTAGACAATCCCTAATGTCACAACTACCTTAAAGGGAGAGACACTAGGATGCCCTTATGTAGCGTGCAATAATGCAAATAGTTTAAAAAATGGTTGGTTGAAATAATTTGAACTTGTGCAATTAATTTTGCCTCGGTTTATGGCTGAATGGAGAAGGGACTATGGCCTAGAGGTACTTGTACAGTCATTATATATAAGTTTGCTTAACTACAACAAACTATATGAAGCTATAATTCCTCTTTGTTGTTTCAAAAAAAAAAAAAAAATCCTCTTTGTACCGTGGAAACTCGTAGCATCGAGTGAATAAAACATGAAAACAGACTCAATTACCTCTTAAAAAAAATGGATTTAATTAGCCGATAAACTCACTATCTGCTACGAATGCACTCAGAACATGGTTGTTGCTTCTATTATACAACAAATGACCACATTTATAGGACTCTAGATGACCCTCATCATCAAAGAAACAAGATTAGAAGACATGACCATGATGAGTGGTTACATGATGGTGACGCCATCATGAGCCATAACTAGCTTTAATTAGTCATAATCAAGTGACAAATGCTCCTACATAGTCGTCTGAGAAACATAATTCCTTGCATATCCTTTCTGAGGGAAGAACACTAAATCAGGGTTAATTCTATAGTTTTAACATCATATCATGAAAGTAGAGTAACCACGGGGTTTGCTAGGGGTTCATCTAAGGTCTAATGAGCATTAAAGTCTAATAAGAGGGTCTACAGAGATAGAAATAGGGTTTCACGTATTTCGAGAACCAGTAAGCACCTAAAATCCTAATTTTAGACCTGCTTAAATTACAGAGGTTTCGATTAGGATAAAATTCATATAAACCTTCTAAAATTCATATAAAAATATTCTTTGAGATTTGGTATCCTTGGTTTGACCATCTGAACTTATTTTAACCTTAAATAGAGTCATAGATAGATTTCTACCCTAATTTGGGTTTCTGAGCAAATTATCCAACCAAACTTGGTCAAAATTGAAATCCAACTTTACCATCATATTCCTTGGATCTAAATTAGGTTTGTACCAAAATTTGGACCTAATTAGAATTTATCCTGACCTAGTTTGCAACCTAGTCCCTTAAAACCTAGTTCTTCACATCTAAGCCTCTAGCTTTTGAAATTCCTTGCATTTAGCCCCCCAACTTTTTCATCTTCCTTGTGAATCTTCCCCTGCTGCCATTGGAGGTCAACTGACCTCCAGGAAGCTTTTGACCGAGCCTAAACCTATTCAAATCTTTATCAAATCCCACCAAATTTGATGGGATTGATGTTCACACTACAAGGAAGAGATTGAGATGGATCTTGGGCTCTGATTCACCCCAAAAAGGCTGTACAAAAGCATGGATTCCTTGGGTTTTTCTTGATTCCTAAAGAAGCTCAATTAAGCTTATTTCCTATTTAGAACTTGCCCAAGAGCTCTATATAAGCTTTAGCATCTCCCACTGTCCAAAACTAGTTCGGTTTGGCCCTAAAACCTTCTTCCTTTTCTTCCTCTGGCCAACTCTGACCGCGACTCAAGCGACCTCATCGATCCTTCTCATCATGGCTTCCAACGGTCAAATTGGAGGCACTTCCTTCCTCCTCTCCTTCCTTCACTCCTCTCCAGCCACAGTAGAAGTGCCCAGGCCCTCTTCGTCGTCGCTGCTCCCTCAGCAGAGATTCCACCTTCTCTGACGCTGGCCAATCACAGCTGGCGCCTCTTCTCATCCCCTTCATCCATTAGGTAGGTATAATCCTTCATCTCCTTCTTCTGAATCTTTCTAACCCTTTTCCCTCTCATTTCAACCACATATCACCTAGCTCCCCCATCGTCTTCTTCACGGTCGACGAAGCTCCGGTGAGCTCACTCGGCCAACACACACCACCAAACACCCCACCACTTCCATCCACACTTTCCCCACAATCCAGAGATCAAAATCTCAAAGGTTATTGGAGCTCTTGACCTCTGGAATCGCCAGCCGAACTCACCCACTCACAACCACCTTCACCATCATTGTCCGGCCACCTCACACTCTCTCGCACCAAATCTCACCCACCATTACCTTCGCCACATCACGACGAAGGTCACCAGCTATCTAATTGGGTCCTAGGCCATGTTTCTATTGTAGGTCAACTCTGCTGTCACCATTGTTTCTTCGGTGATGACCATTGCCATACGGTCACCGCCCCATCTTGCTTCCAACTCTAAGAGTTGCGGAATCCTTCAACATAACTATGTGCATCATCAATCGAAGAGAAGAGCAATTGCAATACCTTCAATTAGAATGCGCTTCACTTGCTCCTGCTATGCGAAGGAGCCCCAGCAGATAGTCCCACATCGTATGGGATAAACTTCTAATAAGGAATAAATTGATTTTGTGCCTTGACCCTTTCACTCAGTAACACGGGGGTTGGGTCCCCCACGCACGTGCCTCCTCGCGCTCTCACGCCTCACCCATGCACACGCAGGCGGGTCTGGCCACTGTTCACTAGCCGATTACTTGCCTTGTTCGACTATGTACCCGGTTATCTGAGAGAGAAGGAAGAGGATTTATACGAGGAGGGGGGAGGGTTTTGCTCTGCGTGTCTTGGGTGCAAGCTAAAGGAAGAGGAGGCTTATACTTTAGCCTCTGAAGAGAGTTAGCGTTGTTCTTGTGTTGTGCTTTGAAGGCTTGAGAGAGTGGCTCTTGCCTTGTACTTGAGAAAGCTTGGGCACCCTTGTGTGCCTTCTGTGAGGGTTTGTGTTGTGAAAATTAAGTCGTTTGGTCATGTTTGGTGACGTCTGATTGAGGTTGATTCTGGTTATTGTGACATCATTTAAGTACCTAAGTTAAAGTGGATTATTGCTTGAGGTACTGTTGGATTATTTGAATAAGTTGAGTACATGAGATGTGCTTAATTAGAGGGATCTAAATGGTGATCTAAATCACCACTTTTTAGGTTCTCTTTATTCTTTTTGCCTCTAATTTCTTTGAGATACATTGAATATCAATATGACAAGTTGTATTCATTGAATATCTATCTGATGCTCAATTTACTGTGCTCATTTATTCTAAATAATGATTAATGCGTGAATTCCATATTTGCTCCCTGTGAACGATCTCATACTTCAATTAAATTTTGAGTTTTATAAATTTAAGTGTTTGTGTGATTTTTTCGACTATACTACAATGCATATATTTCTTAAACAACGACGATTTCGTGAGAACATTACATAACCCAAATCATCCTAAAACCTAATAAGAGATGACCAACAAGGAAATCAAAAGCAATGGGAATACAAGTTATATTAAGGCGGTTGTTTGATCATACATATGGGGAAGTAGTTATCATATCGAACCCTAGCTGGTTGTTGAACGGAAGCTCACACCATCATTGTTTCTCTCATTAACATCATTGCTAGTATTGCTGCTGCTGCTCCCAATAACTCCAGGCAGGTGCAGGTAATTGCCTCCATTGTTGATTGGTGTGGCCACCACGAATCCGATTGTGGGGTCACTTGTAGGTAGAATCATTTGAAGATCGAAACCTGCAAGCATGTCTCCTCTCCATTCCATCTCCATCCTTCCAATGAACTCCCCAACTCCTCAATGCTAGAGAAGAAATCCACGACACCTGGAACCGTTGGTGAACCATTGGTGAAAGAGGGACGTCGACTTGCACCTACATCATCTCCTCCAAGCTAGAGATCCTGTCGAACATGGCCCTCAGCTTGGCCTCTACGGTCCACATGAGGTTCCTCACTGCCCCGTGGTCAAGCTCCAGAAAACTCAGATAATCCCTCTTCTTCGAATGCATGGCTTGCTCGGTATCATTGAAGGCTTCGAACCATGTCCATCCATGATGCCCTTCACCACAGAATCATCCTCCTTGGCTACCGTGACAGTTGATACTTCCATGCTTGCAGAATGGAATCGTAAAGATCAAGCTGTTGTAAGCTGGTGGCTATCCTCTCTAACTAAGGTAATCTTACCTATTGTTATCTAGCTCGAGCATGCTCATTAGGTATGGCAAATTCTCCCAGGAACATATGGTGCTCCCTTTGCATCCTGCCTTCTTTAGTTACGCATCTAGCTTCATAACCTTCAGAAAGGCAATGAGTCTGTCACGACCTTCCTATAGATGGCCAAATACATTGCTGATGAGTTGGCAGCCTCTGGCCAACCCCTCTCCCCTGAAGATTTCAATGTAGTCCTATTCTCCAACCTAGGCATCGACTTCAGTGACATTGTAGTCGCCCTGTCACCACGTCCCATTATCATCTCCTTCTCTGAGCTCCACAACCTACTACAGAGCCACGAGATTTGTCTTCAACACAACACTCTCTCAACCATGACACCAGTCGTCAGCATTGCTCAGTGCACCTACTCTGAATGTTCATCCTTTAGAGGTCAAGGAAGTGGACGTGATCGTGGGTGCCACACTATACGCCCAATCCCATGCCTTGTCTGTGGAATCATCGGCCATGGCCCCTACAAATGTCGATTCCGTAGGACTGCTCCAACACCACAAGCAAATCTCTCTACAACTTCTGTTGATTGGCATGCAGACTTTGGTGCGTCTCACCATGTCACCAATGACATGGCACAATTGACATTATCTGATAATTATGCCGGCTAGGACACATTTCAGGTTGGAAATGGTCAAGAAATTCTTATCTCAAGTATTGGTAAGCATAGACTCCACTACCCATGTTGAAAATTTCAATTAAACAATATCTTATGTTTTCCATCAACCTCTAAATCCTTGCTATTTGTCTATACCTTTTGCTGTGATAACCACTGCATTTTTGAATTTTCTGATGATTCCTTGTGGTAAAGGATCGTCACACGAGACAAACCCTCCTACAAGGAAAACCTGAGAAAGGTCTGTATTGCCTCCCCCATCCGTCGTCACCACCAGTTGTGCTCTCCACCACCCGTCAACCCTACGACATTTGGCACTAGCGCCTTGGATATCCCCATCTCCAGTTGACTTGAGAAATTCTCAAAAATAATAGCCTTCCCTTTTCTTCTTTTTTCTTAAAGAAATGTACCACTTGTCTGTTAGGTAAAAGTACTCGATTTACTTTACCTGAAACAAAACCTATAAGTGGTGCTCCTTTCTATCTCATATTCAGTGATGTATGGGGACTAGTCCCTATTCTTTCCACTTCTGGTTATAGATATTTTGTGTTATTCATTGATGATCATTCTAAATTCACTTGGCTTTATCCATTAAAATGCAACTTTGGTGTCCTTTTTCATTCAAAAATTTTCAAAACATGGTTGAGTGACAATTCTCTACCAAAATAAAACAATTTTAGTCCGACAGTGGAGGTGAATACATCTCTCTCAAAACCCACTTTCTGGAAAAAGGAATCATCCACCGTGTTTCTTTCCCCCATACACATGAACAAAATGGGGCCACAAAATGAAAAATTAGACATGTCATTGACTTTTCTGGCCCAACCCTCTACACCCAAACATTTCTGGGATCTCGCAGTAGAAACCATAGTCTACCTTATAATTGTCTACCTACATCAACTCTCTCCCACAAATTACCCTATGAAACACTCCTCCACAAAAAGCCTAACCTTGACTTCCTTTGCGTCTTTGGTTGTGCTGCTTATCCATTGCTTCTCCCCTACAACTCTCACAAATTCTCCTTTCGAACAACCAAATGCATATTCCTTGGCTATGCTCCCAATCACTCGGGATACAGGTGCTACGACCCCACCACTCGCAAATATTACACTGCCCGGCAAGTTACCTTTTATGAGCAGGAATTTCCCTTCAAGGGCGAGTCTATCCCCAGCCCTCCTTTGGCTCCAATGGATGAAGCATGGGTCTCTCTACAACTACCGGACAACACTCAACCAGTTTCCATACCCAAGACACCACTGGCTATTGCCCCACCACTTGAGGATGTACCACATCAACTCCGACCTCGATGACAAGTTGACTATTGCTAGCTCGCTGATCTCTCTACCAATTGCTCTCATTGCTCTCCCAACTCAGGATTGCGAACAGACATGCTTCTCTCAGGTCAATCATGACTCCTACTAGCTCCAATCCATGGCTGATGAATACAATGCCCTCATCAACAATGGCACATGGATGCTTGTACTAAGAACACAAAACATGAATATTGTTGGATGCAAGTGGGTGTTCTGTCTCAAATACAAATCTGATGGACACATTGATCGACACAAATCCCTACTAGTGGCTAAAGGCTCTACTCAACGAGAGGGAATTGGCTACAATGACACCTACAGTTTGGTAGTCAAAGCCACCACATTCGCACCATCCTCTCACTTGCTCTAACCAAGCAGTGGCCCCTACGACAACTTGATGTAAACATGTTTCTTCATGGAAACCTTGAAGAGGATATCTACATGACTCAGCCTCTTAGCTTCTGTTAACGAGCGAAATCGATGTTGTAAAAGCTGTGTCGTAGTATAGGTTGAAATTGCTTAAAAATAAATAAAATTTATACTTGAATCAAAGTCCGAGGTCGTTTGCTGAGAGCAAGTAGGAATTCAATCGCTAATCTTGATTAACAAGTAAATGAGCACAAGAAATAAGCCAATAAATTACTTAGAAATGATAATCAATGTAAAGCATTAGTTTAACAATAAGTATGCATGGCAAAAAGAAATCTAAAAGCAAAAACAATGGTGATTTAGATCACCAATTATTCAATTTAATCATATATGCATTGAGTTCAAATAATACAATAGTACCATCAACCATTAAACTTAGGTACTCAAATATATCAACAGTATCAACCAAGGCATTGTGCTTCTTCTTCAGCTTCTCTTCTTTCTCTCCTTCTACTTTTGCTCTTCTTCTCTTCTTCTTGTTTCAGTCCTACTTCTTCAGACTTAGCTTCTTTCTCTCCTTGGGATTTATCAAGGCCTTCTTCCTTCTCTTCTTCTTCTGTCAAGGCCTTCTCCTTCCTTTCTCTTATGTCAAGCCTTCTTCCTTCTCCTCTTCTCTCTTCTTCACGCACAGAGGGAGGCAATCCCTCCTGCGGCTAAGTGTCACAGAGAGCAAAACCCCCCTGACCCTGCTCTCTCTTTCTTTCTCTCTCTGGGATCCTCTTCCTCGCCTTCCTAAGGCCACAGTCTGGGTAATCGGGTTAACGGGCACACACGCACTCGGGGCAAGGCTCACTGGTAGTGGGTGGTGAGCAAGGAGTGCTTAGTTTAGGCGGGTAATCGGGTGAGCGCCAGGCTTGCGGAGTAGGTGTTGCGGATGAGGCATGCATGGGTAAGGAGGACCTCACCCTCGTGTTTGGAGGCGAAGAGGCATAGGCACAAATTCAATTTATGCCGCTGTGTCTTGTCACTCGTTTTAGAGGTGGGACTAAATGTCGCCCTCCTTCCTTCATGTAGCAGCAGGTGATGGCACCTTCGATTGCAGTTGTAGGGGCCTCAACATCTCCAATTAGCGGCCTGGGGATGCATCTGGAGAGAGTTCGCAGCTTCTGGGAGTGGCCTCAGCGAAGAACAACGGTTGGAGCGTGATGAACGAGACCGGAGAGTGTGGTGGCAACGGCGAAGGTCCGGTCACACCCTGAAACATGAAGTATGGGCTAAAAGCCCCACTCAGATGGCTCAAAAGCTTCGCCGAAGCACGGTGAAGGTAGTGGTGGTGGTTTCGTGGCGCATTGGAGAGTGTGGTGGTTGGCGGAGGTCAGCAAAGGTGGACAACGATGGGCTTGTTCGGTAGGCAATTTGGGTGAGAGGAGTGGCAAATAGGTAGAGGGGTTTTGTAGAGGGTGGTGTGGCGAAGGTCATGAGGTAGTCGGCAAGGCGGATGGAGGGGTGTAGCAGTGTATAGGCCTTGCTGGAGGAGCGGTCGAAGACGGAGAAGACAAGGGTGAGCAGTGTAGTCGAGGGCTTGTTTTTGGGGTTTTTGGGTAGGAAACTAACCTAAGAATCTAAACTAACTAATCTAACCTAATCTAATCAGACAAAAGGGTGAGAACGACACCGGCGTTGGTAGGCAAGCACCAGGGAAGATGAAACTCCGGTAGAGGAGGACGGTGACGACAACGGAGAGAGGGCGACGACGGCTGGTATTGCACGACGTGGAGGAAGGTGAGGAAGACGAATCTGCCGCTGGTATTATGGTCAGGCGATGAGAGGAGTCAGAGGGAGTTGCTGGAGCTCAAGGAGCTATTTGGCGGATAAGGAAAGAGGAAATTGGGGATTCTCCGGCCAAAATCGAGTCTGAGAAACTCGGTCTGATCTGGGGCGTCTTTTATAGGCCTCTGGAGGGTGTTTTGAGCTTGGGAAGCAAGATTCCCAAGCTTGGAATGTTGCCGGAGTTGGAAGCTCTATGATATCCGAATCTCTCATGCGTTTGCATGAGAGATTGGGAAGGTTTTAGGGCTTAGGACTTGGCTTAAAAGGAAGGGAATTCTTTGACAAACTTCCCTTTTAAATCTGAGAGCGATTCGTCAAGGAATCAAGGAGAACATGCCATATTAAGGTTGTCGGAGTTGTAGGATTAGGATTCATGGTGGTATGGACCTTTTTGAAGAAAATGATGATAAAGATAGGGACCTTTGTGTAATAAATTCAAAAGCTAAGGACCCATGTGGAATAAAGGAAATTAGACTTGGACTAAAATGCAGACTAGGTTGAAACAATCTCAGATTGGGCCTAAATTTTGGCACAAACCTAATTTGGGCCTAAGAAATCCAATGGTGAAGTTGGATTTTGGTTTTGATCTAGTTTACCTGGGTAATTTGTACAATTACCCAAATTAAGGAAAATATATGTCTGAGAATCTGTTTTAGGTCAAGATGGGTTCCAATGGTTAAATTGAAGGTACCAAATCATAGAGAATATTTTTCTATGATTTTTAGAGGGTTTAGGTGAATTTTATCCTGACAAAAACCTCAATGGATTAAGCAAGTCTGTTTTTAGGGTTTCAGATGTCCATTAATTCCTATAATGCATGAAAACCCTTTTTTGTCTATTCTAACCCAGTTATTAGACTCTTAAGACCATTTGAATTTTGTTTAACCCCTGAGAGAATCCATGGTTATTCTGTTTTTTGATAGAATGGTAAATTTTCATAAATAACCCTGCATTCTTGTCTTCTTCTCAAATCAATGTTTTGTGCCCTTAAAACCTTCTGATGGATATGTAGGAGCTTTTATTGACTTAATCAGATCAAATTGACCTAGTTATGGCTCATGATAGTGTTCCCATCAGCTTCATTAATCAAAATCACCCCGACCATGTTTGCAAGCTTAACAAGTCACTGGATGGCCAAAAGCAAGCACCCAGAGCATGGTTTAATTACCTAAGTACTCACCTTATCTCTCTTGGATTCCGAGGCTCTACAATAGTTTCATCCTTATTTTTTCTACAGAATAACAAAGTCACTGCCTATATTCTCATCTATGTAAATGATCTCATCATCATCGGCAACGACGAGCTCTTTCTTTCCAAGATATTCTCTCAACTTCACAAGGAATTCAAGATTTGCAACCTAGGCAACCTACATTACTTTCTCGAAATAGAAGCTCTTCGACAGCACAAGGGGCTCCTTTTGCTACAATGAAAGTATTGTAATTCCTGACGGAGGCTGTGAGATATGCAGTATGAAAATAAGATGCAGAAATAATATGTAAACAATCACACAAATGGAAATCTCACAAAGCACACAAGAATTTTTAAGTGAAAATCCAAACCTGGGTAAAAACCACACCTAAACCTCTCGGTTTAAGATTTCCTGATCGACCTAGTCGATTAAATCCACTAACTAAACTACTTAAATGAGGGTAGTTCAACCTCTTATAACCACACTACTTACACAAGGGTAGTGTAACTCAAACCCTCTTCTCCATGAGGAGTATTTTGTCTTGCAAAGGAGATGGGAATTTGCAAAGTGAATTCCCAACCAAAAACAAAGGAAAAAATAAATACCTATGAGCCACAAAGTGAATATAAGGCTATGTTACTATAGGCAAGGAATCTCCCCTTAATAGGAAGTGCATAGGCGTGATAGCGCAGAGTAATGATGCTCTTGATTGGAAGTTTTGAGAGCAAGAGCACTTCTTCTTTGATCTTTCTCTTCTTGGATGCAAAAGGTATGAAAGTAGTATTTTCAAGGTGTGTTTGGCTTAGGAAGGGTACTCCTCTATTTACAGAGGTCCTAAGAAGGCTTTGGAAGGCCTTAAAAGGCTCTTATAGCTGTTGGGAACAAGGCTCAAGAGAGGTCTAAAATCCCACCGAAATCAGGGTCATTTATGATTCTGACAGGGTTATTAGACGTCTGGACTTAAGGTTAGACATGTAGGTCTTTTTTTGATCTAAAGGTCTATCGTCTGATCTAGAAGGTTTGATCATTTGGATGATGTTGGATCAAGACGGACATCTAAGAAGTCATGATAAGACCTCTGGGAAACTAATAAGACGTCTCATTCTAAGACGAGTTACTTCCTATTTTCACTAGATCGAAATAAGGTTCTAGAGTCTAGTTGCTTAGATGACAAGTCAAACATCTAGCAAGATGTTTGGTGAAAGAGAAATTCTCATTTTCGATGAAATTCGTAACATAAAATGTCGTGTCGTTATAGTTCGTTACGTGGTAAAAAATCACTTTTCAAAATGTTTAATACTCAAAATCTAACCACAAAAATAGTTAGGTCATCTCCACAGGGAGGAATTAGCCTATTAAACTAGTTAGTGGTGCCTCGTTTGTTTGGGAATATCAATGGATGTGCATACTATTTAGTGCAAGTCATTTTCAGCATAAGTTATCATTCTATGTAATTAATCAAGAATATAAGGAGGTTACATGCAAAATCACCACCGTGAAAATACATGAATGGTGATCTTGGTATTATCAAACACCATCAATATTAATCAAAATAGAACTCATTCCTTATAACCAATATCCCATACTCTATCATTCATGAGACAAATGCAACTATTCATAATTCGAATAACTCAGAGGGATATTCATGCAAATATATCTTAATATAATAATGAGATAAATAAATTAATAGTGCTTCTCACAATGGCAGGGCTCTTAAATATTATTGAGAGGAGAAGTAGAGGATTTCTCCTCTCTCTTATGTGTAAACGTGAAGGAGGATTGTCGGGGGAGGTGTTGCGGGTGAAGGAGCGTCAGAGCATGGGCTTCACTTTGGCGTTAGCGGCGTTGTCAACGGTGACCGGTCGTGGCTGGCCAGAGCACCGGAGGCCGACAGCGTCGAGGTGTCTGCATGTTGCTGTAGGCTGCACACGTAAGCCGCATGTGGCCTAGGTGGTTGGTGAGGGTGCTTGGGTGTTCTTGGAGTCGAGGTTGAAGGCTGATCGATGTGGATGTATGCGTGGAGCTTTGGGTTCCCTTGGGAGAAGTTGTAGTGGAGGCGGGTTGAAGAAGAGGAAGGGGCAGCGGTGGATGGCTGTGGTTAGAGTGGAGAGGGAAAGTGGTGGTATTGAGAGGTGGAGAAGATGAAGGAGATGAAGATGGGGAAAGGAAAGGTGTTGCTGTTGATGGCGAGCGGGTGAGGGTGACGTGCACACTATCACCATGCATGCTCGGAGTCGGTGAAAGGTGAAGATCGCTTGAGCCACAGTGCAAGTCAGATCCACAGGGTCTGCTTCAGCCACAGTGTCGGTGATGGAGATGGTGAATCTCCGTCAGGGGGAAGGGATGAGAAGATGATGAGGATGGCCAACCCTCCCTTTTAAAAAACTCCTATGTCTGTTTTCCTTCGGCCGAAAGCTTCTCCAACCACTCGGCAAAGATCACAAGTGGTTGGAATGGCGAGATAAGCTTGGTGGTAATGTCATCAGATGTCCAGGCTAAGTTCCTGACGTCTTAAAAAGTAGAGGTTCTCAGACGTTTGATCTGAGCTCAAGACATCTTATAGAAGAAAAATGGACATCTAAATGATGCTTCCATGTTTCTTGCACCTAGCCTACATCCACCAGATAGATTATCATAATCATATGCAGTAAAATTGGCACAAACAATTATACGTAGACTAAGATGAATTACTATTCAACTCCTAGTTAATTAGAAACTAAGAATAGATAATTAAAGAGTACTTAGGTCAAATAATGATCCACTAAAGTGGACTTATCATCTGGTCGTCTAGAAATATAATTCTCTGTGGGAATTGATTTTCTGAGGCTTAAATGACTATAATCATCTGACAAAAGTGATTTGGGTCAGATCTTAACCTAACGCCTATTTATCAGATGTTTAGGGTTCTCTATGGACCTCTGGAAAGCTAATTAGATATAATCATAGGTTAATCCTTATAACGACCCGGTTCCCGAGTCCCTACGAGACACGAGAACCGGACCGACTCGACTAATCCCAAGACCCAGTCGTCCAACGAGGAAGTAACCAAAAGACAGTAAAATAAACCACATTCAGCATGAATATAACTAACAGTAAGAAAGTACAGCAGTAAGGAAAGAAACTACTACAGCAGGCACCACCACAACAGTAAAACAACATTTATCATATAACAAAAACTGCAGGTAAAGAAGGTACAGCGGAAACAAAACTACTCACTAGAACAGAAACAAAAGAAGGTACAAAGCTGTGGCAACTCTACTGGACCCTACTCGGCCCAGCGTCCTCTGCAGCCGCCGACCCTGGCTGCTCAACACCTGGTCCTGAAAAAGGTAACGAGTGTAACACGTCAGCAAAACGCTGAGTAGAGTGGCAAACTAACTAAAGGCAACAGTAGAGTGTACAGTAGCTATTATGTTCTATTACTTCCTTTTATTTACATCTTTCAATTTTTCTCACTATTTCATTTACTTCTCAGATCCTTTACTTGATCTCGGATGTCCTCGTGGTACGATCTTGATTGCAGTCTTTTCCAAAAGTAGAAGTAGCACGTGGTGCTCTCCTGGCCGGGAGAGTCCCCCGTGGTGATCCTACCCTCAGTCAACCACCCTAAGGTCACTGACAGACGTAACGGTGACTACGGCACGCGCGATAAACGCACAGGTAGCTAGCTCGTACTGGCACGCGGTCAGTCGTTTCCGTTAACGGGTGCGCCCAAAGCACAGCACGGAACCAGGGCAGAGCCCTCTCAGTAACAGGGGTCCAACCCCTCCACAGTAACCAAACCGGGGCCTTGCCCCTCCACAGTCCGCGCACCCTCGCCTGACTACCCTGGTTTGCCCTAGTGGGCCTAACAAGTCGGTGAAGGAGGCTAGCAGAACCCCGGGGCCCGTGGGGTAGCTAGTACTCTCCTAACACTACTAGCCCTCCTCGGTAATACGTACACGAGGGCCAACAAGTCGGTACAGAGCGGCCAAGCCTAACCCCGGGTCCCTGGGGTGGCTGGCCCCACTCTGCACTAAAACAGGTACAGGTACTTCCCTTGGTACTGCGTACCCAAGAGACAGTACAAACTACATCTCAGTTCCATTCCTTTTCTTTCCAGGAGTTCCACTCCTAATTCCCCGTAGGGTTCCAGCCCTTTATCTCAGAACATCATATGTTTCACTTTCCAGATTCACGTTCTCAATTTCCATGATCTCAAACATGTTTCTTTGTTCATAACAGGCAGCTGTTAATTAATTTCACAGGCAGCTTATATATTCCTTTCCATTTTTCCAAGACTGCAGTAATATACATTCCACTAGTTTTTCCATCCTAGGATTCATGCCATATCCTAGGATCTATCATACAATCTAGTTTTCCGGCCCTAGGATTCATGCAACACCTAGGAGCTATCATTCCATACATTTCTCATTCCTAGGATTCATGCAATGCCCTAGGTTCTAGTTATGATTCCATACTTTAACAGATTTTTTTAATACTTAAAACCACTCTACCAGGTACAACGGGAGTAATGGGGGCGTGGTCGGGAATCCTGCGCGCCTCCGCGACTCTCAAGACGGCAACCGAACGAGGTCCTATCACAAGGATCAAACACAAGGAGTGTCTCAAAACAGTGTATAGCTACTGTAGGCGGGTAGAGGAATAAATTCTGAAACGAACGCAACTCGAATCGCGGAAAACGGAGCCCAAACGGGCCCTAACGGGTCGAGAAAGACAATACTGCGCAAAATCAGACGTCTGGAACTCCTTCCAGACGTCTTAAACGGTGGATCAGAGAATTACCTATTCGGCTTGGTTCCCGGACGTCCAGAAGTCTGTGGGGACGTCTCTCCTAGATCCCAGACGTCCGATGGTCTCTCCGGACGTCTGGAGGTCACTCCCGCCGTCTGGTACAACTTCCAGACGTCTGATTCGCAAAGGATGACGAATCCGAACACCTGCGCACAGCCAACCCTCCTCCCTCAGTACGGTCAGTCGACAAAAAGAAGGAGAAAGCGGAACTCACCTTTCAGACGTCTGTATGATCTCACAGACGTCGACCTTGTCGTCTGGATATCAGTCCAGACGTCTGATTCTGGAGATTTTTCCAGAATCAGAACCTCGCTCGGCCTCCGCTCGCGACGCCGCCCGCGTCGCACCTCACGCGTCCGCTGCTCCGCCCGCAGCAGGTCCCTCTCCGCGACGCTCTGCGCCCCCTGCGCCCTCCGCCGGCCGGCCAAGCCGCTCCCGGCGAGCTCACCCTCACGGCAGAGCCCCGCCCTCGCACGCCGCAGCTCCTCCGCGCCTACTGCGGCCGCCGCTGCCGCTGCACCCTCGCGTCCGCTCGCTCTCGCGCACAGGCAGGAGAGAAGGAGGAAGATGGTGGAGACGGGAGGGGAGGCGCGCCCCCTCCCCCTTTTAACGCCGCGCGGAGAGGAGGGAGAGACGGTCGCAGTCGCCTGCAGCCGCAGAGAAGATGCGGGATCGCAGGTCTGCGCGCACAGGCGCGCAGACGAATATCCCGTGCGAGCATAACTGTTCGCCAGACGTCTGTAAACTATCCCGGACGTCTGGTCAGACGTCCGGATGTGATCCCAGACGTCTTTACAGACGTCTGGGCCACCTCCCAGACGTCTTAAAAGACGTCTGGGGCACGCGCTCGTTACAATCCTCTAAGATTATATCTGACAGGCTAATGGTCCTCTAGTTGGACGTCTGGAAAGGTATTCAGACATCTTCTAAAACGTCTGGACCAAGGGTTGGACATCTGAAGGTGGTAAACAGAGAATTGATTTTCAGCCTAAGTACTTTGGACATCTGGACAAAAGGTCAGACGTCTTAAAAGTCAAGATCAGACGTCTGATGTCCAAATTGGGTGTCTAATCATGCTGTTTGATTTCTATATTGATTTTCTAAGTTTGTCAAAGATTGTCTAAGTATCCTAGGGTAGTGTAAGTATTCCTAGGACTACGATATGTTACTTTGGGTAACAATCATCTAAGAAATTAAAAGAAAAGAACATAAAGAGACAAATACATGAATAAGATAGACATTCAAAAATAAATCTAAGTCCTATTCTTCATCCTCATGAATCTTTGAGTTCTCGCTCCAAGTGAAGCTCCATCTCCTCCATCAAGCTCCTTCAATCCGTCGTGGACGTGAGCATGAACTTTTTCACACTTAAATCCATTTGCATTTATCCTAAAATCTTAAACTAAATGCAAATGTTAAATAACAAGTGTTTTGTTATCATCAAAATCAACAATGGAGGTGCTCTTGCACCAACAATCTCTCCCTTTTTGATGACGACAAAACCACAAATAATAATAAAAAAATTCTCCCCCTTCTTGCCATTATTAAAATGGTTTAATCAATTTTAATCATTTATCCTATACTCCCCCTTAATACATGCTCTTTTAATTTGGGTTAATTCCCCTTTTGTCATAAAAAGTTAGCTATTCATTTTATCCATTAATTCCCCCTTTCTAATGAAAATATAGCTATGTTTATCTTTTAAGATCTCCTCCTTTCTAATTGAAGTAAATCTTTCTCCCCCTTAATGATGGGCATAGAGCATGTAAATTAACTCCCCCTATCTAGATGCTATTTATCAAAAAATAGGGTAAAGAGATTACCTCATTTACCATGGCCAATAAAATGGCCCTTGAGGTGGATGTCAAAAGTGATGGGGTTCCTATCTAAAGCTTGGAGATCTGGGCATTAGTGCTAGTCTCCAATCAAATGGTTGATCAAGGTGGTTTGAATACCCGCTGGTCGCCTCATCGGTCTTCTCATCATCTTTCTTGGTCTACTTTTTGGTCCTCCCAATTTGAGTTGACCATTTTTCATTTTGTAGGTCCAACCCTTTATGTTGAAATCTCCCTTGAAATCTACAAAACAAGATTCTAATTGATTTTTCGGTATCCAAGTTAGCTTGGATCTGGGCTTGTTAGTTGGCCTCATTGATGGTGATCCTTTCTCAGTTTTTTGGCTAGAGCTACCTTTTTCATTAGAAAAATTATCTAATTTATTTAACAGGCAATCTGAATTTTCTTTAAGACTAGCTAGCTCTTTTTCTATAATGCTCATTTTGCCTTTTAGAATTGAAGTTTCACATTTTAATAAGTTATTCTCTTTAATCAATTTTGTGTTTTCTAAGACTAGCTCATTATTTTCTAAAACAAGGCTACTCTTTTCAAAGAAGCTAGAACTAGAGTTGATCGTTAGATTCTCAATTTCAGCAACTAACCTTTCATTTTCACATTTTAAAACACTAAGATTCTTTTTCAAATTTTTCTTTTCTACTTTAAGTGCTTTACTAATTTCATATAGTTTTTCAAAAGCTTCTTGCATTTCATTAAAAGAATTTACCTCCTTGTTGTCATCTTCATCCTCGCTATCTCTCGTGATGGCCATGAAACCCATGAAAGTGATTTCATTCTTCTCTTCGGGATCTTCTTTTTCCTCCTCCAAGGTCGACTCATCCCAACTTGGAATGCTTTCTTCTTACATTTCTTCTCCTTCTCCTTTTCTTTCTTTAGAAAAGGGCAATCAGGTCGAATATGCCCTTTCTTCTTACAGTGATAGCAATGAGTCGGACTTTCCTTCTCCTTCTCTTTCTTCTCCTTCTTTGAATCCCTGCAAAACCTAGAAAATTTTTTAAATAAAATCCTAAGATCTTTGTCGTCGAAACTTACTTCGCTATCCGATGTGGCTTTGAAGGCCAAACTCTTTGTTGCCTTTGGTTTCTGTGTGTCCTTCTTCTGCTTCATCTTCATCTCATAGGCCATGAGTTGCCTAAGAGATCCTCCATGTTGAGCTTCTCTTCTTCATTCTCCTCTTCGATGGTTGTGATCTTTTGTTCCCATTCCAGTCCAAGGGAACAAAGAAACTTTCCTTGAAGCTCCCCCTTTATAAAGATCTTTCCTAAAGACTTAAGATTGTTCACTATAAGAGTGAACCTAGTGTACATCTCACTCAAGGATTCATTAGTTTTCATACCTTGGAGGTACCTTCGTGAGTTACCTCAAACATGTGTCATATCTCGTATGTGGTGGTGCATTACGAGATGCAGTTAAATTCCTTCGGGCTCAATGCACAATATAATGCGTTCATTGTCTTTGTGTTGAGAGATAACTCCCGAGTTTGTTGTTAAGAGTATCCTGCCTTGGGCCTCTCCGGGATGACATATGGCACTTCGCATCACTGCCATATTGTGCAGTCATTGGCTTGAATCCATGTCTTCATCCAGAGCTTCCAATATAGGTAGTTGCTCTGGTCGAAGAATGGTGGGTGGGTAGTGGACTGCTCCTCGGATGATTTCGCAACAAAGATACTCCCCTCCATGATCTCGCGAGGTGTGACTCCGTGAATGCAAGTACCTATTCTGATACTAATTGTATTTCTTGACGAAGGGGATGAGATATGCGGTATGAAAATAAGATGTGAAAATAATATGTAAACAATCACACAAATGGCAATCTCACAAAGCACACAAGGATTTTTAGAAAGAAACCTAAACCTAGATAAAAACGACCACCTAAATCTCTCGGTTTAGGATTTTCCGATCGACTTAGTCGATCAAATCCATTAACCGAACTACTTAAACGAGGGTAGTTCAACCTCTTACAACCACGTTACTTACATGGGGGTAGTGTACCTCAAACCCTCCTCTCAACAAGGAGTATTTTGTCTCGCGATGGAGATGGAAATTCGCAAAGTGAATACCCAACCAAAAACAAAAGGAAAAATAAATACCTATAGAGCCGCAAAGTGAATATAAGGCTATGCTACTATAGGCAAGGAATCCCCCATTAATAGAAAGTGCAAAGGCGTGATGGCGCAGAGTAACTACACTCTTGATTGGAAGCTTTGAGAGCAAGAGCACTTCTTCTTTGATCTTTCTCTTCTTGGATGCAAAAGGCATGGAAGTAGTATTCTTAAGATGTGTTTGGCTTAGGAAGGGTGTTCCTCTATTTACAGAGGTCCTAAGAAGACTTTGGAAGCCCTTGGAAGCGTCTTGTAGACGTTGGGAACAAGGCTTAAGAGAGTGGTCCAAAATCCCATCGAAATCAGGGTCATTTATGATTCTAATAGGGTTATCAGATGCCTGGACTTAAGGTCAGACATCTGGGTCTTCGTCTGATCTAAAGATTGGTCGTCTGATCTAGAAGGGTTGATTATTTGGATGATGTTGGATCAAGATGGACATCTAAGAAGTCATTATAAGACGTTTAGGAAACTAATCAGACGTTTAATTCTAAGATGGGTTACTTCTTATTTTCACAAGATTGAAACAGGATTCTAGAGTCTAGTTGCTCAGACGATAGGTCGGATCTCTGGCAAGATGTCTGGTCGTTTAGAAATATAATTCTCTATGGGAATTGATTTCCCGAGGCTTAAACGGCTATAATAATCTGACAAAAGTGATTTAGGTCAGATCTTAGCCTAATGTCTATTTATCAGACATCTGGGATTCTCTATGGACATCTGGAAAGCTAATTAGATATAATCATAGGTTAATCCTCCAAGATTATGTCTGAAAGGCCAACGGTCCTCTAGTTGGACGTTTGGCAAGGTCTTCAGATGCTTTCTAAAATGTCTGGACTATGGGCTAGACGTTTGAAGGTGGTAGATAGAGAGTTGATTTTCAACTTAAATGTTTTGGACGTCTAGAGAAAAGGTCAAATGTCCTAAAAGTCAAGATTAAATGTTTGATGTCCAAATTGGACGTTTGATCATGCTGTCTGATTTCTATATTGATTTTCTGAGTTTGTCAAAGATTGTCTAGGTATCCTAGGGCAGTGTAAGTGTTCCTAGGACTACGGTATGTTACTTTGGGCTATTTAACAATCATCTAAGAAACAAAAAGCAAAGAACATAAAGTGACAAATACTTGAACAAGATAGACATTCAAAAATAAATCTAAGTCTTATTCTTCACCCTCATGAATCTTTGAGCTCTCGCTCCAAGCGAAGCTCCATCTCCTCCATCAAGCTCCTTTAATCCGCCATGGATGCGATATTGAACTTCTTCACACTTGAATCCATTTGCATTTATCCTGAAATCTTAAACTCAATGCAAACGTTAAGTAACAAGTGTTTTGTTATCATTAAAATCAACGATCGAGGTGCTCATGCACCAACAAGTATATCCTTGATCTGCTCCACTAAATAGGGATGATAGAATGCAAGCCACTCCAAACACCTTTGTCCACTACGATGAAACTAACAACACAAGGGAAATCATTCCAAGATCCCACACTGTATCGGCAGGTTGTTGGTATGCTGCAATACATCCTCCTCACTCGTCTGGATCTATCCTTCGTAGTCAATAAACCTGCCAATTTATGAGCCACCCAACTGAAGAACACTGGGAATCCTTCGATACCTTAAGGGAATGATTACTCAAGAGCTTTTCATCTCGTCCAATTCCTTCACATCCATTCATGCCTATTCAGATGCAGATTGGGCAAGTTGTCCAGATGATCCAAAGTCATCAGGAGTCTATCTAATTTACCTAGGGTCCAACTTGATCTCATGGTCAGCATGAAAGCAACAAATAGTCTCGCGATCCTCAATCAAACTTGAATACAAAGCACTTGCCAATGCCACTGCTAAATTAGTCTCGCTCTCTACTCAATGAACTCCACATAAAAATGATAGAACCTCCAACTCTTTGGTGCGACAACATTGGGGCCACCTATTTGATGGCCAATCCCATATTACATGCCCAAACAAAACACATAGAGGTGGATTATCATTTTATTTGTGATCAAGTTTCAAAGAAATTGCTCTCCATCAAGTTCATTTCCTCCAAAGGCCAATTAGCTGATATTATGACCAAGCCCCTACCAAGAAATCAGTTCTTACATATTCAGGTGAAACTGAAGATACAATCTGCGATCACGTAGTTCCTCAAATTGAGGGGGGCTGTCAAGAGATAATGATGGTATCGAGTCCAACCTTATCCCTTAACATCAGGAAATCAAAAATAGAAATAGTTGTAACATTTTCCATCTTTTTAGGCTTGATTATTTCATTTTGTAAACCTATAAAAAGGCATAGCAACATGTACAACAGTGTGAAAGCAAGAAATACAAAATACCTCTTCTTCCTTCTTCTTCTTGTTGGAGTTTTGATAGGCTGTGCATAAGGAGTCGTTCTCGCTATCCACCCTGGCTATCCTTGCCTCTGCCTTAGTGATGCGGTTACTGAGGTACCTCTCCTGGTTCATCATCCTCCTCTTCATCTGCTCAGTCTCGGGCATTACGAGTAAGCCCATAAGGGCTGCCTTTAATTCTTACCGTCGACGTTGGGCCACAAGTCGGGGATGGGCTTGATAAGGTGTGGCTTATCATAGTTAAAATGACTAAGTTAAGCTAGAAACTAGGTTAAACACTATCTAATTAACACAATAAATGGGTTAAGTGTGGGATTTAAGGAAAATGACCTAAAACATCAAATTTGTGTTAAAAATGCATAATTAGGTCAAATTAATGAGATATTCTATTCACAAATACAAATCGGTGATCCAAATGTAAATTGAACATCTTTTTGAGCTCAAAAGTTCAAATCAAGGGTGAAATTAACTTTTAATATATTCAATTAAGCTTCAATAAAGATCACATAACATTTGGACACCATTATGACCTTGAAATCATGACATTACATATAGGTCCTTTGTACATAACATTTTGTTTACATTTAAGTTGCAAGGACTTTTTGAAAACTAGCAAGGACCTACTTGTTAGAGACTAGGGATCGCTCTGCATCAATTCTTTCCACTTATAGGTTTTTTCCTAAATATTCTACTGGTTCACCTTTATGAGCTCTTCGTGCAATTTACCCCTTTAGACCTAATGCCCTGCACTTCACTATTCACGCTCAAGAACAGCAATAGTAGCAACCATTCATCCCTTGTTCCATCGATCCTACGGTGGAACCACCTCCATTCTTTGCGTGCCTTTGCGCGTAGCATCATTACCTCCCTCAGATCTGATCTAGCAGTGGAGATTTAGTTTGATTCTTCCTGCGCGCGTCTCTGCTCATCTTCACCGTATGACCTAACCTTGACTAATCACACACTAAGGTGATCTAATCCACTCCCTCACCTACTTAAGCAGGTCCCCTAAGCTCGCGCGGCCCCCATCAGCCCCTCTCCTACTTTTCTTGAGCTGATCACTTCTTCCCTCCAGTTTCCTCTCCTCATCAGACCCTAGCTCCATTGCTATTGCAGTGGAGCTCCATCTCTCTGACTCTCCTCACCATTATGGATCGCATAACACCTGAGGGAGACTCTAAGCTCTACTAGAGAGCTTTCCTTCCACCGGAGTACCTTCCTCCCCCTCACTGCAGCCACCAGCTGCAGTTCCTCTCACAGGTCCCATTCTTCCACTTAGAGTAGGATTTATTGCTTTCTAGGTAGATTTACTGCTTTCTAGATTGGTTAGGAGTAGAATTAAGTAGTTGATTAACTAATTGTGTAGTTAGATAGTAGATTAGTGTAATGCCAATCCACCTCCTCTGATCAATTCAGATTAGAGGAGATGAATTCATTTTCATCCACGTGTTCATTGATCTTCCTCTACACTTCACGGTCGCTTTCTATCTTTTTCCACGATGTTTTATCATCAGATCACTCCATCCATTAGGCAACTAATAGATCTAAAGCTCAAGGGCTTAATGATCCATTGGTGTGCCAAATCCACTTGAGGGTGATTCCATTCATGTCATCTGATCACCATCACCCTCCCTTGAACTGAATTGAGCTTGATTTGACTGTTTGAATCTGATTTGATTTTATGGGTTGATTCTTGAATTTAGTGAGAAATTTGACTTCTATTAGTTTTAATTGATCAAATCGAGTTTATATCAATGTAATTGGTTTGATTTTGATGGGTAAGAGCTATATTGGTTGGAAGTTGAGTGAGAATTGTGTTTATACCCAACTTCAGATGTTGATACTATTTTTTTGGGTAGCTTAAGCCTATGAAAATCAGTTGCACTGATTTGGGGTTAAAGCAATGACCTAATTAGCTTTATAGCATCGCATTGGATACCTGAGCACCAATCAATGGTGTGCAAGTATCCTAGATGATCAAGTCATCTTGGTGAGCTTAGATTAAAATGCCTAGGTAGGTGACATTTGAGCTGAATCTAAACTTGTTTTATCTGCTAATCAGTGTTTTGATTGAGATTTGAATGATTTTAAGGAAGGATTGGGACTGGTTTTCAGAGTTTTTATTGCCTGATTTTGACTCTTTGATCCATGCTATCCATGGCAAGATAGTAGAATCAATTAGGATTTTTAGGGTTCTTTGACCCTTGATATGGTTTTAATGGGATTTCAGACCTTCTGACGGTTATTTGAAACTATTTAGCAGGGAGATTTAATGATTTAAACTCAGATATGAGATTTTCAAATCATACCTCCAGTTCCCATGTCTATATGGGAGTTTGAGGATTTTATTTAGTTCTGAGGGTTTGCATAAGCTTGCAGACAATTCCAGATCTTCTAGAGATGATTTGTGATAATTGAAACTGGGATTTTAAGGTTTTAATTAGATCTGAACTGGTTAAGCAGCAGTAGCTCTCTCTCTCTGTTTAGATAGATCTTTAGTGGATTTTAATTCCAGATTTCAGGTGATTTTTGAATGAAATGATTTTTCTAGGCTGGACATTATTTGGATCTTGTTTCCCAGATCTAAGATTGCCTTGATGTGCTTTAAATCAGACCTGAGAAGGCTTGACCTTCTTGATCTGAACAATAGCAGCAGCAGTAGCTGCACATGGAGTGGATTTCAAGGGATTTAAATTGATTTTAGGTTCTATTGAGTGGTTTGAATGTATTGTAAGGAAAGAACCTAATGTAACAAGTTTACATGTATTTGGAAAACTCTTGATTGGCTTGGAATTGATCTGAAATAAAGTGTAAAGCCTCATTTCAATTTCTGTCAGCATCCATGTAATATCTAAATCTGTCCAAATTTAGATTTTAAGGAAATTTGATGTTAGAAATCATGTTTTTATGCTCAGAGCTGCTGCATAATGATTGTTGGATGTTCTGAATGTTTACCTTTCAATTCCAGACCTTGAAACTGATTTTTAAGGCTGACTTCACATTGCAACATTCTTTTGAGCCTTATTTGTGCATGATTGAGAATATTCCAAAAAAAAATATAAATAAATAAAATAAACGTGTCTTGAGTAGGATAAAGTATTTCTTTAAGTGCGTGCAAAGTGTCAAAGTATTCTGAATCCTTTAACTGGTAGAACATACTAGCCGAAGGTTAGGTTTACTCTGAAACTTAATAAAAGAAACATATATGAAAAACCCAAAAAGAAATTATTCTTCCATTTTCTCACCTTCTCTCTCTCTTCTCCTACCTCTATTAAATATATAAATACCATAAAAACTCAAAAATACCCAAAAATATATAAAAATACCTTGTATATAGTATTTTATACTTGTAAATATGAATAAATTAATAAGTTATATATAAATGTACTATGCGATTATACTGTACATAAATAACTTATAAATGTATTATATATATTTAAATAAGTATTTAGGATGAGTTATTGATGAACCTATATTTGTGGGGCTATTTATATATTTTAATGCCTAGATATTAGATTAATAATAATATATAATAGCTTACAATATGATGTAAATAGATTAGTCTATATATTCACTTATTTGCATATCTCATGCATTGCATTCATATCTAAATATATTTAGAATTCACTTAGAATAAGTATGCATTAGTATAGTTAATTAATTAGGTTGCATTACATGCATTGTGTTATTTCACATTTCTTTTGAGAGCTATTGGATAAATAACCCTTGTTTCTTTATTCAATCTCTTTCTTCTTGGCGCAGTGACGAGCGGTTCCTCTCCAACAAGGCATTCATGGCTAGAGTTGACAAAGGCCACCACTCGATTCCACCACCGTGCCGTGAAGGGCTTCGATCTCACCTCCCACTCCGCCACTGTGGCCTCGACTGTAGAAAAGCTCTACCACTGTAGGCGTGTGGGGTGACAGCCCACATCGCCAACCGCAGAGCCCTGCAACCTCCATCACTGTGAACCAAACATCACCACACGCCTACACCACCACCACCACCATCTCCTTCTCCATCTTCGTCCTTTTCATCTTCCACTATTGTTCATCTCCTTCTACAGGAACCCAACACCAATCACCTTCACGCCGACGCTCGCTCAACTCCCCATCGCACCTCCTATGCATGATTCCTCCTTTCCACGCTCATCCGTAACGCCACCACCATCTTCCTCTTCTTCTTCCCCTACCACTTCACCTTCTTTTTCTTCAACCTCCACGCACCACCATCTTCATATCCACTCCATCGAACCACAACAGCCACCCTCGACCACCAATTTTCCTCACCATCACTGGCAAGCTCGTCGGTGTTGCTCCACCTTCCAGCCACCATGCACATGCCCTCACGGCCGTGTGTGGTTGCAGTTGCAGCAAGAACTCTCGCCGCCACCATTGCATGCTGTTGTGCTCCACTTACGCCGCCTCACCTCCACGTGCGGGTGCTCCACCAGCAGCGTGGCCCACACTCTGCCCCTCTAGCGCGCTACTCCAGTAGCAGCGTGGGTACTCTCCACACCTCCACCACGTGTCATCTCCTCCTCCCCAAGACCTGCAACAGCACAACAGCCACCAAAACCCACCACCCACTCCTTACCACTGTCGTCTCCGGCAGTCCCAGCTCTCGCCGCCGTCACCACTGTGGAGCCCTCGCTTCACTCTACCTTTGGTGTGCTCCTCGCAGCCTACCTTCCTCTCCTTCGTGCGCAAGCTCAAGGGGAAGTCATTCCCTTGTTTTGCTTCGGTAGAAGTGGTATTAGTTTTTACATTCCATTGCCATTGTCAAAAGTTTGATTTTATTTAATTAATATTATATTATGGTTGTTTTACTAGAATATCCCCCCACTTTCACATAAATACAATTTCAGCATATCTTATCATCATTATCTTGATTTAAAGTGGGTTTTGGTCTTATTAGTTGGGGGGAATCATAGGGAACATCATTTTTCTCATTTTGTGAGTTTGTAATAGGTGCGTGCCTCCCTGTGGAGACATCCCGCTCTTCTCGAGTGGTAATTTTAATTGTTTTGATTAGCAATTTTCCACCACTTAAATACTACAATGCATCATTTTATGCGTGAAAATTATTCAAAAGTGAAAGCTGTCTTTTCAAATGGTGTCGTTGCTGGGGAGCCAATGAGCCTGTTAAACTCACAAAATTTTATTTGTTCACTTTGACTTCAATTTTTGAGGCAATTCATTGATATATTCTATTGATTGTGGTGCGAGGAACACACATTCTACAATGTGTCACCCACCTTCACCTTTGAGATCAGGTGACCCTTGACATCGTCGGTGGGCCACAAATTGGGAGAAGGAGCACCACAGCCACTACACTCACGATTGAGGTGGACCTTGATTCCACCGTTGGAGGAGGTCACCTAGAGTGCTTTTATCTTCGGTGAATTGAGTAGTGTAGATTTAGACTTTAAACTTTATTTTATTTTCTTGCATATTCATTTGGTTTGAGACCCTTGTTTTGGGATACATTTTGAGGGGTTTGTTCCCCGTCATTATTTTAGACCCTTGCATGGGTAATTTTTTCATTTCTTTAGATTTAGGTTTCTATTTCCTTTCATGGATTGATTTTATTTTTCATTATTTTTGCATAAGTAGGTAAAAAAAATACACGAGCTGCTTGCTAGAAGTTGCTTGCCCCTAGGATGAATCATTTAGGATTGAATGAGCAGCATCTAGATCTAATTTCTTGTCTTGCATATTGCATGAAGAATGCTGGAATCAGGTATGCACTTCTAACTTTGGATTTCTACCTATCATGCAATTGCATTTGGATTAATTTCACGACCACCTAATCTATATTTAATAAATCTAACAAGTGGTCACATTAAATTTTCGAAAAAAGACTTTAACTAAAGTAGGAACATTAAAAACGAAGGACTTGAATTGAGAACTTATCGTGCGATTCACAAAATTTAAACTCAAAATTTTACAGTGTATGCACACTTTTCTATTTTGTTGCACTGAAGCATACATATAAACACTTTTAGGTCTTGGAACCACTAGGACAAGAGCCCTCCTACCGTTGGATTCTAAAGTGTTCAGAACTCGAGATCAAAGGTTTTGTAACTCCAAGGAGGGGGATGCCCTGTCACTGATTATTAAGGGTGGTTAAGAAATACCGTGAAAGCACAACTTCAAAGGAAGGCTTAGGCCTACTTGCATCCCTTGACCTTTCGTCCTTGGAGTACTTAACCATTTGAACTTTAGGACAAAGCACCTAAGTTCCAATTAGGTCTTTATTAAGGCATTCCGTAGGTCGACAATAGGCACATAATTGATTGGGCAATTTATATTGTCACCTACAACTAGACTTAAATTTCAAAGGCCTTAATTGATTAAAGACCTAAAAAAAGTCCTTTTGAATTGTGTTTGTGTTGTTAGTATATGCTTGGTAGGCGATCTCTGAGGAGACAACTTGTGTTTAATCCAGAACCTGAAAGAATTCTTAGGAAAGCCAACCAAGAGAGAAGAGAGATGGCCAAGGAAGGAGAAAATAGGATTGTGGAAAACCAATGATCTTTGAGAGACTATTTTATCCCTACTAGCCAACTTGGCCAAACACTAAGAAGACCTAGGGGGAACAATCCTTATGAAATCAAGAGTAGTACTATATCTCTATTCTCCTCATTTTATGGTACTTCTAGGGAGGACTTTTGCAGGCATTTGGAGGAATTCACCAAGGTCTGTTCCACAGTGAGATTGCAAGGTGTTACTGATGATGTTCAAATGCGAACCTTCTTTCCCTTCTCCCTCAAGGATAAGGTGAAAAATTGGTATCACACTCTAGATGGTAGAGTGGATACTTGGGATGCCTTGAAGGGAGAGTTTTTGAAAAAATACTTCCCCACGAGCAAAACTAATCACTATAGGAGAGAAATCATAGGTTTTGCTCAACAAGATGGAGAGCAATTTCATGATGCATGGGAGTACTTCAAAGATTTGTTATGCATATGCCCCCATCATCAAGTACCAAGATGACAACTAGTAGAAAGGTTCTACACTGGTTTAAATGATAAGCACAGGCAAACAATCGATGGTACTTGTGCGGGAACCTTTCTCACAAAAACTGAAGATGTGTCTTGGGAGCTTTTTGAGACCTTGAGTGAGAATTCTATCCACCTAAATTCTTCCTATTTGGATAGGAAACCTACTCTTATGCAATGAAAGATTGAGGCAAATGAGGCTAGGGATACCCAGAATTTAGCCTTCCAAATTCAGTTGTTGAACCAAAATATAGAAAGGCTTACGTCAAACCCTAACCAACTCACGCCAAATGCCTCCACTTCCCAAGCTTCTGAATGCTCTATTTTCTAAGGCAATACTTACGCTACTGTGGATTGTCACTTGGCCTCTCAATTCCCTGAACTTGTACAGGCGGACCTGAATATCGCCTAAGGGTTCCATCCCAAACCTCGTAATGACCCTTTTTCCAACACTTATAACGAGGGTTAGAGGAACCACCCCAATTTTTCATGGAGACTGGGGAATATCTCCAATTCAGGGAATTACAGACCCTAACCCTTTCAGACTCAACTGTATAATCAACCTCCTAACCTCTCCCAACCACCTAAGACCTCTGAGATGGATGAGCTTAAGGCCATGCAGGAGAATCAAAGCATGATTATCCAATCTCATGACAAGGCAATCAATGAGATGAATTCCCAAATAGGACACCTTGTCGAGGCTGTGAGCAAAAGGGAGATTGGGAAGCTTCCCAGTTCATCTAAGGAGAACCCTAAAGGGAAAGGGATTGTCTTTAGGGAGCATGCCCAAGAGGTAACTATTCTGAGTGGGAAAGAAATTTCCAAACCTGATGCTCCTATAATCCCACCTTCTGAAAACCCATCCACCTCGACTTTCGCCTCTACTAGAGAAGAGATACCCAACTCTCCACTTGAAATCACCTGACCAAAATAGGTTGTCCCTGTTCCACCCCTTACCCGACATGACAACCCTTCCACCTAGAGACTGAGAGTGCCCTTTCTAGAGCACTTATCCGACTCAGGGTAGACTTTTGCTGGCTCATCTAGAGCCAAAGATAGGTCGAACGAAATCATGGAGACTTTCAAGCAAGTGCAGATTTAACCTGCCTTTGCTTGAGCTATCAGGCAGATTCCATCCTATGCCTGCTTTCTAAAGGACTTATGCATGAAACAAGTCAAATCAAAAGTTGTTCTGCCTGATTCTGTTAGCTCAATTGTACAACATGGGACACCCCCAAAACTTAAAAACCTAGGAGCCCCATACATCTCGGTGGTCGTTGGTGACTTACATATAGACAAGGCTCTGCTTGATCTGGGTTCAGGGGTAAACATCCTTTTGAGCTACATATATGAACAACTTGGTGGTGGCAATCTAAAGCCTTCGCTCGTAATCCTCCAAGTTGTAGACTGATCCTTGAAGACACTACGAGGCTTATTGGAAGATGTCCTCATGAGAGTGGAGGATTTCTTCTTTCCTGTTGACTTTCTGGTATTGGACACTAACCCTACCAACAAACCAACCAAGCCCTCCATCATCTTGGGTCGCCCTTTTCTTGTGACTTCTAATGCTTCAATTACTTGTTAGATTGGGGCATTAAAAATGGACTTTGGGAATAGGAAAATTCGGCCTAATGTGTTTAATGCTTATAAACAACCTGGATTTGAGGATTGCTCCTAAGTTGAGGTGGTAGATGACCTAATTAAAGAGACAACTCCAATTTTATGTGATGACCCCTTCAGCATGTTATGCTAAATGAGCATTTCCATCTCTTGGAGGAATGTGAAGGGGATGTACTAGAACTTGAGGAGTTGCTTGGAGTTTCTACTGAGTCTCTCTCCCCATCATACCTGCCTAAGGTAGATCTGCTATTTGAGATGGGGACATCTATTATGAAATCCTCAACCATACAAGCACCCAACCTTGAACTGAAACCCCTCCCAGACACTCTCAAGTATGTATTCCTTGGGTCAAATGATAGGCTTCCGGTAATCATCTCATCTGCACTATCGGAGGTGCAAGAGGGAGCCTTGCTAAACTGCTTATCAAGGCACAAGGAAGCCATAGCTTGGACAATCACTGATATTAAGGGTATAGACTCTACACTCTGCATGCATCACATTTATACTGATGATTCCATCAAACCATTTCGAGACATGTAAAGACATCTTAACCCCAACATGAGGGAGGTGGCTGAAAAAGAGATTCTAAAGTGGTTGGATGCTGGGATCATATATTCCATCACGGATAGCAAATGGGTTAGTCAAATCCATGTGGTGCTTAAGAAGGCAGGCTTTACGGTAGAAACCAATGACCAGGGAGAACAAGTGGTGACTAGAACCTCAACTGGCTGGAGGGTCTGCATAGATTACCGTAAACTAAACTCCCCGGCAACGACGCCAAAATGTTTAAGTGAATTCGTCATTGTTTAAGATATGCATCCTAGTATACGACAAATGCGCTTAAACAAATAATTTATAAACACGAAAATCTAGAAATGAAGTCTGAGGTGGAATACAGGGAGCAAGTGTTACATTCACACGCTAATCTCAATTAAAAGTATAAATGAGCACAGGAATAAGCACAATAATGATATTCAATGAGTGATAACTACTCAAAATTGATTTGTAAAGTAAAATATGAGTATATGAAGAGTTAGCTTACGACAAAAAGATACCTAGAACAAAATAATAGTGATTTAGATCATAAATTATTAGCCTAAGCACACATATATCAATTGCTCAAATGATGTTAAATAAATGAACAGTACCCAGACATCCGATATTCAAGTCAGACGACTTAAATGTTCTCTGCTACAATACTTTTCTTCTGTTCTCTTTTCTTCTTTAGGTCTTCTCCTTCTTTCTTCTACCTTTCCTTGCTTTAGCATCTCTCCTTCTTCTTCTCTTTCTCAGCCCTTTCTCTTCTTCTCTTGACACACAAGGGCTTCGCACCTTTTCTCGCAACTATGTGTTGAGCCTCCTTCCTTCAGAGCAAACCCTCCTCCCCTGCTCTCTCTTTCCTTCCTTCCTTCTCTTTTTCTCGAACTAGGGTAATCGGGTATTTAGGTCGTGTACCTAGGTCTAGGGCTGAGGGTGTGGGTCGCAGTCGAGGAGTGATAGAGGCTTAGGCGGGTCGAGTGAGCGTGGGTGTAGTGGGACCTCACCCTGTGGTTGGAGGCAATAAACCCCAATCACAAAATCAATTTATGCATGGGTGTGTGGCCTTCCACAAACGATGTGGGACTAAATGTCCCTCCTTCGCGTGCGCCTGCGGCTGTGAGGATCTCCCAATTGGTGTCGTAGCTATGCTTGAAGTCCCTGATTGAGGACCTGGAGAGGGTCCTAGAGTGAAACCATGTCTCCTGGAGCTAAGACCTGGGCCTCGCATGGTTAGAACACCATGGACATTGTCGAAGAAGACAACGCGACGGCGGAGCTCTGACCTGGTACCTGAAATAGAGAATTAGGCCTTTCGGCCACTTCAAAACACCTCAGAAGGTTTGTCAGAAATTGGTAAATGTAATGGCAGTGGTTCTATGGAGGATGGAGGTGCGTGGTGGTCGGATGGACTCGGAGAAGGTGGTCGGTGATGGGTTTGTTCGGGGGGTCGTGTGAGTGGATGGAATGGGAAATAAAGATAAGGGTTCGGTGCATATGGATGAGGCGGAGCTCGTGGGAGTGTCGGCGAGGTGGTTGGAGTTGTGTAGCGAGCGGAGGTCCTCACTGGAGGATGGCCGGAGTGGAGAAAGATGAAGGTGATTGGCGGCATCTGATTAGCCCATAGTTGTGGGCTATTTAAGTATTTAAGTGCCTACACATTAGGTTAATTCTAACATTTATTTAGTATAAATTAGGATGTAAATAGATTAATTCATAGTTTTAATCTAATTACATAATCCATACATTGCATTCATATCTTAAGTGCATTTAGAATTAGCTTAAAATAGCATTCATCTAATTAGATAACCAATTAGGTATATTATTTTTATTAACATAGAAGTTGAGGGTCTATACATAAATAACCCTAATATTTTAATAATATTTTCTTTATTCGTCTTCTTTCAGAACGGCTGGCTGCCGCTCCAACGCCCGGGTGATGCAGTGAAGGAGCCATTCAAGGGGGAGCGGATACGGTGGATCTGGTCGGCCGCTGATTTCAAATTTGTTCAGGCCACTACAAAAGGAGCATGGAGGCAGCCGAGCTCAGAAGGCCTCCGCCACCGACCCACCACTGTGCAGAGAGAACCTCTCTCTTCCACTCCACACTGCCGGCCTCTACCGTGGCGGCGAGTCTCCACCACCATGGGCGTGTGGTATGACAGGCCACACCGCCATCCGGAGCTCGCCTGCATCACCGTGAGCACCCTAGCGTGCATCTTCCTCGCCGTCGTCGCAGACCACCACCACCTAGCTACTGATCAGCCACCCTCTCATTAACTTAAGACGTCTGGGAAATTTCCCAGACGTCTGCAGTTACCCGCTCACCTCCACTTCCTCAGCCTGCACTCTCCAACCAGCCACCAGACCGCCTGCACCCTCCACCGCTCACCGGCTGCAGACCTGCGCACGCCTGCAGATCAGCCCGCGCTCTCCTCCAACGCCTGCAGACCAGCCTGCAGCATCCTCCAACAGCCGCCTGCAGCTTCCACCGCACACGCCAACCGCCTGCAGACCACCGCGCAAGCACCCTCCTGCTGACCACCGCCCACGCACAACCGCGCCAGCGCCCTCCTGCAGACCCTCCGCGCGCCCTCCGCAGACCCTCCGCGCGCCCACGCACAACGGCTTGCAGACCGCCCAACCGACCACCGCGCACGCCAGCCGCACACGCCAGCCGCAGCAGTGCCCACGGCAGCGGCAGCAGCCACCCCCGCAGCAGCAGCAGGCGACGGACTTCACGCCAACAGGCTGCGCAAGCTGCCGGCTGCAGCACCTCCGTCGGAGCTCGTCCGGCCACCTCCGACCGCCACGCGACTCGCCGCCACCACCGATTCGAAGCCCTTGATCCAAGGGACCTCCTCCGAGCTTCCCGCGCCCGGCCATCGGCTCCTCGTCGCGCAAGACAACGGGGAAAAATTCCCCTGTTTTGCTACAGTAAAACGTTAATTAAAATTTACATTTTCTGCCATTGCCACATTTTAATCATATTCTATTCACTCTGCATTGCGGAAAATATCCTGTAGTTTCTCATAATTGCCATTTCAGCATTGTTTCTTGCTTAAACCTTAATCTAAAGGCAATCTTGGCTTGGTTCTTGTCCAAATTGACTCCGAACAAACATTTTTAAGTGGCGCAAATTTTAATACGTTATTGCCTCCCTGTGGATACGACCCGCTCCTCTGCGAGTGGTTATTTCTTATTAAAAATTGATTAGTCGATTTTTCCACCACATTAAACTACAAACGACTTAAAAGTGAAAGATCGACCGGTCAAATGGCGCTGTTGCCGGGGAGGCAACAGACGTAATAATTTCGCCTAATTTTATTTTGATTATTTGTCAATTGCACAGAGATTTGACCATTCATTATTTTCTTTTCTGTGCGAGAAAATTTATGCAAGAATCAGCCACTGTGAGAGGCGACCCTTGACGTCGCCAGACGAGAAGTGGACAAGAAATTTTGAAAGGAGGAGAAGGACGAGGACGCGCCGGACACCATTGTATTTAATCGCTAATTTAATTAGAATAGAATTAAGACTGAAGACTTAATTTTTCATTACAGTTAGTTTGAAACCCTTGTTCTGGGGCATATTTTGAGGGTTTATTCCCTGATTTTGTTTTGGACCCGTGTTGGGTAATTTTTGGGAGCCTGTTCCCTTTTCTTTAGATTTAGGTTTATTTTTTTTATTATTTCTTTTATTTGCTTGTGCATAAGTAGTTCTAAAAAAAATAGAAAAAGAAAAAAAACGAGCTGCCTGCTAGAAGCTGCCTGCCCTAGGACGAACCATTTAGGTCTGTATGAGCAGCCTCTAGATTTGCTTTTCTGCATTGCGTGCATTTTTGCATCGAAGATCGCTGGAGGCAAGGTACGCATTCTCTTACTTTGCATCCTATTTTTGATCACGCATTGCATTTGGGATTTAATGCGAAGACCACCTAATCTGTACTGAATAAATCTAACAAGTGGTCACATATTTTCTTTAGAAAAAGGACTAATTAAAGGAAGGACATTTTAAAAACCAAGGATTTGATTTTCAAACTTAGCGTGCGATTCAAAGTTCAAAATCTTTGACGGTGTATGCACACTTATTTCACTTGCACCACGGCACGTTTCTAGACACTCCTTAGGTTTGGAAATACTAGGACAAGAGCCCTCCTTTCGTTGGATTTTGAAGTGTTCGGAACTTGAGATCAAAGGTTTTGTAAATCCAAAGAGGGGGATACCCTGTCACGGATTTTTGGGGGTAGTTGAGGAGCACCGCGAAAGCACAGCTTCAAAGGAAGGCTTAGGCCTACTTGCATCCCTCGATCTTCCGTCTTTGGATTTACTTGACCATTTGAGATTTAGGGAAGAACACCTAAGCTCCAACTAGGTCTTTTTAGGTGAGCCGTAGGTCGACAATAGGCGCGTAAATTGATTGAACAAATTGTATTGTCACCTGCAATCTGACTTAAAATCAAAAGCCTAAATTGGGAAAGACCTAAAAGGTCCTTTTTGAATTGTGTCTTGCTTGGGGAATTCTGATTGAAGTGTGAGTTAGAATGGACCACATTGATTTTCATCCTTTCACATCTTGCCCACACCCTCACCCCCACTTTGCATCCTTCGATCCCAGACGCCGAGATGGTCCATTCCTTGATGGACATAATGACAATCATTGGGATCCGTTTTACTCCTATTATAGGAGTATTGGCCTAGTTAAGCCCCAAATTAGTGAGCAGAACTCAGGAGAGGGATTTGCTTTGCCCAATATCCCACATACCAAAGAAATATCCAACCCACCCTCCCTGAAAACTTATAATGGTTGGACAAACACTCCTGGGTACTATAAGCCTGAGCCTGACTTCTCTTATGATAGAAATGACCTCTCCTCTTTGAAGATGGAAATACAGAAAATGCAAAATGAAATGAGTGAATTGTTAGGAGAATCTTTGAGAGCAGGCCAACAAGAAAGAGATGAAATTAGCCACCCAATCTGCCCCATTGACGATGACGTACACCCCTCTACAATAGATGCATCTCCCGTGGGAAAGCTACACTTTAAGTTGAAGGGAAATTCTGGGGAGAATAGCTACTTTTCGAGGATCGATTTTGAAACCTCCCCATTAGATGACACTTCCTTGAGAGATCTACACTTTAGGTGGGAGGAAAAAACACATGAAAGTAGCTATGCATTGGATGAAGAACGGTGGCAACCCGAGGAAGATGATGATAAGGTTGAGTATCCACCTGATTTATATTGGAGTCAAAAGAAGGGAATGATGGTACCATTGGAAGACCTCGACCCAGATGATAGTATTTTCGTGACATTTGATGAAGTGGGTCAAAGTCAAGTTGTTAATCCTACCCTCCCTTCTGATCACGATATGGAACTCAAACCCACCCTTAGGGAACCTAACCCTAAAGAAATTGACCTATCTGAGGAGTCTGATGTAACCAATGTAAATAATTTACCTCAGATAGAGCACCCTAGGGGATCTGCTGAGATATTAAATGATTCTAGACCTCGGGTACATGATGAATTGTGTGATGAGGAGGAAGATGAATTATATGAGGAACCTACATTCAAGATTTGGAGTGACACTAAGGGTGATTATGTATTATTTGAAGAGTTAGCCCCTGAGGATGTCACAAATTTGACCAAATTAGGTTTCCTTGGCACACCCATCGATGATATTTCTCCTCATGATAAAATGATGGAAAATTTGGAAGCAATTTCTAAGATTTATGTGGATTCACATATAGACTCTGGGGAAGATTTGAGTAAAGAACAAAAACCTGGGGATGACATTGATAGGATAATCCCTAGATCTGTTGCTTCCAACCTGCCTTCATTCACTTCGAAGTCACCCTCTGATTCGCTTATATCTGAAAGCGAAATTGTGACTCCTGATGAAGAGCAGGAAGATCCACGTGATGGTGCAAGGAATGCTAGGGATGAAATTGAGGATTTAGAAAGAGTGTTTGGGATGGACACCAAGCTGATTAAACCCAACCTAGATCTTATGGCCATCCCACAACCTCGTAACTTGGACACCCTAGACGATCCTTGCCTTAGAGAATTGCTCATTTTTGTTCTGACTAGGGGGCTTAACAGACCAATATTTTCTGTAATGGAGTATCGGGTATGGATTGATGATTTCTTTAGTCAGTCCATTACCCTGGGGGTTTATCTCTATACCATTCCTTCCCCATTCTTTTTGGAGGATCCTTGTCATCCTACCCCTACCCCTTTGGAGGTTATTTTAACTGTTTATCCTTTAGAACCTCTTCTGGTGACCTGGGAAGATTTCATTCCCATTTTAGTTGGGCGAGCATTTGCTATCGGGATTCATCATTAGCTCGCCAACATCCTAGGTTACCTATTTTCTAGTCCAACTTTGCTTTGCTCATTTTTAGGGCCTATTTCTGCAATTCTTGAACCTGATTTGCAGGTTCTTCGGCTATTCAGCCCAGCTTTGACCCAGGTAATATCCTTCTATGCAATGAGGACATTGCAGATTTTAGGCATGGGGGGGTGTACTTGGGGATATACATAGCATAATTGCATACATTTGTACATATAAAAGAAAAAAAAAAAAGTTTTGAGCTTAACTGGCTAAGTCCTGCATTCTTAAGCAAATCAGAACTCTAGCGTAGACTAAATTAATTCTAGGGTCAAACTTTAGAAGCTAAATAAGCTACTAGCTTTAGACCTTTAGGGTCCTTTGTGGACTTAAAAACTTAAGTAGGAGTTAAGTTGCGGACCATTCTTCAAGAGGTTGAGGAAGGGAAGCTAGGGTTTGAGTTAAAAGGTGGGGTAGTACCTGGAGTCTTATTCTACCTTTTGGTTTACGGGTCCTTGTAACCCAAGCATCCAAATTTTTCACACTTGGTCTGGTAATTAACTTAATTTCTGAAAAGAGATTTGGTTCTCTTAGTTTTGGCTTAAGAGAGGCTTGAAAACACATTTTGATTGGAAGAGTTCCCGCCGCAGGAGAGGTCGAGTATATACTCACCTTGAGGATGCGATAATAACATATTACCTCCTCGGCGCTTGTCTCTTAGGATATCCATCCTACTGGGGGCATGTAAGCGCATTGCGCGGTTCAGGTACCATGGGCGGCTCTATCTCGAAGTGCCGATTGCCATAGGCCTGAATTCGCTTAAGAAATCCATGGGCGATACTATCCCGAAGTGTCGATTGCCAGGAGTTCTTGGGGTCGTTATGGGCGGTGCTATCTCGAAGCATCGAAAGCCAGGCACCCTTCGAGGTATGGTAATGGGGACAATGAATCCGACACAGACCGTGTTGATAGCTGATCTGAGGTTAGACTTAGAAGAATCAAACAAAAAAAAAAGTATATATATATAAAAAAAATTTTTCCTTTAACTCAAATAACTCGGACCAATGCACAAGCACGGATGCTTTAATCTCAGGGATCAATAAACTTTAGGGTAGAGTCAGAAATCAGGGAAACTTGTGCTTGCAACTCGTCTTTAGCCGACCTAGTCTGTAACTTAGCAACTACTTAGGAACCTTGGGTTTAGAACCTGAACTTAATATGCTTCTGAAGGAAGACTAAGTGAGTTGACTAGTCTACTTAGAGTGCTAGGTTTCGCTTAATTTTGCTAGGGACTAGCAAAAACTAGGCATGGGGGTATTTGATTAGCCCATAGTTGTGGGCTATTTAAGTATTTAAGTGCCTACACATTAGGTTAATTCTAACATTTATTTAGTATAAATTAGGATGTAAATAGATTAATTCATAGTTTTAATCTAATTACATAATCCATACATTGCATTCATATCTTAAGTGCATTTAGAATTAGCTTAAAATAGCATTCATCTAATTAGATAACCAATTAGGTATATTATTTTTATTAACATAGAAGTTGAGGGTCTATACATAAATAACCCTAATATTTTAATAATATTTTCTTTATTCGTCTTCTTTCAGAACGGCTGGCTGCCGCTCCAACGCCCAGGTGATGCAGTGAAGGAGCCATTCAAGGGGGAGCGGATACGGTGGATCTGGTCGGTCGCTGATTTCAAATTTGTTCAGGCCACTACAAAAGGAGCATGGAGGCAGCCGAGCTCAGAAGGCCTCCGCCACCGACCCACCACTGTGCAGAGAGAACCTCTCTCTTCCACTCCACACTGCCGGCCTCTACCGTGGCAGCGAGTCTCCACCACCGTGGGCGTGTGGTGTGACAGGCCACACCGCCATCCGGAGCTCGCCTGCATCACCGTGAGCACCCTAGCGTGCATCTTCCTCGCCGTCGTCGCAGACCACCACCACCTAGCTACTGATCAGCCACCCTCTCAGTAACTTAAGACGTCTGGGAAATTTCCCAGACGTCTGAAGTTACCCGCTCACCTCCACTTCCTCAGCCTGCACTCTCCAACCGGCCACCAGACCGCCTGCACCCTCCACCGCTCACCGGCTGCAGACCTGCGCACGCCTGCAGATCAGCCCGCGCTCTCCTCCAACGCCTGCAGACCAGCCTGCAGCATCCTCCAACAGCCGCCTGCAGCTTCCACCGCACACGCCAACCGCCTGCAGACCACCGCGCAAGCGCCCTCCTGCAGACCCTCCGCGCGCCCACGCACAACGGCCTGCAGACCGCCCAACTGACCACCGCGCACGCCAGCCGCACATGCCAGCCGCAGCAGTGCCCACGGCAGCGGCAGCAGCCACCCCCGCAGCAGCAGCAGGCGGCGGACTTCACGCCAACAAGCTGCGCAAGCTGCCGGCTGCAGCACCTCCGCCGGAGCTCGTCCGGCCACCTCCGACCGCCACGCGACTCGCCGCCACCACCGATTCGAAGCCCTTGATCCAAGGGACCTCCTCCGAGCTTCCCGCGCCCGGCCATCGGCTCCTCGTCGCGCAAGACAACGGGGAAAAATTCCCCTGTTTTGCTACAGTAAAACGTTAATTAAAATTTACATTTTCTGCCATTGCCACATTTTAATCATATTCTATTCACTCTGCATTGCGGAAAATATCCTGTAGTTTCTCATAATTTCCATTTCAGCATTGTTTCTTGCTTAAACCTTAATCTAAAGGCAATCTTGGCTTGGTTCTTGTCCAAATTGACTCCGAACAAACATTTTTAAGTGGCGCGAATTTTAATACGTTATTGCCTCCTTGTGGATACGACCCGCTCCTCTGCGAGTGGTTATTTCTTATTAAAAATTGATTAGTCGATTTTTCCACCACATTAAACTACAAACGACTTAAAAGCGAAAGATCGACCGGTCAGCATCGAGGGGTGTTTTTAGGATTTTTGGATATGGGAAAAGACTTAGAGACTAGAAGGGACCTAACTAACCCTAAACTATCAGATGAAAGGGGGATTTTCCCACACCGGTGGTATGCCAGACTTGGGGAAGAAGAAATCTCTGGTGGGAGAAACGGCGATGACAAGGGGAGATAAGAGGCGGCCGAGGGTATTGCGATGCATGGAGGAAGGTGAGGGAGAGAAATCCGCTTGCTATGGTCTATAAGAGCGGAAGAGGAAGGAGGTTGAAGGAGCTCATGGTGAATTCGGTAGGGGAGGAGGGAAGAAGGAGATTCTTCAGCCAAAAACAAGCTAAGGAGAGAAGGTTGTGCACATTGACTCTTTATAGAGCTTCAGGGGAAGCTTTAGATCAGGAAAGAGGGATTCCATGGCTTGGGCTTGAAGGAAAGGAACCCATGATTCTTGTGCATTCGCATGAGCAATCCATGGAGACTTGGGACTCCAAATTGATCCCAAATTGTTCACCTATGTGTGAACATCAATCCTACCAATTTTGGTGGGATTTGATTACCATTAGAGTATGATTCAGGCCAGTCAAAGTTGCTTGGAGGTCAGGTTTGACCTCAATGGCGGCAGGGGCTTTTGTGTGAAGATGATGACAAAGTTGGGGGACTTTATGCAAATATTTCGAAAGTTAAGGGCATAAATGAGAGAGAGAGAGTCAGACTGGACCAAAATGCAAACTAGGTCAAGCTGATCTCTGATTGGGCCTAAATTTTGGTACAAACCTAATTTGGACTCAAGGAATTTGATGGTGAAGTCAAATTAAGGTTTTGACCAAGTTTGACTAGATAAATTTCGTAGAAACCCAAATTAGGGCAACTGTTTGTCTAAGACTCTGTTTTAGGTCAAATTGGGTTCCAATGGTTGAAGAAAGCATACCAAACCTTATATAATATTTTTATAAGTTTTTTAGAAGGTTTAGGTGAATTTTATCCTGACTGAAACCTCAGTTATTTAAGCGAGTTTGTTTTTAGGATTTTAGATGTCATTTAATTTTCAAAACGCACGAAAACCTATTTTTGTCTACATGAACCTACTTATTTGACAGTTATGATCATTTGATCTTTAATTAACCCTTGGGAAACCCCGTGCTTGTTCAGAAATTAGGATATTCTGTTAAAACTGTAGTTTTATCCCTATTTTCATGTTTATTTCTCAGAATGGATTTGCAGTGAATTATGGCTTTTTGGCGATTATGTAGGAACGTTTATCAATGGACTGATGATGACGTTATCATCACTTTCCCCTGCCCTTTATTGATCAGATCCTCGAGAAATTGGTAGGGAATAAGTATTTCTACTTTTTAGATAGATATTTTGCGTATAACCAGGTTGCAGTCTTCCCTGATGACTAGGAGAAGATAACTTTCATGAGTCTTTACGGTACCTTTGCATTCAGGCATATGCCGTTTGGATTATGTAATGCACTAGTAACCTTCTAGCAGTGTATGATGTCCATTTTCTCGGACATGATTGACGAGTATGTTGAGGTTTTTATGGATGACTTCTCCATTTACGACTTATCTCTCGATCAATGTCTCCTGCACTTAGAGACTATGATGAAGAGATGTAAGGAGACTGGTTTAGTCCTTAGCTAGGAGAAGAGTCATTTCATGGTACAGAAAGGCATTGTACTTAGGCATGTTGTGTCTGAGAGGGGCTTGGAAGTAGATAAGGCCAAGGTTGATTCTATTTTCAAACTTCCATTGTCCATGAATGTCAAACAGATTAGATCCTTTCTGGGCCATGCGGGCTTTCATAGGCACTTTATTAAGAATTTCAGCAAAATTTCTAGGCTACTTTGCGACCTAGTGGCAAAGGAATCCTCCTTTGATTTTGATGCAAAGTGCACCAAGGCCTTTCATACTCTAAAGGGGGCCTTAATCTCTATGCCTATTTTCTAAGCTCTTGATTGGACACTCCCATTTGAGTTGATGTGTGATGCTTCGGATTACGCAATGGGAGTAGTCCTTGGACAAAGGGTTGAGGGAAGACCACATGTGTTGCACTATGCTAGCAAGATTTTAATCGAACCACAACAAAACTACACCGTCATTGAAAATGAATTACTTGCTGTAATTTTTGCTCAGGAAAAGTTTAGGTCTTATCTTCTTGGGTCCAAGGTGGTTATTTTCACTGATCACGTGGCAGTGAAACATCTCATTGCCAAGAAGGATTCTAAGTCACGTTTAATTAAGTGGATCCTACTCCTACAAGAATTTGAGTTGGAGGTACGTGAAAAGAAAAGAGTAGAAAATGTAGTGGTTGACCACGTGTCTCGCCTCCCACTTGATGACTCTCCATCTGGAGACATCTGCAAGACATTTCCTGATGAAACCCTTATGGCGGTAACACTGACTTCACCCTGGTATGCTGATACCGTCGATTACTTGGTCACTGGAGAGACTCCTAGCTCTTGGGATGAGCAGAAAAGGAAGATATTCATTTCCCAAGCTAGATACTTTCATTAGGAAGAGTTAGAATTATTTAGAATTGGACAAGACCAAGTACTGAGATGATGTGTGTCTGAAGGGGAGAAACAAAGTGTGTTGAGATTTTGCCATGAACTTCATTGTGAAGGATATTTTGGTGGTAAGAAAATAACTTTTAAGGTTCTCCAGTTTGATTTTTGGTGGCCTACTTTATTTAAGGATTCTCATAACTTTGTTAAGGCCTACATTAGATATCAATGGACTGGAAGGATTGAGAAACGGAATGAGATGCCCCAACACCCCATTTAACCTGTGGAAATTTTTGATGTATGGGGAATAGACTTCATGGGTCCTTTCCCTTTATCCCATGGATATGGGTATATCTTGGTGGCAGTTGATTATGTCTCCAAGTGGATAGAGGCTATTCCTACATGCACAAATGACCACTCCTTGGTCTTGAAATTTGTGAAGGCCAATATCATATCTTGCTTCGACTTCCCTAAGATGATTATAAGTGATGAGAGACCTCATTTCCAAAACCACCACTTCAATCCGATACTCAAGAGTCTGGGAGTAACTCACAAGATTCCTACCCCTTACCATCCTCAGAAGAGTGGCTAGGTTGAAGTGTCAAATAGGGAGATCAAGAATATTTTGGAAAAGACTGTTAGGCCAGATAGGAAGGATTGGTCTCAAAAGCTGGATGATGCTTTATGGGCTTATTGGATAGCCTACAAAACCCCTTTGGGTATGTCTCCCTTTCGAATAGTGTACGAGAAAGCATGCCATTTATCCATTGAGCTTCAACATAGGGCACTCTGGGCTATCCGAAGTGTCAACATGGATTTAGAAAAGATAGGTAAGGCATGACTTCTGGAATTAAGTGAGCTTGAGGAGCTGAGGAATGATGCTTATGACACCTCCCAAGCTTACAAAGAGTGAACTAAGGTCTTGTATGATAAGTGTATCCTTAGAAAGACCTTTGAGCCCAACCAACAAGTCTGGCTTTTCAATTCCAGACTTAAGCTTTTTCTAGGGAAATTGAAATCTCATTGGGATGGGCCATACATAATCACTAAAGTGCTTCCACATGGGCTTGTGGAGATCAAGAGCCCTTTCTCTTCAACAAAGCCCTTTACCGTCAACGGCCAACGGTTAAAATCATATGTTACTTTGGATGGCAATCTAGTTGACGAGGTCACTCTTGAGGAGCCTTAGCTTCTTTCATTCTCCACCTTAGGTAACATCTTCCCTTGGCTATTTGACTTCCAATAAGGACATTGTTTGAACTAGGCATGGGGAGATAGGACTTGAGGCATCTATTTATAGCATGTATACATATTGCATTCATGCATTCATATTTCATTAAAAAAAAAAGTTTTGATTTGTTGAGCTTAATTGGTTAGTCCCAACAATCTCTGTAGATGAGTTACCTAAAGTTCTGGGCTGGAACGAATGATGAGATAAGACCTTAAATGTCATGCTTCAGGAGATAAGGAAGAGATATTAGTCTTAGACCCTCAGGGCTGGGTAGGCTTAAAAATCTATGTATTTGTTAAGATACAGATTTTTCCTCAAGCAATTGAGCTACTTGAGAAGCTGATGCATTAAGTCAAGGGCTTAGGAATTATAGATCTTCTCTATTTATTCCTTGGTTTGGGGATCCTTGAAATTGAAGTGTCTTTCTCACATACACGAACTTAAAATTGGGGCAACCATGTGAATGCACCTTAACTTATATTAAAACTTAATAGAGATCCCTACGAGGCATGGCTGGCATGTCACATGCAGTAACCCCTGGGTGTGGGATGTCCAGAGCCCAACCTTGTGCCCTGAGCCTTCCTAGATTTTACTTTGGTGAAACATTTAGAATGGACAAAGGAGAGTCACTCCCCAGAAAAAGGAAAAAAGAAAAAAATGAAATGGAGAATAAGTTGGGGAGATATACACTGGGTTCGCCCTTGTGTTGACCTTAAAAAAAAAAAAAAGTGAGGAAAAAGCTGCCAAGTCTAAGTATGGTTAACCTAGGTAGGTCTAGGTAGGTGAAGGGAAAGTCCAGTCCTGGGAACGTATGGGAAGAACAAGTGTGGATGCCCATTAATCAAATTACACACTGGACATTGACACTTTAACCTTTGGGATTTACAAACTCTAGGATAAACTTAGAAGTTTGAGAAACTAATGTTCAAGACCCAAAAGTAAAGCAAATCAAGTTTGAATTTTGATTAGTACTTGGATACCTTATGGTCTAAGGTTAGTATTTCAACAAATCTCTAGAGGTAAGATATAATAAGGCATCTTGACGGTTAATTCTAGCCTAGAACTTAGGAATTCTTCATAGATGTTGCTAGGGACTAGCAAAACCTAGGCATGGGGGCATTTGATGAGCCTATATTTGTGGGCTATTATATATTTTAATGCCTAGATATTAAATTAATAATAATATATAAATAGCATAGAATAAAATGTAAATAGATTAGTCTATATATTCACTTATTTGAATATCTCATGCATTTCATTCATATCTAAAAATATTTAGAATTCACTTAGAATAATTATGCATTAGTATAGTTAATCAATTAGGTTGCATTACATACATTGTGTTATTTCACATTTCTTTTGAGAGCTATTGGATAAATAACCCTCATTTCTTTATTCAATCTCTTTCTTCTTGGCACAGCAAAGAATGGATCCTCTCCAAAAAGGCATTCATGGCTAGAGTTGACAATGAAGGTGGCAGTGAAGAGGAGTGGAGGATGTGGATCTGAACATCCCTCCTCCTCTGTCTGTTTCTCTTCCTCTGTAGCTTTAAGAGAGGAGAGAAAGCCACCAAGCTGGGAAGGCCACCACCCAATTCCACTACCGTGAAGAGCTTCGAGCTCACCACCCACTCTGCTACTGTGGGCCTTGACCATGGCAAAGCTCTACCACCATGGGCGTGTGGGGTGACAGCTCACATAGCTATCCGCAGAGCTTTGCAACCTCCATTACCGTGAACTAAACATCACCACATGCCTGCACCACCACCATCACCATCTCCTTTTCCATCTTCATCTTACTGTTCATCTCCTTCTACGTGGAATCCAACACCAATCACCTTTAGCCAATGCTCACCCAACTCCTTGTCGCACCTTCCACGCACGATCCCTCCTTTCCACGCTCATCCGCAATGCCACCACCATCTTCCTCTTCTTCTCCTGCCACTTCACCTTCTTCTTCAACAACCTCCACGCACCACCATCTTCATCTCTACACCACCGAACCACAATAGCCACCCTCAGCCAACAATTTTCCTCACCAATGTCACCGACAAGCTCGTCGGTGTTGCTCCACCTTCTAGTTGCAGTGCACGTGCCCTTATGGCCATGTGTGGTTGTAGCTGTAGCAAGAACTTTCGCTGTCACCATCGTATGCCATCGTGCTCCACCTGTGTTGCCTCGCCTCCATGCGTGGGCGCTCCACCAGTAGCACGGCCCACACTCTGCTCCTCTAGCACGTGACTCCAGCAACAGTGCGGGCACTCCCCACGCCTCCACTGTGTGTCATCTTCTCATCCTTGTGACCTGCAACAGCACAATAGCCACCGCCATCCACCACCCACTCCTCCTTGCTGCCGCCATCTCTGGCAATCCCAGCTCTCGTCGCCATCACCACCACGGAGCCCTCGCTTCACTCTACCTTTGGTGTGCTCCTTGCGGCCTACCCTCCTCTCCTCCGTGTGTCGGCTCAAGGGGAAGCCATTCCCCTGTTTTGCTATAGTAGAAGTGGTATTAGTTTTTACATTCCATTGGCATTGTCAAAAGTTGGATTTTGTTTAATTAATATTATATTGTGGCTACTTTACTAAAATACCCCTCCACTTTCACATAAATGCAATTTCAGCATATCTTATCATTGTTATCTTGATTTAAAGTGGATTTTGGTCTCATTAGTTGGGAGGAATCATAGTGAACATCATTTCTCTCATTTTGTGAGCTTGTAATAGGCACATGCCTCCCTGTGGAGATGACATGCTCCTCTCGAGTGGTAAGTTTAATTGTTTTGATTAGCGATTTCCACCACTTAAATACTACTTCGATGCATCATTTTATGTGCGGAAATTATTCAAAAGCGAAAACCGTCTTTTCAGTTATTGTATATATAACTTAATTATATAAGTATACATTAATTTGTAATAGATTATTTGTATTTAAATTAAGATAATTATAAATAAATATTTAAACTTGTATAATAGTATCTGACACTGTACATATCTATTTAAGTATTATTATACACCCTATTATACCTATAAATTGAGTTAATTATGTATTTATTGTATATAATTAAATTATTAAGTTAAAATAAAATAAATTAGTAATTTAACTTATTACTGAAGTAACTTATATTTTACACTTGTATATATTAATTTTAAATATTTTCAACCTATTTATAATATATTTATACTATATAATAATATTTATAACTAAATTATGTGTATATCTATTAATAACGTGTAATTAAACGTACATAAATTAAAATAAACATTCTAAAATAAATAAAACATGTATAACAAATACCTTATTATATATATTAACTAACTTATAATCAGTTGGATCATTCAATTATTAATTTGTTCATTAATTAAGTAATTAAGATGTAAAGTAACATGTACAAAGTACTAACTTTAAGTAATTTTTAAATATAATTAAATAATTTCTTTTCGTAAATTAACTAAATAACTATGTATCCCTATATAAGGGCTTTCCAATGGTATAATTTAGTTTAAAATTGGATGCCAAATAGGCACTCAATTTGAGGCTTAAACTTGGTCTCAATGAAAGCATTAGTGTGCCAAATTAGGTGCTACAATAATCCCATATTGGGAATTCGTGAGTGTTGTTGGTGCTATTTCAAGAATCGCGTGGGTGGGCTGAGTAGTCGTCAAGTGCAAGGAAAAAAACCTATACCCTGATACCCTCTGAGCATATTGAGCATACTATCGAGAATGGGGCTAGGAGCCTGGTTTGGTGGTCCGTGTCCGGTTCAGTTGAGTCGAATATGGGTCAAAACTATACATTAAAAAACACCTAAGTAATAACTGGGGATTGGGCCTAGTAGCGGTTCGATCTGACTCGAATGGGTGTGTGTATCCCGCGAATGCCTAGTTCCAGCCACTATAAAACCAATTTTTATTAAATGAGGCATGAGTTGGGTGTAGAGATGAGTGAAATATGGCTAAGTGTTGGAGTGTGTTGAGACTAAGTGTGAAAAAAAAAATCTAAGTGTTAACTAAGTGAATGTACTCTGTGTGTACTGTGTATGAGTATGTGTATATAGCGTACGTGTATTGTGTGGATGCACTGTATATGTATATATGAATATAAGTATATGTATATTGAATATAATATATGTATATACCGAGTATACAAGTAGAGTATAAGTGTTTTTTGCCTTTTGTGTATATAGTCTTTAGTAACGTTTTTGAAGGCTTTAGCAACACTTAAGCCTGTTAGTGTAGCCTTGTATAGTAGTTTAGTTAAGTTAGAGTTATGTATTGTGTCTATAGGGTACATAAGTATATATATATGTGTAGTATGTTGATGTATACACATCCATTTAGGTTAAATGCCTATTTATGCATGTTCTTAACCTTATAGATGTATTCCATGGCATAGCATGCATCATTCTGCATTTAGAATAGTTTGTATAAATTATAGGTTAATTCACATCCTTTTGTGGTTAGGAGAGAAGAAAATTTTTTATAGGGCCTTAGATTGATGATCCAATCGTATGGATCTAATCAGGATGACGATTAGAGTCCAACACCTCCGAAATCACCTTGATCAGAGTCTTGTAGCACCATATGCAGTTCGAGGAAGATCAACTGTAAAGGGACAAGGTGACACAATTCAAACCTTCAAATGACAAATCTGACCTCACGGATGGGTTCAGATTGACGATCGTAGTCCAATAACGTGAAAATCATTTCAATCCAACTTCTGTAGTAGTCCCAACAAGGGAAAGAAGATGGACGGCCCAGATGGTGCTACGTGGCGCCATCCAAGCTATAACCCTGCCTTAGCCTCAAAGGACACCTACGCTGAGTAATCCAAGTCGTTGGATCTCAATCCAACGGCTAAGATTCACGTAGCAGCGCTCGTTCCACCTCAAAGGAGAAGGCCTTGATGAGATCTTGACCATTGGATCGAGATTCAATGGTCGAGAGCATGTGCGCATGAATTCGACCACCCGACATTCCACGGTCTTGACTTAGTGGCTGAGAGAGCGACTATAACACTGGTGACACGCGATTGAAGCCTCGCACATGGATTTAATCTGCTGAAGCGCACGTGGGTGAAAATTGAGTCATTGATTCAGATCTAGTGGCAACAGTGAGGCCACGTGGCAGCATCGATCTTCACGGATGTGACCAGGTGGAAATGTGTGATCACATGCGTGGATGAACATGAGATTGCACACGCTTAAGAGCCTGATCCGATGGGTGCGATCCTAGAACAATCGTGGCCGTTGATCGAGCATCTAACAGCAAGCGCGTGATGACAGGTGAGCGTGTGTGAGCGCTAGTGGGTGCGTGGATTGGTCTTCAGTGATGATTGAGCTGGATCTACAGTGATGTCTTTACTGTCGTTAATTGCCCCATACTTGTTTTAGCCCCCTTTCCTCCACTATAAAAGGACCACCACCCCTCCTATTCTTTTTGATCTCTTCCTCTTCTTCCCTCACCTCCTTCAAAGCTCTAAGGAGCTGGTCCCAAGCCCAGATGCTCCTTAGAGTAGAAATATAAAAATATTTTCCCACTTCTCACCCCCCTTCATGGAGCATGCCGTGGTCATCCTCTTACTAGGATCTAGAAGTAGATCCTCGCTGCGATGCCATCTAGCCTCATCCTCCTTCCTCCAATGTCGTTCTTCTTCGTCCAACCTTTCACCACCTTCATCCAGGTGCCGTCAAAGTGAGTTGTCCTTTAAGAAACCATTGAAGGGGTTTCTTCTCAACTCATTCTATCTTTGATCGCTTTCTAGTGTAGTCTTATACTTTGAGATTAGTTGCAATAGACTCTGGTTATATATTGATACTCTCTCTCTCTTCTTTCTCTCCCTCTCTCTAATTAGTTGTAGAGTAGATTAGTTAGACAAATCCTTGCCTACTATTCTATTTATCTAAAAATACCAAAAAAATTACAAAACCCCAAAACACCAAAAGCAAGTAAAATCAAAGCATGGATTTTAAAACCAAACGTCCGCTTCCCCGTGTTTGACCTGAGGCTCACCTCGAGCTTTGGTTATAAATTTTATCTGGTAGCGGATTTTTATGCACTACGATGATGGGTTTTCCAACTCAAATCTTTTCGCACACGAAATCACGTTCATCATTTTGGTGCCGTTGCTGGGGAGGCAATGCTCTTGGATTTTTCTCGTGTTTTTTGCCTTACCTAACTTTTATCTCACTTTTTCTCTGATCTTGCTGTGATTGCAGGTACTCTTTCGAGGCGGGTGTTGAATGGGCTATCGAGGAGTTTTAAGGAGTAATCATCATAATAAAGCCTCAATCGCTCGAAAATAATTAAACTTATAACTCAGATTCTAAAATAGAGTTCGAGGTCGATCATAGGGAGCAAATATGGAACTCACACAATAATCTTCATTTAAAACAAATGAGCATAATCAATTGATCACAAAATAGATATTCAATGAATAAAATTGATTAGGTTGATATTCAATGTAATCTAATATCTCAGGAGATCATGGAATAAAAAAGAAAAGAGAATAAAAAAATAATGGTGATTTGAATCACCACTTATGATCCTTAATCTAAGCATGCATCCAAAGTATTCAAATAATTTAACAGTAATCTTCAATCAGAATTCAATGATAACTTATTACTTAAATTATTCAATAGTAACCATAATCAAATCATATCAGACGTCTTAACAGAGCATAAGGCTCTTCAGAGAGCCTTCCTCTTCTTTCTTCTTCTTTCTCAAAGCCTTCAGAAACTTAAGGCTTTCTTCCTTCTCAAGCATAAAACACAGCCCCTCTTCTTCAAAGGTTAAGGGTCACACAGGGCCAAGCCCACATGAGCAAAACCCTCCCCCTCTCTCAAGACCCAAGTATAATCGGATCATATGTCACGTTATCAGGTCATGTACAACGACTAGGCTTGCGGGTGTGCGGTCGCAAGCGAGGTGTGAGTAGGCGGGTTATCGGGTGTGCATGGTGGTGACGAACCCGACCCCTCGTGACTGGGTGAACAGCTCTGATCACAAAAACATTATATGCGTGGTCACGCTCCTTTCACTCCACAAGGTGGGACTATTGTCCCCCTCCTTCCTTCACATGCGCCAACAACAGGGGATGCTGTCTAATTGATGTAGCTACTGAGGGGCTTCCTCACAATTGAAGCCTCGAACATCTTCGAGACTTTGGAGCAGCGTCACCTGGAGATAGTGGCAGGGTCAGGATCGCTTGGAGCATGGCAATCGTGGTCGGGGAAGACGGCGGTGATGGTGAGGCATGGTGAAAACCTGAGAATCACAATATAGGCTCAAAAGCCCTGGTCAAAAGGTTCATTAGCATCATCGGAAGATGTGGAGTTTGGTGGTGGTGTCTATGTGGTGAGTGGAAGCGTGTGGTGGTTGGGCGAATTCGGAGGAGGTGAGCGTAGGTGGGTGTGTTCGGTGGATGTTTTTGGTGGAGGAAACATGGAATTGAGTGAGGGGTTTTGTTTAATGAGGTGTGGTAGAGCTTCTGAAGGTGGTAGCGAGGTGTTTTGTGGTGTGTGGCATCAGGGAGGTGTCGTCGGAGTGGAGGAAGACGGAGAGGTCGAGAGCGAATGGTGGGTCGATTTAGGAAAAAAAAGGGACAGGGAGATTTAAGGGAAGAAGGGGAAGATGCTAAACCTAACTATAGGATGAAAGGGTGAGGATTTCCACACTGGTGTGATGGCCGAACGTGGAGAAGACAGAATCTTTGGTGAGGGAGAATGGCGAGGATGAAGGAGTTGGGTGGCTCCTGCTGGTGTTGCGAGAAGAGGAGGAAGGAGGGAAGGTGTTTCCCTCTACCTATGGTATGTGGCAGAGGGCGAAGACAGAGGTTGGAGAAGCTCATTGGAGCTACGATCAGAGGCAACCAGAGAGAGGAAATCATGTAGAAGTGTGGCCTGAACTAAGATAAGGAGCATGGTTAGAAGACTTAGGAGCTTTTATAAAGCTCGGGAAGGCTCTCAAGCTTGGAGAAAAGCTTGAAGAGCTCGAAAAATTAGGGAAGAAGATCCTTGAAATTCTAAGGATTTACACAAGCTTCTTGGGCCAAATATGAGTCCAAGATGCGACTCAAGTGATTGGAGACATCCTCAAGATCATCCCTTCCAAATTTGTAAGGGATTGGTCGAGAAATCAGGGAGGTATCTCTGATTGAAGGTCACCTCTTTTGGGTTCACACTTGCCATGGTGGCAGGGACCCTTTTGTGAAGAAGATGACAAAAGCTAGGAGGCGATTTGCAATTAATTCGAATGGTAGGGGCTTGTATGTGAGAGAAAGAGTTTGACTGGATTAAAATGCGAACTAGGTTAAGATGAACTTTGATTGGGTCCAAATTTTGATACAAACCTAATTTGGACCCAAGGAATCTAGTGGTAAAGTTGGATTTTTTTTTTGAACAAGTTTAACTAGGAAATTTATGCAAAAACTCAAATTAAGGCAGAATTGTGTGTGTGACTTTTTTGAGGTTAAAATGGGTTCCAAAGGTCAAATCAAGGATACCAAATCTTAAGGAATATTTTTATGAGTTTTTGTTATCTCGACCAAAACCTCTGTTATTTAAGCGGGTCTGAAATTAGGGTTTTGGCAGTTGAATCAGTTCTCAAAGTTTGCGAAACCTTGTTTCTGTCTATGTGGACCCTCTTGTTAGACTTTAATGCTCATTAGGCCTTATATTAACCCTTGGGAAATCCCGTGATTATTCTGTATTCATGATGTGATGTTAAAACTATAGAATTAACCCTAATTTAATATATTACTCTCAGAATGGATGTGGAGGGAATTACGACTCTCTAGCGATTACGTAGAAGCGTTTATCTCTTGATTATGACTAATTAAAGCTAGTTATGACTCATGGTGATGTTATCATCATACCCTCATGCCTAACTTTGGCTAGTCCCTTAGCAAACTCTTATGGAAACAACTAGAGTTCTAGACCATGATTTGATGTTTAGATGCTTGATTTGGTCTACTCTCTAGAAATTAGGCCAGAATGCTAATAGTAGGCTTAGAGGTACTCAAGTATCAATCAAGATCCAAACTTGACCAGCTTCAGCTTGAGTCCATCGCGAAGGTTTTTAAGGCCCACAAAATCTGCCCAGAGGTTCGTTGAACCCCACAGTTAAAGCATCCGTGCGTAGAATGTAGCATGTCTATGTTTAGTTTGCCAATGCATTTTTTATGAGAGTGGTAGAAGAATTTTTATTTGGAGAGTTTTCTCTCTTTTTCTTCTTAGAATTCCCTAAATATAGCCTTGAATTGACCTTAAACACGGTCTGTATCAGAATCCTTGTCCCTACCATCAATCCTCGAAGGGTCCCTGGCTTTCGATGCTTCGAGATAGCACCGCCTATTGCAATCCCCAGAACCCTGGCTTTCAACACTTTGAGATAGTGCTGTCCATGGCATTCTGTAGCTAAATTCAGGCCCTAGCAATTGACATTTCGGGATAATCTCGCCCATGGCACCTGAACCAGCACAAGGTACTTACATGCCCCCAGTAGGATATTTAGATATCTTAGGAGACAAGCACCGATGAGACGATATGTTATTACGCATCTTCGAGGGGAATTTCCCACCTCTCTACGTCGGAAACTCATCCAATCAACTTGTGTTGTCGAGCTGCTCCTAAGCTAGATCTTCGAGGTGGCTTTTAAGAATAGAACACTTTTGGCAGATTTTTCTTTATTAAGGGCACTGAACCAGACTAAGTGTATGATTTTTGGGTGCTTAGGTTACCAAGTCCCACAAACCAAAGGGCAAGCAACGGGGCCGAATAATCCCTAAGCCTTAGACCTATTACATCAGCTTTGCATTTTCCTCAACCTCTTGAGGACTTATCTGGATCTTAACGGATGCGTGAATGTTTAAGCCCTAAAACATGCCCAAGAGGCCTAAGATCAGAACTCATACCGATCTCCTTGTCTCTTTGTTTTTAGGACTTAATTTTTCTTTTGATTAGGTCTAGAACTTAAGTAGATTCCATAATCAAGTGCTATGGCTATCATTTTTTCTTTCTTTTGATTTTGCTCCTTTTTGATATTTGAATTTTTCTCCTCAAGAAAGATTTTCATTTGAGTTCACAAAATTTCCTCCCCTTCCTTCAATTTTTTCTTTTTCATTTTTTTCATTTTTTCTTATTTTTGAATATGTATTTTTAGTGAGAACCCCTCAGAGAATTAAATTTCCATATGTTTGCACTTTAACACCCCCTATGCCTAAGTTTTGCAATGTTCTCATTGTAAACTAGGAGGGTACAAAATCAGTTTGGTTCAAAGTTTATAACAGGATCAAAGGGTGGATGAACGGGTCGAGATGATTGTTGTGAACAATTTCAAGCTTTGATACAAGTACCAAAGGTGAAGTCGGTTGTTCTAAAACTGAACTCAAGAGTGCAGTAGGAGTATAGCTCAAAAGGATAATCAGAAGGGTCTCGATTTTTGAAATAACGGGTTGCCTCCCGTTAAGCACTAAATTCAATGCCTTTAGTCGAGTAGAAGATGGTCAAGGAGAAGGGGTGGTCAAATTAGATGAGTTTTGTAGAACAAGCACCTTGATCAATAGCCTGGTTGGTTCAACCAGGTGCTTGTTCAGATCAATAGGCTAATGATGTAGCCCAAACCCAATCAGTCTGGTGATTTGATGAAGGTGGATCAATAGGTATGGAGCCCAATAGATACTTTGAGGCTCAAAAAGGGGTAGAAATGCAAATTGCGGGTTTGGTTGAGTTGGTTCAACCTTATTAGAGTAGGGATCCTCAAAAGAAAATGGCTCTGTGGAGGATGTAGCAACTCTACAGGTGAAATCAGAGAAGGATAAGAAGTGATTATCAGTTTGATCAATGTCCAAAACCCAATCAAAAGATGGAGGAGAATCATATGCAATCGGATCAGAGAGGCGTGAATCAGAGTAGAAGTTGATTTTGGTTGTGGGTCAGGGTTGAGAATGGATTTTGGAAGGCTTTGTATGTAGATCAGAAGGTGTGGCTACTTTGAGATCCAGATCATTGGCCTCAGCATCAGAATCAAAGAATGGATCATGGAAGCTAAGGTCGTAAATTGGTTCGTAATTATCAGGAAACAATGGTTCTTTGAAATCAAAGTAAGATTCAAAATCATCTGAGAATTTGTGAAGATTAATTTCTGAACCTGATTCCAGATCGGGATTTCCACCATAGAATGGATCAAGATGTGTAGAATCAGCAATCTGACTTGGATCTAACCTAATTTCAAATTTTGAGTTCAAAGAGGTGTCTTTATTAGGCATAGACACAGGCTCTTGGCTCTTAGGTTAGACCCAATCGAATCCTAGCTCTTCCAACTCCTCTGAGGAATCAATTTGTATTTCTGAGGAGGTTGGAGGGGTGTAATCATTAAACATAGTCCCATAATCGTAGTTTAGATTCAAAATCTGATTCTCTTCATAGTGGGCCTTATGATTATCCCAAATAGGTTCAGATATAGATTCTAGGTTAGAGGTAGGAATTGAGTCACTAGAATCTGGTTTATGCTCTATTGGGATGTCAGAATCATTCTCGAGAATTACCTTAATAGGATAAGGTTTGGGAATTACATTCTCGAGAAGTTCTGATTCAAGCTTATCATCACAGGTGTTTGAGGAACCTAGGCTTGATGGACTAGCTTCAAGGCTTTCTAAAGCTAGTTCAGAATCGGGAACACCTGCAATTAGATCCTCCCAACCCTCATTAAGATTAGGTATGCCAATTGTTATGAAGTTTGAATCTAATTCCATTTGGGTTAGGGGTTCACAACAACCTCTATCCTCAATCCTGAGTTTTGGGAGATCGTCAATTTCTAACTGTTGATATGGGTAAATTTGATTTATGACCTGTTTCAACATAGTTATCAAGTTTTCTCGTTTCTCAAGGTCATTTGGAGCTTTTCCCAAAGTCGTGGATTTGTCAGACATTGAAGATACTCGAAATTATGTAATCTTTCTATTTCAATGAATCCTATCATGAGAATATCCTGGGTTGAACCATTTTTCATCTATGTTAATATTGGTTGGATACGATTTGTAATAAAGGTTGTTGTTGTTGCTGAAATATTAACCTGAATCCTATTAACTGGATTTGATGTTGTGTCATAATTGTCATAGTGTCTAACGGCAGCCTCAATCATTTTCTCTTTTATGGTCATTTGGGATTCAGGTTTCTTACAAATTTTTCCTAAATTGTCAGGTTGCATTTTCAAATCAGGTGGTGGATGAAGATGTAGAATCAAATTCAGATTCAAATTTGAAGTGATCAGATCAGATCAGAAACCCCCAAGAAGATCAATTCTAATGAGAGCCTCTAGGTCAGCAACCTAGGGACCTTTCTTGTATATGTGCTCTAGAGAATAGATGAGGGACTGGATGTGAATTGGACTGTTGTAGCAGATAATCTTCACAAAAAGAGTTTAGTTTTGAAAGCCTGTCGTTGTAGTGCGATTTGCGTGGAAATCCATCAACAGATAATTTTACTGAAACTTGAAAAGAATTTCGGGTCGAACATAGGGAGGCAATGTCGATTTGAAATCCGCGATTATATTTTTTTTTGTAATTTTTGTTTAAAGGCGAGATAATCATAATGAATTGATACTATACTAGAGAGAGAGAGAACATAACACTTTATAATATGGATATGTTTTTACAACTAGAAAGTGGGAAATATTACAACTAGAAAGCAGTAAAATCTACTCTAGAAAGTAGTAAAGAGAAGGAGGTAAGAAATTATCCTCCTCATCGGCTGCTTGGAGGACAAGTCGAAACAGGCGCTGCCTGGAAGACGTAGAGCGGAGATGGAAGACGGAGAACAAAGTGGGAAGAACTGGGGGCGAGGCAGGACGTCATTGTCGCGGGATCCACTTCCGAAATGGGGATGAGAAGATGACCATGGGAGCTCCACGAACGGGATGAGAAGTGGACAAAATTTTGCTTTGAACTCTAGAGGAGCATCTCGGGTTTGGGACAAGCTTCTTTAGAGCATTGGAGAGGAAGAGAGGTGAAGGAAGGGATGATTGATATATGGGGGGAGTAGGCCTTTTCATAGGTGTAGAGGTTGGGGGCAAATAGGTCATTTTTAATCTTAAAACATTAATGTAGGGTCTTTAGTGACGAATTTATTCGTCACTAAAGCCCTGAATGTGGACGACGTGCGTGAGCCTCCCTACCTCCTCGCGCTCAATGCATAAGCCACGATCTCGTGATCTCAGTCGTCTAATCGCGAGATCAGACGGCTTAAACGCCCCATACTCGTGCCTTCATCATGCTCCTGTGCGTAAGATGGCACGTTGGATCACGTATCACTGTGCGCATACGCGATCCTCACCCATCCATCATGCCACGTCGCCCGCATCTGTGCTGCTCACACTTCATCCAACGGTGGAATCGAGCAGCTCCTGCACCTGCACCTTGATTTGAGGTACGGGGGGGTTTGAACTTGCGCCCTCATCTCCACAGAAGCACGCTTGCCCAATGTGCTATCTTGCCGCTTTGTCAAATATCTAACCGAGGTGCGCATGCTCATGGCCGTTGGATCAAGATCCAACGGCCTTGATTTGATTGTGTGGTTGGGGAGAGAGAGGGCGTAGTGGGTCCTCACCATATTAGCTGGGCTGGTTTGGGCGGTCCATCTTCATATGCTTGTAGGTGGTGCCTCTGATGTCAGATTGGATTGATTTTCACGTCGTTGGGCTACGATCGTCAATTCGAACCCATCCATGCAGTAGGATTTGTCGTTTGAAGAATGGATTTACACCACCTGACCCCTTAACCTTTGATCTTTCTCGGACTACATCTGATGCTACGAAAGTTCGATCAGGGCAATCTTGGAGTCGTTGAACTCCAATTGTCAACTCTGATCAGATCCATACGGTTTGATCTTCAATCTGAGACCTCGATTAAATATCGCCTGTCCTTGACCACCAAAAAGAGTAAATTACTATACAATTTATACACTTTGACCTAAATGCATGATGATGCATGTTATGCAATATTAAAATGCATGATGCTTCTATGACACTAAGAACATGTATAAATAAACATTTTAGGCTATTCAGATGCATACACATCACACCCCCATGCCTATCATTTGCTAGTCCCTAGCAAAAACTATATGCTAGTTATAAAAGAAGTAGGATTGGATTTCTTGGGCAAAAGTCATTCTTCAATACTAGGAGATTTTTACTAAGGACCTAAACTACAAAGACACAATAGCACCTAGGTGTCTGCCAAAATGCAGACCGCCTCAAGCCCTCACCTTATTCAAAGAAGGATCTTTTCCTTCTTTTCTTCTTTTCTAATTTTTTTTTTTTGGATTTTTGAGTTTAAGGTTTCGGAGTAGCTTTCTACAGCCACTCAACCTACCCAAGACTCGAAGAAAACCCTAAGTTCTAAGCATCTTTATGTGTGAAATGTGATAGACTCACTGATCGACGATTAGAACGGACTTCAGGTTTCTACACCCCTAGGTGACCTTAAAAAGGAATTCTGCTTAAAGGTGTATCTATTCGATCGATAGCTTTCTCTCTACTTTTATTTTTATGAGGTCAACACAAGAGCGAACCCAGCGTATATCTCCCTGGCTTATTCTACTTTTTCGCTTCTTCCTAAGTGTTTAGGAATTATATGTGCATTTCTTAAGCTGGGTTCTGGACAACCTAGCAATGGGCTGTTACCCATGATAACTTGGCAGTCATACTCTTGTAGTGAAATGTGGCTTATTTCTTTTATTTTTCTTTTATTTTCTCCTTTTCTATTTCTTTTTATTTTCTTTTTCAATATTTTTCTATTTTTTCCATTTTTTTTCTAAGTAAGTGGCTTCCGTTATCTAACATTTACTTAAAGGCAAGAGGAAAAGAATGGTCATGTGGCTGGGTTCTGGACAACCGATCAATGGGTTGTTACTCACGAAAACTTGCCAGCCATATCACCCTAGAAGGTTCATTAGCTATCCAATTTCCGTTAAATCGCTGAAAAGTGAGTCAGTGCAAGGTGTGTGTAGATGCTTAGACTTAAAATCCCCTCAAATAAGAGGGCAGGTTGATAAGTCATGTACTTATCACCCCAACTTATTTAACCAATTTGAAATTGAATTTAGAATGGTGAGGACTCAAGAAACAAATCCACATTTTAGTGGACACCCAGGCTGATTAAGCCCGAAAACCTGAAGGGTCTAAGTGTTCAGGTTCTACTGTATTATTCCCTATGGTTGAAAAATCCTAATGCCCAAGTATTCTTTTCCTAATTCAATTTTTTTTAATAAATAAAGAGAAAAATAAGTAGAATTTACAAGAATTCCATAGAGCTGATAAAATGATTTAGAAATGAATACACCCCCCCATGCCTAGCTGATGCAATGTCCTCATTGAAAATAAAAGGTATGGGATGTGGGGTAGAATGAAGAAAATATCACCTGTATTCCATGATGCTCGGGTTAGCTTTGAGTCAGACTATACAAGTGCTGAGTTTAATGCCATCAGCTAGGCGAAGTCTAGCCAAAGAAGTCACATTAAGGTTAAAGCAACCTTGTCGGAGATGGGTTCTGGAATAACACAGTCAACAAAAGGTTTCAGACGTTGTTCGTTGACCTTGAAAGAATTATTTGTCTTTGGGTCAGAGATCTCACCATCTTCATTGGGAAATATTCGATCGATGATGAACAGGTTGCTCCACTTTGACCTAAGCTTACCAGGAAAGAGCTTAAGTCGAGAATCAAAGAGGCAGACCTTCTAGTTCATCTCAAAGCTCTTGTAGGAAATCAGTTGGTCATGAAGAGCTTTGGTCCGAGCCTTATAGATCTTGGCATTCTTGTACGCATTATTTCTAATCTCCTCCAACTCAGTTAGTTGGAGCTTCCTGGTCTTTCTGGTTAAACTTAAATAAAAGTTGCATTTCTCGATCGCTCAGAATGCCTGATATTCAATCTCTATGGGTAAATGGCACACCTTTCCATACACCAGATGAAATAGTGACACGCCAATAGGCATTTTGTACGTCATAAAGTAGGCCCAAAGAGCGTCCTTAAGCTTTTGAGTCCAATCTTTTCGATTAGGCCTAACCATCTTCTATAGGATATTCTTGATCTCTCAATTGGAGCTCTCGGCCTGTCCATTCGTATGAGGGTGGTAAGGTGTGGAGATTCTGTGATTTACCCCATATTTTGTCAGTAAACTACAGAACTGGGCATTTGTGAAGTGAGTACCACCATCGCTGATGATGGCTCTTGGAATCTCGAACTGACTAAAGATGTTCTTTTTGACAAAATCGATGACCACCTTGTGATCATTGGTTTGGGTAGGGATAGCCTTGATCCACTTGGACACGTAATCAATAGCAACAAGGATGTACTGGTGTCCAAATGAAGGGAAGAAAGGTCCCATGAAATTGATGCCCTAAATGTCAAAGATTTTGATAGGAAGGATTGGGTTTAGAGACATCATCTCTCTTGGTTATGCTCCCAAGTGCCTGGCATCGGGAACACGACCTCGAGAATTCTTGGGCATCCTTGAATAAAGACGGCCAATAGAATCTATATTGAAGTATTTTTGCAGCCATCTTTTTCCTGAAGAAATGTCCACCACACGCAGATGCATGACAGAACTTAAGTATGCTTTGAAACTCATTCTTCGATACACATTGGTGAATAATCTGATCACAGCCGATACGATATAGTTCAGGGTCATCCCTGAAGTAATATTTGGCTATAGATTTAAGTCTATCCCATTGTTGCTTGGTCCAATCTTGAGGGATTTGACCAATAGCCAAATAATTTACTATGTCGTTAAACTAAGGGGTTTGGACACCTGAAATTGCCAGAATAGTCTCATCTGGAAAAGTATCAGTAATCAAAATATCCGGATGAGAAGAATCACTTAGAAGTCTCGAAGGATGATCCACCACTACATTCTGTGCCCCAGATTTATTTTTGATTTCAAGATCGAATTCTTGAAGCAGAAGAATCCATCGAATGAGCTAGGGTTTAGCATCCTTTTTGGCCAAGAGATATCTCAAGGCCGAGTGGTTGGTGAAAATTATGAAGTGAAGCCCTAAGAGATAAGCCCTGAATTTTTCTAAAGCAAAAACTACAGCTAGCAATTTCTTCTCAATAACAGTGTAATTCCTCTAGGCCTTGACCAGAGTTTTGCTAGCATAGTAGATGATAGAGGGTTTTCTGTCAATCTTTTGACCCAAAATAGCCCCAACCGCGTAAACAGAAGTGTTGATCATGATCTCAAATGGACCTGTCCAAACCGGTGGTTGTAACACCGGAGCACAAGTGACCACCGTTTTAAGAAAATCGAATGCCTTGTGGCATGATTTGTTGAAATCAAACGGTGTATCTTTGGCAAGAACGTTTCTCAGAGGGTGAGCAACCTTAGAGAAGTCCTTGATGAACCTTCTATAGAATCCCACATGACTGAGAAATGATCGAATTTGTTTGATAGATGCGGGAGGAAGTTTAGAAATAGCATCAACCTTAGCTTTATCAACTTCAATTCCTCGTTCAGAGCTTACATGACCCAAGATGATACCTTCTTGTTTCATGAAATGACTCTTTTTGCAGCTAAGGACCAATCTTGTTTTGATGCATCTTTTAAGGATCAATTAGAGATTAGCCAGGCAAGATTCAAATGAGTCTTCGAAAATGGAGAAATCATCCATGAAAACTTCCATAAATTCTCCCACCATGTCAGAAAAAATGGTTAGCATACACCTTTGAAAAGTCGCAGGTGCATTGCAAAGCTCGAATGGCATTCTACGGAAAGCAAAGGTTTCGTAGGGATAGGTGTAAATCGCCTTTTCCTAATCCTTGGGATGGATAGGGACTTGATTGTGTTTCGAGTATCGTCCAGGAAGCAGAAGTACTTTTGCCCGGATAGTCTTTCAAGGATCTGATCAATGAAGGGTAGAGGGAAATGATCATTTTTGGTGGCTGTGTTCAGCTTCCTGTAATCGATACAAACTCTTTAGGAGGAAGCTGAACAAGTTGTGACAAATTCTCCTTTCTTGTTAGTTACAACGGTAATCCCAGCTTTCTTGGGAACAATTTGCACTGGACTTAGCCATGGACTATCCGAGATCGAATAGATGATTCCTGTGTTGAGACACTTAATTATTTCTTTCTTGACCACTTCTCGCATATTAGGGTTTAATCTCCTCTGCATCTAGCGAGAAGGGTAGGATCCATCTTCCATAAAAATTCTATTATTGAAGTAAGATGGCTCAACCCCCCTAAGGTCATGGATGGTCCAACCAATTGCCTCTTTATGTTCTTTTAAGACCTTGATCAGTTTTATCTCCTGCTCCGTAGTCAATCTAGAACTAATAATCACGGGGAGCATCTTCTTATGTCCTAAAAATTGATATTTCAAACTCTTAGACAATGGTTTCAGCTCCAGCTGGGTTGGGTCTAAGATGGAAGGTAAGGAGGATGCTGAAGAAGATTCATCAGGACGATTGAGAGGAAGAGGTTGAAAGTGAACAAAATTAACAACCTCTTCAAAATGTGGTGGGTTTGCCATGGAGGGTTGTGTGTTGGGTTCATTGGTGTAGGAATAACTCTCAATAGTAGATATAGTCATGCATGTCTCAATATTCAAATAATCTTCCTTGAGTTCCCATATAAATCCACAATCCTCAAATTTATTAATCGCCTTGAAAATATCCAATTTTAGTTTCCGATCCCGAAAGGCAATTTCCATGCTATCACTCTCATAGTTGATATTGGCTTTAGCGGTAGCCAGGAACGGATGCCCCAGAATGATGGGCGTGTTCCTTAAATTCTCAAGTACATCCATGTCAAGGACAAGGAAATCTACATAAAAATAGAAGTCCTTAACCTTGACAATAACATCCTTAATAACACCTCTTGGATTTGTGATCGAACGGTGATGAGTCTCTTTCTCAACATAGTTAATTAAGTTAATTGTGCTTAATTATGTGCAAAAGAAAGTAACTTAGGTCAACTTGAATTTGTATCGATTGAGTAGTATAGGGTCAAGTTAACCTAACATTTTAGATTTTATTTCTTTTAACTGGTTGAGTCCAGGTCGTTTGCTGGGAGGCATAGCTTATTTAGAATTCACCATTAAGTCTAAGCTAATTGTTGAAAGTATAATTAAGTTTACTTTAAGAACATGAACTTTGCTTAATGATTTCAAATTAAAAAGACTGCAAAATTCTATAAGAAAATATATTTACACAAATGATCTTTTTTAACAACAAGTAAACATGTTTATTTCTTTTTATTTCTAAGAGATTAAGACAATAGAAAGTCTTACTAATGGAAATATGCCTTATTACAACATTAAACTCAAAAAGGAATTAAAAATAATGCAAGAAATTGAATCATTTCCTTCTCTTCTTTGTCTTCAGCCTCTTTCTTCTCTTCTTCTTTTACCTTTTTCTCTTTCTTTCTCTTTCTCTTTTTACTTATTTATTAATCTTCTTCTTAATCTTCTTAATCTTTTTCTTAATCTTCCTCGAGCTCATATCTTTTATAAGTCTTCTTCTCTTTCTTTCTTCTCTTCCTTTCTTTGCCTTTTCTCTTTAGTGCCTGTTCAACTTTCCTTCTCCTTACGAGCTCTCCCTTTCTTTTCCTTCTCTTCTTTTCCTTCGCTTCTTCTCCTTCTCTTCTTAGCCTTAGCATTTCTTCCTTCTGAACCCTCAGCATCCCATCCTTCAGAACTCTCGTAGACCTTTCTGAATCGAACTGATTTTTTTTTCTTTTAACCAAAAATTAGGTTTTTTTATTGGCGGTTTGGATCGGTTGGGGATACACAGCACCCCTCTCAGGGTGGGACCAGACCCTACTAGGTCCAAGCCTAGTTTATTTAGTTTCGATTTATTTCTGGTTTGCATAGTCTCGAGCCAAACAGGTCACGGCCTCCCAAGCCCATGCTCATGCCCTCACAGGCCCACACTCGCACGCCCACAGGCGCACACACACCCAGGCACACACGTGCCCACACACACACCCAATGCTCATTCGTAACCTTGCGCTGTGCGTTGTCGACTGAGGAGCCCATAACACAAAAACGTTTTATACCCATGAGGCCGCTCAGGTTCTTCCGAGGTGGGACTAAGTTTCTCCCTCCCAGACCAAACTTCAAACGACGATTCCAGACATCTCAAAGCTCCATTCCAAACAAATAAAAGCTTGTTGGAAAGCTCTTGCATTGTTCTACACAATTGAAGTGTCAATTTGATACAAAGGGGAAGTTAAGCTTTCGATTTGAAGGGCAAAGGTTTTGTGTTTGTGTACGTTCATAATGGCCTGTAGAGTGGATTTTTCAATTCTAAGTCCACAGACAGGACTTTAACTTCCAGATGAAGTGCTAAAGGAATTCAGAGGTTAATTTTGCAGCTGCTGGTGAAGGTTTAAAGCTCTCAGGAGCTTCATGAAAGGTACAGAAGCTAAAAGATTCTCAGGGAGCTTCAGATCTGTAATTCACACTCTGAAAAGTCCTAACAGACAACTAAAGGCCTAATGAATCAAATTAAACAACCTCTAGAGGTTGTTTAATTTGATTCAGAGGTTGTTTAATTTGATTTAGAGGTTGTTACAAATCCATCTGGGCAAATTTTGCATTCAAATCTCATCATAAAGCTACTGTCATCAGTTTGGGTTCAAAAATAACCCAAATTGACAGAAATCAAATTCTACAACATAATCCATCAGAGCTCATCCAAATCTCTTCTAAATCATTCATAATCATCTCAGAAACAATTTGAACTCATCAATTCGTCTGATTGAATCTAGAATCCAAGGATCAGACTCAAGTTTGATTGTAAAGCCTCGAATTTTGACTTTTTGAGTTAAGCCATTTCACAGGGAATTATCACCTTAAACATCTTCTCTTCAATCACAGGAACAGATTCAAACCCTTAGATTGATATTTCAACTAAAATTCCTAGGGTTCCAAGCTCATCGCCTGAGCTTGAAAAGGTGTTTGTTCGTCAGGATAAATCAAAGCTTATCTCAATGATTGAATCATGGAAATGAACTTACGGCACAACACTGAAGCTTTCAGATCTTTTAAATGCGACTGAAACCTATATGTCAAACATCTCCAACTCTACCGGAGTTGGAGAAGATGAAGACCTAACAAGAACTCCAGATAGTAAAATCTCAATTTAAATGTCTCAGCATGATCAGTAAACCTCAAATCAAAGTTCTGGAGCTTCACACCAAGTTTAATAGGTTGAAGATCTTGTTTTGACTCACCGAAGCTTGCTAGAGCTCTGGTGAGTCCAGAAAAAGGTGAAATGTGTACAGAAATGTGAAATTATGCCATTGATGATTCAAAAATCTTCCTGAGGTCACAAGGAACCTTAAGAACAAATAAATTCCTTCAATTGTTCATTAGAGTAAAGATTTAACAGTGAATTCATTTTACATAAAATCTGAGTTGGATTAGGCTCAGGACTTGTTTTCCCACTCAATTAAGTGGAGAAAACAAGTCAACAGATATTTGCGATAGTATATATATAGTTAATTAATGATTTGAACTACTCCTGAGCCACCATTGACAGCGAGCTCAGGAGCTTAATTAAAATTGGGCGTTTACATTATAGGCGGTAATTATTCAAATTAAAGTGAAGTTTAGGGTCTTTAGGTGATGAATAGATGATGGAGGACCTAGTGAAGGTGGAATTAGCTCAACTATTGCTGCCATGGATAGCAGGAGTAGTTGGTGGAGGTGGGGGTGGTTTAGGTGATTAAGTGATCTATTGAGTAATTAAAGATGATAGAAATGTTCATGGAAGATTCAAGAAGGTGAACGGTGACCTAAAAAGACAAAATCATTGCTCCTGACAAGCTCAAGGAGCTCGTCGGAGTTGAGGAAGACGAATGCTAAATCTAACATTACACTACCTAATCTACCTAACTAACTAACTAAACTAATCTACCTACCTAGTCTACTGTTACCTGGACGAAGGGGATAGAGGATCTCTATTGATGGCTCATAACAGAGGAGGAAATTAGAGGGTTGTCGAAAGATCTCCGGCGGGCGGTTGTGAGGTGTAGAGGAGAGCTCCTAGTAAGCACTTGTGTTAGAAGACTTGGCTGACTTTGGCGGAGGTCTAGAGCTATTGAAGATGGATGGAGGAAGTCGGATGAGGTGGAGGAAGTTCGTCGGAGTTTGGAGAGAATAGTTTATTGAAGTCAGCTTAGTGAAGAAGAGGGAAGGGAGCCAACTTGGTGGAAATCAAGGGTGTGAAGGGGTATTTATAGGTGGCGGCGACTGAGATGGAAGTGGAATCTGGACAGAGAAGTGGCTAGGAGGGGAGTAACCACCGGCATCTTCTCCGATGCCGGTAAGGTTATCTCCAACCCTAAAATAGGATTTTGGCATCAAACAGACCGGTGGATGAAAAGGAGATGATGAGCACAAGCTCTAGGAGCTTGGAGAAGAAGGGATGACGTCAGATGGGCGGTGATCAGATGGTGGATGCACCTCCTGTCGTCAGCCGTCTAGACGATTGAAGAAGGAAAGAAGAAGAAGTTCAGGGACTTGTTCGTAGTGAAACCTGAGGACCTAATGGAGAATAAGGACACAATTGAAATAAAATATAACGAGTAAAATGTAAACTCATGTTTTCAAGGTTTATTTTAATTTAAATCTTTTTCAACTTTTTATATATGATTATAAATTAGACAATTATTCTATTTAGACCTTGAATTTACATTTTTGACCTTTTTAGATTAATTTATTTAATTAAGTAATGTTACTTAAGTTATTACATACTTAGGTATATATTATACTTAAGTTAGTTAACACATTAATTAGATGAATTATTAATAATATTTTGAGTCCAATTATTAATTAAATTATTAATAATATTAATTGGATGATAATATAGCATTTTAAGCTTATTTTAAGGTCCTTTACTATTTATCCCTTATTTAATAATTAACCCATGCATTCACATATTTCTAGCTAATTAACTACGAAGACTAGTTAATTAGGGGTAATTAGAGACCATGATGAGCTTCTCATCAAACGGTCCGCAAACTGCAGCGTTACTAAGGTCGGTCGAAGTTCACCTAATCCGAACTTTTCATAAAGAGAAGTTGAAATTAGGTTAATGGATGCACCTAGATCTAAGAGTGCCCGGTCAACAGTGTAATCTCCGATAACACATGAAATCAAAGGGGCACCTGGATCTCTCTTTTTCGGAGGAAGGTGATGCAGGATAACAGAACTAGCCTACTCATAGAGTATCACCTTCCTCGGAATAGATTCCCTCAGCTTACGCTTCTGGGTGAATAAATCCTTTAAGAATTTAGCATAAGCCGGTATGTGTTTGATAGCATTGAGGAGGAGGATATTGATTTCAACATTCTTGAATATATTCAAGAGCTCCTCGTTACTATCAATAGGCTTCTTCTTCCTGGGTTTAATCAAGTCCTCAGGAAAAGGAACATGAGTCAGATCTTCGAAATCAGGTTCCTGAACCTTGATTTCTTCTTTAGAGTTCTCCTTTCTTTCCTCAGGCTCACCAGGATTTTCTTGACTAAAGTAGGGTAGGTGTGCGTCCTGGGTTTGCCTTCCACTCCTTAAAGTAACAGAGTTGGCAATGCATATAGGTTTGGGTCTTAGGGAGGGTTAGGAAAGATTGAAGGGGCTTGATTAGCCAAAAGCCCTGGATTTGATAAAGAAGCAAAAGATGGACCCTGCTCAACCGCTTGAGCATGTACTGTGGGTCTCTCTGATTCCCATACCCTTGGGCTTGATTGCCCAGATTCTGTATGTTGCACGAGTTGGGTATGGGTTGAGATGGTAGAGATCCGGGCTGATGGGTGTTAGCAATGAGCCTGGTTTGTAAGTTGTCCAGTGAGGTTTTCATTTGTTGCATGAGCTGGGGCATAGATCCTTGCATCTCTATCATCTGCTGGTTCAAATCAGCCTGCCCTACGGGTTGACGGGCATTCCAAACTGGCTGATTGACCTGATTCGGGGGCAACTAAGTATAAACTTGACCCTGACCCATTAGTCTTTGCGGAGCATAGTTGCTAGGTCGGAATTGGGTCTGCTGCCTCAGATTTTTCCAGGAGAAGTTATGGTGGTTCCTCTAACCCGGATTAAAAGCATTAGAGTATGGGTTGGACCTAACGTTCTCCTGTATAGCATAGACATCCTCATAGGGAGAGGATGGAGAGAAAGAAAGGGAAGGATCAGAGAAACTGGGATCAAAGGCTCCAATTTGGAATCTGTGGGGTTCCGAGTAATGCTGGCTCAAAGGTTGAGCTGCATCCAGTTGATTCATGAACTCCCGTCCAGAAGGAGCTTGCGAAGAATGGAATCCTGAATTCTGGGATTGAGTGGATCGAGAATTATTCACAGAATTTCTAGCCATCTACTCCTCCATCCTTTTAGTAACCAAGACCACCTTATCTAGTTTATTACAAATTAGCTCTATATCGAATGAATGAGAGTCATGGATCTCATTAACATTAGATTTGGGTTGTTGGGACTGGTTAAACGTATCCATAGAGGCATGATTGGTTGAATTTTCACTCATTTCCTCAAACAAATCATGTGCACTATCTGTGTCTTTGTTGAGGAAATTGCCTCCATAAGAAGCGTTCACATGATTTCTGAGTTGCTCAGTCAACCCGTGGTAAAAGATCTACATGAATTGCCATCTCGGCACCTTGTGGTATGGACACTTCTGCAATAAGTCCTGGAATCTCTCCCAGGCAACATGAAAATGCTCCCTTGGCCGCTGAGCAAAAGTAGTAATCGCTCACCTCAGTGCATTGGTATGCCCGACTGGAAAAAATTTCTTTAAGAAAGCTGATTTAAGATCGTTCCAAGTTGCTATCGGGCTTCCTATGGTACTGTACCAATTAGTAGTCTTATCCCTAAGAGAGTGGGGAAAGAGCCTGATGATCATTTGCTCTTCATTCACGTTTCGTGTTTTGGTGGTCTGGACCAAAGTGGTCAAGTCCTCCAAATGCTGAAATGGGTCTTCAGAGCCAAGCTGACGGGCACGGAATGCGTTTGTTTAATTATGCTATTGTAGTATGCATTCACGATGTCGGTTTTAATTTAAGAAGTGGAGTAGGTGAGTCCAAGTGTCTAACATAAGGAGGCATAAAATCAGATTATTTTGTCACTTTAGTTGTCAAAGGAATGATTGATTTGCTTGCTTGCGAGAAAATGCGAGAGAGAGAGAGAGAGTAGGGTTAGAGATCGCGTTTAAAGCATGACAATCATTTAAGAGGATGTGAGCTATAATATATGAAGCATCATCAACATATAACATGCAGTTAAAGTTTGTTTACAACTACAACAATGGATGAAAGCTTAAACAAGTTCAACATAAACTAAAGTAAATAAAGAGGGTGCGAGGAGGAGTCAAGGTGGCCACGGCGGTGGAGGGAGGCTCTGCTGGCAGCTTGACAACTCTGGGGTGGGTGTGGAATATTTGGTGGAGCTAGGAGAAGGCTAGAGTAGCTTGGAAGGTATGTGTGCATTGAATGCCTTTGAATGGGATGGTTGGGAGGGTTTATATAGATAAGAGGGGTTTCTAAACTAAGGGCTTTAGTGACATCCGGGGCATCGCTAAACCCATTCCAGAAACGTCGATGAAGCCCCTTGCCCGCCTGTCCAAGCACGTGAGCGTGCTTCCTTCGCCCGCGCGATTCGTGTGCGCACCATGTGGATCGTTCGATCAAAGTATGGACGGTGAGATTACTCCCTGAGCGTTGGCCAAATTGCGCTTGCGTGCGGGAGAGCACGCACCTCGCGCGTGATCACGCGTGTTCTTATCGGGCATGTGAGAGCACACCGCGTTGCCTCCATTTGCGTCGTTGAACGTCGATCAGACGGCCTGAATTACCCGTGACGCGCTCTGAGGCATGATTTGGGGCGTGGCGGGAGTCGAACACTCGCCTCTCGCTTGCAAGGGCGAGGCACTACCACTGTGCTGCCTTCGAGCTTAGTCATGGAGATGAGATCAGGTGCGGGCGCTACTGACCGTTGGATGGATATCCAACAGTCAGATCTTTACGCTGAAGGAGTTGGGTGCGGTGCTGAGCTCACGGAATCTCAGTCGTCTGATCCATGGATCGGACGACTTAAAATGCTTCTTCATGATGAGCGCGAGGGTCCTACTTGGGTGAGGGTGCAGTGGAGAGCACCACGTGGCTGCTTGTGGGTCGTTGATCATCAAATCAACGACCAGAACTTCTTGGGCTAGTCGAGGGAGCTCTAGATGTCGGATTTAAGTGATTTCGAGTCTGTTGGACTCCATTCGTCGATCTGAATCCATCCGTGTGGTCAGATTGCTCATATGAGGCCTGTTTCAACATGCACTTGTACATGTGGCCATTAAACATTGATTTATAAGAAATCTTAATTTTAAATGCATGCAGTGCTCCCATGCCCATCATGATATGTTATTAGTGTACATATATCCCCAAAACTAACCCCAGTTGATGGAATTATCATCATTGAATGCAGAGTTATCACAAGCCCATGGAAATGTTTGATCATGCTTAACACATAGGGCTTGATTTCAAGATCTTCGGCTGGAATCTGGACGCTGGGATGCTCCCCGTAATTTGAAGGATCATAAAAATCCTTCAAGGGATGAACACCCTGCATTCTTTGGAACCATTCTTGCATTCTCTACATTTGTTCCAGCTGCCTTTGAAACATCTCTTGTTGATTATGAGGTAGAGGAGGTTGTTGATCAGCCATGGGATCAATTTGGCCAAAATTTAATCTACGCCTCCTAGAATGATCTAATGGTCCTTCCAATCGAGGATTCAATGACCTCCTTCCAAGCATAAACTAGGAAGAGGTCGGAAGGACTGGGGATAAGAACCCTACAACACAACAAAACAAGCCTGTCCTTAAGTTGGGTAGCCTAAGGATCTACAGACTCTTAGAATCCATCTTAAGATTATAGTCGATTTACTCTACTTGTATCTAGTCAATTCAACTAGTTAGAAGGAGGGGCTGGGGAGAAGGTTCTTCCTTTGGCTTGTGCCTCCGGTTCCTAGTGTACCCTCAACCACGATAGTTTGACACTACTCCCCTAGCTAGACATAAAATTGACTAGTACAAGAAGGTTAATCGTGAATAATCTCAATCTGGGCCTCGAAGAGCGAATCAGTCCTTAAGGCCAACATCTAATCAATTTTAACTTAGGCTTAGGATTGTAGTGCTTCTGGAATGTGATGGGCCTTTAAAATGGGTTGTGCCCTTAATGATTGATTGAATATGTGTGAGTGCGTGCAAAACCAGGGTTTTCAAGCAAGATTATTTGGATGAGTGGATTTTAAGGTTCAAATCTTACTTAAGTAGCCTTTAGGGTTTAGAATTAGGTAAATTCAATCAAGTTCAAGAGGCAAACTAGATTTTCAAAACATGGGTGAAGATCTTTTCCTTTTGAAATCAAAAGTAAAGTGGAGTGCCTGGTATTGACCTAAATTATAAACCCTAAGGGAAAGCTACTTGATGAGTTGATTTTAGATGAAGTGGTGCAGCCCAAACAACTGAAATAATTGGCCTTAATGCACCACTGAGTTAGGCACATAAGTGGTTACCTAATCTGATTATTACTCAATTATTTGTTTGGCTATGTGTACTAGTTTTAAAGATTGGTTGATCGATTGAGTTTGAAAATTAGAAGCGGTTGTGTACCTTTATGTTTTTTTTATATTTTTTTCTTTTTATAAGCGAAGGGTGGGATGAGTGGAGTTGGAAATCAAACAATCAAAACTAATCCCAGGATTTATGAGAACACCTAGATTAATTAGGGTTTGAATTAGGGTTATGAAGTGAACTTTATGGAGGGGGCAAGAATGGGGAGTACTTACTGTTGTCTTCAACTGCACTTTACTCATTTCTACCGCTTGAAGATTCCCTATTGAGGTACTGATGTAAACACATTTACACTACTTAAAATGTCTATTTATGCATGTTCTTAAGCATAGGATTGCATTTCATGATATAAATATTGCATTACATGCATCATCTTGCATTTAGAGTAGTTTGAATAAAATGGAGGTTAATTGTCTCCTTTTATGTGCTTGGACAGGGCAAATATTTTATCGGGGCCTCGGATCAAAGATCCAACCGTATGGATATGATCAGGGCGACGATTGGAGTTCAACGACTCCAAGATCGCCCTAATCAGGCATCCGTAGCATCAGATAGAGACCGGGGAACCCTAGAAGATCAAGGGCCAGGATGGTGTAAATCCGCACTTCAGATGGAAAATCCGACCACACGGATGAATTCGGATCGACGATCGCAGCCGAACGACACAAAAATCGAGTCAATCCGACATCCGTGGCACCATCTACAACTTCCAGAAGATGGATAGCCAAGATGGCGCCACGTGGCGCCATCCCAGCCGCCCAATCGGCCGCAGGAGTCCTGTGAAGACCGCGCACCGTCTCCTCTCCGCCGTTGGATCTCGATCCAACGGCTACGGTCGCTCGCGTTTAAAAACGCCCGCGCGACCATTTCGCCCACGTAGCGCAGCGGCGACGCAGCTGCGGGCGAAGCGGAGGTCGCGGGTTCGAGCCGCGGAGAGGGGGTCGAAGGCGCGGGCGAGCGGGCGCGCACGAGCATCAGATGAAGATCCAACGGCCACGTGCGCCCGATAGCGCCGACGCGCAATTGGACGCTCTGGTGGGCGCGCGATCACACGCGGGCGGCGCGCTACACAGCGGGCGCGGACGCGATCTAAGCCGTCCGATCTCGCGATCGGACGGCTGAGACGACGCGGACGTGCATATGCGTTACGCGCGCAGGCCAGCCGAGTGGGCGCGCGTGGGCGTGGCGGCGACGGCGACGGCGGGGCTTTAGCGACGGTTTTATCCGTCACTAAAGACCCCTTATTTATTATTTTGAAGATGTAATGTCCATTTTGCCCCCAGTCCTTACAACTATAAAAGGAGACCCCCTCCATATGAAATTTTGATCCCTTCCTTCTCCTCTCTACCTCTCCAAAGCTCAAGAGAAGCTTGTCCCACACCCGGGATGCTTCTCGCGAGATAAAGTCCAAATTTTCGTCCCCCTTCGGAAGTGGATCCCGCGACGACGACGGCGTGCTGCTTCGTTCCCGTTCTTCTGCTTCGTCCTCCTTCGTCCCGCTTCGTTCTCCTTCGTCCAGGCGTCGTCCCGTCCGGCTCGTCCTCCAAGCGACCGTCGAGGAGGATTCTCTCTCCCTATTCTTTTTACTGCTTTCTAGTATAGATTTACTGCTTTCTAGAGTAGTCTATTCGTCCTCCGAGCGATCGTCGAGGAGGACATTTCTCCCTCCATTCTTTTAATGCTTTCTAGAGTAATTGTTTTATGTTTTCTAGTTGTAATGAAAGAACTCTTTTATGATAAATTCCTTGTCTATTCTACATCTCATTTTGATTTCCATGTATAGTATTCCTTCTCTCTCTCTTACTCCCTCTCTCTCTTTTATTTGTTGTAGATACTTAGATAGTTTAAATTGAATTTCTTGGTGACAAAAAGAAACGTGGAGTTTTTAAATCAAACGTTCGCCTCCCTGTGTTCGACCCGGAATTCTTATTTCGGTATAAATTTTATTTGTTGAACACGAATCCTTCGCTTTCGAACTACAACGACGGGTTTTCCAAAACCAAACACGTTAGCGTAGATTCTCGTTCAACATTTTGGCGCCGTTGCCGGGGAGGCAACGATCTTTGATTTCTCTTCACGTTTTGTAACTTACAAATCATTTACCTCACTTTTCTCCTTTCTTATTGTAATTGCAGGTACTCTTTTGAGGCAAGAAAAAGCGGTAGATTGGAGTAAAGTGCTGTGAAAGGTTTTGTAAGTTATCACCCATTCTTTCCCCCTCCATAGATTTCATTCGCCACATTGAATCCAAATTCCAATTAACCTAGGTGTTTGCATAAATCCTAGGAATAGTTTGGTTGTTTGGATTCTCACTCACATTCATTCCACCTTCATTTATATAAAAAAAAAGTAAAAAGATAATTTTGTGGGGTAATTTTCAACAAATACACAATGTACACCCACATTTAAAGGCACTTAACCAAATTGATTTGTTTCTACTCAACTGGGTTCTGATCTGTGGGACCAGTACACATAAAGTAACACATAAAAGAGTAGAAATCATTCTAAGTTAACCATCTTTGGGTGCCTAACTTAGTGGTGCATTTGAGGCCAATTGGTTGAGTTGATTGGGCCGCACCACTTCAAATAAAATCAACTCATCAAGTAGCTGCCAATTAGGTTCAACTCTTAGGGATCTACCAGGCACTCCACATTCTTTTTAAACTTTAAAGGAAAATATCTTCACCTATGCTTGCAAAACCTGGTGTGCCAATGAAACTTGATTGAAAACACCTAAAGTTGAATCCTAAAAGCTACTAAGCAAGATTTGAACCTTAAAATTCATCACATCAAAAATAATCTTGCTTGAAAATCACTGGTTGTGCACGCACACACAAAGCAATCAATCATTAAGGGCACAACCCATTTAAAGGGCCCATCACATTCCAAAGCACATTCAAACCTAGCCCTAAATAAAACAGAGTAGACGTTGGCCTTAAGGATTGGACTCGCTCTTCAGAACTCAGAACGAGATTATTTTCGATTAGTCTGTTTCTACTGTTCAATCTGATGTCTAGCTAAGGGAGCAGAGTCAAACGATCGCGGCTGGGGGGTACACTAGGAACCGGAGGCACAAGCCGAAGGAAGAACCTTCTCTCCAGTCCCTCCTTCTAACTGGTTGGATTGAACAGACAGAAGTAGATCAAATCGTTCCTTTATCTCAAGACGGGTTTTGAGAGTCTGTAGGTCTGTAGGCTAACCCATTTAAGGACAGGTTTGATTGTTTGTATTGCAGGGCACCTTTCTTCCTCCCGTGTCTCATGAATCCTTCCACATATTTCACGCATTCCCGCTCTTTCACTCCTGTTGTAAATTATCCTCAACATGACGATTATCCCAACTCGTATTGTAATCGACCATCAGTTAGTTGGGATAATTCGGATTGGGGATACAATTCCGGACCTCCGTGTTTAGGGTCTAACCCTGAACACTTTGATTCTCAATTCTATCCTTCTCAGAGTTGCATCAATTATAGATCGTCCTCCTTTCATGAACAACCTAATGCGATCTACAATCAAGAAGGATACACTGATCCTTACCCATCCTCTGATTTCACTGCCTTTAGGTCATCTCCATCTTTTGAACAATCTGAAATGACCTATTATCAGGATGGGTATAACAAATCTCAATTCGTTAATTCCTCTACATTGATGTCAAACCCGCCCAACCCTGAACCAACAATTTGGTTCAGGTTAATCAGGTTCAAGATAAGGTTCTGGCTAACTTGAGGAATATCATTCAATCTTTAGAAGTTCAGCCAATACCTTGCATTGAGAGATTGGAGCCCCTGATTGAAATGATTGATGATTTAAACAAGTCTTTGTTGGATTGGCTCCAGGATGTTAAGGATAAGAACCCGGGTGATTTTCTACTTGGGAAATTAGCGAAATTGAGGATGAGATTCGTGGTTGCTTTGATTCAATCTTGGAATAATTCCCAGGATGAACTCTCTTCAGGAAAGCCAATGACAGAACCTGCTCAGGCACCTGTTGGGGGGGACACGTGTTACGAAGCTGACCAGATTGAATTAAAACAACCAATTAAGGATGATTTGATTTCTTCACCTGAAATCCCTGAGCCGGGTTACGAGGAAACGTATGCCTCCTTGGAACGCAAAGTGACAAATGATTTTGGGACATACATTGATACGGATCCTGATGGTGAAGATTCAAGTTGCGAAGTCTCACACGAGTTTTCAGATCACGATTTTTGTGAGACGATTGGGCCTGAGGAATCTGATAGATCATTTGATAGCCCAATAACTGAGGAAATTGATCTTATTAGGGCACACGATACGGATCCAGAATCGCATTTTCTGGAGGAATTAATTCAATGCCCTGATTATCAGTTACACCCTGTTGAGCTTATTGATGATTCTAATTCTGAGATAATTAGACCCAAGTCAATTTTGATTTTGCCACATCATCTAGACTTGGAGATTTCAGACGGGGTGATGAATATACAAGAGGTCATGGAATTTGATATGCCGAATGAGGAGGATAGGAGCTGGGAAATTCTGATTTGGGAAGTCAATTTTGGAGGAAATGGAAGATTGAGTCGAAGGGTTCCTTTTAAACTGAAACCATCAAATCAGAACCCTTACGACATTTGTTTCGAGGATGTCAAACTCAAGCACACATTTAACGATTATCCTTTTGAGCTTCAATTCTCTGTAACCCGACATTTTGGCCTTGGGTTGCATCCTCACAAATCGCAGGCCCGACCCCGCTTGCATTCTGATTTTAGGTTTTGGGTAATTTTTATCCAGAACCTAAGATATTCTCGATTATGGGGTGTGGGTCTGCACCACAATCTGGTCCACATCTGTGGACCTCTGCTGACAGGTCAGAAGATTCTTCTGTTCATTCTAATTCTGACCTGCACATGTGAATTCTTCATTTCTTTTCTTTGTATAGTGTGCCTAGCTGAAGGCACTAAACTCAGCACATATACAGTTCTTTTTCATCTCGGAGCGGACCCGATATCCACGTAATTCAGGTGCTTTCTACGCCTTTCCACTCTGTTTTATGTCTTTTTAATACAATGAGGACATTGCATTAGATAGGCATGGGGGGATGGATATTTATCTTTGAATTCATTCGTCAGCTCCGTAGATTTGTTTTATTTTATATAAAAAAAAAAAATCAAAATTAGGAAAGAAAATTTGGGTTTAAGAAAATTTTCGATCTTAAGAAATACTATATTATGTTCTGAACACAAAGACCCTTCAGGTCTTTGGACTTAATCAGCCTATGTATCCACTAAAATGTGGATTTGTTTTTCGAGTTCTCGCCAACCTGAATTTTATTATAATTGGAATAAATAAGTTTGGGTGATAAGTACACGACTTGTCAACCCGCCCTCTGATTTAAGGGAATTTTGAGTTTTAAGCATCTACACACTTTCTTTGCACTGACTCGTTGTTTGGCGATTTTAACGGAAATTGGGTAGCTAATGAACCTTCTAGGGTGATATGGCTGGCAAGTTATCGTGGGTAACAGCCCATAGGTAGGTTGTCCAGAGCCCAGTCACTGGACCTTTCTCTTTTTGCTGCCTTTAGGTAAATCTTAGACCAGGGAAGCCACCTACTTAACAAAAAAAAAAAAAAAAAAAATCAAAAAGCAGAAAAGAACAAAAAGAAATAAGCCACACTTCGCCGCACGAGTATGGCTGGCAAGTTGTCGGTGGTAACAGCTCATCGACCGGTTGTCCAGAACCCAGCTCAGAAAATGCACTAAAAATTCCCAAAACACTTAGGAAGAAGCGGAGAAGTAGAATAAACCGGGGAGATATACACTGGATTCACCCTTGTGTTGACCCCGTTAAAAAAATAAAAGTAGGGAGAAAGCTACCGGTTGTAAAGATACACCTTTAGGCAGAATTCTTTTTGAGGTCACCTAGAGGCGTAGTAATCCGAAGTCCGTTTTAATTGCCGGTCAACGAGTCTATCACAATCACAATAACATGCTTAAAACTTAGGGTTCTCATCAAATCTTGGGTGAGTTGAATGGCCGTAGAAAGCCACTCTTAAACTCTAAAATTTGAAAATCCAAAAAAAAAAAAAAACAAAAAGAAAAAAAAAAAGAGTAAAAACAGAAAAAGAAATTTTTCTTTGAATAAGGCGAGGCTTGAGGCGGTCTGCATTTTGGCTGATACCCGGGCACTGTTGTGTCTTTGAAAGTTCAGTTCTTAAGTAGACAATTTCTTAATGATTGAAAATAACTCAGGTCCAAATAATCTAACCTAATTCTTTTATAAATAGCATATAGTTTTTGCTAGGGACTAGCAAAAGATAGGCATGGGGGTATGATGTAAACACATTTACACTACTTAAAATGTCTATTTATGCATGTTCTTAAGCATAGGATTGCATTTCATGATATAAATATTGCATTACATGCATCATCTTGCATTTAGAGTAGTTTGAATAAAATGGAGGTTAATTGTCTCCTTTTATGTGCTTGGACAGGGCAAATATTTTATCGGGGCCTCGGATCAAAGATCCAACCGTATGGATATGATCAGGGCGACGATTGGAGTTCAACGACTCCAAGATCGCCCTAATCAGGCATCCGTAGCATCAGATAGAGATCGGGGAACCCTAGAAGATCAAGGACCAGGATGGTGTAAATCCGCACTTCAGATGGAAAATCCGACCACACGAATGAATTCGGATCGACGATCGCAGCCGAACGACACAAAAATCGAGTCAATCCGACATCCGTGGCACCATCTACAACTTCCAGAAGATGGACGGCCAAGATGGCGCCACGTGGCGCCATCCCAGCCGCCCAATCGGCCGCAGGAGTCCTGTGAAGACCGCGCACCGTCTCCTCTCCGTCGTTGGATCTCGATCCAACGGCTGCGGTCGCTCGCGTTTAAAAACGCCCGCGCGACCATTTCGCCCGCGTAGCGCAGCGGCGACGCAGCTGCGGGCGAAGCGGAGGTCGCAGGTTCGAGCCGCGGTGAGGGGGTCGAAGGCGCGGGCGAGCGGGCGCGCACGAGCGTCAGATGAAGATCCAACGGCCGCGCGCGCCCGATAGCGCCGACGCGCAATTGGACGCTCTGGTGGGCGCGCGATCACACGCGGGCGGCGCGCTACGCAGCGGGCGCGGACGCGATCTAAGCCGTCCGATCTCGCGATCGGACGGCTGAGACGACGCGGACGTGCATATGCGTTACGCGCGCAGGCCAGCCGAGCGGGCGCGCGTGGGCGCTGCGGCGACGGCGACGGCGGGGCTTTAGCGACGGTTTTATCCGTCACTAAAGACCCCTTATTTATTATTTTGAATATGTAATGTCCATTTTGCCCCCACTCCTTGCAACTATAAAAGGAGACCCCCTCCATACGAAATTTTGATCCCTTCCTTCTCCTCTCTACCTCTCCAAAGATCAAGAGAAGCTTGTCCCACACCCGGGATGCTTCTCGCGAGATAAAGTCCAAATTTTCGTCCCCCTTCGGAAGTGGATCCCGCGACGACGACGGCGTGCTGCTTCGTTCCCGTTCTTCTGCTTCGTCCTCCTTCGTCCCGCTTCATTCTCCTTCGTCCAGGCGTCGTCCCGTCCGGCTCGTCCTCCAAGCGACCGTCGAGGAGGATTCTCTCTCCCTATTCTTTTTACTGCTTTCTAGTATAGATTTACTGCTTTCTAGAGTAGTCTATTCGTCCTCCGAGCGATCGTCGAGGAGGACATTTCTCCCTCCATTCTTTTAATGCTTTCTAGAGTAATTGTTTTATGTTTTCTAGTTGTAATGAAAGAACTCTTTTATGATAAATTCCTTGTCTATTCTACATCTCATTTTGATTTCCATGTATAGTATTCCTTCTCTCTCTCTTACTCCCTCTCTCTCTTTTATTTGTTGTAGATACTTAGATAGTTTAAATTGAATTTCTTGGTGACAAAAAGAAACGCGGAGTTTTTAAATCAAACGTTCGCCTCCCTGTGTTCGACCCGGAATTCTTATTTCGGTATAAATTTTATTTGTTGAACACGAATCCTTCGCTTTCGAACTACAACGACGGATTTTCCAAAACCAAACACGTTAGCGTAGATTCTCGTTCAACAGGTACCAACAAAATAATAGAAAAGAAATAAAAGCAAGTTAGAAAATAGATAAGTGCATGGAAATGTGGAAAGGAAATCGAGATTCGTTGCCATCCCGGCAACGGTGCCAAAATGTTGTCGGGATAATCTTCGCAAAAAGAGTTTAGTTTTGAAAACCCACCATTGTAGTGCGATTTGCGAGGAAATCCGTCAACAGATAATTTTACCAAAACTCAAAAAGAATTTCGGGTCGAACACAGGGAGGCTACGTCGATTTGAAATCCACGATTATATATTTTTTTTTGTAATTTTTGTTTAAAGGCGAGATAATCACAATGAATCGATACTATACTAAAGAGAGAGAGAGAGAGAGAACAAAACACTTTATAATATGGATTTGTTTTTACAGCTAGAAAGTGAGAAATATTACAACAAGAAAGCAGTAAAATCTACTCTAAAAAGTAGTAAAGAGAAGGGAGGTGAGAAATTATCCTCCTTGTTGGCTGCTTGGAGGACGAGCTAGAACGGGCTACGCTTGGAAGATGTAGAGCAGAGACGAAAGACGGAGAACGAAGTGGGAAGAATTGGGGAAGAGGCAGGATGTCATCATTGTGGGATCCACTTCCGGAATGGGGATGACAAGACGACCACGGGGGCTCCACGAACTGGATGAGAAGTGGACAAAATTTTGCTTTCAACTCTAGAGGAGTATCTTGGGTTTGGGACAAGCTTCTTTAGAGCTTTGGAGAGGGAGAGAGGTGAAGGAAGGGATGATTGATATGTGGGAGGTGTAGGCCTTTTTATGGGTGTAGAGGTTGGGGGCAAATAGGTCATTATTAACCTTAAAACATTAATGTAGGGTCTTTAGTGATGGATTTATTCACCACTAAAGCCTCGAACATAGGCAACGTGCGTGTACCTCCCCACCTCCTCACGCTCAACGCATAAGCCACAATCTCATGATTTTAGCCATCCGATCATGAGATCAGACGGCTTAAACGCACCATGCCCTTGCCTTCATCGTGTGCCTGTATGTGAGTGGCATGTTGGATCGCACGTCATCACGCGCGTGTGCGATCCTAGCCCATCCATCGAGCCACGTCACCCACATCTGTGCTGCTCACGCTTCATCCAATGGTCAAATAGAGCTAGTCTCGCGCTCGTACCTTGATTTGAGGCACGCGGAGGCTCAAACTTGCAACCTTAGTTCCGTGGAAGCACACTCGCCTAATGCGCTATCTCGTCGCTTTGTCAAATTTCTAACTGAGGCGTGCATGCTCATGGAGATCTGATCATGCGATTAAGGAGTGAGAGGGCATGGCAGGTCCTCGCCATATTAGCTGGGCTGGTTTGGGTGGCCGAGATGGCACCATGTGGCGCCATCTTGGCTGTCCATCTTCACATGCTTGTAGGTGGTGCCACGGATGTCGGATTAGATCGATTTTCGCACTATTGGGCTACAATTGTCGATACAAACCCATCCGTGTGGTCGGACTTGTCATCTGAAGAATGGATTTACACCACCTGGCCCCTTACCTCTGATCTTTCTCGGACTGCATCTGATGCTATGGAAGTCCGATCGGGGAGATGTTGGAGTCGTTGAACTCCAATCGTCTCCTTGATCAGATCCGTATGGTTTGATCTTCAATCCAAGGTCCTAATTAAATATTGCTTGTCCCTGACCACCAAAAAGAGTAAATTACTATACAATTTATACACTTTGACGTAAATGCATGATGATGCGTGTTATGTAATATTTATAATGCATGATGCTTCTACGACACTAAAAACATGCATAAATAGACATTTTAGGCTATTCAGATGCATACACATCATGGACCCAATCAAGGAACCCAACAATTTTTGGATGACTAAGGCTGTTTCAAGGTGGATGATACCTCTGAATAAAAAATCAACACACCTGAGAAATAACTAGGAAGCCAGGAAGGGAGAGCCTTGCCAAGACCCCTACATGGTAAAGCATCCCCACTAGTTACAGGGTTTCCCCCACTTGACCTTCATTGTCACTGCGGTTCCAAGTAGACTGGAATGCATGAATTGAGATGTTAAGTCTACCAATTTTAGCCTATTTTGTGCCTTGGATTTCACTTGATTATAAATTAATTCAATTTGTGACCTAATTTAGAGGTTGGTTGGCCCACAAAGTAGACTAACTTCACTTGATTTGCCCTAAAAGTTGAAGAATGAAATCTAAGTCAAGACCCAAAGATCACCCTGAATTGACTCTCAGGTTATTTGGTCAAAAGTTTTAGGGTTCAAGTGAATTTAGAGCCTGATTTTAGGGTTCTTCTAATTAGATCTTTTCAAGTAAGGGTTTGGGTAGCACACAAATGCGAGAGGGTCAATTTCCTTTAATTTAGGAAAGTGTGAACTAACACTTGAAAACCCTAGAGTAGAAACCCTAATTGGTTCTATTTCAAATCCAATTTAATCTCAAAATGTACACCTTGGGCTCAAACAAGAAGTGCGTAGTCCAAGATGATCAGAAATTAAACGTAAATCCCTAGTAGGTATAGGCAATCAAGGTAGGGATCTTCTAAATAGAATCGTCTCAACTTCAATTAAATATTGATTTGAATTCGCAAATCAAGAAACTTGCCTTAGAATGATAATTACTAATAAAATAAGGTAGGTGATTCCTAATTGTTTGTTTCCTTTTCTCTCTTCTAAAGATTAGGAGGTTGATTAGGGAAGAAGAGAGAGTTTACCTGCCCCTGGAGTGGTTGATTTGCTCAGAAGATCTTTTTGTAATGTACCTTGCAAAATCACATATAAAGCAAATAGGGCAAGTTAGTGCTTAGATAAATCAATAAAGATAAGACTAATGTGTTGAAAGTGCAAAACTTGTAAGAAAAGGTTTCAAACAAAAAAATTCATATATGCCAAAAACACCATAAAAATTAAAAATTTTTCGAAAAAGAATAAGAGGAAAAGAGGAGAAGGAAATTTTGTGAAGGAGAAAAGAAACAAAATGAAAAAGGAGCACAAAATTATGAGAAAAGGTGATAGTCATTAGTAAGGAACTAAGGAATTAACCTAAGTTCTAGACCTCATTCAAGAAAATAACTGAAAAGTGCACAATGAGATTAGTAAGAATGCAAACCTTAGGCATTCTTGAATAGACTCTTAGTACCCATTAAGATCTGGACACTCCTCAAGAGGTTGAGGAAAATGAAAAGCTGAAGTATTAGGTCTAAGGCTTAGGGAGTATTTGGCCTCGTTAACTAATTTTTGGTTTACGGGACTCAATAACCTAAGCACCCTAACCTCACACACAGCCTGGTTCAGTAAGCGTAAAAATCAGAATCACGTAGAAGCATCGCAAAATTCTGAAAAGAACACCTAGAATAGGAGCGGCCGATCAACACAAGTTGATTTGGACGAGTTCCCAGCGCGGAGAGGCGGGAAATCCCCTCGAAGATGCGCAACAAAATATCATCTCCTCGGTGCTTGTCTCTTAGGATATTTACATATCCTACTGGGGGCATGTAAGCACTCTGTTGGTTCAGATTCCATGGATGGCATTATCTCGAAGTGTCAATTGCCAGGGTCTGGATTCGGCCACGGAACACCATGGATGGGATTATCTCGAAATCTCAATAGCCAGGGTTCCGGGGGTTGCCATGGGCGGTGCTATCTCGAAGCATCGATCGCCAGGAACCCTTGAGGATTAATGATGGGAGCAAGGAATCTGATACAGACCATGTTGAAAAGCCAATCCTAGGCTAGAACTAAAAAGAAAAAGAGAGAGAAAACTCTCCAAACAGAAAAACTTTCTATCTCTCTCTTACAAAACGCACTGCGAACTGAGCCAGGGCTAAAATCATTTCAAGCACGGGTGCTTTAACCACAAAGTCCAATAAACCTTAGGTTAGTTCTTGTGGACCTTAAAAACCTTTGCTAAAGACTGAGGCTAAGGCTAGACAGATTTGGATCTTGATTGGTACTAGAGTACCTTTTAGGCCTATGGTCAGCATTCTAACCTAATCTATGCTCAAATAAAAAGCACTTATCTAAAACTATTAAAAACTTCATGGTCTAGAACAAGGGTTGAAACCTTAAGTTTTTGCTAAGGGACTAGCAAAAGCTAGGCATGGGGGTATGATGAGAACCTCATCATGAGCCATAACTAGCTCATTTTGACCTAATACAAAGGATAAAAGCTCCTACATAACTCAAGGAAAGGCTTAACTCAGAGAATTCTGAGTTTAAGAAGAAAACAAGTCATAAGGGGTAAAAATGCAATTTTACCAGTATAATCTGCATACAGGGTAATTCAGGGTCCAAACATAGGTCAAAGCAACTTAATAAGAATAAAAGTGGGATGAGATGATCTAGAAAGGGCTACAGCAATTCCAAGGAACTAAATGATAATCTGTAACCCTAAAACAACCCACTTCAATTCACGAGGTTCAAGGCAAAGTAAAAACAGAATAAACCCTCTAAAATTCATAGAAAAATAACCTATAGGGTTTAGAACCTTCAATTTGGCCTTCAGAACCCATTTTGACCTACATTGAGAACCATGCCCAATTAATAACTTAATTTGGGTTTTCGCATAAATTGACCTGTCAAACAAGGTTTAATATAGAAATGAAATTCACCATCAGATTCCTTAGGTCCTAATTAGTCATGTATAAAATCTTGAGCCTAAGAAGAAACCTCCTTGACCAACTTTACACTTTGGTCCTCATATATTTACTTTTTGGCCCTCAACTTTTGAACCCTCGCATTTTGGCCCCTAACTCTCCTTCGTTCTTTGCATTCAGGTCCCCCCTGCAAAACCTGCCAGCACCATGCTCCGGCGACCTTGCGCGGAGCATGGCGCCGCGCAGGGTGAGGGGGAGAGCCTGGCAAGTAAACCGGGGGTGCCCTGCATCGTCAGCCGTCGCAGGGACACCCCCCTGGTCGCTGTAACCCGCCATACCGGCCGTGCGAACGCACGGACGGTATGGGTTTCCATCTCCTGCGTCCTCCGGCGAGGGAGACACGTCGTCTCCCTCCGCCTTCCTCCCTGATTCGGTCCCTATAAATACCCCCGTCGCTCCACCGTTCTTCCCAGCTCGGATCTGACGGAGAAAACCCCCAACTTTCCTCTCCTCTCACTCCGGCAGACGCCCACCAGCTCCGGCGGTTCCTCCTCCTCCTCTTCGCTCTGCCGCAATACCAGCAGCAGGGACTTCTTCCCCTGCTCTTCCCACGCCACGCCGCACCCAGCTGGCGCCTCTCCGGCTCTCTGCTCGCCGCCGCCCCTTCCCCTGGGCATCTTCTTCTCCGGCGACAGTCGATACGACTGTCGCCCTGCCCCGGCCCCTTTCGTCTCCATAGCTAGGTCAGAACTCCTCCCCATCTCCCCCTCTTTCTTTTCCTCACTGTCTTTTATTTGATTAAACCCTCGACCGCTCCTGTCCACCGTCACCCCCCTCGTCTCCGACCAAACTCCGGCGAGACGCTCCCATCACCCCAGCAACCCACACGGCTCGCCGACCACCGCAGAACCTCCGCCTCCTCACCCTGATCAATCCCCGCCCTTCCACTTCCCCCACATCACCCTCTGCAACCCCACCGAACAAACCCATCCTCCGACCCACAGTCCGACCTAGGGGGGTGACGGTGGACAGGAGCGGTCGAGGGTTTAATCAAATAAAAGACAGTGAGGAAAAGAAAGAGGGGGAGATGGGGAGGAGTTCTGACCTAGCTATGGAGACGAAAGGGGCCGGGGCAGGGCAACAGTCGTATCGACTGTCGCCAGAGAAGAAGATGCCCAGGGGAAGGGGCGGCGGCGAGCAGAGAGCCGGAGAGGTGCCAGCTGGGTGCGGCGTGGCGTGGGAAGAGCAGGGGAAGAAGTCCCTGCTGCTAGTATTGCGGCAGAGCGAAGAGGAGGAGGAGGAGGAACCGCCGGAGCTGGTGGGCGTCTGCCGGAGTGAGAGGAGAGGAAAGTTGGGGGTTTTCTCCGTCAGATCCGAGCTGGGAAGAACGGTGGAGCGACGGGGGTATTTATAGGGACCGAATCAGGGAGGAAGGCGGAGGGAGACGACGTGTCTCCCTCGCCGGAGGACGCCAGAGATGGAAACCCATACCGTCCGTGCGTTCGCACGGCCGGTATGGCGGGTTACAGCGACCAGGGGGGTGTCCCTGCGACGGCTGACGACGCAGGGCACCCCCGGTTTACTTGCCAGGCTCTCCCCCTCACCCTGCGCGGCGCCATGCTCCGCGCAAGGTCGCCGGAGCATGGTGCTGGCAGGTTTTGCAGGGGGGACCTGAATGCAAAGAACGAAAGAGAGTTAGGGGCCAAAATGCGAGGGTTCAAAAGTTGAGGGCCAAAAAGTAAATATATGAGGACCAAAATGTAAAGTTGGTCAAGGAGGTTTCTTCTTAGGCTCAAGATTTTATACATGACTAATTAGGACCTAAGGAATCTGATGGTGAATTTCATTTCTATATTAAACCTTGTTTGACAGGTCAATTTATGCGAAAACCCAAATTAAGTTATTAATTGGGCATGGTTCTCAATGTAGGTCAAAATGGGTTCTGAAGGCCAAATTGAAGGTTCTAAACCCTAGAGGTTATTTTTCTATGAATTTTAGAGGGTTTATTCTATTTTTACTTTGCCTTGAACCTCGTGAATTGAAGTGGGTTGTTTTAGGGTTACAGATTATCATTTAGTTCCTTGGAATTGCTGTAGCCCTTTCTAGATCATCTCATCCCACTTTTATTCTTATTAAGTTGCTTTGACCTATGTTTGGACCCTGAATTACCCTGTATGCAGATTATACTGGTAAAATTGCATTTTTACCCCTTATGACTTGTTTTCTTCTTAAACTCAGAATTCTCTCAGTTAAGCCTTTCCTTGAGTTATGTAGGAGCTTTTATCCTTTGTATTAGGTCAAAATGAGCTAGTTATGGCTCATGATGAGGTTCTCATCATGTGTGAATTGCATGTTGCTTTCCGGCAACGGTGCCAAAATGTTGAATGGGCTATCGAGGAGCTTTAAGGAGTAATCATCATAGCAAAGCCTCAATCGCTCGGAAATAATTAAATTTATAACTCATATTCTAAAGTAGAGTCTGTGGTTGATCAGAGGGAGCAAATATGGAACTCACACAATAATCTTCATTTAAAACAAATGAGCACAATCAATTGATCATAAAATAGATATTCAATGAATAAAATTGATCAGGTTGATATTCAATGTAATCTAATATCTCAGGAGATCATGGAATAAAAAAGAAAAGAGAATAAAAAAACAATGGTGACTTGAATCATCACTTATTATCTTTAATCTAAGCATCCATCCAAAGTATTCAAATAATTCAACAGTAATCTTCAATTAGAATTCAATGTTAACTTATTACTTAAATCATTCAACAGTGACCATAATCAAATCATATCAGATGCCTTAACAAAGCACAAGGCTTTTCAGAGAGCCTTCCTCCTCTTCTTTCTCAATGCCTTTAGAAACTTAAGGCTTTCTTCCATCTCAAGCACAGAACACAACCCTTCTTCTTCAGAGGCTAAGGGTCGCACGGGGGCAAGCCCTCAATAGCAAAACCCTCCCCATCTCTCTCACAATACCTCCTCCTTTTCTCTCAAGACTCGGGTATAATCGGATCATATGTCATGTTATCGGGTCATGTATAGCGACCAGGCTTGCTGGCGTGCAGTCGCAAGCAAGGTGTGAGTAGGCGGGTTATCGGGTGTGCGTGGTGGTGAGGGAGTCGACCCCTTATGACTAGGTGAACAACCCTGATCACAAAAATAATATATACGTGGTCGCGCTCCTTTCACTCCACGAGGTTGGACTATTGTCCCCCTCCCTTCACGTGCACCAGCAGTAGGGGATGCTATCTAATTGACGTAGCTGTTGAGGGGCTTCCTCACAATTGAAGCCCTAGACATCTTCGAGACCTAGAATAATGTCACCTGGAGATAGTGGCAGGGTCAAGATCGCTTGAAGCACAATGGTCATGGTTGGGGAAGACAGTGGCGATGGCGAGGCACGGCAAAAACCTGAGAATCACAATACGATCTCAAAAGCCCTGGTCAAAAGGTTCATTAGCATTGCCGGAGGACATGGAGTCCGGTGGTGGTGTCTGTGTGGCGAGTGGAGGTGTGTGGTGGTCGGGCGAATTTGGAGGAGGTAAGCGGAGGTGGGTGTGTTCGATGGATGTTTTTGGTGGAGGAAACATGAAATTGAGTGAAGGGTTTTGTTTGGTGAGATGTGGCAGAGCTTCTGAAGGTGGTAGTAGGGTGTTTGGTGGTGTGTGGCATCAGGGAGGTGTCGCCAGAGCAGTGGAAGACGGAGAGGTCGAGGGCGAACGGTGGGTCGATTTAGGAAAAGAAAGGGATAGGGAGATTTAAGGGAAGAAGGGGAAGATGCTAAGCCTAACTATAGGATGAAGGGTTGAGGATTTCCACGCTGGTGTGATGGCCGGACGTGGAGAAGATGGAATCCCCGGTGGGGGAGAACGGCAAGGATGGAGTAGGGTGGCTCTTGTTGGTGTTGCAAGAAGTAGAGGAAGGAGGGAAGGTGTTTCCCTCTGCCTATGGTATGTGGTAGAGGGCGAAGCCGGAGGTTGGAGAAGCTTGTCGGAGCTATGGTGGGAGGTAGCCAAAGAGAGGAAATTATGAAGTGTGGCTTGAACCGAGCTAAGGAGCACAGTTATAAGACTCAGGAGCTTTTATAGAGCTTAAGTAGGTTCACAAGCTTGGAAACAAGCTTGAAGAGCTTGAAAAATTAGGGAAGAAGATCCCTAAAATTCTATGGATTCCACGAGCTTCTTGGACCAAATTTGAGTCCAAGATGCAACTCAGGTGATTAGAGACATCCTCAAGATCATCCCTTCCAAATTTGGAAGGGATTGGTTGAGAAATTAGGGAGGTATCTCTGATTGAAGGTCACCTCTTTTGGGTTCACACTTGCCATGACGGCAGGGACCCTTTTGTGAAGAAGATGACAAAAGATGGTGGGCGATTTGCAATTATTCGAAAGCTAGGAGCTTGCATGTGAGAGAAAGTGTTTGACTAGACTAAAATGCAAACTAGGTCAAGATGAACTCTAATTAGGCTCAAATTTTGGTAAAAACTTAATTTATACCCAAGGAATCTAGTGGTGAGGTTGGATTTCAGTTTTGATGAAGTTTGGCTAGAAAATTTACGTAAAAACCGCAATTAAGGTAAAATTATGTTCGTGACTTTGTTTGAGGTTAAAATGGGTTCCAAAGGTCAAATCAAGGATACCAAACCTTAAGAAATATTTTATATGAAATTTAGAAGGTTTAGATGAATTTTATCCTAACTAGAACCTATGTTATTTAAGCAGGCCTGAAATTAGGGTTTTAGGAGTTGAATCAGTTCTCAAAGTTTGTGAAACCCTATTTTTATCTTTGTGGGCCCTCTTGTTAAACTTTAATGCTCATTATACCTTAGATTAACTCTTTTGAAACCTCGTGATTATTCTGCATTCATGATATGATGTTAAAACTACAGAATTAACCTTAATTTAATGTATTACTCTCAGAATGGAAGTGTAGGGAATTACGACTCTCCAACAATTATGTAGGAGCATTTATCTCTTTGTTAGTCACTCTGAAATGAGTTTTAAAATCATTACATTGCAATATAGGTCAAATCAGTGCGAAAAATAAATACAATTTATTACTCAAATTTGAAGTCTGAGGTCGAACACAGGGAGCAAATAGGAATTTACACACTAATCTCAAATAATGTAAATGAGCACAATTATTTACTCAAAAACTAATATGCAATGTATAACATGAGTATATGAAGAGATAAAAAGAATTTTAGACAAAATAATGGTGATTTGGATCACAAATTATTAGCCTAACACATATATAGTATTTACTGAATATAATCAAATGAAGGGACAGATAATCAGACGACTTAAAGTGCATTGCTACAGTCCTCCTTCTTTCTTTTTCTTCTGCTATTCTTCTTCTTCTTCCTTCCTTTAGTTTCTTCTTCAGCCTCCTCTTCTTCTCATGCACATGGGGAACAACTTCTCAAATGGCTAAGTGTTAGCCATTACACAACAGAGCAAAACCCCCTACCCCATGCTCTCTTCCTTTATCTCTCTGGGTTTCGCCCTCCCAGGGCCACGCACATCAGGTTATTGGGTAATCGAAGGATTTGCGTACTTGGGTCCAGGGTCACTGGCGTGGTGTAGTGACCGAGGTGTGATGCTTAGACGGGTTGGGCTGTGTGGGTAAGGAGGACCTCACCCTCATGTTCGAAGGCAACAAGGTATAGAGAGAAAATCAACTTATAGCACTCCAAGTGCTCCTGTGTTTCCGAGGTGGGACTAAATCCCACCCCCTTCTTCGCGTGGCTGGCAACAGGTGGAGGTCTTTTTAATTGAAGCTGAAGCGGGTGGTGTGGTACCCAATTGACCACCTGGGTGTGTGCTTGGAAGCCTTCTGCACAGCCTGGGGATGTTGCCTGGGGCTCGCGACACCCGGAGCTCGAAGAACGAAGGCGGCGATGGCGTAGGTGGCGGAGCTTCGGCGAAGACACCTGTAGATAGGAATACAGCCTTGCGGCCAAGTTAAAATACTCCAGGACCTTTGCCTAACCATGGAAAATGTGTGGGTGGTGGTGGCATGCCGTGAGAGGGCATATGGTGGTGTGCAGAGCTTTAAGATGGTGGTGCGGCAGTGGGTCGATAGTCGAGGTGTTAGGATGAGTAATAGGAGGGGAGATGTTAGGGATTTTGTGTGGTGGAGCATAGCGGAGCTTGTGGACTAGTTGGCGAGGGGGATGGTCGTGTGTAGCAGACGGGAACCCTCACCAGAGTGGTCACCGAATATGGAGGAGATGAAGGTGTTTGGTGTCGTCGGTGGTCGGATTTGAAGAATAGAGAGAGGAGAAGAGAGTAGGGGAGATGAGGAAACTAAAGGATCTAATCTAAGGACGAAAGGGGGAGATATTCCCACGCTAGTGTGATGGTTGGACTTGGAGAAGACGAACCTCCGAAGGGAGAGACGATAGCGAAGAAGGGGTCTGGATGCCTTTGCTTTGGCCGACGAGAGGCGGAGGAAGGAGGAGAGGATAACTGTGCCTCCAATTTGACTGTTGGGGTCGCGGATGAAGGAGACGAAGAGGACCGCCGGAGCTTAGGTCGGAGCTGGCTATGGGAGAGGATGAAGAGGGTTTTGTGGCCTTAAACCTAGCTAAAGAACATGGCTGTGCCCTGGGGATCTTTTTATAGGGGTCTAGAGGTCAGTTTGAGCTTGGAAGCCAAGCTTTTAAGCTTAGGAAATGTCACTGGAGATGGAAGTTTTAAGATACCCAAATCTCTCATGCATTCGCATGAGAGATTGGGAAAGTTTAGGGCTCATGGACAGATTCAATGGGAAGAGGACTCCTCAAGGAATCTCCCTTCCAATTTTGGAAGGGATTGATTGAGCAGAGAAGGAGTTCTCTTCAATCAAAGATTGTCGAAGTTGTAGGAATAGGATTCATGGTAGGAACCTTTCTATGAAGAAGATAAGGAAGTTGGGGGGCTATTTGTAAGGAATTCAAAAGTTAAGGGTCTGACTGGACCAAAATGCAAACTTGGTCAAGATGATCTTAGATTAGGCCAAAATTTTGGTACAAACCTAATTTGGACCCAAGGAATCCAATGGTGAAGTTAGATTTAGGTTTTGAGTTTGTTTGACTAGGTAATTTATGTAAAAACCTAAATTAGGGTAAATGTCAATCTGAGACTCTATTTTGGGTCAAGACAGGTTCTGATGGTCAAATTGAAGGTACCAAACCCTAGAGAATATTTTCTATAAATTTTAGAGGGTTTTGGTGAATTTTATCCTAACCAGAACCTTAGTTAATTAAGTAGGTCTATTTTTAGGGTTTCAGAAGTCATTTAATTCTCAAAACACGCGAAAACCCTTTTCTGTCGGTATGAACCCACTTGTTGGACATTTAAGGTCATTTGACTCTTAATTACCCCCTGGAAAAACCCTTGGTTGTACTGCATTCATGATATGATGGTAAAATTACAGTTTTAACCCTATTTTCTTATCTTTCTTCTTAGAATGATCATGTAATGAATTAGGGCTCTCTGGCAGTTTATGTAGGAGCATTTATTCCCAGATAATGACTAAATTGAGCTAGTTATGGCTCATGATGGTGTTCCCATCACTCTTGATTATGAACAATTAAAGCTAGTTATGGCTGATGATGATGTTATCATCAGCGAGCCAAGGCGATTAGATTGAAGAAAAGTGTGGATGAAGGTTTTGTAAGTGTACCCCACCCCCACCCACTAGATTTTATTTCACCACCTAATAACTCAAACCCTAATTAACCTAGGAGCTTGCATAAATCATAGGTTAGTCCTGGTTGTTTTATTGTTACTTCACTCACCACACTTCACCTACCTACATAAATTAAAAATACAAAAAAAGTACTCTTCTTCTCTTGTGGGATTAAGCTAAAAGTTACACACCTTATACACCCACACACCCAAGGCACCTCACTTTAATATGATTTAATCACTTAACGGGAATCTGACCTGAGGACCCGGTACACCTGCACGACTTATACAAATAAGTGATTAGAAACAAATTAGGCTAACTACCTGTAACGACCCGATTCCCGAATCCCTACGAGACACGAGAATCGGACCGACTCGACTAATCCCAAGACCCAGTCATCCAACGAGAAGTTAACCAAAAGAGCAGTAAAATAAACCACATTCACCATGCATATAACTAGCAGTAACAAAATACAACAGTAAAGGAAAGAAACACTACAGTATACACCACCACAACAGTAAAGAAATAAACATGTACATAACAGGAAGCTTACAATAAATAGAGTACAGGGAGTAACAGAAAACTACTCACTACAGCGGAAAGAAAAGTACAAAAGGTACTACAGGTAACTCTACTGGGCTCTACTAGGCCCAGCGCCCTCCGCAACTGCTAACTCTGGCTGCTCAACACCTGGTCCTGAAAAGGTAACAAGGGTGACACGTCAGCGAAACGGTGAGTAGAGTGGCAACTAAAGGCTAGAACTAGTAGAGTGGACAGTAGCTGTTATATTTTTACTTTCTTCCTTTATACTTTTCCATTTATTCACTATTGATTTATTTCTCAGATCCTTCTCTTGATCTTGAATGTTCCTCATGGGAACGATCTTGATTGCAGCCTTTTCCGAAAAGTAGAAGTAACACGAGGTGCTCTCCTAGCTGGGAGAGTCCCCCGTGGTGGTCCTACCCTCAGTCAACCACCCCAAGGTCGCTGACAGACGTAATGGTGACTACGGCACGCACGGGTAGCTACCCCGCATTGGCACGCAGTCAGTCATTTCCGTTAACGGGTGCGCCCAAAGCACAGCATGGAACCAGTATAGGGTAGAGCCCTCTCAGTAACAGGGGCCCAGCCCCTCCACAGTCCGCGCACCCTCGCCTGCCTACCCTGGTTTGCTCAGTGGGCCTAACAAGTCGGTGTAGGTGAGCTAGCAGAACCCCGGGGCCCGTGGGGTAGCTAGTACTCTCCATACACTAGTAGCTCTCCTCGGTATTGTGTATGGGAGGGCCAAAAGTCGGTACAAAGTGGCCAGACCTAACCCTGGATCCCTGGGGCGGCTAGCTCCACTCTGCACTAAACAGGGGGACAGTCGCTCTCCTTGGTACTCCGTACTCAAGGGCCAGCTCGCTTCCCCAATCTATTCCATTCACTTTCCAGGAGTTCTACTCCTAATTCCCTGTAGGGTTCAAGCTCTTTTAACTCAGCCAACTTAGGTTTCACCGTTCCAGGTTTATGTCCATACAATTCATGTTCTCATCCGTAATTATCCATTTATAACAGGCAGCTGTTAACCAATTTACAGGTAGTTATCATTTCCTGTCCACTCTTCCAAGACTTCAATGTATATATTCAACTAGTTTTCCAGTCCTAGGATTCATGCCATACCCTAGGATCTATCATTCAATCTAGTTTTCCAGTCCTAGGATTCATGCAATACCCTAGGATCTACCATTCAATCTAATTCCTCAGTCCTAGGGTTCATGCAATGCCCTAGACTCTATCAATTGTTTCATAATTGTACAAATCTTGTTAAATAATTTAAAGGGCCACTCTACCTGCGAAATCGGGAGTACTGGGGGCGTGGTCAGCAATCCCGCGCGCCTCCGCAACCCCCCGAGTGGCAACAGAATGGAGTCCTAACACAAGGATCAACACAAGGAGTTTCTCAGAACAGTATACAATTGCTGTAAACAGGTAGAGGAAATAAATCTGGAACGAACGCAACTTGAAACGGGGAAAATGGACTCCGAACGGACCCTAAACGGGCCAAAAACGACGAGTCTGTCCAAAATCAGACGTCTGGAACTTCTTCCAGACGTCTTAAAACGTCGATCATGCCATACCTTCTTCTGCGCAGTCCTTCAAACGTCCAGAAGCTCGCTGGATCGTCTGAAGTCAGTTTCTAGATGTCCGATTGTCACCTCGGATGTCTGAAGGACCTCTTCGTCGTCAGGTACTGTGGCCAGACGTCTGATTCGCATGGGATGGCAAGCCCTCACGCCCTCCCGAACAACACCTGTGCACACACGCATCCGCTCTCATCACGAAAAGGCGCAGAAGAACACGGTGGATGGCTGCATGGTCGTACACGCGTAAAAAGGAGAAGATAGGAAATTATTGTACCTGTCAGACGTCTGGACCGTCCTCCAGACGTCTTCGGCGTCGTCTGGACGTAGGTCCAGACGTCTGATTCTGGGAAATTTTCCTAGAATCAGGACCTGGTTCGCTCTCCGCCCACGACAGACGGTCGTGCCGTGCCGTGTCTGCCTGCTGCCCAAGCTGCAGCAGCCCCTCCACGACACCCCACGCCCGCTGCTCCCCTCGCCGGCCGGCTCTAGCTGCCCTGGCAAGCTCGCACCCTTGCGGTAGAGCTTCTTCCTTTCTCTCGCAACACTCCTTCCCGCATGCTCGCCGCGGTCGTTGCTGCTGCAGCCGCTCACTCGCTTGCTTGCGCTCTCGTTGGCAGGGAGAAGGAGAAGAGGAAGGCGGAGGAGTGAGGGTGAGGGAGAGGACGAAGGTATATAAAGGCAGCGCGGGAGAGAGAGAAGAGAAGCGGCGCATCTACAGGGAGAGAGAGAGGAAAAAGAAGAACGAAGGCGGCGGGTGTAGTCTGCGTGTCTTAAAATCTGTCTGATGCCCACGTTCGTAACAATATAACAAACTCAAAGGAAGTTTCGTCCCCGAAACTTGCGCTAATTGGGGTACAGGAAAGGACAATATATATCCATAACAAACTCAAAGAGGACCGAAGCCGGTCCGGAAAGACGTACCCATGAAAAGCTCCGGGTATCACTCCCGCATCGCCGCCTCAGGCTCCCAGGTAGCCTCCTCGTACCGCTGGCTCCTCCACAAAACCTTCACCAGGGGTACTTGCTTTCGTCTCAGACTACGGACGGCTCTGTCAAGAATCAGCATTGGCCGCTCGGGGTAGGTCAGGTCGTCGCCCACCTCGACGCTCTCGTGGCTCAGGACGTGACTGGGATCGGCGACATACTTCCTGAGGTTGGACACGTGGAACACGTCGTGCACACCAGAAAGCTGAGGAGGGAGGGCAAGCCTATAAGCAACAGGTCCAACCCGCTCCAGGACCTCAAAGGGCCCCACAAACCTCGGCGTGAGCTTCCCTCTCACCCCAAACCGCTGCAGGCCCTTCATGGGCGAAACACGAAGGAAGACGTGGTCCCCAACCTCGAACTGCACCTCTCTACGTTTCCGATCCGCATAGCTCTTCTGCCTGCTCCTGACAGTGCGGAGTCACCTGTGAATCTGCTCGACTACCTCCTGACTCTGCCGGATCAGCTTGGGGCCAACCTCCCACTTGGTCCCCACCTCAACCCAACTCAAGGGTGCCGTACATCTTCGTCTGTACAGAGCCTCGTAGGGTGCCATGCTGATGCTCGAGTGATAACTGTTATTGTATGAAAACTCCGCTAGGGGCAAGTGCTCCTCCCAAGAGCCCCTCCAGTCCAGTACACAGGCACGCAAAAGGTCCTCAAGTGTCTGTATCATGTGCTCAGACTATCCGTCCATCTGGGGGTGGCAAGCTATACTGAACCTCAACCGCGTCCCCAGGGCCTGCTGAAACTCGGCCCAAAACTGGGACGTAAAGCAGGTATCCCGGTCGGATACGATCTCCCGCGGAACTCCGTGTAGACGTACCACGTCGCGGATATACCGCTCTGCCAACTGTGCTGGTCCCATAGTGACTCGAATCGGCAAGAATCGCGCCGTCTTCATCAATCTATCAACGATTACCCAAACTGCGTCGTGTCCTCGCTAGGTAACAGGTAAGCCCACCACCAAGTCCATGGTGATGCTCTCCCACTTCCACTCTGGCACTGGAAGTGGCTGTAGCGGCCCTGCAAGCCTCTGATGCTCGGCTTTCACCTGCTGGCACACTAAACACTGTGCACGAATTCACCTACATCTCACTTCATCCCCCTCCACCAAAACTCGCGTCTCAAGTCATGGTACATCTTCGTGTTTCCGGGATGTATGGTGAATCTGGAACCGTGTGCCTCAATCAGGAGCTCTCTCAACAGCTCCTCGTCTCTGGGAACGCACAGACGTCCCCTCAGGCGTAGCACCTGGTCGGTGAAAGAGAAGTCCTTCGGGTCTCCTGACAGTACTTTGTCGCACAAGGACTGCAAGTACGGGTCTGCCATCTGTCCTATGATGATGCAATCTACCAGCTCTGGCCTCGTCTGTCGTGTCACAGTCACTGCCCCACAGTGCCCCCGTAACTCTAGAGGTCGCCAACTGCCCATCTCCTCCAAAAGGCTCCAACTTTGCACCTGTAAACTGGCCAAGTGTGTGGGCGCCTTCCGGCTTAAGGCGTCAGCCACCACGTTGGCCTTTCCCAGGTGGTAGGAAATGCTACAGTCATAGTCCTTCAGGAGCTCCAACCAATGTCTCTGTCTCATGTTGAGCTCCTTCTGATCAAAAAGGTATCTGAGGCTCTTGTGATCTGTGAAAATCTTGAAGGTCTCATCGTACAAGTAGTGCCTCCAGGTCTTCAACGCGAAGACCATAGCTGCCAACTCTAGGTCGTGGGTAGGGTAGCTATGCTCATGGGGCTTTAGTTGCTGCGAAGCGTAAGTGACAACGTGACCCCTCTGCATGAGCACACCCCCTAACCCTTGCAAGGAGGCGTCCGTGTACACAACGAACCTGCCACTACTGTCAGGGATGGTGAGCACTGGAGCCGAAGTCAGTCTCTCCTTCAGCTCCTGAAAACATGCCTCACAGATGTCTGTCCAAGTGAAGAGCACGTCCTTCCGGGTCAATTGTGTCATAGGACGTGCAATCTGTGAAAAGCCCCTGATAAATCGCCTGTAGTAGCCTGCCAGTCCTAGGAAACTGCAAATCTTAGTAACCGTACGCGGTCTCTCCCCCCTGAGCACTGCCTCGACCTTGGCTGGGTCCACCACCAAGCCATCTCCAGAGATCACATGACCTAATAAGGTCACCTCCCTCAACCAGAACTCGCACTTGCTGTATTTGGCGTACAGCCTATGTCATCTCAGTGTGTCCAGAACCATCCGCAAGTGCTGTCCATGCTGCGTCTGATCTCGAGAATACATGAGCACATCATCAATGAATACCACCACGAACTGGTCCAAGTACGATCTAAACATCCTGTTCATCAGGTCCATGAAGGCATCGGGGGCATTGGTCAGCCCAAACGGCATGACCAGAAACTCGTAGTGTCCATACCGGGTGCGGAAAGCTGTCTTGGAGACGTCTGCCTCCCTGATCCTCAACTGGTGGTATCCAGACCTTAAGTCGATCTTGGAGAATACCGTGGCACCTCGCAGCTGGTCAAACAAGTCGTCGATCCTCGACAGCGGATATCTGTTCTTGATGGTGACCCTATTCAGCTGTTGGTAATCCACACAAAGGCGTAGGGTACCATCCTTCTTCTTCACAAACAGTACCGGGGCTCCCCAGGGAGACGCACTGGGCCTTACAAAGCCCTTCTCCAAAAGATCTTGCAACTGAGACTTGAGCTCTCGCAGCTCAAGCGGTGCCATCCTGTAAGGTGTGGTGGAGATGGGGCTGGTCCCTAGTACTAGTGAGATCTCAAACTTGATCTCACGCTTGGGCGGTAGTCCTGGCAACTCGTCTGGGAATACGTCGGGGTACTCTCTGACCACCGGGATACTCTGGAAGTCTGCCACAAGGCTGGGCTCTGCCACCACACAAGCTAGGAAGCCCTCACACCCCTGGCTCAAAAGTCTTGCCACCCGAAGTGCAGAAATGCACCTGAAGCCTCCATCCACTGGCTGACCGTGGAACTCGAAAGAAGGCAACTCCGGTATGGAGAAGACGATCTTCCTCTCAAAACAGTTCACCAAAGCGTGGTAAGCGGACAGCTAGTCCATCCTCAGAATAACGCCAAAGTCCTCCATCTGTATCATAATCAGGTCAGCGGGAAGGCTCTGAGCCCCAATACTAACCTCGCAACCCGTGTATACCTCCTCAGCTACAAATAGCTGACCACTCGGACCTCTGATCACGAACGGATCCTCTAACAGCATGTAATCCTGGCCCAAACTAACTGCGAAACTGGCTGCGACAAACGAGTGCGTAGCACCGGAATCGAAAAGCGTGTAAACGAGTCTGTCGGAAACTGAGACCATACCTGCCACCACAGATCCCGAAGCTCTGGCATCCCTGTGTGTCAGGGCGTTGATACGCCCCTCAGCCCTAGGTGTGGACGAAGCAGCCACACTCTACGTCGGACGGGTAGCTGCTGGCCGGTACCCTCCTCGTGGCTGCTGTCCTCCTCCTCGCGCCTAGAAACCGCGGCCTCTTACTTGCCCCCTAGTGCTTGGTGCGGGAAGCGTCTGCTGACCTCCTACCCTAGATGGGCAGTCCCTCCTGATGTGGCCCGGCTGGCCACACTGGTAGCAAAGGGGAAGCCGACTCCCGCCCTCAATGGGTCCCTGCTGTCGGCTGGGCGGGGGTCTGGTGCTGGCAACTGGCCCTTGTCGAGGGCCCCCAAAGGCCACTGATGTCCCTACGAAATGTGACGGCTCTCCAGCGGATGCCACGTGTCTCCTCTCTCGCCGACCCTGTGAAAAGTCTGGCTGGTAGGGCCTCTTCCGCCCGCTGTCAGTATCTCGCGTGAACGGGTTGGTCTCCTCGTAGGTTATAGCTGCCTCCACCACCCTCGAGAATGTAGGCAGCTTCAGGGGTTTGACATACCCCCAAATCGCAGGCCGGAGCCCCTCGGTGAACCTCCAAAGGTGCTCCTCCTCAGTGGCTACCGCTGTCGCTGCGAAATGGGATAGCTCTAGAAAACATGTGCGATACACGCTCACAGTCATCGTCCCCTGGCGGAGAGTGTGGAACTCCCACCTCCTCTGGTCCTGCCACGTCTGGGGAAAGTACTGCTCGCAAAAGAGGGTGACGAACCGGTCCCAGGTCGGCTTGTCCCCCTCCTGTCCCCTGACCGCCCTCCACCACCGGTGTGCCGCACTCTCCAGCTGGTACGTGGCAAAGGCCATGTGGCACTCCACCGGGGGGCGAAGGGTGTCGAAAACCTGCTCGATCTGCTCGAGCCAGTCCTCCGCCTCGGTCAGGTCCTCATCCCCCTTGAAGGAGGGGGGCTTCAGCTTCTGGAACTGCCCGAAAAGCTCGAAGTGGCGCTGCAGTGGAGATGCTGGTGCACCTCCAAGCAAGGAAGCCTCGTGCACAGAAGTGTCGGAGGAAGGTGGGGGCGGTGGCTGCCCATCCCCTCCCCTGCGTTCAGCACCGCGTCTATCGCGTGGTCCCACAAAGGACTCCCCCTCCGCCGCCCCAGGGGGAGGCACTCGGGGCGGTGGGTGGAGCTCCTCTCGCACTATATCCCGTATCAGCTGGGCAAGGTCCTGGGCCTGAATGGCCGGGAGCAGTGGCTGGTCCACTGAGACGTCGGCCGCAACGCGCCCACCTCGCCGACCTTGTCCTCGGCTACGCCCGCGGCCCGCCTCGCTAGTCCCACGACGAGGCATCTCCTGCAAGGAGAAGCGAAACAGAATGGAAACACGTCAATATGGAATGATATCTATCGAAGGAGTCTAAGAGCTAATGCCAAAAGAAACATTGTGGTGGCTACTCTAGTTACAGACATGTGAATTAGTTATTTTCCAGTCAGTTGATTCACTTCTCGGGACGACCTTGCTCTGATACCATCTTGTAATGACTCGATTCCCGAATCCCTACGAGACATGAGAATCAGACCAACTAGACTAATCTCAAGACCCAGTCGTCCAAAGAGAAGTTAACCAAAACAGCAGTAAAATAAACCACATTCACCATACATATAACTAACAATAACAAAATACAGCAGTTAAGGAAAGAAACACTACAGTATACACCACCACAATAGTAGAGAAATAAACATGTACATAACAGAAAGCTTACAATAAATAGAGTACAGGGAGTAACAGAAAATTACTCACTACAGCGGAAAGAAAAGTATAGAAGGTACTACAGGTAACTTTACTAGGCTCTACTAGGCCCAGCGCCCTCCGCAGCCGCTGACTCTGGCTGCTCAACACCTGGTCCTGAAAAGGTAACAAGGGTGACACGTCAGCGAAATGCTAAGTAGAGTGGCAACTAAAAGCTAGAAGAAGCAGTAGAGTTGACAGTAGCTGTTATATTTTTACTTTCTTCCTTTATACTTTTCCATTTATTCACTATTGATTTATTTCTCAGATCCTTCTCTTGATCTTGAATGTTCCTCGTGGGAACGATCTTGATTGTAGTATTTTTCGAAAAGTAGAAGTAACACGTGGTGCTCTCCTGGCCGGGAGAGTCCCCCGTGGTGGTCCTACCTTCAGTCAACCACCCCAAGGTCGCTGACAGACGTAACGGTGACTACGGCCCGTATGGGTAGCTACCCCGCACTGGCACGCGGTCAGTCGTTTCTATTAACGGGTGCGCCCAAAGCACTGCACGGAACCAGTATAGGACAGAGCCCTCTCAGTAACAAGGGCCCAGCCCCTCCACAGTCCACGCAACCTCGCCTGCCTACCCTGGTTTGCCCAGTGGGCCTAACAAGTCGGTGTAGGTGAGCTAGCAGAACCCCGGGGCTCGTGGGATAGCTAGTACTCTCCCTACACTAGTAGCTCTCCTCGGTACTGTGTACGCGAGGGCCAAAAGTCGGAACAAAGTGGCCAAACCTAACCCTGGGTCCCTAGGGCAACTAGCTCCGCTTTGCACTAAACAGGGGGACGTCGCTCTCCTTGGTACTCCGTACTCAATGGCTAGCTCACTTCCCCAATCTATTCCATTCACTTTCCAGGAGTTTTACTCCTAATCCCCCGTAGGGTTCAGGCTCTTTTAACTTAGCCAACGTAGGTTTCACCGTTCCAGGTTTATGTCCATACAATTCATGTTCTCATCCGTAATTATCCATTTATAACAGGCAACTGTTAACCAATTTACAAGTAGTTATCATTTCCTTTCCACTCTTCCAAGATTGCAATGTATATATTCAACTAGTTTTCCAGTCCTAGGATTCATGCCATACCCTAGGATCTATCATTTAATCTAGTTTTCCAATCCTAGGATTCATGCAATACCCTAGGATCTACCATTCAATCTAATTGCTCAGTCCTAGGGTTCATGCAATGCCCTAGACTCTGTCAATTGTTTCATAATTGTACAAATCTTGTTAAATAATTTAAAGGCCCACTCTACCTGCGAAATCGGGAGTACTGGGGGCGTGGTCGGCAATCCCGCGTGCCTCCGCAACCCCCCGAGTCGCAACGGAATGGGGTCCTAACACAAGGATCAACACAAGGAGTTTCTCAAAATGGTATACAATTGCTGTAAACAGGTAGAGGAAATAAATCTGGAACGAACACAACTTGAAACGCGGAAAACGGACTCCGAACGGACCCTAAACAGGCCAAAAACGACGAGTTTGTCCAAAATCAGACGTTAGAAGAAGGTATGGCATGATCGATGTTTTAAGACGTCTGGAACTTCTTCCAGACATCTTAAAATGTCGATCATTCCATACCTTCTTCTGCACAGTCCTTCAAACGTCCAAAAGCTCGCTGGATCGTCTGAAGTCAGTTTCTAGATGTCCGATTGTCACCCCGGACGTCTGGAGGACCTCTCCGTCGTCTGGTACTGTGGCCAGACGTCTGATTCGCATGGGATGGCAAGCCCTTGCACCCTCCCGAACAACACCTGCGCACACACGCATCCGCTCTCATCACGAAAAGGTGCAGAAGAACGCGGCGGACGGCTGCATGGCCGTACACGCGTAAAAAGAAGATAGAAAATTATTATACCTGTCAAACGTCTGGACCGTCCTCCAGACGTCTTCGGCATCGTCTGGACGTAGGTCCAGACGTCTTATTCTGGCAAATTTTCCCAGAATCAGGACCTGGTTTGCTCTCCGCCCGCAACGCACGGCCGCGCCGCACCGTGTCTGCCTGCTGCCCGAGCTGCAGCAGCCCCTCCGCGACACCCCACGCCCACTGCTCCCCCCGCCGGTCGGCTCTAGCTACCCCAGCAAGCTCGCACCCTCACGGTTGAGCTTCTTCCTTTCTCTCGCAACACTCCTTCCCGCACGCTCGCCGCGGCCGTTGCTGCTGCAGCTGCTCACTCACTTGCTCACGCTCTCGCTGGCAGGGAGAAGGAGAAGAGGAAGGCGGAGGAGTGAGGGTGAGGGTGAGGGCGAAGGTATATAAAGGCAGCGCAGGGAGAGAGAGAAGAGAAGCGACGCGTTTGCAGGGAGAGAGAGGAAAAAGAAGAACGAAGGCGGCGGGTGCAGTCTGTGCGGGCACGCATGCAGACGCAACCCCATATGCCGAAAAAATTTATTACCAGACGTCTGGGAAGGGTTCCAGACGTCTAGACAAACGTCTGGGCCACTTCCCAGACGTCTTAAAATCCGTCTGATGCCCACGTTCGTAACACTACCCTTGTGTGCCTTATTAGGTGGTGCATTAGGCCATTTGTATGAATTGTTTGGGCTGTACTACTGTAAGTAAAATTTGATTCATTCAGTAGGTTGCTTTCTAGGGGTGATTGTTGGGACTAAACCTGGCACTCCACATTATATTTGATTTTAAAGGAATATATCATTACCTATGATTTCAAAACTTGGAGTATTCTACTAAACCTGATTAAATGAACCTAAAGATTAAACGCTAAAAGCTACTAAACAAGTTTAAACCCTAAAAGACACATCATAAAATAACATTGTTTGAAAATCCTGGTTGTGCACACACACACACATTTTAATTGATCATTATGGGCACAACCCATCTAAAGGGCCCATTACATTCCAAGAGCACAACCATCCTAAGCCTAATTAAAATTAAGTAGACGTTAGCCTTAAGGAGTAACTCATTCTTTGGCACTCCAACTAGATTGTTTTCAATTAATCTGCTTCTACCAGTCCATTTGATGTCTAGCTAGGGGAGTAGTGTCAAACAACCATGGATGGGGGGTATCAAAGGAACCGGAGGTGCAAGCCAAAGGAAGAACCTTCTCTTAAATCCCTCCCTCTAACTGGTTAGGTTGACCAGATAGAAGTTGACCAAATCATTTCTTTCATCTCAAGATGGGTTCTGAGAGTCTGTAGGTCTTTAGGCTACCTACCTAAGGATAGGTTTGGCTTGATTGTACTGCAGGGCACCTTTCTTCCCTTTGTTTTCCCTCCTACTTTGCCATGGATCCTTCCATATCCTACTCACATTTCCACTCCAACCCTCCTACCACCACTTATCCCTAAGATGTTTATTATTCTGACTTGACTTATGACTACCCATCCACTAGTCAGGATAACTTTGATTAGGGATATGATTCTGGACCTCAATGTTCAGGACCTAACCTTGGACAATATGATTATGATTATTATCCTTCACAGAGCTACACTGATTATAGATCACTGCCCTCTTGTGAACAAATCAACCCGATCTATAATCAGGAAGGATATGATGATTATAACACCTACCCTCCCCAGGATTATATCGAATATAGGTCATCACCCTTCTTTGAACAACCCACAATGACCTATCATCATGGAGGACCCCAAGAACCTCAATTCCTTAACTCCCCTAGATTGAACCCAAACTTACCCAACCTTGAATTGAACCATTCGGTTCAGGTGAACTCGATCCAAGATAGGGTGTTGGCTAACTTGAGGAACACCATACAGTCTTTATAAGCTCAGCCAACACCATGCACTAAAGTATTGTAGCTTATGATCAAAATGATTGACGATTTTAATAGTTGTTTATTGGATTGGCTCCAAGATATTGAGGATAAGGGCCCAGGTGCATTTTACTTGGGAAGTTGTCAAGATTGAGGATGAAATTCATGGTTGCCCTAGTATAATCTTGGGATGATTCTCAGGATGAACCCCCTTCAAGAGAGCCAATGTTAGAACCCACTCAGGCACTTGTCGGGGGGGACACATTTTATGAGACCAGGAATGACCAGGTTGGTTTAGAGCAATCGATTGAGGATGATGTGATTTTCTCACCCGAGATCCTGGAGTCGAGGAACGAGGAAAAATGTCTTCATGAATTGGGAAATGATAGATAATTTTGAGACGTATATAAATGAGGAGCAAGAATTCTTTAATTTTGAGGGTGAGGAATCTCTCAGTGAAGTCTCACTTGAAGTTAAGGAAAATGATTTTAGTGAGTCAAGCTGGCCTGAGGAATTTGATGAATCATTTGATAGCCTGATAATTAAGGAAATTGATCCAATTGGGGCTGACATGGAGGATTTTGATCCTGAGTTTTGGATGATTCAATCAATAGCCCCATTCCTCAACTTCACCCCATTGAGCATATGATGATTTTAATTCTTGAGATTACTAAATCCAAGTCAATTATGATTCATCCACACTTGTTAACTTGGATAGGGTGTAGAACAACCTTGAGGTCCCAGAAACATTGATTTTAGAGGAGAGGGGTTTGGAAGTTAAACTATGGGGAGTGAATTCCGAGGGTAATGGAATTTTGGATTTAAGGGTTCTTGTTGACCTGAAACCACCTACCTTCTACCAGGACCCTTGTGATATTTTCAACCCTGAGGATGTGTAACCTAAGCTCAGATTAATTAATTATCTTTTTGAGCTGAACCCCAAGTGGACAACCAAACCTATTGAACTAGATCTACCTATTGTCCACCATTTTAGACTTGGGTTGCATACCACAAAATCACAGGCCTGGCCTCGCAAGCACAATAATCTTTGATTCTGGGTGATTTTCATCTAGAACATTAGAACCACTCAATCGTAGGGTATGGGTTTGCACCAGAATATGGTTCACATCTGTGGACACTTGCTGGTGGGTCCTGAGATCAATCTTCTTATTTTGATCTTGACCTGCACCTGTGAATTCTTAACCTCTTCTTTGTTTGTATATTGTGCCTAGTTGAAGGCACTAGATTTACGACTTGCTATATTCTCTATGAAGCTGACCGGATCTATCACAAAATTCAGGTGATATTCTATTTATTCCATCCTTTTCATGTCTTTCCTTTTACAATGAGGACATTGCATTAGTTATGCATGGGGGTGGATACTTAATCCTGAAATTATTTTGTTAGCTTTGTAGAATTTCTTTTATTTAAAAAAAAAAAATTCAAAATTCAAGAAGATAGAAAACATAGAATTATGAGAAGAGAACTTAGTCATTAGGAGTTATTAACTTTAGGAAATAATACGATAGAACCTGAACACTTAGACTCTTCAGGTCTTCGAGATTAATTAGCTTGGGTGTCTAATAAAGGTGGACCTGTTTCTTGAGTCCTCGCCATGTTAATTTTATTTTAATTTGGCTAATAAATTGGAGTGATAAGTATACGATTTATTAACCCACCCTCTGATTTGAGGAGACTTTGAGTCTAAAGCAACTGCGCACTATTTGCACTGACTCACCTTTCGGTAGCTTTTACGAAAATTAGGTAGCTAATGAACCTTTTAAGGTGGTATTATCATGGGTAACAGCCCATTGGCCGGTTGTCCAGAGCACAGCTACATGACCATTCTCTTTCTACTGCCTTTAGTTAAATCTTAGATCATGGAAGCCACCTACTCAGAAAAAGAAAAAAATAATACTCAAAAAGAAAAAAAGAGAAAAAGGATATAGAAAAATAGAAAAAGAAAAAATATATATAAGCCACACTTCACCGCACGAGTATGGTTGGCAAGTTGCTGAGTGGGTTTGATGCCCCATCGGCTGGTTGTCCAGAGCCCAGGTCACAAAAAGCACAAACCAAACACTTAGGGAAGAAGTGGGGAGGTAGAATAAATCGAAGAGATATACACTGGGTTCGTCCTTGTGTTGACCCAAAAGAAAAAATAAAAGTAGAGAGAAAGCTACTGATCAGAAAGATAAACCTTTAGGCAGAAACTTTTAAGTCACCTAGGGTCGTAGAAACCTAAAGTTTATTTTAACTGCTGCTTAATGAGTCTATCACTTTTCACAAGATACTTAGAACTTAAAGTTCTTTTTGAGTCTTAGGTGGGTTGGGTAGCTGTAGAAAGCTGCCGTAAAACTCTTAACTCAAAAAAAATCCAAAAAAAATTAGAAAATTAGAAAAAAGGGGAAAAAATGTATCTTCCATTTTCAAAATAAGGCGAGGACTTGAGCGGTCTACATTTTGGCAGTCACCCAGGCACTATTGAGTCTTCATAGTTTAGGACCTTAGTTGAAATTTCTTCTAGTTAACAAACAACTTGTGCTTAAGTGATCAAGTCCTAATTCTATTTTTATACATAGCATATAGTTTAGTTTTGCTAGGGACTAACAAAAGATAGGCATGGGGGCATGATGTATATACATCCATTTAGGTTAAAATGCATATTTATGCATGTTCCTAACTTTATAGATGCATTCCCTTGTGTAGCATGCGTCATTCTGCATTTAGAATAGTTTGTATATATTATAGGTTAATTCGCACCCTTTGTGGCTAGGAGAGGAGATTTATTAAAGGGCCTCAGATTGATGATTCAATCATATGGATCTGATCAAGATGACGATTAGAGCCCAACGCATCCGAAATCACCTTGATCAGAGTCTCATAACACCATATGTAGTCCGAGGAAGATCAACGGCTAAGGGGCAAGGTGACACAATTTGGAGCTTCAAATGACAAATCTAGCCGCACGGATGGGTTTGGATTGATGATCGCAGCTCGACAACATGAAAATCATCTCGGTCGAACTTTCGTAGCAGTCCCAACAAAGGAAAGAAGATGGATGGCCCATATGGCACTACGTGGTGCCATCCATGCCTCCCAATATCAACCGTAGCCCTGCCTCAGCCTCAAAGGGCACCTACGCCGTGCAATCCCAGCCGTTGGATTTCAATCTAGTGACTGAGATTCATGCAGCAGAGCCTGTTTTACCTTAAAGGAGAAGGCCTTGATGAGATCTCGACTGCTGGACCGAGATCCAACAATTGATAGTATGTGCGCATAATTTGACCGTGCGACAATCCGCGGTCTTGGCTCAGTGGCTGACAGCGTGACTCTAACACCGGTGACGTGCATTCGAAGCCTCGCAGACGGATCTAATCTGTTGAAGCATGCATAGGTGAAAATTGAGCAGTCGATTTAGATCTAGCGGTGATAGTGAGGGCACGTGGTAGCGTTGATCCTCGCGAATGCGGTAGGGTGAAAAAGTGTGATCGCACACGCGGATGAACGTGCGATCGCATGCGCTTAAGAGTGCTATCCGATGGGTGCGATCCTCATGCAATCGTGGCTATTGATCAAGCATTTGATTGCGGGCGTGCGATGATAGGAGAGTGTGTGCGAGCGCTAGCGAGCGCATGGGTTGGCCTTTAGCGATGCTTGAGCTGGATCTATAACAACTTCTTTACTGTTGCTAATTGTCCCATACTCGTTTTAGCCCCCTCTCCTCCACAATAAAAGGACCACGACCCCCCCCATTCTTCTTCATCTCTTCCTCTTCTTCCCTCACCTCCTCCAAAGCTCTAAGGAGCTGGTCCCAAGCTCGGGATGCTCCTTATAGTAGAAATATAAAAAGATTTTCCTGCTTCTCACCCCCTTTGTGGAGTATCCAGAAGTAGATCCTTGCCGCGATGCTGTCCTGCCCCATCCTCGTTCCTTCGACACTGTTCTTCTTCGTCCAGCCTTTTACCACCTTCATCTAGGCACCGTCAAAGCAAGTTGTCCTCCAAGCAGTCGTCGAGGGGGATTCTTCTCAACTCATTCTATTTTTATCGATTTCTAGTGTAGTCTTATACTTTGAGATTAATTGTAATAGACTCTGGTTATATATTGATATTCTCTCTTTCTCTCTCTCTTTAATTAGTTGTAGAATAGATTAGTTAGATAAATTCCTACTTACTATTATATTTATCTTAAAATACAAAAAAAATTACAAAGCTCTAAAACACCAAAAACAAATAAAATCAAATTACAGATTTCAAAACCAAACGTTCGCCTCCCCGTATTTGACTCGAGACTTACCTCGAGCTTTAGTTATAAATTTTATCTGGTAGTAGATTTTTACACACTGCAACGATGGCTTTTCCAACTCAAATCTTTTCACGTATGAAATCATGCTCATCATATATGATAAATACTATATATAGAGTGTAAATACTTAAGTATTAGTAGTATATATGTAAGTAGATAAATTATATGTGTGTATATATAATGTTGTGTGTGTGTGTGTGTATATATATATAGTTAGAGTACTTGTTTGCCTTAGGTACTATATAGTTTATCTAAGGTTTAATATTAGATAGTATGTTTGTATATATGTTAGTAAAGTATGTGTTAGTGTATTTGTTTATTATTTTTGTACCTATACTTAGGTATTGTTTAGGATAATTGTGCATAAATAACATAGAACAGATTAAGCAGTTTTTCATGCCTGTTAGTTGTAAATATGTTTAAGACATTGTAAGTAGTCTTAATTGATTCATTTTGTACATAATTAACTCAATTCATTTATTATTTGATTCATTTGTAGATTTAACATTTTTTGAATAAAAGAGCATTTTTGGATAATTGATAGTGATGTATATCAATAATTGTCTACCTGGAATAAACCAATAAAAATTATGTCAATAAATAAAATGACATGACATTTGTTTGCATTGTGACTATACTACAACAACAATGACATCATTAAATCACACTTTTAACATGCAGACAATTTTTAGTGATTAGGGCTTGTAGTGCCATGCCATGAAGGTTGTGTGCCGTGCGGAGTCACTTGGCTCTGCCGCCGCAGGGTTTGGGCCCTTCCTTGGCATCACCTTCCTGGTAAGGGTGATGGGAGTGGAGGAGAGTAGGATTTGTGTTGGTCTTGTTGCATGGGCACGCTTTTGAACGTGACTTATAATAACGTGGAGGTCATTCTTTTCAGTATATTGGAGAAGTTAGATATAGTGAGGAGATATGGAAATTTGTTTATTATTACTTTGAAGATTTTCCTTGCTTTCTTGGTCTAGGAATGCAACGAGGGAAATTAAGGTCGTAAGCTAGTTCTAGGATCTTTTAGGCAGTTGAGGTGGGGAGGCTATGATCGAGTGTATGAAATGGACATGGAGGGGGATTTGTTGCATGTGTAAGGGGTTTTGCTAAACATATGTAAGGTGTTCGGTAATAAACCTTTGGTGGCACATGATGGGTTAGAGTACCGACGAATAACCATGACATTTCACTTGATCTTTTTCTTCTTCGGATTTTCTAGTTTAAAAGAAAAAAATCCAATTATCTTTGTGTTTCTTTGTTATATGTTCTTCAAGTTCAGTTCAGGAAGCACAATGCTTGATTTCATACATGTAAAATGTAACCTATATGTAATCTTGAGAGGTAGAATTTCATCATTCCAAATACATCCCTGATATATGATTCTTCCTAGTTCAACTTGGAATCAATTTAGAATTTAAAGTAGGAAACCTAGAATAGACAAATCTTGTCCAGTCTACGAAATTTTTGGGATCACTCTTGCGTTTTTAGACTCTTCCATGCCCAAACCCTTATCCAATGTTTTTAATCAGTCCTTCCCAATCCTTAACCAACATTCTTGATGTCCATCTCCCCATGGTCCCTTATTTCCTCTTTCTCTTCCTTCTTCCTTGGATCTAAACTTTTTCATTTGTTTCAATTCTCATGTAGATGGAAGCTTCATGCCCTTTTTGGCTCTCCTAGAAAGTCTCCTTGGCTAAGACTGACCTCCCTTCTGGTTTCTCCTAGTTTGGAAGTGGGCTTTGAGTTGAATCTCTCAATCATTGGATTTTAATTATCCTTGACTTTGATGGTGGACCAAGCCCAAATACACTATAAGACTTCCTAGGGTGGTAGATCCTATCATTCGTTCTAATATGTCATCTAGAAACTAAGGCTTCGTTGCCTATATATTGCTGGCCATTTCTCTTGAACATGGTTAGTCCTCGAAGGTTCTTGGTGATGTGAGTCTCTTATTGATTTTGGTTCCTGGTCATTCAAGTCAGGGTGGGCATAGACATCTAAGGTGATGAAATTTTAGAATGAACTAGTTTTTAGCTCACACGTTGCTGCGGGAGTAAAGAAATTAAAATTGTATCAAAACTCTATTGCTAAAGGAACTAAAGTAATGAAACACAGGTGGGAAAGAAACAAAATATAATGTGCGTCGCAAAATGTACTACCCGTGGAAAACAAAAATACACTGCGTGCACATTTTGATTTTTCACAATTGAAAAGAAAATATCAATTGTAAATCAAAGTACATTGTACATCAAATATAATTATGTATTATTTCATACTCTCATAGGAACATATTTAATGATAGAGCACCAGATGAGGAAGCCGATGGTGAAGACAGGATTTGAAATAGATGTACGTGGTAGATAGTGTGCAAAAGAAATGAAATAAGACAAAAATAAAAGATAAAGCCACTGATAGTAAAATTTAAAAACAAAAAGAAAAAAATATGAGAGAGGGAGAGAAAGAGAGAGACACAGTTTGGTGTGAGAGAGAGAAAAGCTGCGAGAAAGAAAGAACTTGGATCGATTTAAAAAAAAAAGTGATGGTATTACAAAATTTTGCTACAGTTCTAGCTACAACAACCATATGACTTGCTCCCCCATTCTCTTTCAATATATATATTGATGTGGAAATATCAATCACATATGAACTTAGAGTTTTCTTTAACCAGATTCCACTCAAATGTATGTTCATTTTCGGGGAGACTTTAACCCTCAATTCATTATGAAAAAAGTTTAATGCAATTTCTCTCTGAAAGAGAGATCTTCATTTTCGTTGAAAACTTTAACATAAAATGTCGTGTCTTCATAGTTCGTTGCATGGTAGAAAATCGATTTTCAAAAATATTTAATAATTCAAAACTAACCACGAAGAGTTAGGTCATCTCCAAGGGAGGAATTAGCCTATTTAAACTATTGAATAGTGTCTCATTTATTCAAGAAACTCAACGCGTATGCATACTAACTGGTGCATGTGTTTTCAACATAAATTCTTAATTTAAATAATTAATCAATAATGTGAGGGTGCACATGCAAAATCACCACAATGGAAACATGTGAATCATGATCTTAGTATTGACAAGCATCGTCAATCTTAATAAAAACTGAACTCGTTTCCCCTAACCAATATCCCATACTCTATCATGCATGAGAAGAGTTCAGCTATCCGTAATTCTAATAGATAGGAGGGATATTCATGCAAATCTTTCAGAATATGATAAGTCAATGAATAAATGAATAGTGCTTTTTTACAATGGCATACCCCATAAATACTATTGCAAGAGGAATCAGAGGATTTCTCCTCTCTCCTCCTTGCGTGATGTGCGAACCATGGTTGGCCGTGAGGTGCTCGGAGGACGTAGAGGGTGCGGAGGTGGTTCCGATGACATTGGTCTCATGGCAGGAGGTGGCCGGAGGTAGCTGACTAGAGGAAGAGGATGCCAGTGGGGTCGAGGTGGAGGTTCTACGTTCTTGGTCGTTTGCAGCCTCTGTGGCCTGTGAGATGCTTGGCAGTGCTCGGCATAAAGTTTGGCGATTGGCGGAGGCTCAGAGGAGTGGTTGTGTGGAGGGGGGGCACAACTTTGGGTTCTTTCAGGGAAGAAAGATGAATAGTGCAGCTTTCCCCGTGCGTTGAGTTGAAGGAGGAGGAGCCAGCTGGCCTCTATGGAGGTGTGCATGCACGCAGGCTGGATGTGCACGCACAAGGGTGCACAACTTCTGGCCGTGAGGGGCGCGCAAGTGCTGTTGCGGGGTGGCTGCATGGTGTTGGTGGTCTGCTGTGAGGGGGAAGGGAGGATGGTGGTGGCGTTGGGTTGTGTTGGGGAAGGTGGTGAAGTGGGTTTGCTCTGTGGGTGGGGAGGGGGTGGTTTGGTGATGTGGAAGGTGTTGAGGCTGCACGCTGTCACCATGCGACCGGCGAGAAGGAGAAGGAGCAGAGCTGCAGTACGCCTAAGCCATGGTGTACGCTGAGTCCACAGTACACGCAGGATCCATGGTGCTCGCTTGTTGCATGGTGGAGGCTAAGGAGAAGAGCCCTGCCAGGGGGAGAAGATTATCCCTTCCCTCTGTTGGCCTATTTTTGAAATATCTGCAGCCGACTTTTGCAACCACTCACGAAAATTGCGAGTGGTTGAAATCAACAGATAAGTTCTGTCCCTTTAGCCATTAGACGTCCAATAAAAACATTAGATGTCTTAAAATATTTGGCTAGCAAGGAGTCCACATCGAAAGTTCCAGACGTCCAGACTAGAATCCAGACGTCTTAAAATGGGACTTTGGATGTCTGATTGCTGCCTTCAAGTATCTTGTACCTAACCTTCATCCACCAAATGATTATTATAACATATCATATGTTATTAAGCATAAAATTGATGCATAAGATAATATACAGACTATGTTGAATTTTCCCTTAATTCCTAATCAAATATTAACTAAGAATGACTAATTAAAGGGTACTTAAGCCAAATGATGGTCCACAAAAGTAGACTTATCACTCTCAAAATGAAATAATTCAAGTCAAGTAACGGGATTAGATAAGACATTTCCTTGAGCTTCAATTCTCTGCTCTCACCTATAGACAAGTTGTTAGAGCTCAACAAAAGCCGACAATTAACCATGAAAATTCACTTGATCTTTTTCTTCTTGGGATTTTCTAGTTGAAAAGAAAAAAAATCCAATCATCTGTGTGTTTCTTTGTTATATGTTCTTCAAGTTCAGTTTCGGAAGCTCAGTACTTGATTTCATGTAAAATGTAACCCATATGTAACCTTGAGATATAGAATTTCATCATTCCAAATACATCCATGATATATGATTCTTCCTAGTTCAACTTGGAATCAATTTAGAATTTAAATTAGGCAGCCTAGAGTAGACTAATCTTGTCCGATCTTTGAAATTTTTGGGATCACTCTTATATTTTTTGACTCTTCCATGCCCAAACCCTCGTCCATGTTTCTAATCCTTCCTAGTCCTTAACCAACATTCTTGATGTCCATCTACTCATGGTCCCTTCTTTCTTCTTTCTCTTCCTACCATTGTAAACCACACATACATGAATCAAGTTAATTGTATATCATATTCATCCATTTCATTTATTATAGAAATAATATGCGATTTCGACATAATTGAGCAGATCAGAAATATTAAGCCAAACAAGTGACTGTGGATAGGCATTAAATGGAAAGATCTAGTATAAAATATAGAAAGAATTGCATTCCACAACATATAAAAACAAAAAGATATATGACTAGAGATTATTGCAATCACAATGCCCATATAGGACTTACCCTAAAGAAGGAATTGCTCCCCACAATATCGGTGTGATGGGGTTTGACGAGCTCCTCCTAATATGCAATGATCCACCTCTGAGAGTCGGTGACTCCCATCTTGGATGTCCTCAAAAATCACCTTAAGAGAATGCCACAGAGGTAGTTTGATCGATTAAAATCCATATTGATGGATCGAAATGAGGAATTGTTCAATCAAACATCATTAGGATCTTGTTGCACCTCATGCAAATTGATCAGTTAACCTGAGTTTTGAGCATGTTGACGGAATGGAGGATTAAATAGCTAACTAATTAAATAATTAATCTAGAAATCAGAGAAATTTCATGTAGCAAAAGTGTCTAAGTTTCAAATTGATTCCCACCTAAGCCCGAGGCCTTGTTGGGCCTCGTTGGGTCAGGGCACATGCATGCACGTGCATGGTCCTTAGCCTCACATCTTGCTCTTTGCTACATGAGCCATGGGTGACAAAAGTTTTTTATATCCACCAAGATGTTTGAACACTTTCAATGTGGCACTAAAAGCATCCACCGAATCTCTTTGATTTCAACATGAATTTCCATGTCACCATCCACCAATTGCATCCAAATTGATGTAATAAACCTCCAAAAATCAACACATACTTCCTTGGATCTAAACTTTTTCCCTTATTTCAATTCTAATGTAGATGGAAGCTTCCATTTTGTAGGTGGGCATGCCCTTTTAGGCTCTCCAAGAAAGGTTCCTCAGCTAAGATTGACCTCCCTTCTAGTTTTTCCTAGTTTGGAAGTTAGCTTTGAGCTGAATCTCTGAATCATGAGAATTTTATTGTCCTTAATTTTGATGGTGGATTGAGTCCAAGTAAACTATAAGACTTCCTAAGGTGGTAGATCCTATCGTTCTTTTTAATATGTCGTTTAGAACTAAGGCTACCTTGCCTCTATATTGCTGTCCATTTCCGTTAAACATGATTAGTCCTTAAAGGTTCTTGGTGGTGCGAGTCTCTTATTGATTTTGGTTCCTAGTCATTCAAATCAGGATGGGCATGGTCATCTAAGGTGATGAAATTTGAGAATGAATTTAGAAATATCAATCACATATGAATGTAGGGTTTTCTTCAACTGGATTCCACTGAAATATATGTACATATTGGGAGAAGATTTAACTCTCAATTCACAAAAATTCTTAAAAAATCCAAAAAATTTATGTTAGATCACTAGAAAGTAATTCAGACTATTTTTTCTCCTTGAGGATGAATTGAACTCTTGCTATACTAATTTCTATTTATTTCAAGAGTTCAGTAATTTTGTAAACAGTCATGTTTTCACGCGTAAGGACACTTCTTATCACTTTACAATTTGTACGATCAGTGGTTTACCTAGACTTGCAGAGTCTTCACGATCCGGTATTAGCTAGAGATCTGGAGGACTTTCCTTTTGTGGACAAGGTGCTTAGACTTCATAGCAAACTCTGGGTTTCTCAAGATGATGCACTCTACAAAGATTTGTTGGAAGAGGTGCATAGTTTGAGGATGACAATCAACTTAGCTAGTAAATAACAAAATGTATCATGATCTAAAGAGAGATTTTTGGTGGCATGGAATGAAGGACATTGGTGAGTATTTTAAGCAATGTTTGATTTGTGAACAGATGAAGGCCAAACACTAGAGACTTGTAGGATTGTTGTAGCCTTTTCTTGTGCTAGAGGGGAAGTGAGGGAGTGTCACAATGGACCTGGTGGAGTGACTGCCACTTATGTCAAGAGGTCACAATGCTTCATGGGAGCAAGGTGGTGAATTGGAGGATCTTTTAGCATCCTAAGGAATTAGGATTGGAATTAGGTTTAGAACATAGGTATCTACAAATGAAGATTGATAGACTTGAGAATGAAAATAAATGCAAATATGATGGTATGCATGCATGGATCTAAATGCAACAATAGACTTGTATAATAAACAAAAGAAATAAAGCAACAACAATCCCTAGCAATAGCACCAAAAACTAGCATGTGTTGTCAGTCACACCAAGTTTAAAACCTATCTTTCACAAACATAACGGTGGTATAGAGATGAACCCGTTCAAATCCACAGGGAAAGTGTTTGTTTAGATATATTTGCTTCTTAAATAATTCTATGATTTATTTCAAGAATTTATCAAATGTTTATTTTTTAGAATTTTTTGGAGATGGAGATGCAATTATGCTTGAGAGTAAATGTCAAATAATGAGGTTATAGCTAAGAAACTAAGCAAGCTTGCAAATTTTGTGATTCAATTCAAAGATGAATGGGCTTAGAGTTTTAGGAATCCAATTGATAAACATCTCTTTCTCTTGGTCTTAGTCTATCCACGATTTGAAATCTAAGGCTATAACCTATCTGGGATCTAGGTCCTAGGCTTAGTCTATCCCAAGGTATCCAAACCATGACAATAGACAAACTTGGATTTTAACAGAGACCAAGTTAATCTTAACTTAGTTTTTGTAATGAAAATACTTAATTAATTGAAATCCTAACCCTAAGCTAAGTGTGTTGCGCATAGCTAAAGAAATCATGAGTACAAGCATAAGTTTCCACATTGAAAACATGCACATGAGCATTCTTAAAAGATAATCATGAAACACATTAACAAATCAAGAATAGAAAACTATAGTCTTAGCTTCCTTTTGCTTGACCATTAATGATGATGTGAAGGTAATAAGGACAGTAGTGATGAGGTGTGGCTCATTATAACTAAAATGCCCAAGTTAAGCTAGAAACTAGGTTAAACACTATTGAATTAACGCAAGTAATTAGTTAAGTGTGGGAGTTAATGAAAATGGCTTAAAACATCAGTTTTGTGTTAAAAATACATAATTAGGTCAATTTTGAGATATCTATACCTAAAATACACTTGGATGATCTGAATGCCATTTGAACACCAATTTGAGTTTAAAATTGCAAATGAATGGTTGAATTATGTTGTAATATGTTCAATTAACTTGCCATAAAAACTTCATTGAGCTTGGACCTTATTAGGGCCTTGGAATTAATAATTTGCATTTAGGTCTTTATCTTATTTCAAGTCCTTTACATTTTCTTCACTCAAAACATGCCAGGGACTTTTTTGAAAGCTGCCAGGGACTTCTTGATCATGTCTCTTCACCACTTATGGGTTGCTGTGCAAAATCCATACCATTTCACCTCATGGGTTCTTCTAGAAAACCACCAAAAGACCTGCACCCGCACTCCTCTTCACTCTCAACGAAGAACACGACTCTTCTTAGTTGTTCGTTCTTTGATTCACCTGATCGACGATGGATCTTCCACCATCCTCTGATTGCTGGTGTGAGCATCTTCACACCAAGTTTTAGATCTGATCCAAGGGCTATCTTTCATCCTAATACTTTCCCGCCTCCTTAGATTCCATCCCAACCCTTCATCTACTACATTCCTAGTCATATAATTTGGCCACCTGACCCCTCCCTTGCCTATATAAACTCCTTCACTACCCCATACATGAGCTCATCAACTCCTTCCCCCCTTGAGTTGATCAAATTGTCTACCCCTCTAGCTTCTTGTCCTCTTCCTCGTCTGATTCATTGGATCTTACTTCTGCAAGAGTTTGATTTAGAGATTTGCGAAAAAGCGGGTAGACATAACGTAGTTGCAGATCACTTGTCCCACCTTCGCTCGTCTATCATTAACCCTTCAGTACCTATTACTGAGCATTTCTCGGATGAGAATCTTATGGGCATAGATGCTGGACTTCCCTGGTATGCAGACATTGTGAACTACTTGGCATCAAACCAAATTCCATCTGATTGGCCCAAAGCCAAAAAGGACAAATTGATTTCAGATGCTAAGTATTACTTCTGGGAAGATCCATATCTTTTTCTCATTGGAGCGGATTGGATCATCTGGCGATGTATTCCTGACATAGAGGTCAATGATGTTATTTCATTTTGTCATGACCAGGCCTACAATGGCCATTTTTCTAGATATAAAACCACAACAAAAATCCTCTAAAGTGGCCTCTACTGGCCGACTATATTTAAAGACACACACAATTATTGTACGGTATGTGCTTGTTGCCAGACCTTAGGCAACATGGGCCATCGCGATATGATGCCCTTAAACCCGATTATCGTGTGCAAAATTTTTGATATTTGGGGGATTGATTTTATGGGCCCATTTCCAAACTCAAATGGCTTTGAATATATTCTTCTTGCTGTGGACTATGTGTCCAAGTGGATTGAAGTCTTTCCAACCTGAACCAATGATTATAAGGTCGTTATAAGATTTATTCACGATAACATCTTCTCCCAGTTCGGTGTCCCTAAAGCAATTATTTTCGATGGAGGAACCCATTTTGTGAATGTGCATTTCTAGTCCATACTTGGAAAATATGGGGTAACTCACCGCATTTTGACCCCTTATCATCCACAAACAAATGGACTGGTCGAGCTGTCAAACCGAGAAATCAAAAAGAATCTGCAGGTCACTGTTTGATTTGATAGAAAAGATTGGTCAACTCGGCTTTTAGAAGCATTATGGGTTTATAAGACCGCCCATAAAACCCAATTAAGAATGTCTCCTTTCAGAACTGTTTACAGGAAGGCATGTCACCTTCCTGCTGAAATGGAGCATAAAGCCTATTGGGTAGTACGAAAATACAACCTGGACCTCGGAAAGGATGGCATCCACCGTCGCTTGTAAATAAGCGAGTTTGATGAGTTATGCAACGATGCGTACGAGAACTCACAAATTTACAAGGAATGAATAAAGGCCTTACATGATAAGCACATTTCACAGAAATCATTCAGTCTTGGTCAGAAGGTACTTCTGTTTGATGCCGGTCTCAAACTGTTCCTGGGCAAGCTCAGATCTAAATGGACTAGACCATTTCTTGTAAGGAGGATCTTTGGTAATGGAGCTGTGGAAATCTCACCTCTTGATCTTGACTCTACACCATTTGTTGTTAATGGCCAACATCTCAAACCTTTTCTTGAACTTCATGACTTGAGCCTGATTGGTGAGTCTCTTGACCTCCATTCCACTTGAGCCGTATTGTGCCCAGCTGATAGCAATAAACTTAGCGCTTAACGGGAGGCAACCCGTCATTCTTTTGAAAAACCCTGAGACCTTTCTTAATCTATTTGAAATTCACTATTACTGCACATTAGGATTCTTAATTTAAGAACTAACTTGTTCTAAAATTAGTAACTAAACTGAATATGAACCCATCCTATTTGCAATGAGGGCATTGCAACACTTAGTGTAGGATCTGTAAATCACAAGCACACTAGAAGGGGGATGAATAGTGTGGTAAAAAAAATTTGCAAGACAAATCAAACCATAAAATGCACAAGATTTATAGTGGTTTCCCTTACTTGGGTACTCCACTACCTAAGTCTCCCGACTTAGGATTTTTAACCTGATTCCCTCAATCCGAGGGGAATCAATTTACTAAAACTTGAGGTAATTAACAGATTACCTCAACCCAATTACAAGATATTAAAAAGAAATAAAGATACAAGTGTAAGCAAAATGCAAATAAAAGCTTACAACTAATCCCTAAGTCTCCAACAATTATATTGCTTAATATGAGTATGTAAATTAATCTAACGAGAATATTAAGGAGTAAAACAAACGAATTTATTAGAGAAGAACACGATCACCTTGATGACTTGTTGCAAGTGGAGAATGGCCTTGAGAGAATTGCAACAAGATAAGCTCTTTTGCAGCTAGTAATTTGAGAAATGAAGGTGTAGGCACAGATAGAATTTTGGCTTCTTGGTTGTGTGCAAAAGACACTCAAAGAGTGCTTATATAACCCATTAAGCACCTTCCCTACGATTACTAGCCGTTAGGGGCAATTTGGGAAGATTAGGGATAGGTTTAATTGCAAAATAGCTGTTTAGATTGGTCACAACGGTTAGTTAGTACTGATACTGACTGCCTACAGTCAGCCCAACTAAGTCACTGGGTACTGGCACTCATGATGAGTATCGGTACTTGTGACTCACAAATTTAGGTCTAATGACCTACATGTACTGGTACTAGTGATTAGTACCGGTACTTGTAAGGTCCAAGCAAAAATCAAGTGCACAAATTGTGACCACATGGTACTGGTACTCACGATGAGTACCGATACTTGTTGTTCATAGTTTGGGACTTAGGCCTAAACCGGTGCCTAGCATGCACCGGTACTTATGACCAGTACCGGTACTTGCTACAAGTACCAAATTTTGTAAGTGTAAGTCAATTTTTAGAGATATACAACCTACTCTAAATGACTTTATTTTGAAAAAATCGATTTTGAGTTTTGAAATGAGTGAATGAATGATTTTCTAAACCTTAATTATCTCTACTTTGATTTTAACTCATAGATTTTGTTTTACTTGTTAGGAGACAAACAAAGATTCTAGAAAATAATTAATACAACAAAAACTAGTCTTCTAATCTTCCTCCTTCATATGTTATCTTGTTGCTTGCATCCATAGATTCTTTTGACCTGTAATACTTCATAAACATATTAGATTTAAAAATGATTTTGTTAACACCAAAACAAAGAAGAGAGATGGAACTAGGTTTCAACACTTAGGCATGGGGGGATTAAAGTGCAACTATTTGAGAGTTATTTCTACAAGGTTCTCACCAAAAATACACTTAGATTTAGTTTAAAGAAAAAGAGAGGGAGAGATTGAAGAAAAAGAAAGAAGAAAGAGAGGAAGGAAAGATAAAAATCAATAGATATTTTTAGTTTGTCAAAAACCCTTGGACCTTTAGTTATGGAGACAGGCAAAATTTCTTCCATAAGATCCACCAAACAATTGTGAGGTGAGAAAAGAGTGTCTACTGGTGCTCTAAGTCCAGTATGAGGACTTAAGTTTTGGATACTTAGATAATGATACTCGAAGTTAGGTATAGTTTTTGCTCTCAGCTCCTATGTGCGAATAATTTGTGTGAATCCTTGAGAGCCACCAAATAAGGCTAATATGCAGAGAGCGGGTTCGAATAAACTTAGGACTAAGATGGAAGGTTACAATCGTCCTTTACAGAATTCTCAACTGAAGGAGAGTGTTAGTGTCAAAGGTCAGAAGTATATTGTCCTATCCATTCCTTCCCGGTGCCGAGAGTAGGCACTTCTACTAAATAAGCCACACAATGTCCTCTTGAACACTATCATTTCCTAATAATGCCTCATAAATGAAAGTTGCGTTGTGTCGAGTTACATTGACAAAAAAAAGAGAGAAAAGAAAAAAAAAGAGAAAGAGGAAAGAAAAAAATATACATATTAGAAATCCTCAGGAAAAAAATATCCTTATAAAAAAAAAGAGGAAGTGTTTGAGTTCATAGTGTGCTTATGTGTTGATTGGTTATTAATAAATTTCATTGAGGCAGCATTACCTACTACCATTTACGATCCACTAAATATAGCGTTAACCTACCTTTCTGTATTTCTGATCGCCTGAGTACTAGTTGAGGAATTTCGACTTAGTTATAGGGTTATTAGACCTTAACAAATCTAGTGAGATTGTGAGCTCTTATAATAAAAAAAAATAGAAGAGAAGAAAAAAGAGAAAAAGAAAAAGAGAGTGAGCACAAAGGAACTAAAAGAGAGCACAATTTTTGAGTATTTCTCCGAGTTGATTTGCTTAGTAATCTAGAAATTTAGAGTCTGAAGTACTAGATTACATGTAGCACCAAAAGAGTGTAAGCCACTGACAGCGAAAATACGCGGTTTGTTAAAATACGTCGTTGTAACGCGTAAATCTGCTTTCGCTCTTAAATTTATAATCCTAGATAGGGCGGTATCTAGGGTCGTCCAAGGAGGCCAAATGTTTGCAATAGTGATTCTCTTGCTAGGAATATAAATCTCAACTTTCTTTTTGGTATTTTTCAATATATCATTTTTTTTATTTTTAAACTAAGGCAACATGCGAACTGATGGCGGGAAAAGTGTTTACACTTCGAATTAAAATACTATTTTTAGATGACAAGCAGAACCTCTCCCTAAGCTCACTCTAGGCAAGTGGAGGCCTAGAATAATTAGGGAGAGGGAGTGAAGAATGCTGAAAATAAGCTAATAGAAATGCAAACAAAAAAAATTGCAAAGAAGGCAACTAGATAATTGATAAAGTGTTTAACAAAAATGCCTAGTAGAGGAATGCTTCTACTACTAGATATTTGAAATAAAGAAAGAAAACACAAATCCTCTAAATAGATGGTGAAGAAGAGGGCTTCTTGCTCCAAGGTTGGTGGCTCCCAAACTTGAAAAGAATCCTTCAACTCCTTCCTTGCAGTACTCCGCCAAAGTGATGACCTCCAAGGCAAGCCCTAAGGGGGCGTGCCCTAAGTTTCTCTCCAAGGGTGGACGTCCACCCTAAGCTTTTCTCCTTTGCCTGGCCGTCCTCCTTGAAGTGGGAGAGTCCTCCTCCTTGGCGTGGCCCAAGTTGAAGAGAGTGGGGAGAAGAAGGCACCAAAAGGGCTGGTGATGTGCCCCTTTAATCTCCTTCTCTACTCCTTCTTCTTGGCCGTAGGTATAGGTTGTTTAGGTAGAAAATATACTAAGGGAGGATGGGAATTATGTGGTGGTAGGGTAGGGTATTTATAGGATGGGAAGGGGGGGTGGTTATGGTGTTTTTGGAGGGAAATGAAGGGGTGCTTGGTTATTTTTGGAGGGAAAAATGGGAGGGAAATGAAGAGGTGCCTTGGTTTTCCCTCCAAAAATACCTTCTAGAAGGCAATTTTGGAGGGAAAAAATGGAGGGTGGAGATGGGCTTTGATGGTGGATGTAGGGTGGTGATGGAAGGGATAGTTGGCACCAAAATAAAGTAGGAGTAGGTGGTCTTTTTGCTGGAGCTTAGGTAGTAGGGTAATAGGTTTTGGTGCCATGGAGGTGGACTAGCTAAGTTAAGCAGCTTAGCTAGCTTAGCTAGTAGGGAGTAGAGTTGGAGGCATTTGGAGCTAGGGTTTTCAGGGAGAAGAGCTGAGGAGGAGAAGTCTGGAGCTGGAGCTAGAGCTGGCTGCTGCTGAAGAGGCTGGCATGGGGCTACTCTAGCTGGCTTAGCTTGCTAGTTCTTTGCTAGTTGCTAAGCCAAGCTAAAGTGAGCTAGCTTCTACCAAAATGAGCTGAGGTGAGCTAGGTCTGGTGCTCCCGAGGAGAATCAAGCTGGTTGAGGCAGCTAAGGTAGCTTAGCTCAACTGAGTTGAGCTAAGCTGAGTCCCCGGGAGCTGGACTTGAGCTTCCTGAGCTGAGATGAATTATTCTTCAGCTGGCTGGAGTTGAGTGGAGCTGAATGTAGCTGGATCTGAGCTGAGGTGAACTCCTGTCAACTCAGCTGAGCTAGCTAGAGCTCCCTGTGAACTAGTGGGAGCTGAGATGAGCTAGACTCAGCTAAGTTGAGCTGGATCTGAGCTGACTTGAGCTAGGGTGAGCTAAGGTGAACTCTCTTGAGCTGCCATCCAGCTGAGATTAGCTGAATGGAGCTGGGATGAGCTAACCCTAGTTCAAGTAAGCTAGGTTCCAGCTATGGTGAGATGGATCAAGCTGAGGTGAGTTGGATCAAGCTGAGGTGAGCTGGATTAGGCTGAGTTCCAGCTAGTCTGGGCTTCTCCTTCACCATTTGCCTTCTTGAGTGCTAGGGTTTTAGGGATCTGTGCATCTGTACATCCCTAACACTCACAAAAACACATTAAAACGACAATAAAAAATGCAATGCATGCCTATCCTAATTTATGCCTAAATGCAGCCCAAAAACCCATTTGCGGAGTAAAATCCTAAGAGCTAGGTTAGTTTTAAAGCATAAAAATGATGATAAACTGGCGTTTATCAGCCACTAAAAATGAAACCCTTCAACTCAGACATCTTCTACCTAAACCTAAAAGCTGGGGTTAAATCACAAACCACCTACAATGTTATCCTCGAGGGAAGAAGTTTGCCTTTCCTAATAAATTTGTACCAAGGGTTAAGAACATACTTTAAATGTATATTCGTAACTGGTAAGGAGGAAGAAGAGAAATATTTTTGAGCTAAATGTCAAAAATTCTCTTACGCTGAAAATCTATGCTGAACTCTAGAATTTGCTATGGGACTAGCAAATGGTAAGCATGGGGGTATGATGGCATTGCCATCATTCACTATGTCTAACCTAATTTTGTTAAGTTCTAAGGTTAAATTCACCTAATTAATACATTAAAGGGTATAACTCAATCAGGGCTGAAGAAAGAGAAATTGATAAATTGGGGTTAATTCTACAATTTCTACAAACAATTATAAATACAGAATAGCTAGAGGGTGAACTTATGGCTAGCAAAGGTCAATTGAGCTTAATTGTCCTAAAATGGGTTAGTATTGAATAATTCAAGATTTACATTTAATATGAATTTTTAATCTTAATTTCAACCTCACTTCAATTAAAACAGATCCGATGGAGATAAATATAGTCTAAATCTTCTAAAATCATTTAAATTATTCTATAAGGTTTGGCGCAGTCAATTTAATAATTGGAACCTATTTTGACTTAAAATAAAATCATAGATGGACATTTGGTACATTTTGGGTCTAAACGTAAATTGACCATGCAAACAACATCAACACCAAAACTTTAAGTCACCATAAACTTCCTTATTTCCTTACAAAACCTAGGCTCATTTGGACTTCATCTTGGCTATGTTTGCAATTTGGTCCTCAATTCCGTATTTCCTTACAAACAAGCCCCTAACTTTGATTTTCCTTACGAAGACCCCCCACCTTCTCATCTTCTTCACTTTAAGGTCCCTTGACCTTCACGCATCCATGGTGTGTGGGAAGACGAGATTTGATCTTGTTTTCTCGCCGACTCCCTCAACCTCTCCCTGCGAAACTTGGAGGAATAACTCTCCTCTCCTCCTCCCATCAAACGGAGTTGATCATCTCGCCAACGGTTGCTTCATCACACCAGAATCTGCATACAAATTAACCATGCCTAACTCGCATATCTTGGAGCTCTTCTCGTGAGCTTCCAAACCTCTTCGCGCGGTCGTGGGACTATAAAAATTCGCGAGCTGCTTCCAAGGTCCATTGTCCAGAAATCACGCTCATTTCCTCTCCTCTTCTTCCCCTAGCATGGCCATTAATGGACCTTGGAGCTTTTCATTCCCATCGATCCACTGCCCCTCACTACCAACTGAGGGCATAGCTACCTTCCCCTCTTCCTCGCCAAGCACCCCATCAAAGGGCACGGTCGCTTAACCACCTCCTCGGCTCCAAACTCCGTCATTGGAGTTCTTCTCCTCCTCCAAGACTGGCCGACCAGGCTGGGCTTCTCCTTGCCTCTTCCTCGCTCCTCAGGTATCTCTCTTCCTTCCCCTCATCTTATAGATCATCTTGGATCCCTTCTTTCTAGATATCGACCGAGATTCCTACCTCCTCATGGTCATCTTCCTTGCGGCCGGCCAACGTCTGACCTAGCTTCGGCAACGCTCTCCACCTCACTCCACGTCATCTCATGCGTCGCCGACCACCCCACAAGCTTACCTAGATGAGAGCATCAAAACCCCCCAACTAATTTGGGGTTTCGATGTTGTCCACTGCCCACCAGACTCTCCTCGCCGCCGCCATCTTCGTCGAGTTTGCCGACCCTCCTTCGACCTCCTTACAATGAATCAACGCTTCCATCACTTCTAGTGGGTCCGACCAAAGTTTGTTGGGCCCTTCGTTTGAAGCTTCGACTCTTCTCGCATGCAACCGACTGACCCATTAACGTCAGATCCGCCGGCCCTTCTTCGGCCACCTCCATGCATCACTGTGCCAATCCAACGCCTCCACCTTCAATGCACCAAGTGGAAGCCCCTCGACCCCTTGGTTTGAAGCTTGCAGCTCTAAACCTCGCCGACCTCATCCATCACCAACGGCCTACACCTCCTACTACCAACACAAAGAGAAGAATAAGAAGAAGAAAGAAAGAAGAAGGGCAGGGGCATGGTTGTGAGAAAGAGAACATTTGTAGGGATCAAATTACAATAAATAGGGACCTAAAGGCAAGAAAATCGAGGACTGATTTGTAGTATTGGTGAATGTGGTTTAAGTTTTGATTTTAAGTGAATTTTTACTCCTTGATCTTGTGCAAACTTTATTGACATCAATTATTTAATGTTTAAATCATATTCACATTTGACTATTCTTAATTAAGTAACAAAATGCAATTTTCTCTATTGAATTAGCAAGATCGTGTGGGAATTCTTTACATTTCAAACTGGATTTAGGGTTTAATGAATTTGACTTAACATATCTAGTTTTCAAGTTCCATAGCCTGAATAGTGGTATTCGTGCATCTATGTTAGCTCCTAGAGACGACCTCAAATCTCTCTTTTAATTCGAGTTATAAATTTAAATGTAAATGCACTTTTATCGTCTATACTACAATGCAAAATGATTTTTAAAAACACGATAGGACCTCGTCAACATTTAGAGTTAGTGATAGTTGTCCTCGATCTATCCTCTCTGATCAATCCTGATCAGAGAGGCAAATTCATCCACTTACAACAATCCTCTGTCCTCCCACTCCACCTCATGATCAATTCTTATTGTTTTCCTCGTTGTTTTGATCATCAGGTCACTCCATTCATTAGAGCTAATTTGGATCTGAAGCTCTTTACTTCCAGATCCAAATCATGCTAAAAACCACTTGAGGGCTATCCCATTCGCCTCACTGGATCACAATAGCCTTCCTCTTGATCTAAATTGAACACAATTTACTGGGTTCATTTGGATTTGGTTTTTATGCCCGATCTATAGATTTGGGATTCAATCGGGTTTAAATTGGTTTTAATTGAGTGAATTGGGTTTTTAATTGAGTAATTGGGATTGTGATGAGTTTGGACTCATTGAATTGGATTTCCATCATTTGAATTGCTAGTGCCCAATTTTATACTTAGTTCCTATTTTTGTTCATTGCTTGACGTAGCGGAACCAATGAAATCAGTGGCACTGATTAGAGGTTCTTGCAATGACCTCAGTGGTTTTTAAGGATTGCCCAAACACCTTGAACACTAATCAATAGTGTGCAGGATGTTGGGATGATCAGATTATGGAGGTGATCCAAGATCAAATGCCCACCTAGGTGACAACACCATTCAATCTTAATTTGTTTTAATCCGCATTTTATAGATTGAATGAAGTTTGTGAGGATTTAGCGAAGGTTTAGAAAAGGGTTCTTCAATGGTTTCAATGCCTGATTTGATCCAACCTTCTTGCATTGTCTATGGCAAAGAAGGGGGAATCATATTAGGGTTTCTGGGACTAAACGTTCATCAAATTGATTTGTATAGATTTCAAATTTCTATATGAATGCTTGAGAGGGATTTATTGGTTTTATAATGGATTTCAATTTGATATGAGATTTTTGAGGTTTAAACCTCAGGTTCCATGTTGGTCTGGAAGACCTGATATTTACATTGATATCTGAGGTTTTGACAGAGTTGTAATAAGATTTCTAATGTCTTTAACAAAGTTTTGTATTGATGACAAGTTTGAGTGAATACTTAAAAGAGTTTAAACTTTAAATCTTGATTTGAGATCATTCATCAGCAGCAGCAGCTGTAGTTCTGGACGAAATCTGATGGGATTTTCATCATGGAGTTTGCGATGGATTTAATTGGGTTTTGAGCTTGTTAAACACTTTTTAGTAATGTATAAGCATTCATACACATTCTAGATATTCCAAATAGCCTTGGATTGTACCTAAATTGAATTAGAAAAGGCTTGATGTAGTATTAATCAGTAGCAGCTGCTTAGTGCTTTGAATGGATATAGAAATGTAGATATGAAGCAAATTTGATGCAAATATAAGTAGAATGAGTTTTCTGAGAGTTTTTAATGGTAGAATCTTATTTAAGAAGCATGTATGTACCATAAATGCTTTAATATGAATGGAAATAGCATGTGTTTTTAACTTTGAAATTCTTTTGTCAGTAACTGAGTAGCATGTAATATGTTTAAATTGAATTTCATGTTGATTTCAATGATTATCATAGGATTTCATGTTGATTCTAATTCCATTTGATGTTTGGAAGTTACTCCTGCTTTAGCTTTTCATTCCAACCTCTAAATCTAAGTTTTAAGGCTTTAGAATTCATAATAAAACCTTTCTTCAGCGTTCTTTTGCCCAAATTGTAAATAGCATAAAAAAATCAATAATAATTGTAGAAAAATAAAATAAAGGTGTCTTAAGTTAGATTAGGGTCAGTCTAAGGTGTGTGTGAGTTTAGATTTAGGATTCAAGCTTGTAGTTAGTAGAACATACTGGTAGAAGCTTAAGTCTTCTTTGGTTTAGAAATAAGAAAAATAATATAAAAACTACAAAAAGAGTCATTCTCTTCTTACCTTTCTCCCCCTTCCACTATCTCTATAAAACATAAAAATAAAATAAAAATTTGAAAAATTCCAGAAAGCCATAAAAATACCTATGTATATAGTAATTATACTGGTAAGTAATACTAAGTTAAGTGTAAATAATAACTTATATGTATATAAAGTACATAAATTACTTATATAATTATTCTATTTACTTAAGTATTTATATTGAGTTATACAGTATGTATTAAAATTATGTAATTATATATATATTTATTTATATTATAAGTACATAATCCTTATGTAAATATAAATTTCTATGTATATATTTATAAAAAAAATTGTAACTGTATATATAACATATGGTATTTATATTGTACAGTAATGTAGCCATATATTTATTTATTTATGTATATATTGTTCATAATTATATTTATAAGTGAATTAGGTATGTTAGTAAGTTAATGTAATTTAAATTAGTAAATTAATAAACTATTGAAATAAATTATGTTGTATACTTGTATATTATAGTTTAAAGTATTTTTAGTATATTTATAACTTATTTATATAGTAAAACAGTATTCAAACATGTATATATATGTATATATGTACAAATCATGTATTTAAATGTGTATAATTAGAAATAAATCAATAAAAATAAATTAAAAATATATAATAATAAGTTAATAATGTAAAATAAATAATTTATAAGTCAATTGTATCATTAATTTATTAATTTACACTTTAATTAAGGAATTAAACTAAAAATCATTGTGTATTTTTATCCAACTTTAATGAATTTTTAAATATATTTATATATTTAATTAAGTTAAAATAACTATACCAATAAGAAGCCCTATGTATAGGCTACATAAATATATAACTTAATTTTAAAATAATCAATTATTTAGTACCTAAATTAAGTCTTGAAATTAGCAATAAATCATGTTGAAGTGCCACATTTGGGCACTTTCTTTTGTCCCACATCGATTGTTGTAGAGCCACTGCTGCCATATAAAAGTAAAGGTGCCTATGAGCCTACCATCTCGAGAATAGGGGTCAGATCTCATAGCATTAGTAACCGATACTATAGAGAGGGGAAGGGTTGAGAGCCTATGGTTTGGGTGAGTCGGGTCGATTCGATTCGGGCCAGTATTGACTTGAAACTATGAAAAATACATGGGCCTAAGACTAGTAGTAGTCGATTCAGCTCCTAGTGGGTTGTTGATTCTGCGAAGGGTTGGATCCGATAATTAAATAAATTTTGGTGTAGAGACTAACTGTGGTTAAACTCAAGTGTTAAGTGTTGAATGTGCTGTAAAGTTAGCTAAGTCATGTAAGTAAAGAGTGTATGTATTAGATATATATTAGTTTTGCCTTATTATGTTAATATGCTTTTAAGGCTCTTTTAGTAACGTTTAGATGTGTTAGTGTACATAGTTTATGGATGTTAGTGTATATAGTTATATATGTTAGTATAGATAATCTTTTTGTGCTTATATTAAGGCATTACTTAGATAATATTGTATATAACTAACCTAGATTAGTTTAGATTAAGTTTTAATGTCTTTCTACCTATTTATATGTTTAAGATATTGTCATTAACATTAATTAATTTGTTGTTGAACATAATTGACTTAGGGTAGTTCATTCTTTGATTATTTCATTCATTATTCATTCATTTGCAATTAAACTTAACATTTTTTGAATAAAAGATGATTTTTGGGTAATAGAGAGTGATGCATATCAATAACTGTCTCTCAGTGAACGACCTGGAATAAACCAATAAAAATTGTATATAGATAAAATGACATCTGATTGGATTTTGAAACTATATTACAACGTGATTAATTAACCATAATTAACCCGCTCTCCAGTTAGTCGAACAGGGAGCAAGAGTTGCAGTGATGCTCGTTGATGAGGATATGCATCATGGCTAGGAGCACATCTTCACTACAAGAAAAATCACTATTGGTGACAATTAATTTGTGATGGTGGTGAAACTGTTGCTAATAGAGGATAATTAAAGACGATTATATATTGCAATATCACTAATTAGTGTTGGGAGCGAGTGTCGTGTGTTTGTTAGAAATTTTGCGATGATTATGAATAACCCATCGCCAATTGAAAACCTTTAGCAACGGTTAAGGATTAACCGTCGCGAAAGCGTACTCCCGCCTTTCTCTACATATTTTTCATTGGGAGTTTTAGGACATTTCTTGACGGTCAAGAATTAACCGTCGCCAATAAGCACTCCTGCCTTTTGCAGATATTTTGCACTGAATAATTTTTAGGACATTTGGCGACGTTCAAGAATTAACTGTCGCTAATAAGTATAATCGTACAAAATATCTACACGAGGGTAGGAACTAAAAAGGTAATTTGTGTTCAATGGCGGTGGTTTATAGATTAACCGTTGCCAAAATGTATTTGAGACGGTTAAATGGATTAACCGTCGCTAATGTTAAAGTTGTTAGTTCCTTATTCGCGACGGTTGATTTGATCAACCATCGTGAATTGTAATATAACTCCCCAATTGTGCTTCCTTCCCCCTCCCCCTGAAACCTTCTCGAGTGACCGTTCTCAAGCACTCACGATTGTCGACTCTCCCTCGCTCTGGTGAGCAACCACCACCCCTCGTACCCCCTCCTCCCCCGCCCTCCTCCGCGCATCACTCGCGTCGCTGCCCCCCACCCCCCAGTCCCTCCCTCCCTGCGCCCCCTCCTGGAAAGAAGGAGGTGGCTTGGAGAAGAGGCACTAGGTGGTAGTGGTGGTTGCTAGAACAGGTGGCAACGAGGAGCTTGCGGGAGTGGAGGGAGGCTGCGTGCTTCTTTTTATTCCAGTGGCTTGCGATGATCACTACTCACTGGGGGTGCCACTGGTCTCTTGACTATGGATGGGATGCGAGATGTGTAAGGTAGTTACGTGATAGGGATCAGTAGGTTGGTTTATATATAAACATTTTAGCATGATAACGACGAATAGAGTTAATCATTGTTATATTTAAGTTAGATAATAACAGATAATTAAAATCATTATTATGCTTAAGTTAGATAGCAACAAATAATTAAAATTGTTGCTATGTTTAAGTTAAATAGCAATGAATAATTAAAACCATTGTTATCTCTAAATATGACGATGAATATTGTAATCATCGTTATGTACTCGTTATCTTTGATCTTTTTTGTTGTAGTGGGAGGGGTATTCAAACTTTTGTCCTTCTCAATATATGAGTGTAAATTATAATTTTTTAGGGTTTTTAAATAAATTCCCCTATAATATGCCAAAATTACACTCATACCTCTATGTTTTAATATTTATTCAATTATTCTCAAAATTATTTGAAAATTTACATGCCAGACCCTCCATCAACCTGTAATTTCCTACGGGAGGAGGGTGAGATTTACGTGACGTAATAAAGTGCGGAAAAATATAACAATCTAACAAAAATACGCAATCACACAATAGGCACAAGAATTTTTAGGTGGAAATCCAAACTAGGTGAAAACCACCACCTAAGTCTCTCGACTTAGGATTTCCCGACCGACCTAGTCGATCAAATCCACTAACGTACTACTTTAACGAGGGTAGTACAACCTCAATTGCAACCACGCTACAAGTACGATGGTAGCGTTCCTCAACCCCTCCTCTTCACAAGGAGGATTTTGTCTCACGAAGGTGATGGGAATTTGCAATGCGAATACCCAACACAATTACAAGGAAAAATTACAAAACACCCTATAGAGCCAACAAAGATTAACCTAGCTACTATAGGTAAAGATACTTTCCTTTGTTGGAAGCACGTCGACGAAAGACACGGATGTGTGAACCACGCGACGGCACAACAACTCTCTCGTAATGCGGAGGGAGAGCGGGTGCATGATGGCGATGAAGCTCTCTTGATGTGGAACTAGGCTTTGAGAGCTAGAGCTTCTTCTAGAGTGAATTAACACAATATAAGTGAAAATATTCTTGCAAGGTGTGTCTTCACAAGGCAAGGGTCCTCTATTTATAGAGGGCTTAGGAAGGCTTTGGAAGACCTTAGAAGGCTTCAATAGCCATTGGCGTTGAACTCACGGCAAAATAGGCCGTAATCAGAATCAATTATGATTCTAACAGGGTCATCAGATGTCAGTTCCAGGTATTGGACGTTTGGAAAGCTGGTTTAAGATATTTGGGAACTAAGTCAGACATCTGATTCTAAACGTGTTTCCTTCCTAACTTGGTTCAGACCTAAATAGAGTCCTAGTGTAAGGCCATCGACGACGTACAGGACGTCTGGCACTAGGTCTAGACATCTGGAAACCTATTGTATGTGAGAATGGATTCCCAAGATAGGTTAACAGCTAGAAAATCTCACAAAGGTGATTTTGAGTCAGTCGAGGCATAACGGTCACATATCAGACTTTTGGGGTCCTTTATGAACGTCTGATAGAAGCCTAACGGATATATTCCTCAACGTTTACTTTGTTGGCCAACGTTCCACTAATTGGATGTCTGGCACAACCATCTAATGTCTTCTAAGACATACGGACTAAGGTCTGGTCATCTGAATTTATCAGACAGAACCGACTAAGTCCAGCTTAAGTTATTGGACATCTGAGTCAACAGTCAGACATCTTAAAAGTTACTATCAGACATCTGATTTTCATATTAAACGTCTGATTAGGCTATCAGAACCCTATTTTGGTTTTCTAAGTTCTCTACAGAAAACGTAAGTATCCTAGGGTTGTGCAAGTATTCTTAGGACTACTTTAAGAGTTCTTTGAGGCTCTTTAACATAAGATCTAAGAAATAAAGAGCAAAAATAAAGTACAAAATACATTGAAGGAAATCTATCATATTCTTCATCTCCTTCTTCAATCTTTCGCTCCTGGCGAAGCTCCTCCTCTATCAAGCTCTTCTAGTCCGCCATGGATGCGAGCTCAAACTCTGTCTAAACACGCCTCCATTTGCAAATATCCTGAAATCTAAGACTTCAAATGCAAATGTTAAATAACACATGTTTTGTTATCATCAAAATAAATGATCATGGTGCTCTAGCACCAACACAACCAATCTGTTATCTTTAACAAATCAAGATTGAAGAATGAAATGTTTTGTTATGAGGAAGCCCATGTAATTTTTTTATTTGCTTTCGTAATTCTTCTTCTTCTTCTTCTTTTTCTCCTTCCTCAAGCCACCCATGCACCTCCTTCCTCTTTCACTGTTTCCTCCTCCCATCCTATCTCCACTTCCTCATCAATCTTCTCCTCTCTACCCCCACACTCCTCCACTTCCCACACTCCTCCCTCCCTTATGTTTCACCTACTTCGATGCCCCTCCTCTCTTGCACCATCACCACCATCCTCTTCCAAACCCACGAACCCTCCCTTACGACGAACACGATGGAGAAGCACCTGATATCCACTCTAAATTCCTCTCAAACCTCCTTCATCAGCCTTTTTGCCTCCTGGCTCCCCTTCTCACTACAAAATAAGTTACATATACTGACAGTGGGTATATAAGGACATTTAATATGTGTTGATATAGTTTATAAAAAATGTTAGTGATGTCAACTTATGTTCCAATATTCAGAGGAGTTTTTTTTTAAATTTTTTTAATACTTACCACCACCACCGTCACCTCCGAGCATAAAAAAACACACATCGCACCACGCATAACACCAACACCCCATCCTAACCCCCAACAAACACATGCACCCGCAACCAAACCTCAAACACAGACAGATGAAACACGATGCAACATGCGACGTCCCTCACTCTCTCCAACACTCTCCCTCTCCACTCCCCCCTTCGCTTCCAACGCCTCAACCTCGTTGTCTCACCTCACCTCTAATGACCAAGGAGCTCTCGAGGTCACCGCCGTCACCCTTAGGAAGCTCCTGTTACCTGTGCCACCTTCATCGTCCTTTCCTCCTCCATCACCAATAAGAAGAGGTCATCTCCTATCTCCTCGTACGACTCCCTCTTTTCTATCTCTCTCAGGTCTCCCTCCTGCCTCTCTCAGATTTGTTGCTTGAACAAATCACTAAGATCAGATCACAAGTTGCAGATCACAGAAAATGTAGTAGATCTCTCTCCATTGCTCAGATCCACGAATCCCTAACAACCATCGATCTAGAGCAAAGGTTCGCTACTTCCTTTTCGTATCTAGGGTTTCGTATTTGGGCATGCAAGAGCTCGGCAAGGTTCGTCAATGTCATTAGGGAGATGGAGCTCGAGGAGGAGGATATTAAGGAGGTTGGAGAGCTCATAGGTGAGGTCGTGGACATAGTAGGAGATAGAGTTGAACTAGAGGGCAACCACATGGAATGTGGACTTCACTATGTTGGTTAGGTTCTGTGACACCAAGTTGCCCTCAAGGTGTTTGAAAAATGCCAGAGTTATGTGATGCTGTGAAACACAGTGTCAACCTCCTCCCAAGACCCCTATCCATTACCCTTAATATGTACATATACATATATATTTCCACGTTAGCAGATACCAAATTGCTTACATCCTTTAAGATGGCCTCCTTTTCAAAAAAAAGAACCTTTAACTTGACCTCAATTCTAGATACATGGATGTTTTTCTTTATGGAATGGTTTGTATGGATTGTCTCATTTTAACATAGTCTCTTGGTTTCTCCAACAGGAAAAAAGGTAGAAACATGTTGAAGAAGTCAAGAAATTAGGTCCTCCTAAAACTACTACAGAAGAAACCTTACAAATGCTAAAACAGAAGGTATCACTTTTTTTTTGCCAAAAGAGGGTCCTAATTTCTGAATATTGAGAAAAAATGACCTCGATTTAATTTCTTGACACTCTTTAATCTTACAATGTTGAACATGTGTGAAGAAGCATGCTGTTGAGCACTTTCTGGGGCACAAACGGATCTCTAATTATTCCCATGACCAACCACAAGCAAAGGTTTTTTTTCAAAAGAACAAATGAAGAAACATTTCCACTTTGCAATTGCATAAATGATGCTATGTAGAATAACTCACACGAACAACATACTTATCAATTCCAATCCTAACTGCTTATTGTTTTGCCTTGCATCCCATATGCACAAGTTTTATCGAAGTTTTTACTAGAAGGAAGAGAATGTAATAGTTTGGATATTATAGGACTTCTGTAGCATTTTCTTCATGCAGTTTCTTTTTCCCTTTTGGTTTAATGCCATTTGTGTTATATTTTGACTGCAGTTAGAAACTTGATTATGGTTTCTGCAGAATTCAATTAGACTACATCTGCATCAAAGGAAAGAAACGAATACCATACTTGGTTATTTCAACAACACTCTCCCTTCTTCCATGGATTCTACTTGGTTCAATAACACTACTCAGGTCTTCACAGATATATTTAATGGTTTTCTTAACTATTCACAATATAGGGTCAGCTATGGCAGACATTGTGATTAATGCCATGATTGCAGAGGCTGTCAGACCATTCCAAAGTGCATTATCATCTAAAGGTGAGGTTCTTTCTGTAACAGTTGATAGATCAGAGGATGTTGGTGGAAAACATCATTACAATCCTTATGTGGTGATCCTTTTTAGAGTCAAAGAGAAAACAACCAAGGTATGTGTATCATATGTATGGAATCTTCTTGTACATATACATGGAAAAGCACACAGGTATGTGTATCATAAAATTATCTGTTGTTGCAGCTATCGTTGCTGCAGACAGAGTTGACGAGGATAAAGGATGAGAATGAGCTATTAAGAAGAGCGATAGAGAGCTCCATGAAGGATTACTATGACCTACAGATCAAATTGACAGCTCTCTAGTGCCAAGAGCAATTGAAAGTATATATGGTAAAGCTGTTCCCCTCCTTAGTCAAATTTTCAAGAGAACCTTGGAACTTCATACAAGACAACATTCCCTCAAAAAGAGAGATTCAATCACCAGAACACTCCCTTAAATCTTCACAGGCAATATGTACAGAGAAATATCAAGAACAGATGCCAGAGGTAGAACAAATTGAAGAACTCTGGAATTTCTTTGCCTGTTGATCAGACATACCAAAAATGAAGCAAGTCATCCAAAAGCTCCTTGTACGATCCTAGAATGCAGACAAGCAGGTTCAATCATGGCATCAAGATTAGGAGATCTAAGTAAACAATATAAGTAGGATGATTTAGTGTTTGTTGATTACTTGTCTTAATTACATATAGGATGGTCATATTTCTCTATCTCTAGGCGGTGGGCTTGGTAGGGTTTTGGAGCCCAATAGACTAACGCCTTCTCCAAACAATGAGATTGGCAATGAAGAGGAGTTGGCTCTGTCCCTTGTAAGGGTATAAGAAGACAGAGATGAAGATGAGGCAACAAGTGGGGATAGGAGGAGAGAAATGGTGAGCAACTGGACAACAATCATGACCAGCAAGGAAGTGCAGGGATCAAAGTTTGCTACTGCGATCACAAGCTAGACAATAAACCCAGCCAATCAGAAGATAAGGGTATCGGTCCAGGCTAGGTGTCAAGCTCCAACTGTAAGAAATTAAGAAACTGATGATCAAGTTCAAGTACCAGTCATAGAGAAAACTCATTAAAATCAGAACTTAATATTTCAGAGTCCATATTTGTGCATGTATTTTACCCTCTTATTTCAATTGCTTTTACCTTTGCCCACAAAATTCAAATTGGTAACTAACCTATTGGCTGAAAAGGTCTAAATTGGACTTTGATTTTGGTTCCAGCATGATTTTTGGGTTCTTGGAATTACTTCCATTCTTAGGATCCTAATTGGTGGCTTTGCAACATTCTGTAAGTGCCTTTTTGAAAATGGTACTCACTAACCAGCATCTCCTTGTTTAGTTTTTTATGATAGCTATTTTGGATTTTTAAAAGCATTTATGTATGGTCCTTTAGCTGAACTTTCTAGAGTGTGCACTTTCTAATTTAATCACAAAAATTTCAGAGTTTCCAAATTCACTTCTGTAATATATTATTGACATGATGGAGGTGTTATTGATTATCTAAACAAACCAAAATGGTCAGTTAGTTTAGATCTTTATGATCACCCTTTTTTTTGTTGTACATATACTCTGGTCCCTCTTCAGTACATTTAATTCAAGACTGTCGTGACGTAGGATTTGTGATCACGTTGTTCATCTTTGAGACATACTTGGACATCCAGCAGCACGTGGCATTGAAGCATTACAATGAGGGTGGTCTAATATTACAATGAGGTTTTTTCTACTGTTTTCATATTAGTTTCCTTGGATAACCTACATGAATATCCTTTATCTTCATGGATATGCTACCTTGATGGTGTGCGGTCTTGGAATCTCACTGTATTGCATGTAGTTGGATTTGTGTTTGTTGCCATATCTCTTAATCTTCAATTTCATTTTTTTTCTTTTTTGAAAAGATCTTCAATTTCATTTTTGTAATAAATATTTAGCTATTTGCTTCATGAAACATGAATAGTACCAGTGGTCTAATGATAGAATAGTATCCTTCCATGGTACAGAACTGGGTTCAATTCCCAGCTGATGCATCTTTTCTTTGGTTGCAAGTTAAAGCATCTATTTTTTAATCTTTATGTTTTATGAATGAGAGGTTCAAGGATGTAGTCATGAAATCCAAGAGAATTACAAATAATTACATGATGCTAATTTCTTGTGTGTTTCATAATAGTTATGCAACTTGTATTTTAAATTTTGGGGAAATGTTCTGTTCATCTTAGGTTGTCTAGTTAACTATTTTTGTGTGAAAATGATATAGAGGTATATAAAGTGCAGAGAACATATATGAATTGCATGTGACCACATAAAAGAGAACCAAGCATAACCTTTGTAGTGTGTATGAGACCTCAATCCAAATATGAATTCCTCATGACCTTGGGATTAAAAAATATACGTAGATTTTTTTTTTCTACTTTTTGTGGGTGATTAAAGTGTTGGATGTTTGCTATTGTTGGTATTTGAAACATGGTTATACTTTCAAGTGGGTGATGATGGAGCATTGTTTTAGTTATGTTGAATTCTTTTGATTTCAATATGTATATTTGAAAATTGTTGTAGGAGATTATTTGGTTAATTTGTATTAATTTTATGACTTTGAGTATCTATATTGGAATTTTCATTTATGCATAATATATAATTGATGTTTACAAGAAATAGGTCATTGAAGGTATATATTTTAGTAGAGATATTAATGAATAGTACATGAAAGACCTATTCTGATTATTCTAGTAACATAAAATCGTCACAATATTTCTTATTAGTGAACATATAGTGTTGCACTAACATAATTAATTGTTAGTGATGATATCTACACCGACAGTCAGAAATGTCGTTGTTGGTATAACACAAAATTGTGTAGCCTTATAGCACTTAGTGCAGTGCTGATGGTTTTTACCATCGACGTACCCTACAGTAACGTATTTTAATACAATGCCAAAAATGACCTTCGGAATAAGTCCATAAAGAAATAGTAACGATCTTTTCCACCTATACCGATGGTTTCTAACCATCTGTATAGGTCAAAACTATTGTTGTGTCTCCAAAGCCCTTTGCTCCACACTACATCCCATCCTCTCTCCTCCTCTCCCATCTTCCTCTCACATTCACCCCCTCCTCTCCTTTCCCATTCTACCCCCACGCCAATGGTTGCAATTTCAAAGAATCACGGTAACTTTCACGCAAAACTCTTAATCTTTAGCATACTATATCTTGCGGAGGGCACCCTTTTTTTTTTCAACTTGGATCTAGTTGCCTACCTCTTGAACTTTGTCCCCATCCTATATCAGCTCACCACCTTGTAGACATTTGCCAAGAAAATCGGAGCGTATCCGCTTCAAAAAGATATCCAAGAAGATTCGGCAATGATCATCACAAACATCGACAAAAAAACTAAATTAACTGATAATATTGCATTATTCTGGAGAAAATCATATAGGAAGCAAAACAAGTCGCGATCGAGATGGCATCCCCTCCCGAATTATTGTAACAGCTGAACGACGTGGCCGACGATTTGGCACGAGACTTTTGAAACCTCGGGACAGAAACGAAGGAAAGACGACCCAAACCACTGAGAGAACTCAGTCCACACATGGCAGAAGAAAGAAGTAGTTCACGATGATGAAGAAGGAGGTGGTGGTCGTGGTGTTTGATCGATCACAGGTGGAAATGGAAATCCTCCAGCCACTGCTCGATATCAACGTCGACACCATTGTCGTCGTTGTTGTTGGCGCTGTTCTTGTAGTTGTTAGCGCTGCTGCTACTGGCAATAAGTACTCCTGGCAACTTCAGGTAACCATCATCATCATCATCACCGGTACCAATCATCGGCATCGCGTCGAACCTCGCCGTGAGGTCCTCCTCGTGCGGCCAAAACGGCTGCGGATTGTAATCCTCGAAAACCCCTCGGCTCTCCGACATCTCCAGCGGCTCATCACCTGTCCCTGAAAAGATGTCCACGGCCGGCGGCAGCACATTCGGGGTGAGCGGCGGCGGCCCCACCGGGGAATTCGCGGGCGGTGGCACCGCAAGAGGGGCGACCGGTGGATCAGGAGCAGCGACTATGGGAGCAGGTGGCGGCGGCGGCGGCGGAGGAGGAGGAGGAGCGGCAGCCTGTTCTGCTGCTTCGAGGGCCTTAATCCTATCCCAGACGGTCTGGATCTTGTTGTCGACCGTCCACGCGAGGCTCATGAGCGCGTCGAGGTCGAGCTCCTGCACGAGCCCCGGGTTCGCGATGCAACGGAACACGAGGGCGGTGCACTTAGCCTCGTTGTTCTCCGTCTCCACCCGGCTGATCTGCGCCTCCGTCTTCGCGATGCGCTCCGCCGTGAACTTCTCCTCGTTCATCATCTTTCTCGTCCGCTCGGACTCGGGCAACGCCTGGAACCGCTCCAGCATCACCGCCGCCTCCTCCACGCTCGGCCACACCTCCGGGGACGGGCCCTCGGGGCCGTAGATGACGGCACACGCGGGCACCCCGCAGAGGGTGCTGATCTCCTCCGCCTTCTTGAACACGCCCTTCCTGCGCTTCCTAAACGCCGCGCGCCGGGCGCCCTCGTTGGCTATCATCTCCAGCTGGCTCCTCATCCTCCTCGGCGTCCTCGCCATCTCTCTCTAGGGTTTTGCTGGCAGGAGGAGGAGGAGGAGGAGGGAGGGGTTGGTGATGTTGCCTCCCTGCATGCACGGACTCCAGATCGTGCCTTAATATATAAGGGAGCGGGAGAGCGCTCTGTCTGGACGTCCCGTTGGTGGTTTGATGCAATGAATGCTGCGGATATGGAAATGGACGCATATACAAGGAAATGGATTGACCCTATTCGTTCTTGTGGGGAAATTGGATGGGGCAATGGAAGATTTTGGAAATCTACTTATTGATACTTTAAAGATTTTTCCTTGTTTTTTTCCCAGGGATGGGGATGGGATAGGTGAGATCTAGAACGTCTTTTTTCGCACGAGCTTAGCACTCGTATTTCTGTGCGCATTTGCTCGGGTTTTCCTCGATGTGTGCACGTGCATATGCGTGATTCGTCGGATTCAACGTGGCATACGAGGTGGTGCTGCAAAGGTTCGACGGAGTTGAATCAACTTCCCATCCAAGGATAAGCTAGATTATGACCCCAGACCAAATTGGTCTTTATATATATATATTTTTTAAAGAAAACGCAAGCTAGTTTACTCCATTCAAAACCTAACTTACTAGGCACAACTTAGAAATAGCATAACAAGACTCGAAAATATTTGAGGGTGATGTCAAACTTTCCATCCATTCCAATATATTGAAGATGTCAATCCCTGACATTAAACAACATATTGGCAAGGACGACAGCTCAAGATTGGGGTCCTTGACTACAAAATCAGCATTTAAAAAACTAGGGTGTAAGGCTACAAGTATGAACAAAATTCCTAGCTCTGAAGAGCTATGGAGAATGTATCAGCAGTCTTCCAAAACACAGTTGTTTAACTATAGAGAGTTAGGATGTAAGGGGTTGCAAGAGAGTCAACATGCACGAACCTTAACTCTTGTAGGTAAGCAACTTTAGGTATCCATGGAGATCCACACGGGTGCATAATTGGAAGCAACAATGGCTACACAAGCCCATTTTAGTGCGAGTTCCTCCACCATTAAATTCGTCATCCTGTGGACAAAACAAAAAGATCCAATCAAGGAATTATTCTGCTGGATAAAAGGAACACATACCTGAGTGTCCCAAGGCAAAGGAATGGATTTTTGACACCAAAAGAAGAGGGCTAAGGAGGTGGTATCTAGCTATGTGCACCAGTTGGAGTTTGTGTTGCACAGAGTACTGCAAAGCCATAGAAAGGTCTTGCAATTCCATTATTAATTAGGGATAATGCAACTTTACAAGGCCTCCTACTAGCAAAAATGAATTGATCCATAGGATCTCTCATAATTCGAGTGCAATAACTCATGTCACCAACAATTTGGCAAGTGTAGTTAATTTTGAAGCCATTAGGAAAATGGGTCCACTGAAGACAAAGAATGGAAGGGAGAGTAGTCGTGAGCCAAGATCCCATTATCAAAATTGTATCATAGTTTCTTAAAATGCACTTTCCAAGCAATAGGATTTACATTGTCATTTTTAAATCGATTTCTGATGGACCAAGTAGTGTGGATAACAAAAACAACAATAGTTTGAGCTTTTCTAAGGGAAAAGGAATTATAGGATGAGCAATTGAAGATCATGAGCAAATTCTTAGGTCAAGGATGGGATAAATAGACCTTAGTACGAACCCATTTATGGATAAGACTAACAAGCTTATTTATAGAAAAGGATGTTGGAAAGTTTCAATTTGGGGACTATCAGGGCAACAGTAACAACGGGAGGTGAGAGGGATACCTCTAGACCTAACCAGTCATCAGCAGGAAGCCCTCCTATTTCCTCCTCGGTTCCCCCACCTGCTCCACTCCTTGTCTCTCCCTTGATGCCTCTCTGTTTTCTATTCCTCCTTTCTGGCTAGGGTTTCGGCTCTTGCTGGTGCGGTCCTCTTGTCCCTTCCCCCGATGGGGGGCCTGTGTGCCCCTCGCCCTCCGATGGCTCCATTTGGAGCTCCTTGGAGTGGACCCTAGCCGCCTTCTCGTTGCGCGCCTTTTTCTAGGGTTTTCCATGCTGGTTCTCGCTTTGTTTTTGTGTTTGCTTCGTGCGTGGTTTGCTGCTTTTATCATTTTCGATTGTGTTTGCTGCGATGGTTTCATCACAGTTGTCCCTTCCCTTGTCACCGGAGGATCGGATGCCACCACCGAAGCCCTCCTTTGCTTCGGTGGTGGCTAGAGTTGGCCATCCTGAGACTTCTTTTTTCTTGGAGCTCAAGCTCCAGGTTCGTCGTCTGGTCTTCAAGGATGGTGTCTTGGGCACTTTTTTCTCCTCGGAAGAGATTTCTGAGATTTCCAAAGGCTTTGCCTCTTCTCTGGTTGTGCGTGCCTGAGGTCGGAAACCCTCCTCTCGACAGCTGCGGAACCTTCTATCCCAGAAGTTCAAGCTTGCTTCGGGTTTTGACCTTGTGCCGCTGGATTCCCATCATTAGTTGGTTCGCTGCAAGACTTGTATGAATTTCGCTAGGGTTTTTTTGTGGGGCTCTGTTGTTCTTGATGGTGTGTGGTTGCAGTTTGCTTGTTGGAACCCTGATTATTGTATAGATTGACCTATGTCTACTGCTCCGGTTTGGGTGGGATTCCCTGGTCTAAATTTCCATTTTCTCCATCCAAATGCCTTGATTTTTATCGCGTACTAGTTGGGAACTCCGATTTATGTTGATCAACATACGATCCAAGGTCATAGACCTAGCTTTTCTAGGGTTTGCGTTGAGATTGATCTGACGGTGGTTTGTAGAGATTTTGTGGTCATCTTTAACGGGGATCAAACGGTTTTACAGTGTGTTGTTTTTGAAAATGTCCCCCTATTTTGCTCCATATGTTGCAAGTTGGGCCACTTGTTATCTTCCTGCCCGACTGTCTCCCCCCTGTAGGTGCGAAGGTTCCTCAGCTCCTGCCTCCAGTAGCTGCTCCATGTGTGCCAATCCCTGCTGAACCTTTGCCCCGGCATTTACCTGACGACTTGTAGGCCCCCTCTGCTTCGGGCCCTATCTTGCTAAGAGAGGAGGCTCCCTACAAGATCTGTCCTTCTTCTTCTTCGGAGGGTTTGCTTGATGAATGTAACTCGGTTTGTTTAATCCCTCCTTCCTCTTCTTCTGGGGGGCCCCTTCCTCCCTCCCTATCTCAGAGATGCATCTCTCGCGGAGAAGGAGGAGGCGTAACATCCGGTTGCGGTGGCAATCCTAGTTGCACACTCAACGGCTTGAACGATTGGGGAAGGAGATCGTTGTAAAATGATCCTCCTCTCCCCCTCAGGTGAAATTCTCTTCCTCTAAGCCTGATGGGGTTTCATCTTATTTGCATTTGCTTAAACCGCTCGCTATGATCTCGATGTCTTCTGATTTTCTTAAGGCTTTCCCAGTTTCAAAAGATTTCGATGGCTTGGTTTTCAAACCTCCTGGTAGAGATTGCGATGGTGATGATTTATGTTCTGCTATTGTTGCTTCCCAGAATGTTTCTTGATCGGTTAAATCTGGTTTCAGTCCTACTATTTCTATGGCGCGTGAGTCTGAACCTAATCTTGTGTCCTCGGTGGATGGTGATAATCGTTGTAGCTTTGCTTGGGGCATCTATCTCCTTGTTACCCCCCATCACCCTGATCCGGATCCCCCTCTTATTGAGGAAATCCTAGGGGAGGGCCACATTTCCCTTTTGAGCAATGATGCAACTAGATTAGATTCCTTCTCTGATCTCAAATCTTAGGGCATTCTGGATCTTCTGGAATCGAAACCTTTATACCTCAAGGATATGGCATATGAGGCACACTCTCCCTCAGGGGCTAGGGGAGTTCGTGGTGGTCAATCCATTGAGGGTTCTAGAAGGATTACCCGTAGTCATGCTACATCCATTTCTAAAACTATTTCCTTATGAAGTGCCTTTTTTGGAATTGCCAGGGCATCCTAAATGCCCCAACCATCTCTCATCTAAAAGATTTGATTAGTCGGCACAATCTTAATCTGGTTTTCCTTTTTGGAGCCTTTTGTTGATCCTTCCTTGATTGATTGCATTAAGGACTCCATCTCTTTCTCGTCTGGTTTTGCGAATCCTAACTCCTCTAAGATCTGGTGTTTGTCAAAGGACCCTATTTACGTCTCTCTACTTTCGTCCACCAATCAGGCCCTTACGATTGAATGTTGTGAGGGGGATACTATCCTTAGGATTACTGCCATTTATGCCTCTTATAATGCTGAGGATCGTAGCTCTCTTTGGGATTATATCACCTCCTCTTCTCAAGACCCCCCCACCCTATGGGTTATTGCTGGTGATTTTAACTGCATTCTTTCTGCCTTGGAGAAATCGGGTGGGCTTCCCTTCCATGATTCCCAAGCGGCTCCCTTTAGGTCCTATATCGATTTTGCTACCTTGATCCACTTACTGATGGCAGGTTTGCAGCTCTCTTGGTGTAATGGTCATAAAGGGTTTGCTCGTATCTACAAGAAACTTGACCGTATCTTTCTTATTGCTGACACTCTCCCTTTTTTTTCCTTTGGTTCTTACACTTGTAGAAGGAACTCAGACCACTCACCCATGATTCTTTGTTCTTCTCCTATCTCTCCCTCTAAATCGCCCTTTTCGCTTCCAAAATATGTGGCTTAGGGACCTGACTTTTCACTCTTTGGAGGTGGACACCTGGAGATTGGCTGACTCCCATCAGCTGCTTGACCCCCTCTCTAAAATGTGTCAAACTCTCTATTCTTAAGAGGACTCTTATCCAGTGGAATAGGATGACTTTCGAGAATATTCATTCCTTTATTAGAGACCTTGAGATTCGTAGAGATGATGTGGACTCTAAACTTGCTTCCCAATGGGATGATAATCTTTCTGCTGAGCTCAATGACATTCAAATCCAGCTAGATGATGGTCAAGCAAAGCTCAATGATTTTCTTTCTCAGAAGGCTAAAATTGATTGGATTAAAAATGGGGAGGGTAACAACAAATTTTTCTATATTGCCATTAAAAGAAGATTTACTAAAAAGTTTCGATCTAATCTTACCTCGTCCTTGGGTAATGGCTCCTAGGAGGTTGCCGCGAATACCGCTATTGATTTTTATAGCAGCCTTCTCACCTCGGATCATGTTTCTGGTTTGTCCCGATGATTGATCTTATTCCCCCCTTGGTGACCCAGTTAGATTCCAACTCCCTCACTTTCCCTCCTTCTCAGGAGGAAATTTTTCTTACTCTATCTCAAATGCCTTCTAATCGCACTCCGAGTCCTGATGGCTTTAATACGGAGTTTTTTAGATACTTTTAGGACCTGATTAAGGATGATTCGACCCTCACGATCTCCTACTTTTATGTTAACTGCAAGGGTCCCAAATCTTTCAACAACATGTTTATTTCCCTTATTCCCAAAAAAGGGAACACCGATGATCTCTTCGACTTCTGCCCCATTAGCCTCTGCAATGTCATTTACGAAATCTCCTCTGCTATCTTGGTTAATAGGCTAGCTGGTCTCCTTCCTACACTTATCTCTCCAGAGCAAGTAGATTTTGTTAAGGGTCGCTCTATTTTTTATCACATTGCTACTACCTTTGAGCATGCCCAACGTATTGACAAAAAAGTGTTCGGTTCCAATGTCATTATCCAGCTGGATCTCTAGAAAGCTTATGATAGGGTAGAATGGAACGTTTTGTTTAATATCCTTAGGAGATTTGGCTTTTCTGAGAAGGTCATTGATCTTGTTGCGGGTTTTGTCCATCAAGAAGGATCTTCCCTCCTCATTGATGGAACTTCCTCTTCCTTTTTCAGTGTCTCTCGGGGCCTTAGGCAAGCAGACCCTCTATCCCCTTTGCTGTTTGATCTCTTCATGGAACCTTTCATATGGGGTATCAAGAAATTAGCATTTCAGGGTGACTTGGTTCCCTATTTTGTTAAGCGGGCAGCCTCTCCCCCCCTTGCTCTCCTGTATACCGATGACATTGTCCTCTTCCTCAATGGCAATGTGCGTTCGATCTCCAATCTCTTTAAATTTGTGAACTCTTTCGAGACCGACTTTGGTCAACGCCTCAATCATTTGAAGAGTTTCTGCTTCTTTGGGAAGTATTTTCTTTCTGGCAGTCTTCATCGTATTCTTCATCTTATGGGGAGCCAGTTAGGTTTCTTCCCCTTCACCTACTTGGGTTGCCCCATCTTCCTCGGCCGTGCGAAAATCTCTTATTTTTCCTAATTGTTGATAAAATCAATGCTAAATTGGCTGGTTGGAAGGCTAACCTCCTGTCTTATGCCTCAAGATTGCTCCTTATCAAGCATGTGCTCTCTTCCATGCCCGTCTATATCCTATCTGTTTTGGATGTCCTTAGGGCTATCGTCAAAAGGCTAAAGAGAAAATTTATGGACTTCATTTGGGGTTCCTCCAATATCGAACATAAACATCATTGGATTGCTTGGAAGCATGTTACCAAACCCATTTCTCATGGAGATCTTGTCATTCATGATCTTCGTCTTTTCGTTCAAGCTTTTCGAATGAAGAGGGTGTGGAATATCCATTTCTCTGACCCGCATTATGCCAACTTAATGAAATATCTTTATGGCAATATCTTTGCTGCCTCTCATCCTCTCCCTTCCTAAATTTGTACCCTTTGGGAGACCTTTCTCTCAATGACGCACTATGTTCACTGGGAGGTTCATGAAGGGGCTGTTGATTTTTGAGTTGATATTTGGATTGGCGATACAACTATCAAAAGTCTTCTCCTCAAACCCATTGACCTTGACCCTATTGCTGTCAAGGAAATTTTGGACCACCTTTTTGAGGTTCCCCAATTCAATCTTCTCCCTTCCGATATTAGATCGCGTATCCTTCGAACTACTTTGGATAGTTCTCCAGACATCCCAATTCAGTCCCCCAATTCCTCTGGCTCCTTCTTTGTGTCTTCTGCCTATCTCTCTAACTTTCCCAAAGAGCAGGAGATCTCATCCTGCTCAGGAAACCCTCTCTCACCTTTTCTCTGGTAGTAAGATTGTGTATCATATCACTAATTGGGTTATCTCCAAGCATCTCGTTGCTCCTATCCATCCATCTCATTTTTTCCGCATCATGAAGTCTCAGGCCTTCTCTCGGAGAGCCAAGATTCTTAAGGGCCTTATCTCTTTTATTTGGTATAATGTCTGGTGAGTCAGGAACAAGACTAAAAATGAGGGTTTCAATCCTACCAGGATTGATTTTGTCCTTAGTCATAATTGGGATAACTTTAATATGTCCTTATGGTTTAAAAGATAGCGCCCGAAGACTTTTCTAGTGTCCTGGATTCATCCTTCAGAAGGGATCAAGGTTAACTTAGCGGCAATTTCTGGTGTGCTTTGTACTTCTGTTTCTTGGGTTATGCGTAATTGCAATGGGGACTTCTTAAAGGTTGCGCACGTCAAACTTGGGTACATTGATAGTAATATTGCCTTGATTAGAGCAATTAAGCATTTCTTGTCTATCACTCCTTGTGTCTCTACCATTCAGTTGGAGATTTATTCCACCCTTTTGCACTTTTGGTGGAATGGGAAGGTCCCTTTGCCTTGGAAAAGTAAGGAGTTTGGAGACCTTGGTGACATCAAAAGCTATTCTTTAGCAGCCAAGGTAGCCGTTTTGGCCTTGGACCAATGGGCGATCCTTTCATCAGTTAGGGATCTCCTTGCACGTATTCAATGCATTATTATCTTGGATAAAATTCAGATGCCCTATGTGATTTCCTGATTGTGGTTTTCCTATATGTTGTTGGCCACTCTTACTGGTTCTCTTTTTTAGGCTTGTGTTGGGGTCTGTTTGTTTTGTGGCGTGGGTGGGGCGTATTCTGTCTCTAATTTTGTACTAGGCCACGAGTCGTGGTTCACTTCTTTCCCTTGTACTAGGCGGGTTTTGGTTTGGTCCCCCTATCCTTTTTTTTGGCCTTTAGGGAGTGGGGGATGGATAGAAATACTCATTAAAAAAAAAAAATCAGCAGGAAGCCTTTTATGAAGGAATCTCCATATGAAAACAATGAGGTTCATAGGTAAGGAAAGCTTTCAGATAGCTTTTCCTTACATGCATAAAGGAGAAGGCTATTCTAGAATCTTATAAGTAGAGGAGGTGGTAAAACAACTTGAGAATTCTTTCTTCCAAATTGGATGATTGGGATTATTAAAGAGAGTAAGGTAGCTCAAATGAGAAATCAAGGTAGTGGGAAGGAATCCTTGAAGGGGAGTGTAACATCTCGAATCTAGATTTTTGAGTCATTTTAGACTAAGCGTGTCATGACAAATCCATCGACACTTTTTGCATGCAAATCGAAGCCTGTATGAATTACAATGCGTAATTAGATTGAAAAATCTGTGTCTTTCATTTTTGCAATCTAGATCTTGGATTGATGATTCAAAAGTACTATAAACTGTCTGGTGTCACGAGGATTTTTATGCTATGTTCCGTGTGACGATCGGACCTCGGATGTGCAAAACATGTGTGTAAACTACAAATAAACTCGTGCGCGATCTGCCTTACAGATTGCATTTTGCAAACGACCTCCATTTGGAAATTCATGAATTTTGTTGAATTCCTTGTCTTGTAATGATTTCGGTGATACATGTTTCGCTGAAATCAGTGCTCGTTCAACCTTATTACAAGAGTACTCTAGTTACACACACACACACACACACACACATATATATAACTAAATTTGGTTAATCCTAATCCTTTTTCCCAAACCTACTTTCTAAATCCCTCCCCCAGATCTCCTTTCCAACCCATTTATAAAAGACCCATGTAACCCTTCCCACACGCACAACGGAAGAGAGAAATGAGAGAGAGAAAGGTGGAGAAGAAAGGAGAGAGAGAGAGAGAAGGAGAGAGAGAGGGTGAGCCTCCATCACCTCCCTCCTCCCTTCCCCTACCCCGCCATCTCCTCCTCTTCCTTGAGCTCCAGGCTGCGTCAACGAGGCCGTCGAAGAGCTTCGGCGACAACGGCGACGTAGCAAGGTTCATCGACGTGTTTCGTCTTTCACGTACATGCTTGCACGCGTGAAGACTTGAGGAAGAAAGGGAGAGAGGTAGGGGGAGGAAAGTCGGTGAGGAGGAGCTTCTCGTGGTTGGCGAATAGTCGGAGGGTGGTTAGAGGCAGGAGCAGCGGCGGCGGCGCTACCATGGGTACAACCGCACCCATTCATGGAGTGCGTTGAGAGAGAGAAACGAGGAGATGGACTGGAAGAAGAAGAAGGAAGAAGAGAGGGCCGAGAGGTAGGAAGGAGTGACGGTGACGGCAGCGTGGAGGACGGTCGCCCAACGTCGATGTGGTCATAGAGGTGGCGGTTCGCGGTGGGTGCAATAACTCGCACCCGTCATCGGTAGAGTGAGAAAGAGAGAGAAGAAGGAGGGGCGGCTGCTGGATGGTCACCGGAGACCAATGGAGGTCTGGCGAGGACCGTCGAGGCCGAAGGATGGCCAGCGGGGGCGGAGCGCTGGCGTGAAGGGCGGCTGTGCATGGGTTTCTCATGCGAGAACAGCGCACGCAAAGATGGAGGGAAGAAGAAGACTTTGGGAGTTTAGTTTTGAAAACATTACGTTTAGGAAAATATAAGTTTTCATTATTACATTTGGGTCCCTGTAAAGGGAATTAGCGTATTACTTAACATCTGATAATCAGTTTTGTTTAAACATGATTTTAGAAATTAATTGTTATGTGAAAATTTCAATAAAAGATTATGGCATTTTAATTTATTCCTTTTGTGTCTCGATGTTAATCTTGCCCTTGATATATGCACGGATTTCAAAGCAGGCATGGATATTGCCCTTAGACCCGGTGCGCATGGTTCGGAGTCACTGTTACCCTCCAGTGACGTTAGGTAGAGTAGTCTCTCTCATTTTCTATACAGTTTATGTACAGAGTGATTTTCTTCGCGTATTGCACTGTTTAGTATGTGTTCTTACCTCTTGCTGAGATCGAACCCATTTGCATATTTCTTGTTACTCTAGGTACTGGAATATTAAATATTGATGAAAATTAAGTTGACTTGTAATGTAAATAATAGAGTAATATTATTAACTGCCGGATTAAAAGGAGTTAACGATAAATTATTTGATAATTTTCATGAAATGAATTATAAAGCTATTAAGCTTGTTGAATATGATTTTATCATCGCATGTGTAAAACGAACTCTACTTTTAGTAAAGCCGACATCATCAGATTTGTTAAATAATGATTTGATGGGAACCACGATCAGAAATTGGAAATGCCTAGAAATGGATAAGTTGGAGGATAATGTGAATATTAATCCTGGAACTAAAATTACAATTATTGATATGGTTGATTGGATACCTATATATAATACAATTATCTGGAAATGATCAAATAATCAATACGACGGATATGTCGGGAATTAAAAGGAATCAAATTATTGGTTTTTAGCCCCACTACCCGCAGGATTTTGGTTGTAGCTTTGGGCTTTTCAGATCGATTCCAGGGGTTGGTTCAGGGAGTTGCTGGCTTGGAAATTGAGAGTAGCGACTCGGTGGGTATAAGCTATCTTCACGGCAAGGAGGGTGGCTTATACTGGTCTTGCCCTATAGGAAGTTACACGAAATCATTGTTTTAAAAAAAGTTACACGAAATCGTCTCATACCCTATGACGTCGATTGATAGATTGTAAATTGTAATAATTGGGCTTCCAATCTATGAAACGAAACCAGATAATAAGATGCTTAATAAATAGATTAATTAAGGCTATATTACCAATTTTATCTTGTGCTTGGTTACTGTTGCACTCTACTATTGTTGTTTCTACTCTACTTAGATTTTATTGACTTGTTTTTGCATTCGGTACTCAGGTATACTTGACAATTTGTAAGGTGACTTTAGTTGTGCGTCTCCTTGGACCTATATACTTATGTTCTATAGTAAATCTTCTTGTTAGTATTCAATTTATACTTCTTTAAATTTTGCAATATAAATTATTTGTTGGCTATGTTTATATTTTATGGTTATGTGTTTGATGACTGCGATCTTGTGGGCGAGTTGTGTAGTTGTTAGCATACGGTGACTCGGGTTTCGTTGGTTGGTGGGACTCGGGTCGTCACAGATGGTATCAAAGCATGGTCACCCCACTAATCATAGAATTATCCGGAAGGGCTATACAGACATTCATATTGTGTCATACATGGGATACTCAACCACATAGTGACGTAGTATCCCTAGTCCTAATTTTCCACAGTATTTTGACTTAATTCTCTTCTTGATCCTGTCTCTGTTCCATTTAGTCTTCTTACTTTTCCATCATTAAGGTCATTCCTTCAGTCGTTGGGCTGAGCAGATTAGGGATCTCATTAGGGCATTGCTTGATTTGGATGTGATCCAATGAAGCAATGGAGGGATTTCTTGGTTCATCCACCATTTAAGAGGATTGTATGGTTTTCTTGGGCTTTGCTCGTGTTTTTCAGTAGGCAATCACTCGACCCATCATCAGTAGAGCGAGAAAGAGAGAAAAGGAGGGGCGGTTGCTAGATGGTCGCCAGAGACATGTGGAAGTTCGGCGAGGACAGCCAGGGCCGGAGGACGGCTGGTGGGGGGCGGAGCACCGGCGTGAAGGGCGGCTGTGCATGGGTTTCTCATGCGGGAACAACGCACACAAAGATGAAGTAGGGAAGAAGACGTAGGGGGGAGTTTATTTTTGAAAAAAATACGTTTAAGAAAATATAATTTTCTATTATTACGTATAGATCCCTGTAAAGGGAATTAGTGTATTCCTTAACATCTGATAGTCAGTTTTGTTTTGTGTAGATCGAGGGTCTCCAAGATCGGAATTAGGCGATCCAAGATTTGATCTTGGGACTTTCAAATATGCTGGACGCATCCGTATGGTTAGATTTGATGGTTGCTGACAAGTCGATGTTCTTTTTCGTTGAAATTTTTAACATAAAATGTTATGTCGTTGTTAAGCTTTTGTGGTGGAAAATCGACTATTAAAATATTTAATATTTCTAACTACAATAGATTAGGTCGTTTCCGCATGGAGGAATTAGCCTATTAAACTCTTTAAAGTCTAAAAATAATGTTGTTTACGAATTATCCACTAACCATTTACCCCATTAATCCCTATTTACTTAAAACTATTGTGAGAGAATAAACATAACTCAACTAAATGAAAGTGGGAGGGGGTTCAAGCAAATCCATCTTAAAATAATAATGGGATAAATATATCAATAGTGCATCTCACAATGGCATTATGCATAATTTCTAATTGGAGGAAAAACATAGGATCTCATCTCTCTCCTCCTAGCCTGTGAAGAGGACAGTCGGCTTCTTGGTTGGTGTGCGACAAAGGATGCCTAGAACAAGGGCATCGTGGTGACAGTGGCGGGGTGGCCGGCAGCGGCGACCGAAGGCAGTGGAGACTGGCGGCAGTGTGTCGCCGCAGGTGACGAGTGAGGCATTCAACTAGTGCTTGCAGATGGAGAGGGCACTTGTGGTCGTGTCTAGAGTCGAAGAGGATGCTTTGGTTGAGGTTTGGAGGCCAAAGGGAGGTTTGATGGAGGAGCTACTCGTTCAGAACTTTGGGTTCTTCGAGCATTGAAGAAGGTGAATAGTGATGGTGGAAGAAGAAGAAGAACATGAAGAATGGAGATGGAAGGAAGGGAGAGGGTGGCAGTTGGGAAGGTGTGACACACACACATGCTGTCACCATGTGTGCAACGACGATAAGGGCGAGGGTGATGTTGGGGAAGCAGAGGCCACAATGCAAGCTATGAGAATGAAGAACGCCAGAGCCACGGTGGTGGTTTTGTTCTCCGTTGAGTGAGATATCTCCCCCCTTTGGGCGTGACGTCTTCTCTTTTATAGATGTTTCCTGCCTCTCGTTATGTTTATTCCGCGCGAAATCTCCTCCAGTAGTTTGGCGATGAGGTGTTGCTAATAGGCTCGGAGAGGTTACTATTGTGAGACTCATGGTTGACTTGGGTTGGCGGTGCATTGATTAGACGTCTGGACTGAGTTCTGGATGTCTTAAAAATTGCAAATGGCAATACCGCGATTGCTAGTTATCAAATGTCTAAACTGAGCTCAAAACGTCTTATATAATGCAATTGGACGACTGTCATGTGTAGGTCTTATTTACAAATGCTACCTTCCATGTTTCAATGATTCTTGCATTCAGCCTACATCCACCAAATGGATAATCATAACAATATGCTATTAATTGTGAATTGGTGCATAAAATCTTACGCAGACTAAAATGAATTATCATTTAACTCTTAAGCAATTAGAAAGTAGGAACATATAATTAAAGAGTACTTAGGCCAAATAATGGTCCACTAAAATGGACTTATCAATGCCCCCATACCTAAGTTTTACTAGTTCTGAGCAAAAGTGAACAAAAATGAAAGTGACAAAAAATTTCTACTTTTCTTATTCCAAAAATTTAGAGATCCAGATAAATGTGAAAATGAAGTGATAGTGGCCTAGGTAACGGTTCCAAGTGAAAAAGCTACATTTAAAGTTCGTATTTAACCCTTAATAAAAATTCTATTAAGATAAGAAACTTCTTTCCTACGGGATAAAGTAGAAAATAATCTTTAATTTGACCCCAACTTTTTGGCTTAGGTAGCAGATACTGAGTCAAATGGATTCATATTTGGTGGCTCATACTCATTTGGTGTTACATGTAGCCTAGTACTGTGAACTCTAAATCTCTAGACTATTAAACAAGTCAACCTAGAGAAAGGCTAAAAACTGTGCTCTCTTAACATTCATTTGCACTTACTCTTTTTCCTTCTTTCCTTTCTGAGATCATAAATCTCACCAGGATTTGTAAATATATTTAATGTTTAGTGGCCTCACATGACATTCACACTTCAATTAGAGTCCTAATAATCCTCTAAGTTAGAAGTCTTCAGCCAGTATTTGGGTGATCAGAAATACTTAAAAGTAGATATGAGTCATATTTGGTGGATCGCAATAAGTTTTTTCTTTTTGATGCCTTAATGACATCAACATATGATGAAAATGACACGAAGACAAAGCTATAAACTTGAACATTTTTTTTTTTAGCTAATGCACCTAACCTAAATGCATGTAGATATTTATAAATGCTATAAACAATCTCAAGTTATACCTCCCATGCCTAAGATTGACAATATCCTCATTGGATAATTAAAGTAATAGAAGAATATCACCTGAGGAGGAGAGAGGAAGGAGCTAAGGCTCCTTAAGCTGAAGTGTGTCCAAAACTTGGCCATCTGAAAGAGTAACATAATTTTTAAGTTGCTGGCCATTTACCTTAAAGCTCTCACTAGAATTAGGGTTTCTAATTTCAATTGCTCCATGAGGGAAGACATTAATAACAACATACAACCCATCCCAGCGATACTTGAGCTTTCTAAGAAATAATTTAAGTCTTGAATTGAAAAGCCAAACCCACCGGTTGGACTCAAAGGTCTTTCTAATGATGTGCTTATCATGGAAGACCTTTGTACATTGCTTGTAAGCTTGGGAGGTTTCGTATGCTTCATTGCGAAGCTCCTCAAGCTCGCTTAACTCCAGTATGCATGCCTTACCCACTTTATGTATATTTAAGTTGACACTTTTAATAGCTCAATAAGCTTTGCGTTGGATTTCAACAGGAAGGTGACATGCTTTTCCGTATACAAGACAGAAAGGTGACATGCCCAAGGGAGTCTTATATGCTATTATGTAGGCCCAAAGAGCATCATTCAATTTTTTTGATTAATCCTTACGGTCGGGCCTAATAGTTTTTTCCAGAATCCACTTAATCTCCCTATTAGACACTTCAACTTGACCACTTGTTTGGGGATGGTAAGGTGTGGCTATCATGTGGTTGACTCCTAAATTTTGGAATAGTCTTGTGAAGTGCACAATCTTAGAGCAAGGTCCTCCATCACTTATGATAGTCCTTGGACACCTATACCGAGAGATGAGATTAGCCCTAACAAAATCCAAGACCATGGAATGGTCATTGGTCCATGTGGGTATGGCTTTTATCTATTTCGATACATAGTCCACAGTTACAAGGATGTACTCATATCCAAAGGACATAGGAAAAGAATCCATGAAGTGAATGCCCCAAATATCAAAGATCTAAACGGGGAGAATAGGTTGCTAGGGCATTTCATCCCTTTTTCCAATGGTTCTCGTCTGCTGGAAACGTTGACATGCGCCCACATACGTACATGCATCTCTGAATAATGTGGGCCACCAAAAGTCAGACTGAAGAACCTTATGGTAGTCTTTTTCCCACTAAAATACCCTCCATAGCGGAGGTCATGGCAGAAACTTAGAACACTCTTTTGCTCTTCGTTAGGGACACAACGGTGGAATAACTGGTCAGGACCTATTCTAAATAGCTCGGGTTCCTCCCAGTGATATAATTTAGCTTCGGCAAGAAACCTGTCTCGCTTCTACTTGTCCCAAGTATTGGGGGTAATGCCCGTGACCAGATAGTTCATTATATTAGCAAAACAAGGAGTTTTGGCCTCCACAGGCATCAGAGACTCATCGGGAAAAGTCTCCTGGATACTGCCAGCAGGGGTTGATGCCTCAATAGGGATCCTAGACAGATGATCTACTACCACATTTTCAACTTCTTTCTTATCTTCAATTTCCATGTCAAACTCCTGGAGTAGCAGAATCCAACGAATCAAATGAGGTTTGGTGTTCTTCTTAGCAAGAAGGTGCTTTAAAGCAGAAGGATCAGTGAACACCACAACCTTGGATACCAATAAATAAGATTGAAACTTTTCCAAAGAAAATACTACTGCAAGAAGTTCATTTTTATTGACCGTGTAGTTTTGCTGATGATCTATAAGGGTCTTGTTGGCATAATGCAAAACATGAGGTTTACCATCAACCCTTTAACCTATGACCGCTCCCACAATGAAATCAGAAGCATCACACATCAACTCAAATGAGAGGGCCCAATTTGGTGCTTGGAGAATCGGTGCGGTAATAAGATCTTTCTTCAAGACTTGGAAAGCCTCACCACATCTCTCATCAAAATCGAAGGAAACATCTTTCGCTAACAGGTCGCAGAGTGGCATAGAGATTTTATTGAAATATCTAATGAAGTGCCTATAGAATCCAGCATGGCCAAGAAAAGATCTAACTTGACGAACATTGATGGGTGATGGAAGTTTAGAGATGGATTTGATTTTGGCTTTATCCACCTCTAATCCTCTCTCAGAGACTGCATGCCCCAAAATATTGCCCTGCTAACCATAAAATGGCTCTTCTCCTAGCTAAGCACCAACTTTGCCTCTTCACAACAGGTTAAGACTTTATCAAGGTGCGAGAGACATAGGTCAAATGAAAAGCCATAAATGGAGAAATCATCCATAAAAATTTCTTCAAACTCGTTGATCATGTTAGAAAAGAGAGCCATCATGCATCATTGGAATGTGGCAGGAGCATTACATAACTTGAATGGCATTTGGTGGAACGCAAATGTGCCATATGGACTTATGAAGGCGGTACGCTCCTGATCATCAGGGAAGACAGCTATCTGATTATACCTAGAGTACCCATCAAGGAAACAAAAGTACTTGTTCCTCGCTAGTTTTTCCAAAGTCTGATCAATAAACGGCAAGGGGAAATGGTCTTTCTGGGTAGTCGTGTTCAAACGGCGGTAATCAATGCAGACCCTCCAACCAGTTAAGGGTCTTGTGGTCACCAACTCTCCTTGGTCATTTTCTTCCACAGTGATTTCTACCTTTTTGGGTACTACATGTATCGGACTGACCCATTTATTGTTTGAATGGGATAGATAATGCCTGCATCTAGCCATTTCATAATCTCCTTTTTAACAACCTCCTGTATATTGGGGTTGAGCCTTCTTCGCATGTCTCGAAAGGGTTTCATAGACGCATATGTGTATATATGATGCATGCAAAGAGAGGGGTCAACACCCTTAATATCAACTATCGACCAAGAAATAGCTTCCTTGTGCCTTTGTAAACACTTGAGCAAAGCTCCCTCCTACGATGCAGATAATGCAGATGAGATAATGATGGGGAGCATGTCGTTAGGGCCAAGGAAAGCATACTTCAATGTGCTAGGAAGGGGTTTAAACTCCAACTCAGGAGCCTTTTGGATTGAGGGTATAAGTTGAGATGTCCCCGCCTCAGGTAGCAGATCTACCTTCAGGGTCTAGGGTGGGGACAGAGACTGTGTGTACTCCCAGCAACTCTTTCGATTCAGGCATATCCCCTTCATTTTCTTCAATAATCGGAGGATGGTTCGTAGATATGATCATTTAAAGGGGATCACTACATAAGAGTACTGGAGTAGTCTCTTCCATGATTTCATCAACCACCTCAATCTGAGAATAATCTTTAAATCCAGATTGCTTGTAGGTATAAAAAACATTCAATCGGATTTTCTTGCTCCCAAAACCCACTTAAGTGCCCCTGATCTACTATTGATATAGCCATTGGTTGTGGCCAAGAAGGGGCGTCCCAGAATAATGGACGGCTTGGTGGGCTTTTTAGATGGGTTAGTGTTAAGTACAAGAAAGTCAACAAGGAAGAAGTCCTCCACTCTTACTAGGACATCTTCAAGCAATCCTCGTGGTGTCTTAAGCAATCTGTCTGCGACCTAGAGGATGACAGGGCTAGGCTTTAAATCGCCTCCTCCCAAAAGGTGATAGACAGAGCTCAGTAGAATGTTCACCCCTACTCCTAGATCGAGTAGAGCCTCGTCAATGTGCTAGTTACCTATAACCACTAAAATATACGAGGCTCCTGGGTCTTTCATCTTGGGGGGGTTTCCATGTTGGGGCACCAAGCTAACATGGTTAGGCAGGATGACATTAGCTTGGACTTGCCTCCTAGATCAATGTTTCTAGGTGCACAGGTCCTTCATAAACTTGGCATAGGACGTGATCTGCTTGATAGCATCCAATAAAGGCAAGTTGATGTGGACTTGCTTGAAAGTGTCCATAATCTCATCCATCCTATCCTTGGCTCCAGCTGAGCCAACAAAAGATTCCCCAGGAGCGGATAGGTGCTTAGGATAGGGCACTCTCAGCTTTTAAGTGGAGTGTTCGTCGTGTCAGGACAGGGGTGGTGGAATGATGACAACCTCAGGTTGAGTGCTTTCAACCGAGGGAGGGTAGTGTGGCTCCTCCCCGATGAGGGTGGATGTTCGGTTCTGTGTAGGAGGGGAATTCTGAGAGCTAAATGTAGGAGTGCCATCAGGTTTTCTGATTTTCTTTCCACTCCTCAGCATGGTCACATCTTGAGCGTGCTCCCTGAATATGACCCCCTTACCCTTTGGGTTCTCCTCAGAAGAGCTAGGCAACTTCCCCAGATCATGCTGCCTAACTGCCTCAGTAAGATGACTAATCTGGGATTGCATGTCAGCGATCATCTTATTCTGAGATTGGATGACCATATTTTGATGCTTTTGCATCGCTTTCATCATGGATTGCATGTCAGTGATCATCTTATTCTGAGATTGGATGACCATATTTTGATGCTTTTGCATCGCTTTCATCATGGCTTTTAGTTCATCCATCTCAATAGGCTTGTTATGAGGAGGGTTTGTATAGGATGGCTGGTATACGGGTTGGGGAGGTTGAGGTCTTGCATTTCTTGAGTTGGAAGCATCACATTACTTCCATGAAACGTTTGGACGGCTCCGCCACCTTGGATTATAGGTATTGGAATAAGGTTTATTACAAGGGGGTGGTTAAAAACCTTGGGCTGCATTCAGGTTGGCCTGAATCAACTCAAAGATTTGATTTGCCAAGTGACACTCTGCAGTGGCGTGTGTAGTGATTTGGGAAATGGAGCATTCACTTGAAGCCTGAAAAATAGAGGCTGCTTGTGGGTTCATGCCGGGGTTTGCTAAAAACCTATCAAATTTTTTGTTTAACAATTGAATTTGGTAAGCCAAATCTTGAGTAGCCCCAACTTTATGTGCCTCTTTCTTCCTCTGTAGGATTGATGGTTTTCTTTCTTGATAGGTAGAGGACATATGTATGGAATTATCACTTAATGTATCAAATAATGCCCAGGCTTCATCCTCAGTTTTGGTCATGAAGGTTCTAGTATAAGCTGCATCGATGGTTTGTCTGTGCCTTTTAGATAATCCATTATAGAACCTCTCGACCAATTGCCATCTTAGCACCTGATGGTGGGGGCATAACCTAAGGAGGTCATTAAAGCGCTCCCACATTTCGTGAAATTGCTCCTCTTCCTATTGAGTAAAACCCATAATCTCCCTCTTGTAATGATTGGTCTTACTCATAGGAAAGTACTTTTTCAATAATTCTCCCTTAAGGATGGCCCAATCATTTACCCTTGCATCGAGGGTATGATACCAGTGCTTGGCCTTATCCTTTAGGGAGAAAGGAAATAAGGTTCTCATTAGGGCTTCATCAGTAAAGCCTTGGAGCTTCACTGTGGAATAGACCTCGGTGAATTCCTCATGATGCTTGTAGGGATCCTCCCTAGCAATACCATAGAAAGAGGGAAGCAAAGATATGGTGCTGCTCTTGATTTCATAAGGATTATCCACTCCAGGTCTTTGGATAGGTAGGGCTTGGTGAGTTGTAGGGAGGATATAGTCTCTCAAGGTTCTTTGATTTTCATCAACCCTAATTTCTTCTTCAGGTCTCTCTTCTGTCATTTTTCTTCTTTTTTGGTTGGCTTTCCTCATAATTCTCTCAGGTTCTAGGTTAAAAACAAGACTCCTTCTAAGAGAATGCCTTCCAAGCATACACCAAGCAAATTAAACACAAGGCAAAAGGTCTTTTGTTGATTTAAATCACTTTAAACCCTCTTCCAACTTTCCAGATTGGCCAAATAGAGTCAAAGCAGTGTTTCTCCGTTCCCACGTAAGTGGTATAAGAGAAATGAGGCACTTGAGATTCCTGGTCAATGTCTGTTAAGGAGGTTGAGGTTACTTTAATTCTTTCGGGTGACCAAATAAGTTGTCAATCCAATTATGCACCCTAAATTAACCTTCGAGTGCCCTAAAGACATACACTTTATTGCAATGATATTCTCAAATGCTCAAGTAAAAAGGTACTCCAAGGATGCAACCAAGAGATGCAAGTAGGGCGAACCCTTCCTTTGAGGCGATGCGTTAGCAATGCCTCTTAACTACCCTTGAATTCCTTTAAGCGGTGTCCCCCTCCTTAAAGTATCAAGTCACTTGGGCAAAAGTTACTACCATTACCACAAGATGAAATAGGAGGGTTTGCACCGATAAAGAGATCGATGCCTATAGCCTTAATGGTCCAAGTCCTAGTGCGGAGCCTAAAATGCGTGCTTAGTGCAGGAAGTGTACATCACATCACGAAAAATGATTTTTCTTTTGAAAGTCGCAATCAAGTTATTCAAACACTTCCTGTATATTTTACTCCTCTTTCAGACTAATGTGACCACTTGATTAATCTTTTCAAGTCAACTTAAGTGGTCTTCTTTAATTATGCCCAAATGCAATGCGTGTACAAATTATTGATGTAGAAAGATAGTAAGTACACACCTTACTCCAGTACTCTACAATGCAAAAATGCACGCAATGCAATAAGAAAAATCTAGATGCTGCTCAATCACTCCTAGATGACCGACCTATGGATATGTAACTTCTAACAGGCAACTCGAATTTTTTTTTTAAATAAATGCCCAATCAAAAGAAACTAACTACCACAGACAGAATAAACCTTGTATCTAAAGAACTGAGGACACTCCCCCAAAAACTAGCCCCAGCTTATAAGGGCGAGAAAACAACTAATCTGTAAGTCTAAAATCTAAAATAAGACCTATTGAAGAGAAAATAATGAAATTAGGGAAGCAGTCCTCCTGATTATTCCTCCGTATGCCTTCACATGCTTGGGATCAAGGCCCACAGACACTTATTGCTATCCTCTAGGTGGAGTTAAGGTCCACCAACAATATCGTCTCCGTCATGCGCCCTCGTCGCGTTCGTACATTTTTTCATATAAACAGAATCAATGTTAGTAATTCAGAAAAGCTTTAAAAATAGCATAAAAATAATCTAAAGTACCTAAAAGTTAGTAGGCGTGTTTCCTCCCTGGCAACGGTGCCATTTGACAAGTTGATGTTCGCTTTCGTTGAAAGTTTTAACATAAAATGTTATGTTGTTGTAAAGCTTTTGTGGTGTAAAATCGACTATCAAAACATTTAATATTTCTAACGACAGTAGATTAAGTCATCTCCACAGGGAGGAACTAGCCTATTAAAACTCTTTAAAGTCTAAAAACAATGTTGTTTACGAATTTATCCACTAACCATTACCCCATTAATCCCTATTTACTTAAAGCTATTGTGAGAGAATAAACATAACTCAATTAAATGAAAGTGGGAGGAGGTTCATGCAAATCCATCTTAATATAATAATGGGATTAATGGGAACACCATCATGAGCCCTAACTAGCTCATTTTGACCTAAGAAAGAGAATAAAAGCTCCTACATAACCTAGAGAAGGGCCTAATTCAAGAAATAACTATTCTGAGAAAAAAACATGAAACAAAGGGTAAAACTGCAATTGTACCATTGCAGTGCATCAACGAGAGTTCTCAGGGGCTAAACATAAGTCAATTGATCTTAACAAGACGAAGAGTGGGTTGGTTCAGTCAGAAATGAGTTCATGTGCAATCTAAGAATTAAATGACTTCTTGTAACCCTAAAATAGACTCGCTTAATCAACAAGGTTTTGGTCAAGATAAAAATCAACTAAACCCTCTAAAATTCAGGGAAAAATATCCTCTAGGGTTTAGAACACTCAATTTGGCCTTTGAAACCTGTTTTGACCTAAGTAAGGGTCCTAGCTAGATATTTGACCTAAATTAGGTTTTTATGTAAAATGTCAAGTCAAACGTGATCAAACCTAAAATCCAACTTCACCATTAGATTCCTTAGGTCCAAATTAGGTTTGTACCAAAATTTGGACCTAAGGGGAAGTCACCTTGACCTACTTTGCAAAACAGTTTACCCAATTACATTTTAACCCTTACCTTTCAAAATCATTGCGTAGACCCCCTATATTCCTCGCCACCCTTTGCAATTAGGTCCCTCTGCCATTAAAGCGGAGGAGTCCTACTCCGGCGAGGATTCGAGGAGGATTTCTCCCTGATTCCTCAGAGATCCCCTCTCAGATATGAAAGGGAGATTCTCTAAGGAATTCCCTATCATCTGAACGTAATCCCAAGATTTGATTCACACCCAATCTCTCGTGCGAAAGCTCGAGGACATGGGTATTGATGAGAGCCCCATCATGAACCCTAACTAGCACAATTTAATCTAAATAAGTGTGAAGAAGCTCCTACAAAATCTAAAGAAAAGCCTAACTCAGAGAGTCTGAATTGAAGGATAAAACTAGTCATGAGGGGTAAAACTGTAATTTTACCAAGGCAATACACAAATAGGGTATCTAAGGGTCTAAACACAGGTCAAATAAGCTTAATAAGAAAGGAAGTGGGATGATCTGATATGAAAAGGGTTATAGCAACTTATAGGAATTAAATGACATTCTGTAACCCTAAAAACAAACCTACTTTAATTCACGAGGTTTTAGGTAGAATAAAAATCAAATAAATCCTCTAAAAATCATGGGAAAATACTCCTTAGGGTTTAGAACCTTCAATTTGACTTTTGCAACCTATTTTAACCTGATTTGAGAACCATGCCTAAATTTTAACCTAATTTGGGTTTTTACACAAATTGATTGATCAAATGTGATCAAACCTAAAATTAAATTACACCATTGAATTCCTTATGTTCAAATTAGGTTGGTACAAAAATTTGGGCCTAAGTGAAGACCATCTTGACCAACTTTACAAATTGGTCCTCTTGAATTACTTTTTGACCCTTATCTTTTCAAAACCTTGCAATTGACCCCCTATCTTTTCCTTCGTTCTTTGCAGAACGGTCCTCCCTGCCACCCTGCGCAAGCACCATACCTCTGGCGACCTTGCGCGGAGGATGGCACCGCACAGGGTAAGGCGGCCGCTCTCAGGAACGAGCGGGGAGTTCCCTGCGTCGTCCTCTATCGTAGGGACCCTCCCCTGTGACCTACGGCTGCCCATGCCTCTCGTGCGAACGCACGAAAGGCATGGATCTCCATCTCCGGCCATCTTCGGCAGCTCCCCCATGTCTCTCTCTTGAGACTCTCCCCTTGCCAACACCTTTATAAGGAGTGGCAGGGGCTGCCGTCCACTCCAAGCCTGATTTGGCTGAGGTTCCCTCCCCAATTTCGTCTCCTCCACCCACGGCCAAAACGCCCGCAGGCTTCGGTGGCCCTTTCCTCCTCCTTTCGTCGCTCTGCGGCCACACCTGTAGCAGAGCCCACTCTGCCTTGTCTTCCTGCATCAGGCCACACCAGCTGGGGTTTTCCTGACCTCTTCCTCGTCGTCGTTACTCACCTCTGGGCTCCTTCGTCTACGGCGCCGGCAGGTATGCGTCAAGCGCTACCTCCCTCCCTCTTCATCAATTGGGTAGGTGAAAACTTTCCCCTCTCTCTCCCTGTTATTTCCCCCTTCCTAATTTACTATTTCAACCCACCGACCACCACTGTCCATCACCACCTTCTCCATCTCCAGCTACCCTCCGGCGAGGCGTACTCGCCACTCCACGCCTCCATCCGCCTCGCCGCTACCCCTTAAGCTCTGCACCACCTCACTGACACCGAATCCACCCTCCATTCACCACCTAGCACCTCCAGACCACCTTCCGAACACACCCACTCTCACGCACGCAGAGTGCCCTAAGCGCACGGCCACAGGCACTCTCGCACCTCGCCGACCCCCGCACCGCACTAGTCGTGCTCTGGTGAACCTCCCTGGACCTTTTTGACGTGGCTGCGAGGCCGTTTGCGTGTTTCAGGTTTCGCCCTCCTCACCGCCATTAACGAGCAACAGGAGCTTCTCCGCAGGCAGCTCCAGGCGTGAGCTCCAGGTGACGCGGAAAGAAGTCATGCTCACACCCAAAACTTCAATTGGGGTCGCAAGCGTTGGCTGCTACACCAATTGATCGAGGTCTTCTCCCGCAGGCACCCGAGATCGGAGGTGGGACTTTAGTCCCACCTCGGAAGTGTATGGGCGCAAGCCCATACATAAATTGAAAAAGTGCTATCGGCTGGTTGCTTCCGATAGCACTGGGTGAGGTCCCTCACCTACTCACCGGGTCTCATCCGCGACACGCCCATGTGGATCTGATCCGACCCAACTTCCCACTCCTGTGCACTCCTCGCGCACCACACACGCCGGTGAGCCTGGACCCGGGCATGCGACCCGACCCGATTACCCGGCTTTGGGAGAGCTTCCCAAAGAGAGATTCAGAGAGACACGCGGGGAAGGGGTAGGGGTAGGTTTTGCGCTGACGTTTGTGTGTGTGAGCAGGAAGGAAGAAGGAAGGAGAAGAGAAGAGGAAGCCAAGAAGAAAAGAAAAGGAGATGCTGATCAGTTAAGGCGTCTGATTTCTAAATCAGACGTCGGCGAAAAGTAGGAGAAGACAGCCATAGCAAAAAGAAAAGAAGAAGGACCAGAGCAAAGAAAAAGAAGCGGCAGCAGCAGCAGCAGAACAGAAAAGAAGAAGAGGAAGCCAAGAGAAAGAGAGAGACTGCCGCACAAGAAATCAGTAAAGAAAAGAAGGAAAAGGAAGGAGCAGAGAAGGAAGGGAAGGAAAAGAAAAGAAGAGCTTGCTGCAGAGAAGAAGAAAGAAAAAGAAAAAAAAAGGGAAAGGGAGAAAAAGAGGAGCAATTTTCACTCTCGCTCTCTCTTCTTAATTTTTGTAAAACATTGTATTGTGAATTTATATGCTTTTGGAATTATAGTTTGCTCCCTGAGTTCAACCTCGGGAAACTTTTTATTTCCGAGTAACAAATTGTATTAAACTGGTGACCATTTCTTTGCACTATACTACGACGAAACCATAGAGAGGAAACGTAGTACCACCAGTTTTTGGCGCCGTTGCCGGGGAGCAATGGCCATTCTAGAAGCTATTAATTCACAATTTTGATTTCCTATTGACTAATCTCTTCTCTTTTGTTGTGTGGGCATAGGAAATCAAGAAGAAAACAAGCAGCCGCATAACAACCACACCAAGGACAGGTAATTTTCTATCCTCTCATTTAACCCCTAAATTCCAACGAGGAAGAAAAAGAAAAAAAGCGATTTAGGAATAACCTATATTTTATATGTAGTAAAACACCAAAGTTGCCTGTTTTCAGATTTTAACATACTTTATCTGTACATCAATTAAAGGTAGTTAGGGCAAAAACCTTCTTGCTTGAGCCCTAATTACCCAATCTAGAGGCAACTAACTGGACCAATTAGAGACAATATAAGATTCAAAATTAGGATTTTAGAGACACACTTTCTAAGCAAGAATTGAGAATTCCCAAAAGAAGTGTGCCCAAGCCATTGTTTGAAAACATCTATTAAAGAGAAACCCTAAGAAATTTGGCTCTTAGAAACACTTGAACCCTAAAAGACAAGACCTAATAAGTTCTCAAAGGAACTAGTAGGTGAAGTTGACCCCTTGGGTCAACCAACCTTGAACTTAGGTCACTCTTTGCACTCAAAAGGATAAAGTTTAAGTGAAAACCTAAGCACCTTGATCCTAACTAAAAGTGGTAGACTTAAGAGGTCAAGGTCCCCATTCTGGTTTACCTGGAATCTCAGTGACAAGAGAGGTTGGGTGGGGGAAACCCTGTAACCTGTGGGGGCACTCTACCGTGTAGGGGTCTTCGGGGGACTCACCCTCTCTGGCTGCCTAGGTAATTCTCAGGTGGACGACCTTTTGATCAAGGGGTCCATCCGCCCCGAACCTCTATAATCACCCAACATTTTGGGTGTCTTGATTGGGTCCAGCACCTGCTAAGCTCATCCTCTCCATCAGTGTATGTTTGGTAGGAGGTCCCTGAAACCTCCTTTAGAAATTCACTCTCCTCGAGGCTAAGCCTCGGTGCTCTCGTTTGTGCAACCAACACTTCACATAGACCTCTCCTCCGATTCCGAACCCAACTCACCTTCTTCTTCCACAATGGCTCAGCCAGTTGAGGAAGAGAACAATCTGAAGCACCAGCTCCAGCGACTCAATGACCTCTTCCAGAACTTCATGCACCCACCGTAGCGTCCCATGATGCGAGATCATTATAATCCCGCTGCGGTAGCTATTGAGCCTCAAGTCAGAATCCCGACTGGAGGACCTAATTCCAAACTGAAGCCCAACATGATTCATGCCATACCTAAATTCCATGGGCTTAATTCTGATGACCCCTTCCAGCACATTAAACAGCTAAAGCATTTAGCCCAGACTTTCGGGTTAGATGCGCAAAATTGGGATATTCTCCTCATGGAGATGTTCTCCTTCTCCCTTATGGACAAGGCCGCCCATTGGTACCAAACACAGACCCGACCGATCAACAATTGGGAGGAACTTCACTCCAAGTTCTTGAAAAAGTTCTTCCCCGTTGGTCGGACCAATGCCTTGCGCCATCAGATCACCCACTTCACGCAACAAACGGGAGAACCTCTCCATGAGGCATGGGATCGCTTTCAGGATCTCATGAGGAAGTGCCCCCATCACGGAGTTCCTAAATGGTAACAAGTCCAATCCTTTTACCAGGGACTCCATGAGGATATTAGGCTGTTCGCCAATGCAACTTGCGGAGGAAATATCATGGGTCAGCATGAGGACACTGTGTGGGAGATTCTCGAGAATATGTGCGAGAACACCATCAATAATGACTCCATGGGATTATTCGACAGGACGAATACCCACGCATCGACGAACCTTAGGGGAGCACACGAGACGCAGGGCCTATCCACATCAGTCAACCTAGAATTGATGGCTAGCCGATTGGACAAGGTCTCTATTATTGAGAAGAAGGTGGATGAGCTGACTCAGCACTTGCAGCGAGCCACCTCTGCGTATAATTCCTTTGCACAGCCTCCTTCCACACGGGAGACTATGCAAAACATTTTCCACCGACCTTCTCCTAGGATGGACCCGTATCCACCCCCATCTGATTCTCGGATTGGAGGAACCTCCGACCCTTTCTATACTAGCCGGGGGAATTCCACTCCCCCATTCTCTGACTTTTCTGAGGCTCATCATACCTGCGAGGGCCTCAACGCCATCCAGAATGAACCATTTTCCAATACCTACAATCCTGGATGGTGAAACCATCCCAACTTCCAGTGGGCAGGGAATTCCTAGAATCCAAGACCATCCTTTCAGCCCCGTCCACAAGCACCTCATCCTTACCAGCCACCTCAGCCTCGGCCCAACTTTACTTATCCATCCGGGCCAAACCAAGACCAAATATCTCTCATCCTTCACACTCTGGCTGGCATTCAGCGAACGAATGCGGCTATTCAAAAGCAACACAAGGACGAAATCACAGAGGTTCGAAACCAACTAGCCCAGTTGGCGAATTCTTGCCAACCAGGCACACTTCCTTCTCAGCCTCTTCCTAACCCTAATAGCGTGCCGACCCAGCGGCGCGTTATGAACCCAAACCTGGGCCAAGCACACATGGTTTATCAGGCCCCCTCTATTCCTTCACCTGACAGGGTGGAGGCCTCAACTTCTTACACGAGTTATCAGTAGCAACCCATCCTACCAAACCCTAACCAGAACCAGGTAGGGCTGAATTCTATAACCACTCGTAGTGGTAAGGAGACCCAAGATCCACCTTATCTAGACCACTCCAAGCCTGGTAGTGACCCAAAACCTAGGACAGTAATCCAGGACGTTCCTATCCCTGTCCCAGATCAACGACCTGGACCTATCCTAGAGGAACCAGCCAAGGTTCCATTTCCCAAGGCCTTGACTAAGGGAAAGAAGACAACCAAATCCATGGCTCCTGAGGAGGACCTGGTCAAGCTCTTTGAGAAGGTCCAAATAAACATCCCCTTGATGGATGCGATCCGCCACATACCGGCTTACGCACGATTCTTGAAGAATGTGTGTACACCTCAGTGTAAGCCGCGAACCAAGAGTGGGAGTCCAATTGTACTGTCAGAGCAAGCTAGCTCTGTAATCCTGAGCAAACTCCCACCTAAGGCAAAAGACCTAGGCACTCCACTGATTTCATGCAAGATAGGTGAAACCTAGTTCGACAGAGCATTGCTAGACTTAGGTGCTTCCATAAATTTGATACCCACATCCTTACTCAACCACCTAGAAGAATCGGAGTTAAAACCGACTGAGGTGACACTACAGTTAGCAAATCGATCCATAAAGTCACCTAAAGGAATTCTTGAGGATGTTATTGTAAGGGTGCGAGATTTCTATTTCCCTGTAAACTTCATAGTCTTAGACATGGATGCACCTGAAAACCCATGGGATACACCGATCATTCTGGGGTGACCCTTCCTGGCCACTGCTAGGGCCAACATTAGTTGTGAGGAGGGCCAAATAGAACTGAAATTTGGGAATCAAACCCTCAAAATTGATATCTTTAAGGCCCAACAAGGAATCAATTGCGGTGTCATTAAACAAATCTGTGATATTAGAGCTTTGGTTGATGAAACACAATTTGAGAATAATCTGATTATGCCTCATCAACCACAAGAAGATCTTGAACCACAATTAGAGGAGTCATACCGTAATTCAGACAAACCCATAACTCCTATCCTTGAATCTCACACTCACCCTGAACCACCCGCTGCTGCTGATAACCCCATTCTTGAACTCAAACCCCTCCCCGATCATTTGAAATATTTCTTTTTGGGTTATAATCAGACATTTCCTGTGATCATAAATTCCAGGCTCACTCCTGATCAGGAATCTCGTTTAATTGCTGTTCTCCAGCAACATCACAGTGCTATTGGTTGGACTCTCGATGACATGACTGGAATAAGTCCCTCTTATTGCACACACCGTATCTATTCTGAAGAGGGCGCAGGACCTTCGCGTGAGATGCAGAGACATTTGAATCCCAATCTGCAAGAGGTCGTGAAAAAGGAGATCATTAAGTGGTTAGATGCAGGGATCATCTACCCGATCTCCGACATTCGTTGGGTGAGCCCAATCTAGGTTGTGCCTAAAAAGGCAGGGCTCATCACCATTACGACTGAAATCGGAGAGATCATACCTACCCGAATAGCCAACTCGTGGAGAGTCTGCATAGATTACCGAAGACTCAATTCCTCCACGAAGAAGGATCATTTCCTACTACCTTTCATTGATTAGATTCTCGAGAAATTATCGGGAAATCGATTCTTCTGCTTTCTTGACAGGTACTCTGGTTATAACCAAGTGGCTATTCATCCTGAGGACCAAGAGAAGACCACGTTCACCTGTCCCTTTGGGACATACGCGTTCCAAAGGATGCCTTTCGATCTCTGCAATGCACCCGCAACTTTTCAGCAGTGCATGCTTTCCATATTCTCTGATATGGTAGGTGATTATCTGGAAGTCTTCATGGATGACTTCTCAGTTTTCGGGGCATCATTTGACGATTGCCTCCAGCACTTGGTTCATATACTCAGGCGTTTTATCGATGTAAATTTGGTTCTTTCCTGGGAAAAGAGCCACTTTATGGTGCCTGAGGGGATCGTCCTAGGTCATCTAATTTCTGAAAAAGGCATCCAAGTGGATCGAGCCAAGGTTGATCTGATTTCTCGACTTCCTATGCCTAGCTCGATCAGGGACATCCGTTCCTTTCTGGGGCATGTCGGTTTTTATCGTCGCTTCATCCCTGATTTCTCGAAAATCGCGTGCCCCCTAACTACTCTTCTCTCCAAGGATGTACCCTTTGAGATCTCCAAGGAATGCACTCAAGCTTTTTAGAATCTTCATGACCGAGTCACCCAGGCCCCGATCTTACAGTCCCCTGATTGGTCTCAACCATTTGAGATCATGTGCGATGCGTCTGATTTCGCTGTAGGAGCTGTTCTGGGGCAGAAAGTTGACGGAAACCCGTGGTCATCTACTACACTAGCAAGACACTTGACGAGGCTCAGCGTAACTATACAGTTGCGGAGAAAGAGCTGCTAGCCATAGTATTTTCCCTCGAAAAATTCTGATCCTCTCCTGGGTTCCCACGTCATCATCTACTCGGATCACACAGGTGTGAGGCATCTCCTTGCCAAGAAGGAAGCGAAGCCCCGATTAATCCGATGGATCTTGCTGTTGCAAGAATTCTACCTCGAGATTCGTGACAAGGCGGGAAGACAAAATGTGGTGCCTTCCTTCTGAGACCATTAACCCTTCTGGACCCATCATGGAACATTTTCCTAATGAGCACCTACTGACTATTGGTACTAAGCTTCCATGGTTTGCTGATATAGTAAACTACTTGGCATCTCATCAGACCCCGTCTGATTGGCCGAAGGCTAAGAAAGACAAATTGCGCTCTGATGCCAAGTACTACATTTGGGAAGACCCGTACCTCTTCCACATAGGCGTTGACCAAATCATCAGGCGATGTGTCCCGGAGGGTGAAATCAATGATATTCTCTCCTTCTGCCATGACCAGGCATGCGGTGGCCACTTTTCTGGGCACAAAACCGCATCAAAAATCCTCTAGTGTGGCTTTTATTGGCCCACTTTATTCAAGGACGCATACAATCACTGCAAGCCATGCAGTCGTTGCCAAACTTTGGGCAACATGAGCCATCGCGACATGATGCCTTAGCAGCCGATTCTCGTATGTGAAATCTTCAACATTTGGGGGATTGATTTTATGGGTCCCTTTCCTGTTTCAGACAGCTTTGAGTACATTCTGCTGGCTGTGGACTACGTGTCCAAATGGATCGAAGCCATACCGACCCGAACCTGTGATCATAAAATCATTATCAAATTCATTCATCACAATATCTTCTCTCAGTTCGGGATTCCTCGTGCAATCATCTCTGACGAAGGGACCCTGATGTAAACACATTTACACTACTTAAAATGTCTATTTATGCATGTTCTTAAGCATAGGATTGCATTTCATGATATAAATATTGCATTACATGCATCATCTTGCATTTAGAGTAGTTTGAATAAAATGGAGGTTAATTGTCTCCTTTTATGTGCTTGGACAGGGCAAATATTTTATCGGGGCCTCGGATCAAAGATCCAACCGTATGGATATGATCAGGGCGACGATTGGAGTTCAACGACTCCAAGATCGCCCTAATCAGGCATCCGTAGCATCAGATAGAGATCGGGGAACCCTAGAAGATCAAGGGCCAGGATGGTGTAAATCCGCACTTCAGATGGAAAATCCGACCACACGGATGAATTCGGATCGACGATCGCAGCCGAACGACACAAAAATCGAGTCAATCCGACATCCGTGGCACCATCTACAACTTCCAGAAGATGGACGGCCAAGATGGCGCCACGTGGCGCCATCCCAGCCGCCCAATCGGCCGCAGGAGTCCTGTGAAGACCGCGCAACGTCTCCTCTCCGCCGTTGGATCTCGATCCAACAGCTGCGGTCGCGCGCGTTTAAAAACGTCCGCGCGACCATTTCGCCCGCGTAGCGCAGCGGCGACGCAGCCGCGGGCGAAGCGGAGGTCGCGGGTTCGAGCCGCGGAGAGGGGGTCGAAGGCGCGGGCGAGCGGGCGCGCATGAGCGTCGGATGAAGATCCAACGGCCGCGCGCGCCCGATAGCGCCGACGCGCAATTGGACGCTCTGGTGGGCGCGCGATCGCACGCGGGCGGCGCGCTACGCAGCGGGCGCGGACGCGATCTAAGCCGTCCGATCTCGCGATCGGATGGCTGAGACGACGCGGACGTGCGTCTGCGTTACGCGCGCAGGCCAGCCGAGCGGGCGCGCGTGGGTGCGGCGGCGACGGCGACGGCGGGGCTTTAGCGACGGTTTTATCCGTCACTAAAGACCCCTTATTTATTATTTTGAAGATGTAATGTCCATTTTGCCCCCACTCCTTGCAACTATAAAAGGAGACCCCCTCCATACGAAATTTTTATCCCTTCCTTCTCCTCTCTACCTCTCCAAAGCTCAAGAGAAGCTTGTCCCACACCCGGGATGCTTCTCGCGAGATAAAGTCCAAATTTTCGTCCCCCTTCGGAAGTGGATCCCGCGACGACGACGGCGTGCTGCTTCGTTCCCATTCTTCTGCTTCGTCCTCCTTCGTCCCGCCTCGTTCTCCTTCGTCCAGGCGTCGTCCCGTCCGGCTCGTCCTCCAAGCGACCGTCGAGGAGGATAACTTCTCTCTCCCATTCTTATTTACAGCTTTTCTAGTGTAGAATTTTCCTGCTTTATAGTGTAATTGATTTCCCGCTTTCTAGTGTAACTTTAATTTCATTTGCTTGTATAAACAATTGAAATATTGAATGCATGTTCTCTTTCTCTCTCTCTCTCTCTCTCAATTTGATAGCTCCATTGTAATTATTTCGCCTTGTTTATCAAAAAAATCCTAAAAAAACATAATTGCGAATATAGATCAACGTAGCCTCCCTGAGTTCGACCCGGAATTCTTATTTCGGTATAAATTTTATTTGTTGAACACGAATCCTTCGCTTTCGAACTACAACGACGGGTTTTCCAAAACCAAACACGTTAGCGTAGATTCTCGCTCAACAGACCCATTTCACCAATGCTCAGTTCAGATCACTAATGACCAAATACGGGGTGTCTCACCGAATCTCTACTCCTTACCACCCCCAGACTAATGGTCTAGCTGAGCTTTCAAATCGGGAGATCAAGAAAATATCACAGGTCACTATTCGGCCTGACAGGAAGGACTGGTCGTCTCGACTTCCGGAAACTTTGTGGGCTTATAGGACCACCCACAAAACCCAATTAGGCATGCCTCCTTTTAGACTGGTGTACGGGAAGGCGTGTCACCTTCCCGTCGAACTGGAGCACAAAGCCTATTGGGCAGTACAGAGCTGCAATTTAGATCTTTCTAAGGCTGGAACCCGCAGAAAGCTTCAGATAAGCGAGATCGATGAATTACGCCTTGATGCGTATGAGAACTCGCGAATCTACAAAGAGCGGGTTAAAGCCTTCCATGGCAAGCACATATCTAGAAAGAACTTTCATCCTGGTCAGAAGGTCCTACTCTTTGATGCCCGATTCAAACTCTTCCCTAGGAAACTGCGATCCAAGTGGGTCGGACCATATTTTGTCTGACAAGTTTTTGGAAATGGAGCCATCGAAATCAGCCCGCTCAACCATGATTTCGAACCTTTCATTGTAAACGGTCAGAGACTCAAAGCGTTCATCGATGTAACCTCTACAGATTTGTTTGAGTCGTCATTTATCCTTCATTTTCCTTGAGCATATTGCGTCCAGCCAATGGCGTAAAACTCAGCGCTCAACGGGAGGTAGCCCGTCATTTCTTTTTGAAAAAAAAAAATTGAAACCTTTTCTGACCTCTTCGCACTTAAGGTTCATCCTTTAGGACAGCCAATTCCACCTCAGGTGCTTGCATCTGAGATTAGAAATCATCCGCAACAGTCACCCTAACCCATCCACTCACCAAAATACCTATCCTAATGCATGAACCAAGCTAAATAAAAAAAACCCTCCTAAGTTACAATGAGGACATTGCAAATCTTAGGCATGGGGGGGTATGAAAGTGCAAAACTCACAAGAAAATGTTTTAAACAAAAAAATTCACATATGCCAAAAACACCATAAAAATTAAAAAATTTTCAAAAAAGAATAATAAAATGAGAGGAGGAAAGAAATTTTTGTGGACTTTACAAAGGAGGAGAAAAAGAACAAAATGATAAAAAGGAACACAAAATGAAAGAAAAGAGATAGTCATTAGTAAGAAATTAAGGAATTAACCTAAGTTCTAGACCACATTCAAGAAAAGAAATGGAAAGTGCACAGTGAGATTAGTAAGAATGCAAACCTTAGGCATTCTTGGATAGACTCTTAGTACCCATTAAGATCTAGATATTCCTCAAGAGGTTGAGGAAAATGAAAAGCTTAAGTATTAGGTCCAAGGCTTAGGGAGTATTTGGCCTTGTTAACTAACTTTTGGTTTATGGGACTCAGTAAGTTAAGCACCCAAATTTCACACACAGCCTGGTTCGGTAAGCATAAAGTATCAAAATCACGTAGAAGCATTTCAAAAATTCTGAAAATGTCACCTAGAGTAGGAGTGGCCGATCAACAGAAGTTGATTTGGACGAGTTCCCAATGCGGAGAGGTGGAAAATTTCCCTCAAAGATGCGTAACAAAATATCATCTCCTCGGTGCTTATCTCTTAGGATATTTACATATCCTACTGGGGGCATGTAAGCACTCTGCTGGTTCACATTCCATGGATGGCATTATCATGAAGTGTCAATTGCCAGGGTCTGAATTTGGCTACGGAACACCATGGACGGGATTATCTCGAAATCTCGAAAGCCAGGGTTCTGGGGGTTACCATGGGGGGTGCTATCTCGAAGCATCGACTGCCAGGAACCCTTAAGGATTGATGATGGGGACAAGGAATCTGATACAGACCGTGTTGAGAAGCTAATCCTAAGCTAGAATTAAAAAGAAAAAGAGAGAGAAAACTCTCCAAACATATAAATCTTTTACCTCTCTATCTTACAAAACACACTGCGAACTGAACCAAGGATAAAATTATCTAAAACATGGGTGCTTTAACCACAAAGTCCAATAAACCTTAGGTTAGTTCCTGTAGGCCTTAAAAACCTTTGCTAAGGACTGAGGCTAAAGCTAGACAGATCTGGATCTTGGTTGATACTAGAGTACCTTTTAGGCCTATAGTTGGCATTCTGACCTAATCAAGATTACAAGAGAAAAAACACTTATCTAAAACTCGATAAGAAATTCATGGTCTGGAATAAAGGTTAAAACCTTAAAATTTTGCTAAGAGACTAGCAAAAGCTAAGCATGGGGGTATGATGAGAGTCCCATCATGAACCCTAACTAGCACAATTTAATCTAAATAACTGTGAAGAAGCTCCTACAAAACCTAAAGAAAAGCCTAACTCAGAGAAGTCTGAATTGAAGGATAAAACTAGTCATGAGGGGTAAAACTGTAATTTTACCAAGGTAATACACAAATATGGTATCTAAGGGTCTAAACACAGGTCAAATAAGCTTAATAAGGAAAGAAGTGGGATGATCTGATCTGAAAAGGGTTATAGCAACTTATAGGAATTAAATGACATTCTATAATCCTAAAAACAAATCCACTTTAATTCATGAGGTTATAGGTAGAATAAAAATCAACTAAACCCTCTAAAAATTATGTAAAAATACTCTCTAGGGTTTAGAACCTTCAATTTGGCCTTTACAACCTATTTTGACCTGATTTGAGAACCATGCCCAAATTTTAACCTAATTTGGATTTTTACGCAAATTAACTGATCAAATGTGGTCAAACCTAAAATCAAATTACACCATTGAATTTCTTAGGTTCAAATTAGGTTGGTACAAAAATTTAGGCCTAAGTGAAGACCATCTTGACTGACTTTACAAATTGGTCCTCTTGAATTACTTTTTGAACCTTCTCTTTTCAAAACCTTGCGATTGACCCCCTATCTTTCCCTTCGTTCTTTGCAGAACGGTCCTCCCTGCCACCCTGTGCAAGCACCGTACCTCCGGCGACCTTGCGCGGAGGATGGCGCCGCGCAGGGTAAGGCAGCCACTCTCAGGAACGAGCGGGGAGTTCCATGCGTCATCCTTTGTCATAGGGACCCTCCCCTGTGACTTGCGGTTGCCCATGCCTCTCGTGCGAATGCACGAAAGGCATGGGTCTCCATCTTTGGCCATCTCCGGCAGCACCCCCACGTCGCTCTCTCGAGACTCTCCCCTTGCCAACACCTTTATAAGGAGCGGCAGGGGTTGCTGTCCACTCCAAGCTTGATTTGGCTGAGGTTCCCTCCCCAATTTCGTCTCCTCCACCCACGGCTAAAATGCCCACAGGCTTCGGTGGACCCTTTCCTCCTCATTTCGTCGCTCTGTGGCCACACCTGCAGTAGAGCCCACTCTACCTTGTCTTCCCCCGTCAGGCCGCACTAGCTGGCGTTTTCCTGACCTCTTCCTCGCCGCCGTTACTCACCTATCGACTCCTTCATCTACGGCACCGACAAGTACGCGTCGAGCGCCACCTCCCTCCCTCTTCGTCAATTAGGTAGGTAAAAACTTTCCCCTCTCTCTCCCTGTTATTTCCGCCTTCCTAATTTACTATTTCAACCCACCAACAACCATTGTCCATCACCACCTTCTCCATCTCCAGCTGCCCTCCGGCGAGGCGTACTCGCCACTCCACGCCTTCATCCGCCTCGCCAGCTATCCCTTAAGCTCCGCACCACCTCATTGACACCGAATCCACCCTCCATTCACCACCTAGCACCTCCAGACCACCTCCCGAACACACCTACTCTCACGCACGCAAAGTGCCCTAGGTGCATAGCCACAGGCACTCTCGCGCCTCGCCGACCCCCGCACCGCACTCGCCGCGCACTGGCGAACCTCCCTGGATCTTTTTTACGTGGCCGCGAGGCCGTTTGCGTGTTTCAGGTTTCGCCCTCCTCGTCGCCATTATTGAGCAACAGGAGCTTCTCTGCAGGCAGCTCCAGGTCTCCTCAGCTCCAGGCGTGAGCTCCAGGTGATGCGGAAAGAAGTCACGCTCACACCCAAAACTTCAATTGGGGTCGCAAGCGTTGGCTGCTACACCAATTGCTCAAGGTCTTCTCCCGCAGGTACCCGAGATCGAAGGTGGGACTTTAGTCCCACCTCGGAAGTGTATGGGCGCAAGCCCATACTTAAATTGAAAAAGTGCTATCGGCTGGTTGCCTCCGATAGCACTGGGGTGAGGTCCCTCACCTACTCACCGGGTCTCGTCCTCGACACGCCCACGCGGATCTGACCCGACCCGACTTCCCACTCATGTGCACTCCTCGCGCACCACCATGCCGGTGCACCTGGACCTGAGCACGCGACCCGACCCGATTACCCAGCTCTGGGAAAGCTTCCCAAAGGGAGATTCAGAGAGAAAGACGCGGGGAAGGGGTAGGGGTAGGTTTTGCGCTGACGTTTGTGTGTGTGCGCAAGAAGGAAGAAGGAAGAAGGAAGGAAGGAGAAGAGAAGAGGAAGCCAAGAGGAAAAGAAAAGGAGAGGCTGATCAGTTAAGGCATCTAATTTCTGAATCAGACGTCAGCGAAAAGAAGAAGAAGACAGCCGCAGCAAAAAGAAAAGAAGAAGAAGAAGGACCAGAGTAAAGAAAAAGAAGCGGCAGCAACAGAACAGAAAAGAAGAAGAAGCCAAGAGAAAGAGAGAGACTGCCGCAAAAGAAATTAGAAAAGAAAAGAAGGAAAAGGAAGAAGGAGCAGAGAAGGAAGAAAGGGAAGGAAAAGAAAAGAGAAGAAGAGCTTGCCGCAGAGAAGAAGAAAGAAAAAGAAAAAAAAAAAGGAAAAGGGAGAAAAAGAGGAGCAATTTTCACTCTCACTCTCTCTCTCTCTCTTCTTCTTAATTTTTGTAAAACATTGTATTGTGAATTTATATGCTTCTGGAATTATATTTTGCTTCCTGAGTTCGACCTTGGGAAACTTTTTATTTCCGAGTAACAAATTGTATTAAACTGGTGACCGTTTCTTTGCACTATACTATGACGAAACCCTAGAGAGGAAACGCAGTACCACCAGGTATCCTTTGCACATTCCTTCTTCGGCGAGGATTCTTACGCTTGGAAGCTTGCCTTCCAAGCACAAGAGCCTCTGCCAGATGCTATAAAAGGACCCTCATCTCCGGCCGCTCAAAATCGCTTGGTCAGAGAACCACCTCCAATTTCTTCCCTTCTCCTCTGGCCAAGTGTCTAGCAGGCTCCGGAGACATCTCCTCTTCCTTCTCGTCGCTCTTCCACAATACCAGTGGTAGAATCGTCTTCACCTCCTTCCTCCGTGTCGCGCCGCACCAGCGCATGCACCTCTAGCCCCTTCGTCATCGCCATTCTCCCTCCACTGGAACCATCTTCTCCGGTAGTGGCAGGTACGGCTAGCCACCCTCCTGTCCCCTTTTGTCCACTTAGTTAGGTTAAAACTCTTCCCCTCTCTCCCCTCTTTATTTCCCCCTTCTTTATTTCTATTTTCAACCCCTCGACGCTGCAGACCACCACCATCATCCTCATCTCCGGCTGACCACCGATGAAGGTGCATCCATCGCTCCACGATTCCACACGCCTCGCCAGAGCCCTCAAAACCTCTGCCACCATCCACTAATCCTTATCCACATCTCCATCGACCGCCAACACCTCCACACTTGCCCCCCGATCCAACCCACTTTCACAGCCACAGAGCGACCTAGGCACGCACGCCTAGGCCGCCCAGCGGCCAGCCACCTACTGTAGCACCTTCATCGTGCCATGGCGAAGCTCCCCATATGGTTTAATGAGGCCGCAAGGCCGTATTGAGTGATTGCAGAACCGAGCCTCCACTGCCATTAGCACCAGCTCGAAGGAGCTCGCAGCTTCAACCCAGGTGTCGCACTCCAGGTTTCCAGGTCCAAGTGACGCGCGAGGAGTGAGCGCACACATCCAGCCAGAGAGCAACCTTGATAGAGCACACAGCCGCAGCAATTGAGCAAAGCACACCTCCTGCGGGCGCGAGTGAAGCGGGTGGGACTTTTAGTCCCACCTCGAAAAGTTACGAGTGCGTAGAGTGATATAAGTTGATTTTGTGTTTCCACCTTATCACCTCAAATCACAGGGTGAGGTCCCCTCTCTCGCTCACCCACCTCGTCCGCGACCCACGCCTACGCGGACCTGGCCTACCCGACCCATTTACCCAGCACTCCTCGTGCACCACCCATGCCAATGCGCCTGGACCCAGGTGCGTGTAACCTGACCTGAATACCCGATTGGCTGGCTCTAGGAGAGCGAACCTAAGAGAGAATAGAGAGAGAGTGTATGCGGGGGAGGGTAGGGGTAGGTTTTGCACTCGTGTGTGCAGGGAAAGGAAGAAGGAAGAGGAGGCTGAAGGCTGATGTAGAGGAGCTAAGGGAGAAGCTGAGGTAGCTGAAGGAAGAAGAAGGAGGAAGCAGCCGCAATGAAGGCAGAAATCAAGGAAGAAGAAGGACAGAGAAATCAAGGCAGAAGACAAGGAGGAAAAGCAAAGGCACTGTAGCAGAGAAGGGTGCGGCTGAAGAAGAAAGGCACTGTTGCAAGAGAACTCAGGGAAAGAAGAGCCAAAGCTAAAGGAAAGAAGAAGGTAGGAAAAGGCAGCAAGGAAGAAGAAGCCAAGAACCAAAGTCAGAGAGGAAAAGAAAAAGAAGCTAAGGCAAGCCCGCAGACGAAAGGAAGAAAAAGAAGAAAGAGGAAAGCTAAGGAAAGAAGAGAAGAAAGAAGGAAGCATCAGAAAGCTAAGATAGAGAAGAACCAAAGAAGAAGAAGGAAAGAAAGAAGCTAAAGAAGAGACAAGAGTGATAAAGGATCTGAAGATATGTAATATGGCTATCTACGTGTACACAAATACTTTAACACAATGTTAGTAATAACAAAAAGGATTTGCACAAATAAGCAAACCACAAAAAATGCACAAGATGTATAGTGGTTCCCCTCCCTTAGGTACTCCACTACCTAAGCCTCTCAGCTTAGGGTTTTTAACTCGATTCTCTTAACCCCAAGAGAATCAATTTACTAACCGAGGTAATTAACGGGTTACCTCAACCTAAGTACAATAACGGGTTTGTTACAACCCAACGAGTAACAAGCTCAAATACAAATGAAATACAGGTGTAAGACAAAAAGAATCTTACAACTAGAACCTAAGCCTCTCAACAATAATTAAAAGATGATACCAATTTGAGAGCCTAGAATGAGCATGAATTTCTTCGTAGATGCGTGAGAAAAACACGCCATTGAAGTGTTTGCAAAAGTGTAGAGAGATTGAGAGCAGGAAACTATTCCTTCTCTTGAATATGTGGTTGAAAAATGTAATATAGCTCTAGAATTTTTCTTCTATATTTCTTGTATCTCTTATATGCAAACAAAGAGTCCTAGGGTCATTTTCTAGAGTTTAGGACCTAGGATACTCGTCTACTAGACGTTGGGAATTAATTCCCAACGTTCATATTGTTTGAATTAATTTTCTAGCCGTTCAGTTTTGAGCCAACGGCTACTTGATACCGGTACTAGTAGCTCACTGCCACCAGTACATGAGTCCTAGTACCGGTACTCATCATGGGTACCGGTACTTGTAACTCTCAGGTTTGGAATTCTTTGGGCACAGTAACCTACCTGTACCGGTACTCATCATGGGTACTGGTACTTGTAAGGTTCAAGCCAGAATTAAGCTTTCAACCTATGGCCAACCTGTACCGGTACTCATGGTTAGTACCAGTACTTGTTGTTCACAGTTTGAGACGAATTTTCAAACCTATGCCGTGCAAATACCAGTACTGATGAATAGTATCGGTACTTGCTTACAAGTACCTATTTTAAGTGTTTTAATTCATTACATACTTTGAAAATATTCTCAATATAAATCCTAATTTATCTTTAATTGATTTTACGATCTAAGTTGTGATTCTTTTGTTAAGAGGCATATACAGTCTATAAAAATAAAATCTAAACTAAATAAACTAAAGGTCGAAGATGATCTTCTTCTCCTCGACTCTTCCTTGTCATTTTGCCTCCTTATCATGATCTTCTCCTTTTCATAAAGCCTCCATCATTTCCTGTTTGCCTTGCTTCTTCACCTAAATATGAAAAACACTTAATACAAACATTAATTCATAATAATTTTGTTAACACCAAAACAAGATGTGGAACAAGGTTCCAACAAAGAGAAAGAGAATCAGACTTTTTATTCTATTCTTCTCAATTTCTCTTCTATTTTGCTATATTTTATAATTCATAAACTCCTGCATTATACTCCGAATTAGATTTTGAGTAGATTTAAGTGTTCAAATTACATTGATTGAGATTAATGAATAAATTCCATTTGCTCCATGTGTTTGACCTCGGACTCAACATTCAAGTAATAAAAAATTCTTATTTATTTTCAACGCTTTTTTGACTGTACTACAATGCGACTTAAAACCCAATCAAGTGTTGTGAACAGGGATAAATATATCAATAGTGCATCTCACAATGGCATTATGCATAATTTCTAATTGGAGGAAAAATAGAGGATCTCGTCTCTCTCCTCCTAGCACATGAAGAGACGGGTCGGCTGCCTAGTCAGTGTGCAATGAAGGATGCCCAGAATAAGGGGATCATGGTGACGGTGGTGGGGTGGCGAGAGGTGGCTGGTGGTGGCGATCGAAGGCAGAGGAGACCAGTAGCAGTGCGTCGTCACAGGCGGCGAGTGAGGCATTCGTCCTATGCTTGCAGTTTGTGAGGGCACTCGTGGTCATGTCTGGAGTCGGCGAGGATGCTTTGGTTGAGGTTTGGAAGCTAAAGGGAGGTATGATGGAGGAGTTGCTTGTTTAGCACTTTGGGTTCTTTAAGCATTGAAGAAGTTGAATAGTGATGGTAGAAGAAGAAGAACAACAAGAGGAATGGAGATGGAAGGAAGGGAAAGGGTGGTGGTGAGGAAGGTGGCACACACACACACGCTGTCACCATGTGTGTAATGATGAGGTGTGGCTCATCATAGCTAAAATGCTTAAGTTAAGTTAGAAACTAGGTTAAACACTACTTAATTAACACATAAAATGGGTTAAGTGTGGGAAATAACTGAAATGACTTAAAACATCAAAATTGTTTTAAAAATGTGAAAGTAGGTCATAAAATGGGATATTCTATTCATTTATATAAATTGATGATCCAATTGCAAATTGAACACACAATTGAGTTTAAAACTTCAAATCAAAAGTGAAATCAATCTTTAAAATGTTCAAATAGGCTTTAATAAAAACTTGGTAGCATTTGGACATCATTAGGACCTTGCATTTATGGTTTTTCACTTAGGTCCTTAGGTCATATACATTTTCTTCACATTTGAAACTATAGGTTCCTACTGGAGGGGGTGAGATTTGTGGGATATAAAAATAAAGTATGGAAGCAAAATAAAACATTCTCACAAAATGCAACCACACAAGATACACATGTATTTTTAGGTGGAAACCCAAATCGGGTGTAAACCACCACCTAACCCTCTTGAGTTAGGATTTTCCGATCGACCAAGTTGATCAAATCCACTATTCGAGTCACTTAAAATGAGGGTGACTTAACCTCAATACAACCACGCTACTTTGAACCCGAAGGTAGCGTAACCTCAAAACCCCTTCTCTTCACTAGAAGGTTTTTGTCTCTCGAAGGAGATGGAAATTCGCAAAGAGAATATCCAACCAAATAACAAAGTAAAAATTACAACACAAACATATAGAGCCACAAAGTAAAAGATTGAATCTAGCTACTATAGGTGAAGGAACTTCTCTTTGCTGGAAGTGCATCGGCGTGATGACGCGGGTGCGTAAATCACGAAATGGCATGACAGCACTCTCAAAACAATGATGGGAGTGGGTACGCAGCGAGAAGGTAGCTCTCAAGATGTTGAACGGTGGTTTGGAGAGAAGGATCTCTTCTAAAGTGTTTTGGACACAAAATAGTATGGAAATAGTATTGCTTGGTGTGTATCTACAAGGCAAGGGGCCTCTCCTATTTATAAATGGCTTAGGAAAGCCTAGGAAGGCTTTGAAAGCCTTAAGTAGCCATTGGGGATCATCCCAAGGCAAAACAAGCTATAATCAAAATCATTAATGATTTTGATAGGGTCATCAGACATCTGGGAAAAAGATCATACGTATAGAAGTCATGTTTAAGGCGTCTAGAAACTAGATCAGATGTCTAATACTAGACAGGTTCCTTTACTGACTTTCATCAGACCTAAATAGGGTTCTAGTGTAAATCAGTCAGACAACGTACAGGACATCCAACACTAGGTCTGGATGTTTAGAAACCTAATTTACTGCGAGAATGGATTTACCAAGGTCCAAATGGCTATATTCGTCTAGGAAAGCGATTTTGGGTCAATCGAGGCAAAATGGCTACTTATCAGACATCTGGAGTCCTCTAAGAACGTCTGATAGAAGATCAAAGGTCAAAACCTCAACGATTATTTTCTAAGCCAACGTTCCACTAATTGGACATTTGGCAAAGTCATCAGACGTTTGCTAAAACGTCTGGACTAAGGGTTGGTCATCTGATTTCAACAGACAGAAGATTCTAAGACTACCCCTAAAAGTTTGGATGTCTGATTCAACATTTAGATGTCTTAGAGTTCACTATCAGACATCTGATTATCAAATTAGACGTCTAATACGGCTGTCTGAAGCCTATTTAGGTTTTCTAAGTTCTCTACGGAAAACCTAAGTATCCTAGGGTTGTATAAGTGTTCCTAGGACTACTATGAGGGTACTTTGAGGCTCTTTAACATGAATTTAAGAAAGAAAGAATAAAGAGTAATAAAAGAAAGATACATAGAACAAGATGAATGAAATCTATCCTAATCTTCATCTCTTTCCTTCTTCAAGCTTTCGCTCCTTGCAAAGCTCCTTCTCCTCCATCAAGTTCCTCCAATTTGCCAAGGATGCGAGCTCGAACTTCTTCTTTACACTTGTATCCATTTGCAATTGTCCTGAAATCTTGGACTCAAAAGCAAATGTTAAATAACAAGTGTTTTGTTATCATCAAAATAAACGATCGTGGTGCCTGTTTGTAGGCCACTGGGGACTTTTTGATACAATTCATGGACTGCGTTGCATACTTTCCTAGTTACTTATGGCTTTGCCATAATTTCTTTACCCCTTCACCCTTAAGGGCTTGTGCGCAAAATCACTAATACAACTGTAGTCGCGGTTCTACTGTCGCACCATAAAACATAGCCGATCTGGCCCATTTCTCCCTTGATCTCTTTCATCAATGGCCAAATCAAATTCAATCTTCGTGCACATTCAAGTGTAAGATCACTGTGCCCCTCAGATTCCATCCTACGGTGGAAACTTGATTTAAAGCTTCATGTACTCCTCTCTCTTCATCACAGCAGCTCCAAGACCTCCTCCCGCGCGCATCAGCTCCCCACCTACACCTCTCGAGCTGAGCAATTCATCCTTCCGGTCTTTTCTCCTCACTCTGTCTCTACTCCATTGCTTCGATAGTGGAGATCATCTTCTTCGATCCTCCTCGCCGCTAAGGACTTTGTAACACCCCAAGGTGACCGATGGTAACGCCATCATAGGCACTAACTAGCCAAGTTTAGTATGGATAAAAGATAAAAGCTCCTACATATCCATCTGAGGGTCATAACACCACTTCAAGCAATTTTGAGAAGAGAACAGAGAACTAGGGTTAATTATGTAATTTTAACAGCATATCATGAACAGAGAATAACCAAGGGGTTTGCTAGGGGTGAATTAAAGGTCAAAAGAGCATTACAGTCTAATAAGTGGATTTCATACAGACAGAAATGGGTTTTCGCTCATTTCGAGAATTAACAATAACCCAAAACCCTAATTTCAGACTCACTTAAATAACAGAGGTTTTGGTTATGATAAAATTGATCTCAACCTTATAAAATTCATATAAAATATTCCATAAGGTTTGGTAACCTTGGTTTGACCATTAGAACCCATTTTGATCTTAAATAGAGTGTTAGACAAAAAGTTGTCCTAATTTGAGTTTCTACGTAAATTACCTAGTCAAAAGTGGTCAAAACTAAAATCTAACTTTACCACTAAATTCCTTGGGTCCAAATTATATTTGTATCAAAATTTGGGCTCAATCAGAGATCATTTTGACCAAATTTGCATTTTGGTCCATTCAAACTCTTTTTCTCTCGCATACACCCTTAACTTTCAAAAATCCTTGCGAACAGCCCCCCAACTTTGTCATCTTCTTCATAGTTGGGTCCCTGCCACCATGGCAGGTGCGAACCCATGCACCCAAGATCTCAATCAAGGATTCCTCCCTGATTACTTGGCCAATCCCTTCCAAATTTGGAAGGGATGATCCTGAGGAGATCCCTAATCGATTAAACCTAAAATCCAACTCCAAATCTCTCCATTTTGCTCATTGTTAGTCGCTCTGAAACGAGTTTTAAAATTATCATTTTGTAGTATAGTTCAAATCAGTGCGATAAACAAATAAAATTTATGCTCGAAAGAAATTCGAGGTCGTTCGCTGAGAGCAAGTGGTAATTCAATCTCAAAATCACAATTCTAAGTAAAAGATATGAGCAATTGCAATCAAAACTGATTCAAAATGATATAGAAATAATTTCAAGTAGTAATGTGCAAAAAGAAGGTAAAATGGTGATTTGAATCACCAAATTACCTTACAATGTTAAGCTTTGCAAGTTACTCAAGTAAGAGAATCGTATAAGCCAAGCAAATCTCAATTTAACTAATAGAACCAAGGTATTAGCAGATATAAAATGATAGAATAGGCGCTCAGATGCCTTAACCAATGCTTAGTAGACAAAGGTAAAGGTCTCTTCCTTCCTTCTCTTCAAGCCTCATGGAGAGGCATAGGCACAGCTACTTTAGAGGTGAAGGCCTCTTAATCAACTAAGTGTAGAGAGGGCATGAGGCAAAACCTCCTCCTTCTCTCTCTTTTCTTCTCTTCCCTCTCAGAACCCAGCTCTAATCGAGGAAACAGGCGGGTAACCGGATTTGGCCTAACCCGCGAGGTGTAACTGCGGGCGAGGTGTGCATGTTGTGGATGAGGGACTCGACCCCTCGTGACTGGGCAAGGGGACTAATACACAAATCTAGTATATCTTTTGTGGAGACCCTGCTGTACCCGATGTGGGACTAAAGTCCCTTCTTTCATCGCAGCGCAGCAGCAGGTGTTGACGACGTTGAGTGAAGCAACAACTGTGGATGAAAGCTTCGATTGCAGACCTGGATATGCACCTGGAGGGAGTCCGCAGCATCTGGTGTGGGCAGCAAGGAAGAACATGGCTTGTTGGCTGCTGACGGAGTTGGAGATGGAAGTGGCGGCGACGGGTCTCCGACATGCACCTAAATACCAAATTACGGTCTTTTGACCTTGTCAAAATAGCTTGGGAGAATCACTAGATGACGGTGAAGGTGCTAGAGGTGGTAATGTGTCGTGCGAGTGTGTGAATGTGCGTGGCAAGGTCAAAGAGGGTGCGTGGAGGTGGGTGCGCTTGGGGAGATGAATGCATGGGCAATAATCCTAATTAGGTTAGGGCTTTTGCTTCTAGAGTCACGACGGAGGTTTTGAAGGTGCTGGTCTGAAGTCTGATGCGGTGTGGTGATGGCGCGAGTTCACCGGAGTTCCGCCGGCCGTGAAGAAGTTGAAGTGCGGGGGGGAGTGGTTGGAGGACATGCATGTGTCGTAAGTGCGGGAAAAAGAAATAGAGGAAGAGAGAAAGCGATAGAAGGACTAGCTAGGTGGGAGAGAGGCGGAGGCAGCCAGTTGTGATCGACCGATGTCAGAGAAGATGGAGAGAGCGGTGGAGTGGCGACGGTGATATAGGCAAGGGCACGTCCTCCCTTTGGTCGATGAGGATCACGACAAGGAGGAGAGTCGAGAGGTCCAACCAATTTGGTCATTGGATTGTCGGAGGAAGGGGATCGAAGGAGGTTGCCGGAGCAGCAATCGTTGGTGGCTGGATGAGGTGATTTAGGGGTTATTGACTGGCCAACACTTGCTGAGAAGCTCAGTGAGGCATTGGTCGTACTTATATAGGCCATAGGAGGCCTTTCAAAGCTCAGAAGGTCCTCACGAAATAGGATACCCAAACCTTCAAATGGTTTGCATGACCTTTTGGGAAAGAATTGGAGCCCAAGATCGGTCTCATGTGAAAGGGAATTTCACAAAGAATTTTCGGTTCAATTGTGGGAAGGTTTGATAAGGTGCGTTCACAACAATGGCGGCAGGGACCAGCTTGTAAAGAAGATGACAAAAGTTAGGGACCTAAATGAATATTTTTCGAAAGTTAGGGGCACGAGTGTGAGGGAAAATAGCTAGATAGGACCAAAATGCAAACTTGGTCAATATGACCTCAGATTGGGCCCAAATTTTGATACAAGCCTAATTTGGACACAAGGAATCTAATGGTGAAGTTAGTTTTAGGTTTGGACCACGTTTGGCTAGGGAAATTGCATAACTACCCAAATTAGGGCAAAAGTCTGTCAGTAGCTTGATGGTTAAATTGAAGGTACTAAAATCTAGAGAATATTTTTCTATGAATTTTAGAGAGTTTAGGTGAATTTTATCCTGACTAGAACCTCAGTATATTAAGCGGGTCTATTTTTAGGATTTCAGATGGCCATTAATTCTCGTAACGCATGAAAACCTATTTCGTTTGTATGAACCCTCTTATTAGATTCTAAAGCACATTTTGACCTTTAATTACCCCTAAGAGAACCCATGATTGTTCTGTATTCATGATATGATGGTAAAATTATAGTTTTAACCCTAGTTTCTTGTATTTCTCTCTGAAAGGATTTGCAATGAATTATGACATTCTGATGGTTATGTAGGAACATTTAATGACTCAATCAGTTCAAATTGAACGAGTTATGGCTCATGATGGTGTTCCCATCATACTCCCATGCCTAGCTTTTGTCAGTCCCTTAGCAAAACCATCTGAATTAAATAGTTACCTAGGTCGGATTTAACCGTCAGGATGCCTTACTAGGCCACATCTCTAAGAATCAGATATTAATACCAACAATAGGCCTAGAGGTACTCAAGTACCAGCCCAGATCCAGACCTGACTAGCTTTCGCCTCAGTCTTCCACGAAGGTTTCTAATGCCCGTAGAAACTATCCAAAGGTTTGTTGGACCCAGGAGTTAAAGCACCTGTGCTTAAAACATGATTAGTCCGGTTCAGTTTGCCAATGCATTTTGAGAGAGACATAGAAGGAGAATTTGATTTATGGAGAGCTTTCTCTCTCTTTTCTTTTCATTATATTTTTCCTTAGATCCATCCTCGGATTGGTTCTAAACATGGTTTGTATCGGATTCCTTCTCCCCACCATCAATCCTTACAGGGTCCCTGGCAGTCGATGCTTTAAGATAGTACCGCCCATGCCAATTCCCAGAATCCTGGCTTTCGAGATTTCGGGATAATCCTGCCCATGGCATTCTGTAGCTAAATCTAGACCCGGGCAATCGACATTTCGTGATAGTACCGCCCATGGCATCTGAACAAGCATAAGGTGCTTACATGCCCCTACTAGGATATTTCGATATCCTAGGAGACAAGTACCGAGAAGACGATGTGTTATTATGCATCTTAGAGGGGAATTTCCCGCCTCTCCGTGTCGGGAACTTATCCAAATCAACTTGTGTTTTCGAGTCGTTCCTAATCTAGATCTTAGGACCATTTTTACAACAGATTAAATGCCCTTTTGGCATGGTTTTAACTTTAGAGTGCACTGAACCAGACTGTGTGTGATTTAGGGTACTTAAGTTGCTGAGTCCCGCAAAGCAGAGTTCATTCTCTTCATTCTTCTACCTCTCTCTCTTCTCCCTTTTCCCATCGTTTCTACATTTCCATCCGCAAAATCCGTTGGGCCACCCTGTTGGATTGTCGCTGCTCCTATCAACCTCTTCAAAAGGCCACCACGGACCACCAGTGGTGCCCTTGTTCTATCACAGTAGTAGTTTATTTACTTTATATTTTATTCAAATACATGTATGATATGCAATTAATGTTCAAACTTTCTGCGTGATATATATTGCAATTCATTGTCTCTACTACTTAGTAATTAGATTTAGAATAAGTGCATGAAATCAAAAGTGCTTTCTACCTCCCTGTGATCGGCTGGGACTCCCAGTTCAGTTAATTTTATTTGTCGAGACATATTTTGCGCTATACTACAACATATTTATCTTGTACGCGATCTATGGCCCTAACCAAATTGGTGCCGTTGCCGAGGAGGCAAGGTGACTTTTGATTTCATCTGTAACATACTATTTTTGTGTGCTGGATTAAACCAGAGAAGTGGCGAACGAATCAAAGCGAGCACTGCGGAAATCAAGTGCACACATTGCTATTAGAAATTCGGCCAGAAAGTAAGTGTTATCTTCAAAATTCAATAGTCATGTTTCTATTGCTCCAAAAATCTTGAAATTTGGACTAGAATTAGATTTTCAAATTATCTTTCCAACGCCACCATTCCCAAAAAGAAATTCCATCTGTGGAATTTTAAAAATTCATAGAGTACATATGTGTCAGATTGCTTAAAAATAAAACTTTTATGAACTTTGAAAATCAATTCTAATCAACATACAAATCTGATTTACTCACAATCAGTGGGGTTTGAAATATAATGAAAATAGCTTTCATTATCATAATTTTACAAAATTTTTGGAGCATATTTAATACTATTTCCAACAGAAAAACCAACATGGGGTCTAAATCCTAGATTTGACCCCTTGCTAGTTAAAAATTCATAACTAATTGTTGGGAATAGTAAAAATTTTGAAAAGAATACTCTCTGAAAAGCTTATTGAAAAAGGAATGTTCTTGCTAAGTTTCAAATCATTTGAATTCCATCTTTACTTGAGAGTTTATATTTGATTTGTGGTCTTTAATTTGAAACAACTTAGAAGTGCATGTGCCAATAGGACCACATTGGATAAAATTGAACCCTAATGAGTCCAAAAGTTAGTCGGTGAGGCGAGTTATCTTGTAGACCGCCCACCATAAATAATACATTGAAAAGATAGGTTAAAATTCACAAAGAACACATCAAATAACCTGCATTCGGCTTGAAACTACTGAGCAATTTCAACCTCTCTTACAAAACCTGGTGTCTAAGGCTGCGGGGTAGCGTCGAACGACCGTGGCTGTGGGGTAACAGAACCGGAGGCAAAAGTCAAAGGAAGAACCTTCCACATAGTCCCCTCATAACTAACCTGGCCAGGTTAGCCTGAGAGGCGGAAATTCCTTACAGTCAATCTCTTGCCGAATTTTCTTCAACTTGAACTTGAACGAAAAATCTGGTCATCTGATTTTAAGGATCACTCTAATTAACAATGCCTTAGCCTTGTTCTGCTTGACTACATCAACCCTTTGAGTTGGTGTATGCAACGAAGAAGGTCATTAAGACCTAACCTCGCAGGACCTTGGGAGCCAAACCCAAGGCGACAAAGGTGATTTTCGCCCAACCTCTCGTCTCAACCTTCCTCCACCCGATTAGCTGAGATGGCTAATCCTGGTCCTTGAATTCGTCAGGACCCTGAAAATTAGGACCCAATGGCTCATCTAGAAGCCAAAGTTGAGGAAACGAAACAGAAATATGAGCAGAGCATCAATCGGATTCTCACGACACTCGAAAGGATGCAGCACCCACCACGCGGAGAACAATTGTAGGATTGCTATGATCCGACGGCAACAATCATAGCACCTCAGGTCCGGATCCAGCAGATGGAGATGCATTTGAGTTAAAACCAAATATCATAAGTCTAATTCAGACTCATTTCCATGGAAACTCAAATGAGGATCCCTTCCAACACCTCGAAGACCTGAGTCAGATTGCGAAGTCAGTTCAACCCAGGAATATTGATATTGGAATTGTTCTCATGAAGCTTTTTCCTTTTTCTCTCAAGGATAAAGCTGCTTATTGGTTCAAGACCATCGGGAGGCCAATTGGAGCCTGGGAGGAATTACGTCGTGAATTCCTCCAAAAGTTCTTCACGATCGGTCAAATAAATGCCATGAGACGTGCAATCACGACTTTTGCTCAAGGCCTTGGAGAGAAGCTACATGATGCCTGGGACAGATTTCACAATCTTCTCAGGAAGTGCCCATATCATGGTGTACCCAAATGGCACCTTGCGCAAGTATTTTACCATGGGTTGGATGACACACATCGGTACCTAGTTGATGCATCTAGCGGTTGAAATTTTCTAGCGAAGGATGAGGATAGCGCATTTGAACTGTTCAAGTCCTTAGTAGAGAACTTGATGAACGCCGCCTCAATAAACCAATTCCAGTGACCTGGACAACGAGTTAATGTCCATGAAGTTCAAGCCGAATCTGCCTGAGCTGACATGGACATTATCACCAAAAAGCTGGATAAGGTGGATCTGCTCGATAAGAAGCTCAATGAATTGATGCGAGTAAGATCTGGATCTTCTGGCAGCATTGCTCCATCTTACTCCTCTCAAGCATCTCGAGCCCCCTCTGCTCGTACATATCCGATTACTCGGGATGTTTTCTCTCCATCTTCGCGGGCTCCTGCATACCAGGTACCCGTGAACAATATGGATCTGGCACCGTACAATCAGGGTTTCGCACCATATAATGATGCAAGTGCATATTCTTTTGATGAGTTAGCATCTGAGACATCTTCATCTTACGAAGATGTCAATACCATTCAGGAATACGGGCGTAACAACCTGTATTCTGAAACATATAACCCTGGTTGGCACCAGCATCCAAATTTCGCCTGATCTAGTAATCCACTGAGATCGAGTCAAGTTCCACACTACCAGACCAGACAATACGGGAATGTGCAGAACACGTATCCTAAGCAGTAGCCATTCCTGTCTCAGCAGCAACAGACACGCTCTATCCATCAGCCGCTGCACCAAGCTGCCAACTACCCTCCAAAGCGGGCCGACCTTTGGAGTCGTTGAAGGAGGAACTGCAGGCATCTATTCGAAAATCTACTCATGACAACCTCCAAATAATGAAGGCAATGGCTGACCAAATACAGAACATACAGAACACGCAGAACCAGATGATGCAGGAGCATAGATCACAGGGAGCTTTACCCTCCCAACCTATCCTGAACCTGAGATATGTGCAGAATCAGGGTGCCTCGCCTAGATTCCAAGCACCATAGGGGCAGGCACATGCGGTTATGCAAGCACCTCCCGCACCTCCTGGTTATGGGCTTGGTCAGCCACCTCTATTGCCAAACCCTGTGTATCTGGACCAACCCGCTCCTCTGCCCCTGCATGGACAGCACGTCGATGCAAAAGCTGTTCCTTAAGGAGCAAAAAGACTACACAGGACTCGCTACCTAGGCAAGCGGGTAACAATTTTTCCTGCGCCATACCACGAGATGGCTCACAACCCTCTTCCTCTAACAAGCCATCTTCATTAGATAAAGGAAAGAAGCCTTTAGACCTTGAAATTCCCATCCCTTTTCCTGTGGCCCTAACACGAGATTTAGCACAGAAAAAGGACATGCGGAATTTTGAGGACCTGAAATCCATGTTCAAGGAAGTTCACATTCAGGTTCCCCTCCTCGAAGCGATAGATCACATCCCAACTGTCGCTAGGTTCTTTAAGGACTACTGTACTCCAAAGCGGCAGCAAAGGATCAGACGATAAGCAGTATTATCTGAGGAAGCTAGTGCAATTATTTTAGCTGACTTACCGCCTAAGAAGAAGGACCCAGGCACACCATTGATTTCCTACTTGTTGCAAGATTCCCCTTTTGATAGAACCCTTCTTGACTTGGGGTCGTCCATCAACCTAACTCCCACCGTAGTATTTTATCGATTTCAATTTGGGGAGTTAAAGTCCACCTCGGTTACCATACAGTTGGCTGATTGATCTATAAAAACACCGAGGGGGGTGGTTGAAAATGTGATCGTAAAAGTCCAAGGATTCTGCTTTCCAGCAGACTATTTTGTTCTTGATATGGAGGTTCCTCCTAATCTCCGTGATGCACCGATTATCCTAGGTTGCCCGTTTCTGGCAACCTCCCACGCAAACATCGGTTGTGCATCAGGGTGCATGGAGATTGCCCTGGGAAACGAAAAGCTTAGACTGGACATTTTTAGAGCATCAAAGAACTTTGATTGTGACTTGATCGAGGAGGATAGTGACGATGAAGATTCATCTTTCTGTGGGAACATTGGGCTCCTCTACAGTGACCCAATGGCACATTCATCCTCACTATCAAGGGTCTTTGATACAATCCACACGGGACTGAGACTACTGATATACACATTTCATCCCATGGATCTCGTTGTCATGGGTGTTCATCTGCTCCTAACACCCTTGATCCTGACTATCCTGTCCTATCCAACACTAATATCTTAAGACAGGATTACATGACCATTGCAGGTGGATTCTTCATAAATCAGGATCAGCAAATTTCCGCTATTGTTTCCTCTCCTCCCCTACATAACCCTCCTCCCCACCCTTTGCTGCTAGAGCTACAGCCCTTACTTGATTCACTCAAATACGTGTTTCTGGGAGAAAGTGAGACATATCTAGTGATTATCAATGCTCACTTGACTCCAGATCAGGAACACCAGTTGATCTCCGTTTTGCGAGCAAATAGGGTTGCTATCGGATGGAGCATTGCTGATCTTCACGGAATTCGCCCCTCATATTGCACTCACCATATCTACACTGATGAAGGGGTGAGATCGTCGAGACAACCTCAGAGATGCCTAAATCCAAATATGTTGGAGGTTGTCAAGAAGGAGATCATTAAATGGCTAGCTGCAAACATTATCTATTCGATTTCCGACAGCCAGTGGGTGAGTCCCATTCAGATAGTGCCCAAAAAGGTAGGACTCACCGTAATCAGAAATGAATTGGGTGAATCCACCCTGACCCGCACCATGACTTTTTGGCAAGTCTGCATTGACTACAAGAAGCTAAGCTCGGCTACCAAAAAGGATCATTTTCCTTTGCCCTTTATTGATCAGATTCTAGAACGGCTAGCTGGGCATAGTTTCTTCTGCTTTCTGGATGGATACTCCAGGTACAATCAAGTCACAATCAACCCGGAAGACCAAGACAAGACGACTTTTACGTGTCCCTTTGGAACATTCGCTTTTAAGCGAATGCCTTTCGGCCTCTGCAACGCACCAGCTACTTTTCAGCGATGCATGATGGCCATCTTTTCAAACATGATCGGGGATTGCGTAGAAGTGTTCAGGGATGACTTCTCCGTGTTTGGAGACGAATTCTCGTCTTGTCTCGATAACGTCACAAAGATTCTGAGATGTATAGAAGTTAACCTAGTACTTTCATGGGAAAAAATCCATTTTATGGTGAGGGATGGCATTGTACTAGGTCACAAGATCACCTCTAATGGACTCGAGGTCAACCGAGCTAAGTCCGAAATCATTTCGCGATTACCTCCGCCTAGCTCTGTCAGGCAAATTAGATTATTCTTAGGGCATGTCGAATTTTATCGAAGATTCATTCGAGATTTCTCGAAAATTGCTCGTCCATTAACGAATCTTCTGGTAACTGACACGCCTTTTGAATTCGACTCCTCGTGTCTCTGTGCTTTCCAGACCTTGCGAAATGCTGTCTCCAGTGCACCTATTCTCCAACCCCTCGACTGGTCGCTCGACTTCGAGATGATGTGTGACGGCTCCGACTTTGCTGTCGGAGCTGTTCTTGGCCAGTGTCGGGAGCTCCATCCATTTATAATATACTACACTAGCAAAACGTTGAACGAAGATCATCGTAACTATACAGTCACTGAGAAAGAATTGCTGGCCGTAGTATTCGGGTTGTAGAAATTTATGTCATACTTACTCGGGTCCAAAGTTATCATCTACACTGACCATTCCGCCCTCCGGCATTTGTTGGCAAAGAAGGATGCCAAACCCCACCTTATCAGATGGATCCTTCTGTTGTAGGAGTTTGATATTGAAATCTACGACAAAGTCGAAGCACATAATGTTGTGGCGGACCACTTGTCTCAGCTAGACCTAGACTACATTCTGTACTCCTCGCCGATATCAAATCGATTTCTAGATGAGTCTCTACTATCTATCAACTCTGTGGAGTTTCCTTGATATGCTGATATAGCAAACTATCTTGTCGTAGGTAGGCTACCTGTGGGATTATCCAAGGATCAAAAGCTTAAATTTATATCAGAGGCTAAGTTCTATTTTTGGGACGACCCATTGCTCTTTCGCATTGGGGCTAATCAAATCATCCATAGATGCATCCCTAATTTGAAAATTTCTAGTGTGCTATCCTTCTGCCATAGCGATGCTTGTGGGGGTTATTTCTCGGGCAGAAAAATCACTTCAAAGATTTTGCAGTTGGGATTTTTCTGGTCGACCATTTACAGAGATACACATGAATTTGCCAAGTACTGTAAGTGATGCTAGGCAGTCGGTTCTATGACCCAAAGAGACATGATGCCTCTCCAATCCATTCTGGTCGTAGAAGTGTTTGATGTCTGGGGCATCGACTTTATGGGCCCCTTCTCGAACTCACATGGCTTTGAGTACATACTCCTCGCAGTAGACTATGTCTCAAAGTGGGTAGAAGCCATCCTAGGAAGACGAGCTGATCATAAGACTGTTATATCCTTTGTCCGGGAATTTATTTTTGTGAGATTCAGAGTTCCTCGTGCCCTGATAAGTGATGGGGGAATCCACTTCATCCATTCCCATTTCAAATCATTATTGAAGAAATACGAGGTGCAGCACCGCATTGCTACCTTGTATCCCCCACAGACCAATGGGCAGGCTGAAGTATCAAACTGTCAAATCAAGCTTATCCTTCAAAAGACGATTAGACCTGATAGGAAGGATTAGTCCGATCAGTTGATCAATGCACTATGGGCATATTGGACCGCGTACAAGGCCCCGCTCAGAATGTCACCATACCGCATGGTGTATGGAAAGGCCTGTCACCTTCCTATGGAGCTAGAACACCGTGCCTTTTGGGTAGTGCAGAAGTGTAATTTTAACCTCGAGACTGGAGGTTATGAAAGGAAGCTCAAGCTCAGTGAGTTATAGGAGATTAGACGGGAAGCATATGAGAATGCAAGAATATACAAGGACAAGACAAAAGCTTTCCATGATAAACACATCTAGAGGAAGGAGTTGGCACCTAACCAGCAGGTTTGGTTGTTTGACTCCCGACTCAAATTCTTTGTAGGAAAGCTCAAGTCCAAGTGGACTAGGCCGTTTCTAGTGGTCCACCCGTATCCTAACAGGGCGGTCCAAATTAGAGATCCAAAATCTAGGCACATTTTTACGGTTAATGGCCAGCACCTCAAACCATTCTTTGCCTAGGAACTTCCTGCTAACGAAACGATACATCTTCTTGAAGACATATGACTGATGAGTTGCCCAGCTGGAGGTGTTAAACTCAGCACGTATACATATATGCATACCATATATACATATCATATTTCATTTTCGCATAATGTTTTGCATATTATTCTGCATATTGTGTATGGCATTGTAGCAATGGCGTGAGCTAAATGATAACTCAGAAGCAATTCCAGGTGATTTCTATCCACATACACCCAGCCTTATTTCTTTTATTCATGCATGAGGACATGCAAACACTTAGTCATGGAGGGGTAGTTCATAAAAAATTGAAAATTTTCTGCCAACAATTGGGGGGATTAGATCATTTTATCAAGAGGTTTTATTAAAGATTTATTCTTTAGTAAATTCCTAGACTTAACAATCAGGGAGTCAGGTGAACTATCTTCTAGTAGATCTACCAAAACATATGTGAGGTAAGAGTAGAGAGTACTGGTGTTCTAAGGCTAGTATAAAGAATCTTTAATAATTGAATAATGGCACTTGGAGTTTGGCATAGTTTTTGCTCTCAGTTCTTGCGTAGTAAATTTGTGAGAAATTCCATATGAGAGCCACCAAATAAGGCAAAAACATAGAGAGTGGGTTCTAATAAAACTATAACTGAGGTGGATGGTCATGACCATCCTCTACGGAATCCTTGGTTGAAGGAGGGTATAGATGTTAAGGTCAGAAATACGTCGTCCTATTCGTCCCCTACAAGGTGCCGAGAAGAGGCACTTCCACCAAATAAGCCACCCAAAATCCTCTTGGTCATCCCAAAATTCCCCAAGAATGCCTCACGTATAAAAGTACGTATGTCATGTTATGTTGTGCTGATAAATATAGCAGTATGTCATGTTGTGGCATTGTGCCAATAGATTTGCATACAAAAGAGTTGTTTGCTCGAAAAAAAAAAAGAAGAGAGAAGAAGAAAAAGAAGAAGAAATAAAAAGAAGAAATAAAAGAAAAAAGGGTGTTATGTAAAATAGTTGCATAGTGTGAGTCAAGTTAAATGTTTTGAAATGTTTTGAGGAAAAACACCTACCACCCTTACGAACTACCAAATACAGCCTTAACCTACTTTTGTATTTCTGATTACCTAAATACGGGTTGAGGGCTTCTGACTTAGTCGTAGGGTTATCAGAACTTAATTAAAGTATCATGCCATGTGAGACCACCAAATACATTTGCAAATCTGGTGAGATGTGAGCTCAGGAAGAAAAAGAAAAAAAGAGAGGAGTAGAAAAGATTAAAGGGAGCACAGTTTTTCCAGCCCCTCTAAATTGATTTATTCAATAATCTGGAAATCTAAATTTTGAAATACTAGTCTCTAAGAAGCACCAGAAAAGAGTGAGCCACCAAATACAATCCAGTTAGCTCAGACATCTCCTACCCAAACCAAACACCGGGGCCAAAATCAAAAAATATTTTATAACCCCGAGAGAAGAGGTTCGCCTATCTTGACAGAATTTTACTAGGGGTCAAGTACAAGTTTTAAATGTATATTGAGTCTTCACTTGGATCCGTCGCAGAAGCTACAACATTATATATTCATAGTTATCTGGATTCTGAATTTTTGGATGCAGTAAAAAAAAAACTAATCTTTGGTTTAACTCTTGGTAAAATGTATTTAGTCTTGCACTTGCTAGGGACTAGCAAGATTTAAGCATAGGGATATGATTGCGCAGCAATCATAGGCCCTAACTCGCCTAAATTAAGCTATAACTTAGCTTAACATGAACATTCTGCATGCATATGCATCGTATTCTGCATCATAGTTGATAGATGTGTTTTATGTATTAAACTATGTTATTTGAGATGTATTAATGATGGTAGGTAATCCAGGGCTGCAGATGACCGATCCAACCTTATGGATCTATTCGGAATAACGACGGGAGCCCAACGCATCCAAGATCGCATCAATCAGACTCCCGTAGCACCCCAGGGAGTCCGCAGAAGAGCAAGAGCCAAGGGGTAAATTGAAGAAGATCCAGACCTCAGATGACAAATCCAACCATACAATAGATCCGGATCGACGTTCGCAGTCCAATGGTACAGAAATCAACTTACTCAAAAGCCTATATCATCAGATATAAAGAGAAGAAGAACGGACTGCCACGATGGTGCCATGTGGCACCATCGTAGCCGCCCCTCGTCGTGCCCCCAACCCCTGAAGGTGCCTTGCCTTGTAGCGTGGGCCGTTGGATCTTCATCCAACGGCCACGAACGTGCCACATCGCCACATAGAATAGATTAATATAAATATCATTAAGTATATATGACAAAGGCTCTGCACAGTGCATTGGCTCGCGCGTGCGCCCGCGTATGCACGGGGCGCGGGTTCGAGCTCTGTGCTGCACAAAAATTGGTGCATGTTGCGGGCGTGCGCGTGTAAGCAGGCATGTGCGATTGGAGGGCGAGCCCAGAGGCATCCTCGTGGTGCGATCGCGTGGGTTGCGAGATCTGGAAGTTGCAAGAACCACCTGTAGGATTTAAATGGTTGAGATGATGAGGTGGGATTTAAAGACGAATCGCGAAGAAGCGGTGCGGGTGTGCAGGAGCTGTGCGATGCGGATCTGAGGGCATAGAATGCCCCACATGGCAGCACCAGAATAAATTGACCAAGAAGAAGGATTTAGGGAAGGATTTGTACGAGAAAAAAAAACCTATAAAAGGACCAAAGGGCCCCCCTTTGGAAGACAACTCTCTTAATTCTCTCATTCTCCTCTTCTTCCTTCTACCTCTCTCTCTTCTCCCTTTTTCCATCATTTCTGCATTTCCGTCTGCAAAATCCGTTGGGCCACCTTATTAGATTGTCGTTGCTCCTCTCAACCTCTTCAAAAGGCCACCATGGACCACCCGTGGTGCCCTCATTCTGTCACAGTAGTAGTTTATTTACATTATATTTTATTCAAATACATGTATGATATGCAATTAATGTTCAAACTTCCTGCATGATATATATTGCAATTCATTGTCTCTACTACTTAGTAATTAGACTTAGAATAAGTGCATGAAATCAAAAGTGCTTTCTGCCTCCCTGTGATCGACCGAGACTCCCAGTTTAGTTAATTTTATTTGTCAAGATGTATTTCGCGCTATACTATGATGTATTTATCTTTTACGTGATCTACGCTCCGAACAGTTCACTAATTTCGACTGCTCCATTTCCAAAGATTCGTCTCACCAAGAATGGTCTAATCCATTTCGATCTGAGTTTTCCTAGGAACAGTTTGAGTTTGGCATCAAAGAGTAAGACTTTTTGACCAGGGTGGGAAGAGTTTCGCACAATGTGCCTATCATGGAAGGCTTTGACTCGCTCTTTGTAGATATGCGAGTTCTCATATGCATCATTGCGTAATTCCTTGATCTTGCTCAATTGCAACCGGCGGTGTATTCCAACCTTCATCAGATCCAGATTGCACTTTCGTATTGCCCAATAAGCCTTGTGCTCCATCTCGACGAGAAGGTGACACGCCTTTCCGTACACTAATCTGAAGGGAGACATGCCTAATTGGGTCTTGTGGGCGGTCCTATAGGCCCACAAGGCTACTGGAAGGTGAGTAGACCAATCCTTCCTATCAGATCGAACAGTGATATGAAGGATCTTCTTGATCTCTTGATTTGACAGTTCTGCCAGTCCATTAGTCTGGGGGTGGTAAGGAGTCAAGATATGATGCAACACCCCGTACTTTTTCATCAGGGACTGGAAGTGCACATTGTTAAAATGAGACCCGCCATCACTGATGTTGGCCTTAGGAACCCCAAATCTGGTAAAGATGTTCTCCTGGATGAATCGAAGGATAACTTTATTATCACTAGTACTCATAGGGATGGCTTCGATCCATTTAGAGACAATCAATAACGAGTAGAATGTATTCAAAGCCGTTGGATCCAAGAAAGGGTCCCATGAAATCAATTCCCCAAATGTTAAAGATTTTGTACACAATAATCAGGTTCAAGGGCATCATATCCTGCGGGCCCATGTTGCCAAGGGTCGACAACAAGCGCATGCCCTACAATACGTTTGTGCGTCTTTGAACAACGTGGGCCAGAAGACCCATACTGGAGAATTTTCACTGCGATTTTACACCTAGAGAAATGGCCATCGCAGGCCTGGTCATGACAGAATGAGATCATGTCATTGACCTCATCGTCAGGAATGCATCTCCGGATCACCTGATCATTGCCAATGTGGAGGAGGTATGGTTCCTCCCAAATATCGTACTTGGCCTCAGAAATCAATTTGTCCCGCCTGGAAGTCGCCCCATCTGGCGAGACTTTCCCCATAACCAAGTAGTTTACAATATCAGCAAACCATGGGAGACTGTGAATGGCTAGCAGATGCTCGTCTGGAAAATGCTAAGTGATCAGACTAGATGGGTCGATGATTGAAGAAGGAAGATGGACAAATGGTCAGCTACCACGTTTTGCTTTCCCACCTTATCATGAATCTTGAGATCGAATTCTTGCAATATTAAGATCCAACAGATTAGTCGAGGTTTTACATCCTTCTTCTCGAGGAGGTGCCTCACTGCGTTGTGATCCGAGTATATAATAACATGTGAACCCAGAAGATAAGATCTGAATTTTTCTAGGCCAAATACTACAGCCAGCAGCTCTTTCTTAGTAACTATGTAGTTACGTTGAGCCTCGTCCAATGTCTTGCTGGTGTAGTAGATGACCATGGGTTTCCCGTCAACTTTCTGCCCAAGTACTGCACCCACTGTGTAGTCAGACGCATCGCACATGATCTCAAAGGGTAGAGACCAGTCAGGGGAATGTAGGATTGGTGCTTGAGTAACTCGATCACGTAAGTTCTCAAATGCTTGAGTGCACTCCTCGGTGATCTCGAAGGGGACATCCTTTAAGAGAAGATTAGTCAGGGGGTGCATGATTTTCAAGAAGTCAGTAATGAAACGATGGTAAAAATCGGCGTGCCCCAGGAGGGATTAGATGTCCTTAATCGAGCTAGGCATAAGGAGCTTGGAAGTCAGATTCACCTTGGCTTGATCAACCTGGATGCCTTTTTTAGAGATGAGATGTCCCAGGACAATTTCCTCAGGTACCAAGAAGTGGCTCTTTTCCCAAGAAAGAACTAAATTCACATCGATGCATCGCTTGAGGATTTGGACCAAGTGCAGGAGGCAATCATCAAATAATTCTCCAAATATTGAGAAGTCGTCCATGAAGACTTCAAGGTATTCACCTACCATATCTAAGAATATGGCAAGCATGCACCGCTGAAAAGTAGCGGGTGCATTGCAGAGACAGAAGGGCATCCTCCGGAACGCGTATGTCCCGTAGGGGCAGGTGAAGGTGGTCTTCTCTTGATCCTCAGGATTGATTGCCACTTAATTGTAACCGGAGTACCCGTCCAAGAAGCAGAAGAATCGATTTCCGCTAGTTTCTTGAGTATTTGATCAATGAATGGTAGTGGAAAATAATCCTTCTTCGTGGAGGTATTGAGTCTTCTGTAATCCATGCAGACTCTCCACGAGTTTGCTATATGGGTGGGTATGGTTTCTCTAGTTTCAGTCGTAATTGATGCATAACTTCCACTCAACTCAGTAATTAAGTTAATTTTACTTAATTAAGAGTAGAAAAAGTCACTTAGGTTAACTCGAAATTGTGTCGGTTGTGTAGTATAGGGTCGAATTAACCTAACATTTTAAAAATTTTTACTGGTTGAGTCCAGGTCGTTCACTGGGAGGTATAATTTTTTCTGAATTCACCAATTATCTTTTATTTCTTTATAAGTTTAGGAGGTATAACTAAGTTGATTTTAAGAACGTGAATTTTGCCAAAATATTTAGACTATAAAGAATATACAAAATTCCATATGAAAAGCACATTTAGTTAAATGATGTACTTTATTAACAAGTAAATATGTTAATTTTTTATTTTATTTCAAAGAAATTAAGGCAATTATGAGTGGTTCTATTAAAATATGCCTTATTACAATTAAAATAAATTCAAAAAGAAATTAAAGAAATAAAACTCATTTCTTCAGCCTCTCTCTTCCTTTCTTTCTCTTCTTTTCCTTTATTTTTATTCTCTCGAGCTCTTTACTTCTCTTCTACTCCTGCCTACTCTTCCCTTAGTCTTCTCCTTCCTTAGTGCCTTAGTAGTGCCTGTGCTCCTTTGTTTAGTTGCTTTAGCTACTGCCTTCTCAACACTTAACTTTAGCTTTCAATACTTAGCCAGCAGACTTAACCTTCAGGAATTAGACATCAGCTCCTCTGTCCTTTCAACCATCAGTTGAACTGGGTTTTTTTTACTTTTTAACCAAAAACTTCTTTTATTTGCGGCGAGGTCCTTTCGAGGATACACAGCACCCTGAGACCAGGGTGGGACCAGACCCTACTCGGTCCTCGCCTAATCTCAATTAGGTTTTATTTCAGTTTATTTCATTTCGGTTCATAGTTTCGAGCCAATCCAGCTCAACCAGCCTCCCAGGCCTCGCCCTCCTAGGGCCAAACACTTGCTCACGCCCACTCGGGCGCACACCTGCAGGCACACATGCCCACACACACATACACAAGCTCAAATAGGTTCATAATGCTCAGATCGGTAACCAATGTGCCGAGCGCTGACGACTGAAGGGTTGGGGTAACAAATCACTTTTGTTCCCATGCGCACGCTCAGAAACTGACGATGTGTGACTATATTAACCCCTTCTAGACCCAACTTCAATCAATCATATCTCCCAGCTCAGAGCTCCATTTCAAGTGATTTAAAGTTTGCTGGAAAGCTCTAAGATAGATCTACACAATTGCAAGGTCAATTTAAGGATAAGAGGGTGTTTTCCTCTTCAATTTGAAGAGTGAAATAAAGGGGTTCCTATGGGTTATTTATTGCCTGGAAATGGAATTAACTTCACAGAGTCCTTAGATGGACTTTTCTCTCTCATTTAAAGGTCTGTACAGGTTCTACAAATTATTCCGCATCTGCTAGAGTAAGATTTAAGCTCTCAAGACCTTCAAACAGTGTATAGAAAGTTGAAGCTTCTCTGAAAGCTTCAGAGTTCAAAATTTTCAGACTTGAAATGAATGAACAAACACTTAAGAATTTTTCTAATTGATTTAAACAAATTCTAAAGGTTGTAATAGATTGATCTGGGTAGGATTTAAAACCAAAACTCAACAAAATGGCACTACTATTAGTTTGGGTTCGAAAATAACCCAAATTAACAGGATTTGAATTCTCACCAAATTATTCACCTGAGCTAAGTTAAATCATTCTAAAACTGTCCAACAAGATCCCAGAAACAACTTTAACTCATCCATTCCTCAAATTCAGCTCAGAACTCCATAATCAAGCTCAGTTTGACTGTGAAGACACAAAAATTTGATTTTCTATTCAAAGCCTTCTCTCAAGAAATCAAAGCCCCAAATAAGATCTTTTTAACCTCAAGAACTCATTCAGATTCTCAGATAAGTGTTCTGACCAAGATTTCTAGGGTTTCAAGCTTGTCACCTGAGCTTCAAAATGTGTTTGATCGTCAGAACAATCTAAGAGTTGTTACAGTATTCTAAGGGTTTAAACAGCTTCAGTGCATTGCACTGAAGCTTCTAGGTACCTTAAATGCTCCTTAAACCTAACTAATAGACTTCCCCAACTCTACCGGAGTTGGAGAAGATGAAGACCCAATCTGAGCTCCAGACACTAAATCTTCAATAAAACATCCTCAAATTAATTAGTGATCAGAATTGAATCATTTTGGAGTTTCTCAACAAATTCTGTAGGCTGAAGCATAGATTTGGCTCGTCGAAGCTCACTGGAGCTCCGGTGAGTCCAGAAAATGTGAAAACTATGTACAGATTGGTAAAATGTACCATTTTCAATGTGAAAAGGATCCTGAGGTTGCAAGGAACCTCAGAATCACATTTAATTCCTCATTATCTCTTTAAATGTAAGATTTGACAGTGAATTTATTTTCTTAAAGGATCTGAGTGGTTAAAGCTCAGGACATGTTTTAACACTCAATTGAGTGGTTAAAACAAGTCAACAAGTGTTTATGGTCATAAATATATATTTAATTTAGGATTTGAACTACTCCTGAGCCGCCATTGATAGCGAGCTCAGGAGCTTAATTAAGATTGGGCTTTTAATTTATATGTGGTAATTCTATGTATTATAGTGTCGATTAGGGTCCATAAGTGATGGATAGATGATGATAGACCCAGTGGAGGTGGAATTAGCTCAACTACTGTCGCCATGGATAGTGACAATAGTCGGTGAAGGTGGAAGATGAATTAGGCGATTAGGTGATCAATTAAGTGATTAATGGATCAGAAATGATCATGGGTGATAAAGAAAGGTGGACAGCGACTTCAAAAGATGAAATTAAGGCTCTGGCGAGCTCAAGGAGTTCGCCGGAGTCGGAGAAGATGAACACTGAAATTCAAAAATTACTCTAATCTAACTACCTAAACTAACTAAGCTAACCTACTCCTACTCCTACTCCTAATCTACTGTTACCTGGACGAAGGGGTCAATAGGGTTCCGCCGAAGGTTCATAATGGACGACGAAATCAGAGGGTGAAAGAAAGATCTCCGACGGGTGGATTTGAGGTGAAGCAGAGGATTCCTTGGGTCAGCGCCTGTGTCAAAGACGCGGCGGACCTCCTCGGCTGATCAGAATGAATGGAGGAAGTCGGAAAGTGAGATGGAAAGTCACCGAAGTTTTGGACGAATAGCCTACCGAAGTCGGCTACAGTGTTAGAAGAGGGAAGGGAGCCAACTTGAGTAAAATCAGAGGGGTGAGGGGGTATTTATAGTAGTTGTCGGTGAAGAGAATGGCAGGGTCTGGTCGAAGAAGGAGCTTAACCTCCGTCATCGTCTCCAATGATGGTGAGGTTATCTCCCACTGAAAAATAGGATTTATGGTTAATCCAGACCGGTAGATGAAGAGGAGGTGGTGAGCGCAAGCTGCAAGAGCTTGGACAAAGAAGGTTGATGTCGGCAAGGCGGTGATCACGCGATGGTGTGACTCTCCGTCGCCAGCCGTTCATTCAGCTGAAGAAGAAGAAGACGAAAAGGGACTTAAATGTAATAAAACTTAAGGACCTATGTCAGAAATAAGGACCCAATTGTAATGAATATTAAGGACTAAAATGTAAACTCAGGTTTTAAAGGTTTATTTTAATTTAGATCATTTTCAATTTTTATATATGTTAGTAAATAAGGTAAATGTTATGTTTTCACCTTGAATTTACCTTTTTAACCTTTTTAGTTTAATTTATTAGATTAAGTAAAATTACTTAAGTTATTATATACTTAGGTTTACGTGAAGTTTAAGTTACTTAACTTATTAATTAAGGGAATGATTAATAGGATTTCGAGTCCAATTATTATCTAGATTATAATAATGTTAATTGAATGATAAAATGTCATTTTAAACTTATTTTAAGGTCCTTTACTAAATATCCCTTATTCTATAATTACCCGTTATATGCTCATAACCTTAGCTAATTAACTAGGACGACTAGTTAATTAGGGGTAATTAAAGGTCATGATAAGTGTCTCATCAGTAATCACGGTGAGTTCTACCTTCTTAGGCACAACTTGGATTAGACTCACCCATCGACTATCGAAGATCGGGTAGATGATCCCTGCATCTAACCACTTGATGATCTACTTTTTCAAGACCTCCTGTAGATTTGGATTTAGGCGTCACTGTATTTCACAGGAAGGTCGTGCGCCCTCTTCGGTATAAATGTGATGTGTGCAGTATAAGGGGCTGATGCCAGTTAGATCATCGAGAGTCCACCCAATGGCTCTTCGATGCTGCTAGAGGATAGTAATCAAGCGTGTTTTCTGATTAGATATGAGTCGGGAGTTGATAATCACAGGAAATGTCTGATTGAAACCCAAAAAGATGTATTTGAGATGGTCAGGGAGGGGTTTCAATTCCATAACTAGATTATTAGCAGCAGCAGGTGGTTTAGGGTGGGTGTCGAGAGCAAAGGAAGGAGCTACGGGTGTGTCTAGGTTTGGTTCAGGCTCCTCTAATTGCGGGTTTTGATCTTCTTATGGTTGATAAAAAATAATCAGGTTTTCTTCGATACATGGGTCGCCAACCACAGCCTCGATATCGTAAATTTGTTCGATAACTCCACAATTAATTCCTTGTTGGGCCTTAAAGATGTCGATCTTTAGTGTCTTGCTCCCAAATTTTAATTCAATTTGGCCCTCCTCATGAAATATGGCCCTAGCTATGGCCAGAAAGGGTCTCCCTAATATGATCGGTGTATTCTTCAAGTTCTCAGAAGCATCCATGTTTAAGATGATGAAATCCATGGGAAAGTAAAAATTGTGTGCCCTAACTATGACGTCCTCGAGTACTCCTCTTAGTGACTTAATAGATCGATCAGCTAACTGCAAAGTCATCTCTGTTAGTTTAAGTTCAGATTCCTCAAAGTGGTTTAGTAGGGATGTGGGTATCAAATTGATGGAAGCTCCTAGGTCCAATAAGGCTCGGTCAAACTGTATATCATTGATAGCACAAGAGATCAGAGGGGTGCCTAGGTCTTTTGCCTTAGGTGGGAGTTTGCTCAAAATGATGGAGCTGGTTTTCTCCGATAGTATGATTGGGTTCCTACTTTAGTTTGTGGCTTACACTTTGGTGTACACACGTCTTTCAAGAATCGTATGTAAGCCGGTACGTGGCGAATCACATCCATCAAGAGGATGCTTATTTAGACCTACTCAAAGAGCTTGACCAGGTTCTCCTCAAGTGCCACAAGTTTAGGTTTCTTTTTTCCTTTGGTCAAGGCCTCCGGAAATGGAACATCTACAGGTTCCTCTAGAATGGGTCTAGGTTCTTGATTTGGGACAGGGGTATCCTGGATGACTATCCTAGGGTTTGGGTTTGCATTACCAGGCTAAGAGTGGCTTGGATAAGGTAGGTCCTATGTTGCTTTGCCACTACGGGTAGTAATCGAATTTAGTCCTGCCTGGTTCTGGGTTGGTGTAAGCAAAAGAGGTGGTTGCTACTGATAACCCACGTATGATGTCGAAGCCTCCATCCTATCGGGTGATGGAGCAGAAGGTGCTTGATAAACATAGTGAGCTTGGCCCTGAGTTGGGTTCATAATGTGCCTCTGGTTCAGAATGTTATTTAGGTTAGGCAGAGGCTGCGAAGGAAGTGCACCAAGTTGGCGGGGATTTGCCATCTGGGTGAGTTGATTGTGAACCTCAGTGATCTCACCTTTGTGTTGTTTTTCCATAGCTACATTCATTTTCTGAATGTCAGCCAGAGTCTGAAGGATAAGAGTCATCTGATCTTTGTGAGTTGGTACGGATTGACAAGTTGGGTTGGGCCGAGGCTGAGGCAACTAATATGGATGAGAAGCTTGTGGTCGAGGCTGATATTGAGGTCTCTGATTTTGATTGTTCCCTGACCTTGTGAAATTAGGATGATTATGTCATCCAAGGTTGTAGGTGTTCGAGAATGGATCATTTTGGATGGCGTTGAGGTCCTCACAGGTCTGAAGAGCCTCGAAAAAGTTAGAATACAAGGGTTCAGAGTTCCCTAACTAGAATAGGCGGGTCCAAAGTTTCCTCCGAACCTAGAATCAGACAGGGGCGGATACGGGTCCATCCATTGAGAAGATTGATGGTAAATGTTATGCACAGCCTCCCTGCCAGAGAGTGGTTGCACAAACGGGTTTTGCATAGAGGTGGCTCGTTGTAGGTGTCGAGTCAACTCATCCACCTTCTTCTCAATAATAGAGACCTTGTCTAGGTGACTGGCCATTAGCTCCAAGTCGATAGAAGAGGACAGGCCCTATGTCTCATATGCTCCCCTTGGATTTGTCAATGCACTGGCATTTGTTCGGTCGAACATGCCCATGGATTCATTATTGATGGAGTTCTCGCACATGTTCTTGAGAATCTCCCATACGGTGTCTTCGTGTTGATCCATAATGTTTCCTCCACAGGTCGCATTGAAGAATAATCGAATATCCTCATAGAGTCCCTGGTAAAAAAATGGACCTGATCCCATTTAGAAACTTCGTGGTGAGGGCACTTTCGCATGAGATCTAGAAAATGATCCCATACCTCATGAAGTGGTTCACCTGCTTGTTGCGTAAAATGCGTGATCCGGTGTTGTAGATCATTTGTCCGACCAACAGGGAAGATTTTTTTCAGAAACTCGAATTGTAGTTCCACCCATGTGTAGATTGGATGCATTAGGGTTTGGTACCAGTGAGCATGAGAGAGAAGAACATTTTCATGAGCAAGATATCCTAATTTTGAGCTTCTAACTCGAAGGTCTAGGCCAGATGCTTGAGTTGCTTGATATGCTAGAAAGTATCCTTGGAATTATGCCCATGAAATTTGGGAATAGCATGAATCATGTTGGGCTTGAGTTCAGTATCAAGACCTCCAACTGGGATTTAGACTCGAGGTTCGATCACCACCGCAGCAAGATTGTAATGATCTTGCATCATAGGATGCTGCAGTGGGTTCATAAAGGCTTGGAATAGATCATTGAGGCTCTGGAGCTGATTCTCGAGATTGTTTTCTTCTGTTGGTTTCTCCATGATGATGGATGAAGGAGAGCTAGGCTCAAATGAATCAGAAGAGATATCGATCTGGTTGGGTTGTTGCACAAACAAAGAGGTCGAGGCTTGGCCTCGATGGGAGTGAACAGCTAATGGAGGCCTCAAGGGTGGTCATAGAGACCTCCTCCCGAACATACACCGATGAATAATACAAGGGATAGAATGTGATGGACCCAATCATGACACCCAAAAATTTTGGATGACTATAGAGGTTCGAGGCTAATGATACCCCTAAGTCAGAAAGCCGTCCACCTGAGAATTACCTAGGCAGCCAGGAAGAGAGAGTCCCATAAACACCCCTGCACGGTAGAGCGTTCCCACGGGTTACAGGGTTTCCCCCACCCAACCTTCCTTGTTACTGAGGGTCTAGGTAGACCAGAATGGAGACTTGACCTCTTAAGTCTACCGGTTTTAGATTAAGAGCACGGGTGCTTATGATTTCACTTGGACTTTAGGATGTTTTAGTGCAAGGTGACCTAATTTGAAGATTGGTTAACCCAACAAGGTGGGTCAACTTCACCTGATTGTCCTTTTGAGAAATTTAGGTCCCTCTTTTAATGTTCAAATGAAATTAAGAGCCTAATTTTAGGGTTTGCTTGAATAGATCAATTCAACCAAGGCTTAGGCACACATTATTTGGGAAGGTTAATTCTTGATTAAGCAAGTGTGTCTCTAAGACCCTTAACTGGAAACCCTAATTGGCTCTGATTGGTCCAATCAAATTTGTCCAAATATGGTACTTAAGGCTCAAGAAAGAAGGTGATTGCCCTAGATACCTTAGAACCCTAATTAGGTGCAAGAAATCAGGATTGGAATGTTTCTCTAGAAAGTATCAAATTAGGCAACTTGTGATGTTTATTGTAAGAATAGAATGCAAGTAGCCCTAATTGATTTTTTTTTTCTTCTAGCTTTTTCAGAAGCAGGGGCTTAGGAAAAATTGGATGGAAGTTTACTTGCCCCTAGCGTGTTCTGCTCTACAGCTAATCTTCCTCTAATGAATCTCTTGGCTCAGTTCCCTGCACAATCACAATCAAAAGAGATAACTCAAGTTAGTACCAAGTCAGGAATTGCAATCAAGAGATTAAATTGCACGTTGCTCCCCAACAATGGTGCCAAAATGTTAGCCACTCTGAAGTGGATTTTAAAATCGTCTCATTGTAGTACAGTTCGAATTAGTGTGAAAAATAAATAAAATTTATGCTCGAAAGAAATCCGAGGCTGTTCTCTAGGAGCATGTGGCAATTCAATCTCAAAATCATAATTGTAAGTAGAAGATATGAACAATTGCAATTAGAATTGATTCAAAATGATATAGAAATAATTTCAAGTAGTAATGTGCAAAAAAAAAGGGTAAAATGGTGATTTAAATCACCAACTTACCCTACAATGCTAAGCTTTGCAAGTTACTCAAGTAACAGAATCATATAAGCCAAGCAAATCTCAATTTAACCAACAGAACCAAGGTATCAGCAGATATCAAATGATAGAATAGGCGCTCAGATGCCTTAACCGATGCTCAGTAGATAGAGGAAAAGGCCTCTTCCTTCCTTCTCTTCAAGCCTAAGGGAGAGGCATAGGCACAGCAGCTTCAGAGGCGAAGGCCTCTTAATCGGCTAAGTGTAGAGAGGGCGTGAGGCAAAACCTCCCCCTTCTCTCTCATTTCTTCTCTTCCTTCTTAGAACCTAGCTCTAACCGGGGAAATAGGCAGGTAACCAGATCTGGCCAGACCCACGTGGCATGACCTCGGGCGAGGCGTGCGTGCTGTGGATGAGGGACCCGACCCCTTGTGACTAGGTAAGGGGACTGATACACAAATCCAATATATCTTTTGCAGAGACCCAACTATAGCTGATGTGGGACTAAAGTCCCTTTGTTCTTCGCAGCACAACAGCAAGTGTTGACGATGTTTGTTACGAACGCGGCTTCAAGACGTTTTTTAAGACGTCTGGGAGGTGGCCCAGACATCTGGAACCCCTTCCAGACGTCTGGGATTTAATTTTCTGCGGAGTATGGGGTTGCGTCTGCGCGCATGCGCTCGCAGACCTGCAACCGCCACCCGTTTTCCTCTTTTTCCCTCTCTCCTCCTGCAGGCGCAGTGCTGCGCTCTCTCTCTCTCTCTCCTCACGCGACCATATAAGGCCCTCGCCCTCTCCCTCACTCTCATCTCCTCCGCTTCCTTCTTCTTCTTCCAGCCGGTGCGAGAGCGAGCGAGCGGCGGCAGCAGCGGCCGCGGCAAGTGGGTGGGAGGAGGTGTTGCGCGAGGGAGGAGATGCTCGACCGTGAGGGCTCGAGCTTGCCGGGGCAGCTAGAGCTGGCCGGCGAGGGAGCAGCTGGCGTGGAGTCTCGCGGGAGGGCTGCTGCAGCTCGAGCAGCGAGCGGACGGGGCGCGGCACGGCTGTGCATCGCGGGCCGAGAGCGAGTCGAGCTCTGATTCTGGAAGTTTTTCCAGAATCAGACGTCTGGGCTTCCAACCAGATGACGGTGAAGACATCTGGAGGACTGTCCAGACGTCTGGCAAGTAAGTTATTTCATCCTTCTTCCTTTTTCGCGTGTACGGCCATGCAGTCGTCCGCCGCGCCTTCGTCTGCAACCCGTCGTACTGAGAGCGAGGAGTGGGTGCGTGCAGGTTCTACTCGGGAGGGCGCGAGACTCGTCATCCAATGCGAATCGGACGTCTGGCCGCAGTGCCAGACGATGGAGAGGACTTTCAGACGTCCGGGTTGACCATCGGAGGTCTGGGAATTAAGCCAGATGCCCCTGCAGGCTTCTGTATGTCTGAGGGACTACACAGAGTGAAGGTATCATCTGAACCACCTTTTAAGACGTCTGGAAGTGGTTCTAGACGTCTGATTTTGGACTGTTTTGTCGTTTTCGACCCGTTTAGGGCCCATTCGGAGTCCGTTTTCCGCGTTTCGAGTTGCGTTCTCTTCGGAATAAAATCCTCTACCTGTTTACAGTAATTATATACTATTCTGAGAAACTCCTTGTGTTTGATCCATGTGTTAGGACCCCGTTCCATTGCAGTCTCGGGGGTTGCGGAGGCGCGCAGGATTTCCGACCACGCCCCCAATACTCCCGTTGTAGCTGGTAGAGTGGCTTTTAATTTACTTAATCAAATTGTTACAATTGTGGAATAATTGATAGATCCTAGGGTATTGCATGAAACCTAGGACTGGAAACTAGATTGAATGATAGATCCTAGGGTACGGCATGAATCCTAGGACTGGAAAACTAGTGATATGTATATAATATTGCAGTCTTGGAAAATGTGGAAAGGAAATAATAGCTGCCTGTAAATTGATTTAACAACTGCCTGTTATGAATACATGAACATGATTGAGAATATGGGTTGTATGAACGTGAAACTGGAATGGTGAAACCTGAATGTGCTGAGTTAAAAGAGCTGGAACCCTACGGGGAATTAGGAGTAGAACTCCTGGAAAGAGAATGAAATGGAACTGAGAAGGAAAGATGTGGAAGTGTGTTGTCTCTTGGGTACGTAGTGCTAGGGGAAGCACCTGTTACCTGTTTAGTGCTGAGCGGAGCCAGCCGCCCCAGGGACCCGGGGTTAGGTCTGGCCACTCTATACCGAATTTTGGCCCTCGTGTACACAGTACCGAGGAGAGATACTAGTGTAGGGAGAGTACTAGCTACCCCACGGGCCCCGGGGTTCTGCTGGCCCTCCTACACCGACTTGTTAGGCCCACTGGCCAAACCAGGGTAGTCAGGCGAGGGTGCGCGGACTGTGGAGGGGCAAGGCCCCTGTTTGGTTACTGTGGAGGGGTTAGACCCCTGTTACTGAGAGGGCTCTGCCCTATACTGGTTCCGTGCTGTGCTTTGGGCTCACCCGTTAACGGAAACGACTGACCGCGTGCCAGTGCGGGGTAGCTACCCGTGTGTTTATCGTGCGTGCCGTAGTCACCGTTACGTCTGTCAGCGACTTTGGGGTGGTTGACTGAGAGTAGGATCACCACGGGGGACTCTCCCGGCCAGGAGAGCACCACGTGTTACTTCTACTTTTTGGAAAAGACTGCAATCAAGATCGTTCCCGCGAGGAACATTCGAGATCAAGTGAAGGATTTGAGAAATAGATAAATTGTGAAACAATAGAAAGACATAAATAAAGAAAGAAAGAAAATAAAACAGCTACTATACATTTTACTGCTTCTTTAGTTTAGTTGCTACTCTACTCAGCGTTTCGCTGACGTGTTACACTCGTTACTTTTCAGGACCTGGTGTTGAGCAGCCAGGTTCAGCAGCTGCAGAGGACGCTGGGCCGAGTAGGGTCCAGTAGAGTTACCGCAGTTCTTTTGTACCCCTTTTTGTTCCACTGTAGTGAGTAGTTCTTGTTACTCTCTGTACTTTTCTTTACTTGTAGTTCATGTTATGTTATAAATGTTGTTCTACTGTTGTGGTGGTACATGCTGTAGTAGTTCCTTTTCTTACTGTTGTATTTTTGTTATTGCTAGTTATATTCATGCTGAATGTGGTTTATTTTACTGCTCTTTTAGTTACTTCCTCGTTGGACGACTAGGTCTTAGGATTAGTCGAGTCGGTCCGGTTCTCGTGTCTCGTAGGGACTCGGGAATCGGGTCATTACAACATTGATTGAAGCAGCAACTGTGGATGAAAGCTTCGATTGTGGACCTGGATATGCACCTGGAGGGAGTTTGTAGCGTCTGGATTGGGCAGCAAGGAAGAACACGGCCTGATGGCTGCTGACGGAGTCAGAGATGGAAGTGTCGGCGATGGAGCTCCGACGTGCACCTAAAAACCAAATTATGATCTTTTGACCTTGTCAAAATAGCTCATGAGAATCGTTGGATGACAGTGAAGGTGCTGGGGGCGGTGATGTGTCGTGCAAGTGTGTGAATGTGCGTGGCGAGGTCAAAGAGGGTGCGTGGAGGTAGGTGTGCCCGAGGAGACGAATGCATGGGAAATAGTCCTAATTAGGTTAGGGCTTTTGCTTCTAGAGTCGCAGTGGAGGTTTTGAAGGTTGTGGTGTGAAGTTTGATGCAGTGTGCCGATGGTGCAGGTTCATCAGAGTTCCGCTGGTCGTGAAGAAGATGAAGTGCGAGGGGGAGTGGTTGGTAGTCGTGAGTGTGTCGTAAGTGCGGGAAAAAGAAATAGAGGAAGAGAGAAAGCGATAGAGGGACTTATCTAGGTGGGAGAGCGGCGGAGGCAGCCGGTTGTGATCTATCGACACCGGAGAAGATAGAGAGAGTGGTGGAGCGGTGACGGTAATGTAGGTAGAGGCACGTCCTCCCTTTGGTCCGAGAGGATCACGACGAGGAGGAGAGTCGAGAGGGTCGACCAATTTGGTCATTGGACGGTCGGAGGAAAGGGATAGAAGGAGGTCGCCAGAGCAGTGGTCGTTGGTGGTCGGATGAGGTGATTTAGGGGTTGTTGACTCGCCAAGACTTACTGAGAAGCATGGTGACGCATTGGTCGTACTTATATAGGCCATAGGAGGCCGTTCCAAGCTTGGAAAGAAGCTTCCAAGCTCGGAAGGTCCTCGTGAAATAGGATACCCGAACCTTCAAATGGTTCGCATGACCTTTTGGGAAAGAGTTGGAGCCCAAGATCGGTCACATGTGGAAGGAAATTTCACAAAGAATCTCCAGTTCAATTTTGGGAAGGTTTGATTGAGAATCGAGCGAGAAATCTCCGGTCGAATCTCGCCAAAGCAAGGTGCATTCACACCAATGGTGGAAGCGACCAACTTGTAAAGAAGATGACAAAAGTTAGGGACCTAAATGCATATTTTTTGAAAGTTAGGGGCATGGGTGTGAGGGAAAATAACTAGACAGGACCAAAATGCAAACTTGGTCAGTATGACCTCAGATTGGGCCTAAACTTTGGTACAAACATAATTTGGATCCAAGAAATCCAATGGTAAAGTTAGATTTAGGTTTTGACTACGTTTGACTAGAGAAATTGCATAATTATCCAAATTAGGGCAAAAGTTTGTCTGTGGCTCTGTTCTAGGTCAAAACAAATTCAGATGGTTAAATTGAAGGTACTAAGTCCTAGAGAATATTTTTCAATGAATTTTAGAGGGTTTAGGTGAATTTTATCCTGACCAGAACCTTAGTAGATTAAGCGGATTTGTTTTTAGCGTTTCAGATGTCCATTAATTCCCGTGACGCATGAAAACCCATTTCATTCTATATGAACCCTCTTGTTAGACTCTAAAGCACATTTTGACCTTTAATTATCTCTTGAGAGAACCCGTGATTGTTCTGTATTCATGATATGATGGTAAAATTGCAGTTTTAACCCTGGTTTCTTATATTTCTCTCTGAAAGGATTTGCAATGAATTATGGCCTTTTGATTGTTATGTAGGAGCATTTAATGACTTAATAAGATCTAATTGAGCTAGTTAGGGCTCATGATGGTGTTCCCATCTCTAGTGCGAACCCTTGGATTCTAAGGATCTTCCTCCTAAAAATCCAAGCTTCTCAAGCTTATTTTCAATCTTGGAAGCTCTCCTGAAGCTCTATAAAAGGGTCCTCCTCGTCAGGCTGAACTCCTTAGTGAGTTTTTGGGCCACAAAACCCTCTTCTTCCCTACCTCTAGCTAGCTCCAACTCCACTCCGATGACTCCCTTCCTCTAGTCTCCTCACCTGCTGCCACATACTATAGGCTGCAGGTTCATCCTCCCCAAGTTCCTCCGCACCTCACCATACCTACGAGGGGCTCTCTACCCCTTCAAAGTGTTGTCGTTCTGCCTCCAGGAGCACCTTTGTCTCTGACACTGGCCAATCATAGCCGGTGCCATCTCCACATCTCCGTCGTCTGCAACAGCCTGCACTCAACTTTGTATCACCTACTGATTCGCTTCACATACTCGACACCTGCTTCAGACCGTCCAAATGCCCATGCCACCGTCGTTCCTCTCATCTGCAGTGTACCTCTGGCGACCTCGAAAACTCGCTACACTACACCAATCCACCTCCCACTGGTCCAAAAACCTTCGTCGCACTTCACTGACCAAAACCTCTCAAGTATTTGAGGGGATTGGCCGCTCATTGACTCCACCTGACTCAATACCTTCTGCACTGTTGTCTCGAGGTTGTCAGACCTCCTCACTCACACGCATGCCACACCGCACCACCACCGCACTCACCGTTCCACGGTGATCCTTTTGAGACTGTTTGATGTGGACACAAGGCCGTTCTCATAATTTTAGGTACTTCACCGAACCTCCGCCACTGCCTCAACTCCTCCAACATTATCTGTAGTGCTCCAGCCATAACACCTCCAGGAATTTCCCTCAGGTCTCGCAGACTATCCCTAGGCTTCGCTCTAGGCTCACAATTGACGTCTTCATCTGCAGTTAGTACTCCAATAGAAGCCATCATCCTGTAGCTGAGCGCAATGAAGATTGTGGGACATATAGTCCTACATCGTGTTTGCTGCGGCTGTGTGAACGAGATAAGAGGAATTCCTCACCCCCGTCATTCACCCAAGAACACGGGGGTCGGGTCCCCTTCACCCTCACAACTCGCTTAACCCAACTGAGCACTACTCACCTACGACCACGCCCGCAAGCCTACTCCCTGTTCACGCCCTGTTACCTGTTTGATTACCCGGCTAAACTCGGGTTTATGATAGAAAGAAGAGAAGGAAAGAAAGAGAGAGGGGGGCTTTTTCCCTTCACCGCTCTCTACACTTAGCAAATTTGAGAGGCCTTTGCCTCTACTATGGTGTTGTGGGTGCCTTTCCCTTAAGGCATGAAGGAATAAGAGGCCTTTGCCTCTGTTTTGTTGAAGCTAATCCCCCTGAGCACTTAAGGCGTCTGATGCCTTATGCCTCCGTCTAATATCTGCTGGTGCCTTAGTTCTGTTGGGATATTCATTTGGCTAACGTTGAATATTTGACTGACAAATACTGTTGAGATATTTGAGCTTAATTTCATATGGTTAATTGGTGATTTAAATCACTATTTTAACCTGTTCTTTTTGTACTTTGCTACTGGATTTCATATATATATATCATTTTGAATTATTCTGAATAAAGTTTTGATCATAATTGTTTATATTTCTTCTGATTGGTGAGATTAAATTGCTATTATTTGCTCCCTATGTTCGACCTTGGACTCTTTCGATTCTGAGTTATAAATTTATTTATTTTCGAGCAATTGAGGCTTTACTACAACGAACACAGTTTTAAATCTCCTTTTTTGCATGTTAAACAGCGACCTAGAGTTCCTCTTCCATTTCTTCCTCTTCATCCACCAGGTGGAGATCCAAAGGTCCCATTCTTCTGTTAGATTAGGATTTTAATCGCTTTCTAGATTAGTGTAGTTTAGAGTAGCTTAGGAGTAGATTAGATGATGGAATTCACTATTTTGTTAGATTAGCATAGGAGTATATAGATTAGATCCGATCCTTCTTCTCTGATCAATTCATAATAGAAAGGAGTTTTTCGCACACATCCGCATGTTCACTGATCTCCCTCCTCACTTCACACACTTCTAAACATTTTCCTCGAAGCTTTGATTGTAATTCACCACTCATTGAAGCATCAATTAGATCTGATGCTCCTTAGCATCTAGATCTGATTGAGCGCTAGTTTCATATGGGGGGTCTCCCACTCATTCCATAAATCCACAAAGACCCCCTGATCTGATTTGATTGTCTTAAATTGCTCGATTTCTTTCAGATTTGTGTTTCATGCCCAATCTTGCGATTTGGAGTCATTTCAAGTTTATTCAAGTTTAATCAAGAGATTCGAGGTTTTAATCGCTAAATTAAGTGGAATGCAATGAATCCAAGGTTTTGGATTTGGTTTTCAGTTTATGGATGAGCATGCACTTAATTTAAGCCTTATTTTGATAGTTTGATCAAGGATAATCAGTGATACTAATTTGAGATTAAATGAGGACCCAATGAATTCTGAGATGATCACTAGTTCACCTTGAACACCAATAAATGGTGTTCAAGATAATCAGATGATCAGACCAGTAATGAATTCACAGTAAAATGCCCAAATTAGGGCAACATTACATTCTTATTCAAAAGATTCTTCTTAATCTGAAAATCAAGGTTTAATTGAGATAATTGAATTATCAATGTTGGATTATGAGTCTAATGCGAAGAGAATTCACTGTTAATCCAATTTATCTCTTTTATTATCTATGATAAAGGGAATGGATTGGATTGAGATGTTTTTAAAATTCATAATATAGAGATGGGTTTTTAGACCTTGATGAAAGATAGTTACACTGATTCTAAGGGGTTTTTAAATGAATTTAAGGATGAAAACATTTCTTGATTGTTTTTGGAGATTTTAGGTCTGATTTTTCACATCCTAAGTCTCTTGATCATCAGCTGCTGGTCTTTTAGCAGCAGTAGCTGTTGGAGTGATTGAATTGGCTGCAGCAATAGCTGCAACAATGTTATAAGTCATCTGATTTAAGATTGAGCAGCATCTGAGCTATTGTTTGAGAGCAGCAATTATGTAGAGCAGCTGACAGTAGCAGATCTATCTTGAGGGCCTTTCACTTGAATTTTGGCTGGATTGAAGATGATTCGAGATGTTTTATCTTTAGGAATGGATGAGCTGAACATGTGTGAAGTGTATAATTTTGTTTGTAAGCATTCATGTACCAGGTTTTAGTATTAACTCCATCTAACTTGCATGTAAACTTGATTTTTAGTCTCTTGTTAGTTCATTTGAAATGAATTAACTGTCTAAATTGGATTTTGAGTTGAGATCTAATTGAAAATCATATTTTTATGTTCATAAATGTTGTAACATGCTTGCTGGATTTTTTTAGATGTTTAAACACCTTTTCTAGCCGTTCAAACCCATTTCAGAGCCTTAGGTTCCACTTTGAAAACCCTTTTACGGCCTAGAATTGGGTTGGTTTGTAAATAGATAAAAATATTTTAAAAAATCATAAAAAATAAAATAAATCTATCTTGAGTAAGAACAAGTATTTTTATAAGTGTATGCCAAGTTTTAAGATAATCTGAGGCCCCAACTTAATAGAATATGCCAATCGACGATTGAGTATACTTTGGAATTTAATAAAAGAACTAAAAATGAAAAATCACAAAAAGAATTCTCTCTCTCTCATCTCACTCTTTCTCTCTCATCCTCTACCTCTACTAAACCTATAAAAACCCTACAAATCAGAAAATTTCCAAAAACACCCAAAAATACCCTCTATACTACGTATATACTTGTATATATAATTTAAATCCAAGCTAAGTGTATATAATGTATAATATATACATAATGTATATATTTAACTTATATATGTATTATATATATTAAATTAAGTATTTACAATAAATTAATGTATATATAATCTTATTGTGTTATTATCTATTAATTTATAATAACTTCAATGCATAATAAACTAAGTAATTATATAAACTTATTGAAATGTACATAATTGTAGCTAATATTGTACATATTTAAATATGTATTATGTACTATATAACACTTGTAATTTAATTTAATTATATATTCATAGTAAATAATTAAGTTATTAAGTTAATATGTAATTTATTAAGTTAAAATAAAATAAATTAGTAATTTAAGTTAATACTGAAATAAATTATATTGTATACTTGCATTATATTATATTAAGTGTTTTCAACTCATTTATGTTATATTTATACTGTATTATAGCATTTATAGTTTATTTATATGTAAAACTATCTAAAACATGTATTTCATTGTATATAAGTCAAAATAAAGTTTATAAAATATAATGAAAATGTGTAATAAATATTTTATTGTGTATATTAAAAATGCATAAAGTCAATTGTGTAATTAAGTCACTAATTTATATATTAATTAACAAATTAAACTCTAAATTAACATGTATAAACTATAAACTTTGGTTAATTTTATTATATATTTAAATAACTTATTTATGTAAACTAATTACATAATTAGGTAGCCTTATATAAGGGCTTTACAATGGCATAATTTAATTTTAATTTAGACTAAATTATGGCCCTCAAATTGAGGGCCAAAATCATCAATCAGACACGCACGGAGCACTGATAGCAGCGCCAATTGATGCTAACATTAGTGCCACATCATGCGCTAAAAGGCGTGCGATGCAGTACTTAAGTAATTCGTGATGCTGGATGTCCAGTCAACATACGCTGGGCGCATCATACATACCATACCCATGCATACATTATCGAGCATACATGAGCATATTGAGACATTTGTGTACAGTGCTAGGGTCAAGGGCCATGTATTTTAGCTTGGCCTTTGTGGGCCTAATGACGAGCATAAAATCGGATCAAATGCACCTAAATAAAAACTAGGGTGGCCCTAGTCGAGGTCTGGTCCCACCCATAAGGGTGCTGCGTATCCCTCGAAAAGGCTGCCTGCCCACTGATAAACCTAATTTTTGTCTAAGTGAACAATGCATGTAAGATATGTGAGAGAGGTCCTAAAAATGGCTAAGTGTAAGAAGAGAGGTAGAGAAGAGAACAAGAGTCGCAGAGCGATTAAGTGTTGAACAAGTGCTTGTGTATGCCTGTGTGTGTGCACTATGTACATATGTATATATATATAGTATACTTAAAGTGTAACAAGTATATGTATGTAAATAAGTATACATATGTATAGTGAATATGTGTAATATATGTAAAGTGTATTGTTTGAGCTCTTATATGAGTATGTAAATAACTAGAGCTTTAGTAACAGTTAGATCTGTCAATGTATATATATGTATATGTATGTCAACATGGATAGCTATTTTACCTTATGTTTTGTATATACTTTTACTCAGGCTATAGTGACGTATATATCTGTCACTACATGTTTAATATATGTTACTAAAGGTATTAATATATTAATTTAACTTAATATAGTAAATATTATAAACTACTTTTGTACCTATACTTAGGTATTACCTATATTAATTGTATATAACTAACATAGTGTTGTAGTAGTTAATTTTTTATGCCTATTTGTGTACATATGATTGTTTCAGGTATTTTAATTGTATCTTCTATAAATAATTAGCTTATTCTTTTATTAATTGATTCATTCATTTATTTTCTAAATAAAATCAACATTTTTGGAATAAAAGAATGTTTTCAGACGTAGAGAGTGATGTATATCAATAACTGCCTCTTAGTGAACGACCTGGAAACAACTAATAAAAATTATAAATAAATAAAATTGACGCGACATTGATTTGAATTCGTGACATTTATACTACAACAATGACACTTTAAAACACCATTTTTAATGTAGCTCGGCCGTTGAAGATCATATTTTACGACGGTAAGGGCGAGGGCGAGGGTTTTTAAAATCGTGACAAGAAACTATAATAAAAAATTCCCTCTTCCCTTTCCTCCAAAAAATTCCCCCTTCCCTCCCCGCTCCCCTGACTTCCCCCTCGGTCGCCGCCAACTATAGCCACTGCTACAGCCATGGCCCTGAGGACACTCCTTTGATAACAAAGATCCCTCTCCATGCTTCGATCCCCTTCCTCCTCCCTCTGACTTTTCATTATAGCTATCCCCTGTCAACTTCCATGCCACGGATTTCTTTTAATCCCAAATCCAAACAACGATCCCTTTGGGGTTCCTGCGGTGATAGGATCCGGTCCGGTTGTTCGTGTTTTAGGGCTTCGAAACCTCACATCTTGATCTTATATTTGTGTGTTCCAAGGTGGATTTGTTTTTTTTCTCCACTACTTTCCGCTGAGCTCTTTAGAACTGTAATCCGATCGTCAATCGGCTGCCGCCTAGGAATGGCACCCTAGCGCTTAGATTGATCAGGTGGTCGAACCTCCTTCGAAACAAAAGCGTAGTTAGCTGGTGGATGCTAATTGGGATGAAGATCCAGTTGTTGGATCCAGAGTAAGCACCCCCTAGTGGGATCATGGCCATAAAGAAACCCACAACGCCGAAGTCTAGCCTGAAGAGGCTGTTCGAGCAGTAATTCCCCTCCATCCTCAGCATCGCCATAGGAGACAGCACCAAGTAGAGGGAGAGGGACCCACTGCCTCCTCTTTCAGTAGGAAATGAGGTCAAGTCAAGCTCGGTGATCCTCACGAAGATGCTCCAGAATTTCCTAAAGGACAGCAGTGATGTTGCTGGCGCCGGCGGGAGGTGCACCGCCACCTGTAGTGGTGGTCACTACAACTGCTTCAACGGGAACTACGAAGATAGCTCCGACGACAAGCTCAACCTCTTCGCCAACCCCTCCTCCTTCGCCCCTTCCTCGCACAATCCCATGGGTGCCGCCGAAATCCTCAAGGTTATTGGAGGGCTTTTTGGTTTTTTATTCAAGGGTTTCAGCTACTTCGGGATTTTGCAACGACCCTTAATTCTACGGTGATCGTATGGAAAACAAAGCCTTGTGCTCTACTCCACTTCGGTGGAGAAGAGACTCCTACCAGATGTGATGCGGATAGTGGAGAAGCATAGGATAGGAGAAGGACGAGATGAGCAGGAAGATGGTGGTGGATGGGTTGGTGGTGCTCGGGTACGATGCATCGACCTGCAAGTCCACATGCGAGAAGACCCCCTCCTTCCCCACCAGTACCCACCTAACTCCTTCCTCTCCCTCCGACATGGAAGACGACATCATCAATGACTACGTCAAGATGATTGCTAAGTCCACGTGTGACATCTTGATACCAAGCATTGAGACAAAACATGACAACTTTGGATGGTTTCAATTGTGTGTGTGATTGCGCAACAATCATATGTCCTAATCAACCTAAATAATGTTTGAACCTAGCTTAATTTGTGAATATTGCACTCATATCATGCATATCATGCATTGCATCATTTTAAGATGAGATATCTTTCTATTTAATGTTTTTTGTTGTTATTTGCAGGTAATAAAGTGATCCAAGATATGAGATGGAGTGGAATAAAGTAATAAGGAGAGAAGAAGATTGATCCAGACATGAGGAGTGAGGAGGACAACCTTATCCCTACCCTTAGAAACCCTAGGATAGCCTTCACAAACCCAAAACCACTTCCATTAGGACATCTTAGCCTTAGAACCCAAACATGGATAACACCATCCATGTTCTTATCCACCTTATTCCTCTCCCAAACACTTAGGAACCAAAACCTACCTTAGAAAACCCAAAACCCACTCTCCAGCACCTTTTAGGACGTCCTGACATTAAGTTGGACGTCTGATTTCTGCAAAAAATCAATCTAGGTGGCCAAAACTCACACTGACACAGAATTGGACGTCTAATTTACTATCCAGACGTCCAACTTTGGACTTTAAGACGTTTGATATGTTCCCTGGACATTTGACACTGCTCTCTAGTTCCTATTTTGGGTGCTAGAAGCCCGAGCTTGCCTCTTATGACCTAGAAACCCCACCAAACACCTTAGGAAACCTAATTAGAGACCTCCTAAGCCTACCCCACTATCCATACCCTCACTTATCCTACCCCTAAGAGAGAGCCCATACCTAATCGGATACATCTACAGTTGATTTGGTGCACCTAAACCCAATTGGATCCACCCAAGATCTAATTGACTCACACCTATTAGGAATACCTTAGTCAAACAACACACACACATCCAATTAGACTTGACCTAGACCCAATTAGGTTCACTCCTCTCCAATTAGACTCTCCTAAGCCTAATTAAGTCCACACCCACTTAATCTAGATTGACCCAACCTATTTAGCACCTAATCCTACCAACACCCACAACATAGCTCTACGAAATTCAAACCACACACATGCACCTTCCAAAACCAACCTTCCTAATCTACCCTCCTTATTTTTGGTCATCAACACTAAGGCCACCAAAGGTGGTAACTTCTATTTTGGGAGCCACCAAAAGTGGCGACCAAAAGAGGCCTTCCCATAAAAGCAAGAGAAAGGTGTCGCACACATTCTATTCTCCCATCCTCCAACTTGCAACTATCTTCTTCCCTCTCCCCTCCAAGCCATCCTCCTTCCTCCTCCAAGACACCACCTCCCTCCAAGGTGCTCCTCCATGGATGGTTGAAGAAGAAGCTCTCCTCCAAGCATCTTCATATGGGTGGCAAGAAGGAGGGCACAAAGGGTGCAACACCCTTTTCTCCTCTCTTCACTTGGGCGTGTCCTCTCTTCTCCATAGAGAGGACGCCCCCCTTTCTTTCTTCTTTATCTTGGTCGGCCACAAGATTTCCCATTCCTTGCTTGGTCGTCTTCTCTTGTTGGTACGCGTATAGACGGGTGTTTGCAATCCAAGGTCTAGCCTACACCCTCACACATAGTTGATGGCCCTAGTGACACTTTCCAACTTGAGGAATTTCCTTTATTTATGTGCTTTCTAGTATAGATGTTATGTGATATTCTTTGGATTATTTTATGCATAAATAATATTATGATGCTTCTGTGATTGCTCATCTTCACATTTCTTTGCCTACATGATACTTGGGCTAGTCACGTTGTGCACGGCCACCATGGCCTCACCTAAATCCATATAGGTTTTAGGGTTTCCCTTAGGTAGTTTTCGCATTCAAGTTTGTTTTCCAAAAATCAAAAGCAAAAAAAATCGCAAAAACAAAAAGACCAAAAAGATTAGGTTAGATTAGATTTAAGGTAGAAGTGAATTCAAATCTCAACTCGTTTTCAAGCCTCCCAAAGATGAACGACCAGGGCTCAAGAGAATAAAATCAATCGAGTTTCGTTATTACAAATATTTTTGTCAAGGGGATTTTGCGACTATACTACGATGTTTTCCTAAAATTGGCAATTTCCATGCTTGTTAGTGTGTCCTTTGGGAACTTCTAGGGTTGGGTTAGGGTTTCAATTGTACACCATGGTTTATTTTTTGTTGATCATATCCACATGGGAATTTTTGATGCAACAACAGTTATTTTTGGATCTGTTGGAAGTTTTAGAACTTAAAAGACTTGGTTATTTTGGATAATGTTGACTGCTACTTGTGCCTTTTCTCTATTAGCTCATGCAAGAAGGATAAGTGACATTGAGATTTGTGCAACTAATGCAGATGCAACTAGGGAGACTTGGTGCAGACTCTACTAAACCATCACAATACATGACATGCAGATATCAGGTGCTGCTGGTGTTGATGGTGGATCTTTAGAGAATAGGGATTTTTATGAGCAATTAGAGTTTGCATATCAACATTGTGAAGGTAATATTTCTTCTCCATTCTTTCAATGTATAGCAAGTGAGAACTGTCACAACCTGTTGTCTATTGTTGTTCATCTAATCCTTAGATGCATGCTTTTTTAGAATTGCTTAATCTTTTTGTTTGACCTTCAGAATCCTTGTAGAACTCTAAATGTGTTTCAGTAGTTACTACTTTTGTTATTTTTTGGAGTTTGTTTTTATTTCTATCTAGAGGATCGCTTCATCTTTTCAATGGCATTACTTTGGATAGGCTACACGGATGGTACAGCACCATTGTAGTCACAACATTAGCAGCTAAGGACATTGGTATTTTGACATTTTATTGTCTTGTGCTTTGTATGTTATTTTTACTGTAATCCGACATCTTTCCCATTGGAAGTAGAAAATTTATAATCATATGCTCCTTTATTTACCTACACTAGTTTCCTTGTTTTATACTAGTGTGATTTATGTTAATTTGATCTTACTTTCCTAAGCAATTGTGCTTGAAAATTTGACCCATGGCTAATATGGGAGGATTGACCCTAAAAGTTGGCTTGGATTTGTTTATTGCATGAAGTATATCTCTTCAAAAAGCTGATGAAAGAAACAAAATTTCAGCATGATATGCACATTAAGAGATTGCTTGAGCAAATCTTAAATTTACTTTTGGTGCACCAATATGGGAGAATTGACCATAAGTTGGCAGGGATTATATATGTGTGGATTTGTTTATTGCATGAGCCATATCCTCTTCAAAAGATGATGAAATAAACAAATATTCAACATGATATGCACGATGAGAAATTACTTTAGTAAATCTTAAATTTACTTTTGCTGTGGCAAGTAAATAGCAATATTACAAGCATCTCCAAGAAGAAAATAGAACACTTGTTGTAAGTTCACTTTTTGTTATTCCTGAGTTCATTTACACAAAACATAAACTTTGTTTCATGGCACACACAAGTCTGAAGATATTGCTAGCATGCTACAAGGTATGAAATGTTGGTATCTGATGGGAACACCTTCATAGGCCCTAACTGGCCACTTTTAGTCAGGTTTAAAAGATAAATGCTCCTACATAAACATCTGAGGGATATAACTCCACTTAAGGCTACTTTGAGAAGAAAATAGGAAATTAGGGTTAATTCTGTAATTTTGACAGCATATCATGAACACAGAATAAACAAGGGGTTTTCTAAGAGTGAAATAAAGGTCAAATAAGCATTACAGTCTAACAAGCAGGTCCATGTAGACAGAAACGGGGTATTACGCATTTTGAGAACTGATACAGCACCCAAAACCCTAATTTCAGACCTGCTTAAATAAAAAAGGTTCTAGTCAGGATAAAATTCATTTAAACCTTCCAAAAATCATAGAAAAATATTCCTTGAGGTTTTGTACCCTTGATTTGACCTTTGAAACCCATTTTGACCTTAAATAGAATCACAAACATAATTTTGCCCTAATTTGAGTTTTTGTGCAAATTGCCTATTCAAACTTGGTCAAAACTGAAATCCAACTTCACCATCGAATTCCTTGGGTCAAAATGAGGTTTGTATCAAAATTTAGGCCCAATTAGAGTTCATCTTGACCTATTTTACATTTTAGTCCATTTAAACTCTATTTCTCACACTTAAGTCCCTAGCTTTCGAAATCTTTAGAAATAGGCCCCTAAGTTCTTTAGCGTCTTCACAAATGGGTCCCTGCCACAATGGCAGGTGTGAACCCATGAGATCCAAGCTCCAATTAAGGATTCCTCCCTGATCTCTTGACCAATATCTTCCAAAATTGGAAGGGATGATCTCGAGGAAGTCCTCAATCATCTAAACTTAGTTTTGGACTCCAAATCCCCTCATGTAGCTCGTGTGAATTTGTGGATTTCAGGGATCTTTTTCCCTGAAAATTCAAGCTTCTCAAGCTTGTTTCCAAGCTTAGAAGCTTGCCTAAAGCCCTATAAAAGCATCCCCATCGCATAGCCGAACTCAGCAAGTTCTAGGCCCAGAAAACCCTCATCCCCTCCACCTCCAGCCTGTTCCAAGGACCGCTCCAACAACCTCCTCCCACCGGTGTCCTCGCTTGCTGCCACATAATATATGCAGCTGGCTTACAGTCCCCAGCCTCGTCCGCACCTCGCCATACCTATGAGGGGCTTCCTCTCCCTTCAGGCGTCGCCGTCCTCCCTCCCAGAGCAACCATCGTCTCCGGCACTGGCCAATCATAGCTGGTGCCATCTCCACATCCCCATCATCAACACCACTCCAATTTGACTTCACATCTCCCCTTGACCAGATTCACACATCCAACACTCGCTTTAGCGTGCCCTCATGCCCGTGTCATCGTCATCTTCCACGTCTCTGGCATACCTCCGACGACCTCGCAAAACAGCTTCACCGCACCAAACTGCTCCCCATCAGTATCAAAAGTTCTGCCATGTCCTCACGACCAAAACCCCTCAAGTAAAATTGAGGGGATTGGCCTCTCAAATTCTCCACCCAACACACACGCCTCCACACCACCTTCTCGAGGTCATCAAGCCTCCCCACTCACTCTCATGCAACGCCACCACCACCATTACATTCGCCTTCACACGGCGATCCTCCTAAGCATCTCTGACATGGCCGAGAGGTCGTTTTCTCCTTTTTAGGTACACATCGGACCTCCGCCGCTGCCCTTGACTTCTCCGACATTAGCTGCAGTCCTCCGACCCCAATTCCTCTAGAATCCACCCCCAGGTGTTACAACTGACTCCCAAGAAGTGCTCCAGACTTCCAATTGAAGCAACAGGTGCTTCCCTCGACCTCAATTAGAGACGCCTTCAGCTACTGCCGCGTGAGGAGTGTAGGACATATAGTCCCACATCATGGAATCAGAAGCTGTTCACGCGAGATAAGAGGAATTTGTGCTCCTGACCCCTTGCCCAAGACAAGGGGGTCGGGTCCCCATATACCCACTCACTTGCTTACCCGCCTCTACGCACTCCTCACCTATGACTTACGCTCACAGGCCTGGTCCCTGTTCACACCCGAGTACCCGATCAATTACCTGATTAAGCCTGGGTTTCTAAGAGAAGGAAAAGAGGAGAGAGGGGGGGTTTTTGCCCTTCGCACCTCTGCCCTCTACACTTAGCCGATTCATGAGAGGCCTTCGCCTTTGTGTTGTGCTTGCCACTCTCTTGAGGCATGAAGGAAAGAGAAGGAGGCCTTTGCCTCTTTTGTTGGAGCTGAGCCTTGAGCAACTTAAGGCATCTGATGCCTTGTGCCTTCATCTGATCTCTGCTGGTGCCTTAGTTCTACATACTATTGGGATATTCAACTTGGTTGACGTGGCATATTTTGTTGAGATTTATTGTTTAATTATTTGAGATACTTGTGAGCTTAATTTCAGGGGTTAATTTGGTGATTCAAATCACCATTTTAACCTGCTCTTTTTTCACTCTGCTACTTGATTTCATATATATATCATTTTGAGTTGTTGTAAATGAAGCTTTGGTCATAATTGCTTATATTTCTTGTGATTAGTGAGATTAAATTGCCATCAGTTGCTCCCTGTGATAGACCTCAGACTCTATTTTTATTCTGAGTTTATAAATTTAATTATTTTCGAGCGATTGAGGCTTTGCTACGACGATTACTCCGTAAAACCCCTCGATAGCATGTTAACATTTTGGCACAATTGCTAGGGAGAACATGCAATTTGATTTTGCTTATTACAATTTCTGATCTGATGCTAACTTCTATCTATTTTGTTGTGGTTGTGAGAGGTACATTTGAGAAGATCAGCCGTACGATAGCCACTCCAGGAGCAGGTAATTTCATTTCCATCCTCTTAAGCCCCTATTTTTGGAAGAAAGTAAAAAGGAAATCAATTAGGATCAAACTTGCATTATTTCTTTAGAATTAATCACCCAAGTTGCCTGATTTGGTTCTCTAGAGATCCCCTTCCAAATTTCTACACCTAGTAGGGACTTAAAGTATCAAGGGTTGTTCACCTTCTTGGTTGAGCCCTAGGTACCCAATTTGGAATGAACTGATTTGACCAAAAGAGACAAATTAGGGTTTCCATCTTAGGGTTGAAGGAAACACACCTGCTTGAAATAACGAGAATTGATTTTCTCGCATTGTATGTCACCCAAACCCTTGCTTGAATTGACCTAATAAAGAGAACCCTAAAATTAAGCTCTAATCATCCACTTGAATTCTAAAATTTGGGACATAATAATCTGTTTGCAAATCATGTAGGGTGATTTTTGGGCTCATTACCCAACTCATCCTCAACTTTAGGGTAGGTTAGGTGAAGTTGACCCACCTTGTGGGTTAATCAACCTTCAAACTAGGTCATAAATCACAATCAACTCTAAAGTTCAAGTGAAATTAAAAGCACCATAATTCAAGATTAAAATTTGGTAGACTTAAGGGGTCAAGTTGCTCATTCTGGTCTAGTTGGATTCTCAGTGACAAGGAAGGTTGGGTGGGGGAAGCCCTGTAACCTGTGGGGATGCTCCATCGTGTAGGGGTCTTTGCGGAACTCTCCCTTCCTGGCTGCCCAAGTATTTCTCGGGTAAGTGATTTTTTGATCAAGAGTTATCATCCGCCTTGAACCACCTTAGTCATCCAAAATTTTTGGGTGCCTCAATTGGGTCTATTACACCTTTTATCCCTCATCTGGCTCACTAGTGCATGTTCAGGAGGAGGTCCTTATGACCTCCATTAGAAATTCACTCACATCAAGGCCAAGCCTCGAATCACTTGTTTGTGCTACCTTCCAATCATTCTGATATCTCTTCCAACTCTTCTGCTTCTGAGCCGAGATCTCCTTCATCATCATCCATGGACAATCAAGGAGAAGAACCCAATTTCCAAGATCAGCTATAGCATCTCAATGATCTATTCCATGTACACATCAATCCATCGCTGCATCCTTAGATGCAAGATCACTATAATCCTGCTGCGATGGAGATTGAACCTAGAGTACAAATCCCTGCTGGAGGGTCTGATGTTGAACTCAAGCCAAACATAATCCATGCCATTCCTAAATTCCATGGCTCAAACTCCGAAGATTCCTTCTAGCACATCAAGTAGCTAAAACATCAGGCCTAGACCTTCAGGCCCGCCATAAAAAATTGAGATATCCTGCTCATGAAGATGTTCTCCTTCTCACTCATGGGTAAAGCTGCCGACTGGTTCCAGACTCTGAACCATCCGAGGGAACCACACACTTCATAAGGCATGGGATCACTTTCTGGAGTTCATGCGAAGATGCCCCCATCATGGAGTTCCAAAATGGGAATAAGTCCAGTCCTTTTATCATGGGCTCCGTGACGAGATCAAGCTATTTGTCAATGCAACCTGTGGTGGAAGCATCATGGGTCAACATGAAGATACCTTTTGGGAGATTCTTGAGAATATGTGTGAGAATTCCATAAATAATGAATCTATGGGTATCTTCGACTGGACGACTACCCGTGCATTGTCAAACACGAGGGGGGCACACGAGACTCAGGGCCTGTCTGCATCCGTCGATCTAGAACTGATGGCCAATGGCATTGACAAGGTCTCTATTATCGAAAAGAAGGTGGATGAATTGGCTCAACATCTACAAAGAACTACCTCAGCACAGCAAAGAACGTATGTGCAACCACCCTCTTGTAGGGAGGTTGTGCATAACATTTATCATCGCTCTCATCAGGGGATGGTCTCATACCCACCCCTTCTGATCTTGGTTTTGGAGGAAACTCCTGAACCACCTGCTCTAGTTGGGAGAACTCTAAACCCTCATATTCTGACTTCTCTAGAGCTCCTCAAACCTACGAGGATCTCCACACCATCCAGAATGATCCATTCTCTAACACCTATAATTCCAAATGGCATAATCATCCCAACTTTGCTTGGTCAGGGAATAATCAAAATCTGAGATCTCAATTCCAGCCCCGACCACAAGATCCACGCTCATACTAGCCTGTTCAGCCTAGGCCCAATCCCAATTATCAATTTGGGCCATTGAGGGAAGATCAAATGACCCTTATCCTATAAACCATGGTTGACATTCAAAAATCTAATGCAGCTATGCAGAAACAACATAAAGACGAGATCACAGAGGTTCAAAATCGGCTAGCACAAATGGCAAATTCTCACCAGCCTAGTGCACTTCCCTCTCAACCTCTATCAAATCCAAACAACACGTCGATTGAAAAACACATGGTGAATCAAATCCAAGGGCAAACAGGCTACACTCAGCTAGGCCCATCGAATCATACCTGCATGTTTTCCCCATCCACCTCAGCTAGTCCAAATCACACCACGACCTATCCTACTGATCAGCAACAAGGTCCAATTCTCTTTCCTCAACCTTCGCATCATGATTGTGCTATGATCAATGTTGTGAGCATGAGAAAAGATCGCAAACCCAAGCCCAGAGGCCCATCTCCCAAATCTCACCCAACTTATGATCAACATAACAAGGTCGAGGATAAAACCAAGAGGTGGAAACAGAAACCCATCCCCCAAGATAGCTAATCCATTCCCCTATCCCGTATCTTATCCCACCAACACACTAGAGGACTGTCGGAATCTGACGTAACGGGACCATTGAGGAATGCACAAGTCACTAGTCTGTTACTTGATATCCTCACTCTCAATCCCACCTTACCTGACTTATCCAAAAAAGAGGTGGAAGAATCATAAGGGAAGGTAGTACTGTCTGAAAGTGTGAGTGCCATAATCCAAAATAGTCTACCTCCTAAGAAATTTGATCCAGGCACCCCGTTGATCTCTTGCAAGATCGGTGGTACAAATTTCAAGTAGGCTATGCTAGATCTTGGCCCATCAATCAACCTAATCCCAACCACCCCTATTTGAAAAACTACAAATTGGACAGCTAAAACCCACTAATGTTACTCTGCAATTGGCTGACTGAACTGTAATCACTCCGATTGGGCTGGTAGAGGATGTGGTAGTTAGAGCCAAAGATTTTAGCTACTTAGCTGATTTCCTAGTTCTTGATATGGATGCGCCACAACCAATACAAGATATGCCCTTGATTTTGGGAAGACCTTTCTTGGCTACTTCAAGAGCCATAATTAATTGTGAATCAGGGCACATGGTAATTGCCTCTGGAGAGAAGCGAACTGAGATCAATATTTTCAAGGCATCATCTAAAGGAAAAAGAAAACACTCAGCAGAACAACTAGGTTTGATTCAAGATCTCATGACCATTTCGGTGGTAGAAAACCTAGAGCCAGAACTAGAAGTTTTCCATATGATGGAGGATCTCAATTTAGCCGAGCATGATTCTAGCAAATTGAAAGTATTGGAGTTTCACATTTGATCTTGAGGAAACATACATGGATTTCGAGGAACAGGATAACAATCGACGGGATTCATATTTTTATTCTAGGGATCTAGAGACATTTCATTATGATGATTGTTTTGAGGATCTCCAGGAATTGGGCATGGTAGATACCGAGAGTGACCACAACCTAGAGTATGATTCCTTTACAGATTTGGAATTGGATGATCAAAAGGGCACTCTCCAGACATTCAGTTTTTATTGGGATGAAAACTATAGAGAATAATCATTAAATGACCCTATCTTTGAGTCATTTTTTGAGGAATTGATCTTACACCCATTAGAGAAAAAGCAAGAAGACTCATTAGAAAGGAATCCATTAGGCCACATTGCATAAGAGGAACCACACATCTAGGATATGTCAATTAGATTCACCTCTATTAAGTCCTGGACTTACAACAATCTTACTTCAGAACTCCATGATCACTACATCTTCCAAGTGATTCCTCTGCAGAAACTCCATAAGTGCCACCGAGAAATAAATCAACTTGACTCATATCATAGACCTTATGGAATGACTCTTCATCATAATTTGATACTCATTTGTGGCCATTTGATTCTCATCCACCACGATCACATATTTTCCCCTATCACTCATCATAATGCGTCAGTTGACAAACCCTTTTGAGCTCCTTGTGCCTAACTGATGGCAATAAACTTAGCGCTTAACGGGAGGTAACCCGTCATCTTTGAAAAACCCAAAACCTTTTTGACATATCTCTTTGCTGAACTCATATTGCACTTTAGGATTCGTCCATTAGAACAGTCGACTCCACCTTTGATACTTGTATTAGAGATAGAAATTGTCTACAACAGTCACTTTGACTCGTTCACCACCCACCTGTTCTAATGTACGATCTGAATTGAACTCGAACCCACCTAACTTACAATGAGGACATTGCAAATCTTAGGCATGGGGGGTATTAAAGTGCAAAATGCTGTGAAATCAATGCATGGAAGGGTTTCAATTGAAAAAGAAAAGAGGAGAAAAGAGGAAAGGAGAGGTCACTTTGAACTAAATGAAAATAGGAGAAGAGGAAAAGAAAAGAAAAGAAAGAGAGAAAAAGGAACATAAAGAAAAAAATGAGTTAGCCTCTTAAAACTAAGTATGGAACTTACCTAACTTCTAGGTTGGATCGGATGATGAATTATGACCTAGAAGGCTAAAACTTAGGAGATTAGTGACGAGTACTGACCTTAAGCCTCTTGGATCTATTTTAGGGTTTAAACACTCACGTATTTGTTAAGATCTAGATTAGTCTTCAAGAGGTTGAGGAAAGTGCGAAACTAATGTAGTAGGTGTAAGGCTTAGGGATTATTAGGCCCCATTGCCTGCCCTTTGGTTTGCTGGACTTGGTAACCTAAGCACCCAAAATTATACACTAAGTCTGGTTCAGTGCGCTTAATAAAGAATAATCTGCCAAAAGTGTTCTGTTCTGAAAAGTCATCTCAAAGATCTAGCTTAGGAGTGGCTTGACAACACAAGTTGATTGGACGAGTTCCCAACATAGAGAGGTGGGAAATTCCCCTCGAAGATGCGTAATAACATATCTTCTCCTCTGTGCTTGTCTCCTAGGATATCTAAATATCCTATTAGAGGCATGTAAGCACCTTGTGCTGGTTTAGGTGCCATGGGCGGGATTATCTTGAAACGTCGATTGCCAGGGCCTGAATTTAGCTACAGAACGCCATGGGTGGCACAATCTCAAAGTGTCGAAAGCCAGGGTTCTAGGGGTTGCCATGAGCAGTGCTATCCTGAAGCATCGAAAGCTAGGGACTCTTTGAGGATTGATGGTAGGGACAAGGAATCCAATACATACCGTGTTTAGGGACAATTCGAGGCTGGATTTAGGGAAAAATAAAAAGAAAAGAGAGAAAACTCTCCCAATGGAAAAAATCCTTCTCTATCTCTTTCTTACAAAAAATGCACTAGAAAATTGAACCTAAACATGTTATGCCTATGCACGAGTGCTTTAACCGCTAGGGTCAACAAACCTCTAAGCAGTTTTTGCGGGCCTTAGAAACCTTCGCGACAGACTCAGACTGAAGCTGGTCAAGTCTGGATCTTGGCTAGTACTTGAGTACCTCTAGGCCTATTGTTGGTATTTTGATTTGATTTCTAGAGATGCAAGCTTAGTAAGGCACCTTGATGGTTATATCCGACCTAGTGACTTGCTTTGATCCATAGGATGTTTGCTAAAGGATTAGCAAAAGCTAAGCATGGGAGTATGATGGGAACACCATCATAGGCCCTAACTGGCCACTTTTAGTCATTTCTAAAAGATAAATGCTCCTACATAACCGTCCAAGGGTTATAATTCCACTTCAGGCTGTTTTGAGAAGAGAATATGAAACTAGGGTTAATTCTGTAATTTTAACAGCATATCATGAACACAGAATAACCAAGGGGTTTTCTATGGGTGAAATAAATGTCAAATAAGCATTAAAGTCTAATAAATGGGTCAATGCAAACAGAAACGATTTTCACACATTTTGAGAACTAATACAGCACCCAAAATCTTAATTTCATACCTACTTAAATAATAGAGGTTTTAGTCAGAATAAAATCCATCTAAACCTTTCAAAAATCATAAAAAAATATTCCTTATGGTTTGATACCCTTGATTTGACCTTTAGAAGCCATTTTCACCTTAAAAAGTCATAGGCACAATTTTACCTTAATTTAGGCTTTTGCACAAATTTCCCAGTCAATCTTAGTCAAAATTGAAATCCAACTTCACCATCAGATTCCTTGGATCCAAATGAGGTTTGTACCAAAATTTGGGCCCAATCAGAGTTCATCTTGACCTAGTTTGCATTTTAGTCCATTTAAACTTTGTTTCTCATAGTTAAGTCCCAAGCTTTTGAAATCTTTAAAATAGCCCCCTAAGTTCTTTATCTTCTTCACATATGGGTCCTTACCACCATGGCAGGTGTGAACCCATGAGATCCGAGTTCCAATCAAGGATTCTTCCCTGATTTCTCAACCAATCCCTTCCAAAATTAGAAGGGATGATCTCGAGGAAGTCCTCAATCATCTAAACCTAGTTTTGGACTGCGAATTTGTGGATTTCAGGTATCTTTTTCCCTAAAAATTTGAGCTTCTCAAGCTTGTTTCCAAGCTTAGAAGCTTGCCTGAAGCCCTATAAAAGCATCCCCATCGCATAGCTGAACTCCTTAGCAAGTTCTAGGCCTAGAAAAACCTCATCCCCTCTACCTCCGGCTTGCTCCAAGGATCGCTTCGATGACCTCCTTCCTCCGATCTCGTCGCCTGCTGCCAGATAATATGGCCAGTAGGTTTGCCTTCCCCAGCCTTGTCCGCACCTCGCCATACCTGTGAGGGGCTTCTTCTCCCTTTAGGCGTCGCCGTCCTCCTTCCTGGAGCAACCATCGTCTCCGACATCGGCCAATCATAATCGGTGCCATCTCTGCATCTAGGGGTGCACAATGGTCAGGTTCAACCCGAACCCAACCCGATTAGGTTGGGTTGGGTTGCGTTGTGACTTAGATTAGGTTGGGTTCAGTTGAGATTTTCTCAACCCAATAAAAAATGGGTTGGGTTGGGTTTGAGGTCTAGTAAACCCAACCCAACCTGCAACCTGATTCAACCCAATACAAATACACACACACACACGAGAGCATCCATTAAAATTTTAAAGGAAAAAAAAGCTACCTTGTTTAAACTTGAAAGGTGACAAAAAAAATCCACTCAAATAACTCACGCCACTCCCTCAATTTCACTTTTCCCTTTCCCTGTGTGCTCTCTTCCGAGGTTAGCATCTTCCTCCCTCCTCTCTTCTCTACATTAATGACAGCCACCACCTTCCTTCATTAGAGCCATTGCCACCATCACTACACAGCCCACCACCCCCTCACCGGCCATCCGATGAGCCCATATTTGTGGATTTTTTTTTTTGAGATGAAAAGGAATGCTATCGAATCACCAATAGCAAACTAGGAGAGCTTTTATTGATAAAAAAATAATGAAAAGGTTACATGATTGAACCCCATTGATGTATGAGATTCCAACAACTATTGACAATCTTATCCACATTCACTAGACTCTCCTGAAACAAGCACTCATTTCTAGCTCTCCAAATAGACCATAAAACAGCCACCATAGATAAATATGGCTTATTCACCCTCAAGAAATAGCTCCAGAGATTCTCCCACGTGGGAAGAGATTCCCTACACACTTTCTTCAAACATAATCTGTGATCACACAAGAAGAAAAAATATGAATGATGGAATTGTTATGCATCCCACACAAGTGGCAGAGGTGGGTAGGGGTTCCCATTCTCCTGTGCCTCAGATCTCCAGTAATCAGGCCATCTCTTCTACATAACCACAAAAAAATTTGTATCTTCAGTGGTACCTTCAATTTCCATAACTTTTTCCCCACCTCATCTACTTCTGCCATCCTGGATGAGTTGACAAGCTTGTCATAGGCAGCTGTTGAGGAGAACATACCCTCCCACTTGTATGTGTCATATTCCTCAGGTATGGGTTTGAAAGCAGCAAGTTCTTGCATGAGATGCTCATTTTTTGCTCGTGTTCTTGTTTCATTATCATTCCACATTACATTGTTCAAAGATCACTTTTCAAAGCCCATGTCCCAATAATCACATACCACAGCATTCTTATTAGAAGCAGCTGAAAAGGCAAGGGGGTACCTATCTTTAATCACCCCACCAGGCGACCAATTTTCTAGCCAGAATTTGAAGTTTTTCCCATCACCTAAAACAGATTTGAAGTTCCAATTATCCACCAAGGCACGCACCACTGAAGACCAAAAGGGAGAGGGTATGTAAGGATTTAGGCGGTTCTTCTTGTCATTGGCAGCCCCATAGCTATCCTGAACAATCCCTATCCACATTTTTTTTCCCCTTGTAATAGTCGAACAACCCACTTCAATAGCAAAGCATCATTAAATTCTTTGAGGGACCTAATAGCATGCCACCAATCTTTTTTGGCAAACAGACCGAATCCCATTTTATAGGTTGAAGGAAAGCCCCATGATGAGAAGCCCCTTTCCAGAAGAATCTCTTGCGCATCACATCGAGTTTTTTCCAAATTGATTTTGGGGCTCTAAGAACATAGAAGAAAAAAACTGGAATCGATGTAATGACCAAGTTCAGTAAATATACCTCCCACCTTTAGATAAGTAGAGACTACTCCAACCCTCTAATTTTGTAGCCACATTTTCATATACGAAGGACCAATCTACTTTCCTCAGTTTAGTGCACTTCAAAGGCAACACCAGATATTTGACAGGCAGTGAGACCACAGGCGTGCCCAAGATGGTGGAGATGTCATTCTAGATCAATCTATTCATACCAAAGCAGACCAAAGAGGATTTGCTTCCATTAAGTCTAAGACCAGAAATCTCGCCAAAAATCTTTACCATATAATATAGCGCTTGCGCTTCCCTCTTCCCTCCTTCCACAAAAAAGATAGTGTCATCCGCATATTGGAGAATGGGAGCTAAGGCCCTGTTGTTAGACATTGAATACCCCCTTATCAACCCATCAGCTGCTAGTTTGCATGCATATCTTGCCAATGTATCCACTGTAAGATTGAAGATCAGAGGGGTAAGTGGACACCCTTGCCTTACCCCACACTGGGGCTGAATCCAGGCTTGACATGGTTTCCCATTTATCAAAGGGGAATATGAGGCAGTCATGATACATCTCTTCCCCCATTGTATCAAACGAGGGGGAAAATTTCTCCTTTTAAGGATTTTCCACAAGTACGGCCAGGAGACTGAGTCATAAGCTTTGGAGAAATCAACTTTCCATAGAAAGGCCTTGGACTTTCGCCTGTGCCATCTGATGAGAGCCTCATCATGAGCCATAACTAGCCCATTTTGACCCAATAAAGAAGATAAAAGCTCCTACATAACCTAGAAGAAGGCCTAAATGAAGGAATAAGTGCTCTGAGAAGAAAACATGAAATAAAGGTTAAAACTGTAATTTTACCATTGCAGTACATAAACTGGATTTATCAGAGGCAAAACATAGGTCAAATGGTCTAAATAAGATAAAAAGTGGGTTGAGTCAATCAGAAATGGGTTCATGTGCAATTTAGGAATTAAATGACATTTGGTAACCCTAAAACAGACCTGCTTAAATCAACAAGGTTTCAGTCAGGATAAAAATCAAGTAAACCCTCTAAAAATCATGGAAAAATATTTTTTAGGGTTTAGAACACTTAATTTGGCCTTTGGAACCTAGTTTTACCTAGATTAGGGTCCCAGCTCATCAACTAACCTAAGTTGGGTTTTTACGCAAAATGTCCAGTCAAACGTGGTCAAACCTAAAATCCAACTTCACCATTGGATTCCTTAGGTCCAAATTAGGTTTGTACCAAAATTTTGACCTAAGGGGAGGTTATCTTGACCTACTTTGTAATTTAGTACACCCAAATCATAATTTGGCCCCTATCTTTTGAAAATCATTGCAGAGAGCCCCCTAATTTCCTCGCCACCTTTGCAATCAAGTCCTGCCGCCATTGTCAGGGCAGAATCGACCTCCAGCGAGGTTTAAAGAGGGAATACTATCTGATTCCTCAGAGATCCCCTCCCAGAAGTGAAAGGGAGATTCTCTGAGGAATTCCCTTCCATCTAAGGCCAATCACGATCTCTGGTGTGAACCCAATCTCTCGTGCGAACGCACGAGGGATTTGGGTATCCACCCTCTTTCCTTCTCCGACGAGTCGTCAGAGATGATTGCGTGCTCTCCACGCACTAGAAAGTTCGACCAGCACCTATAAAAGAATCCCCAAACCCAGCCGATGAATTTCAGACTTGTCTTGGCGGAGATTCCCCCAAATTTTCTTCTCTTCCATCTCCGGCCAAGGAACCCGCAAGCTTCGGCGACCTCCTCCCCTCCTCGTCGCTCTACTGCCATACCAGCAGCAGAGTCCACTTCGCCTCTTCCTCCTGCGTCGCGCCGTACCAAGCGCGCGTTCCCCTGACCTTGTCCTCGTCGCAGCTCCCTTCCTCAGGGTTCTTCTTCTCCGACGACGGCAGCTACACGCTGTCCACTCCGCTGCCTCTCTCCCTTCCAGAACACTCCAGATACATTCTCCATCTTCCCCTCTCTCTTTTCCCCTTTACATTTCATTTAATCGCCCCTCGACACTGCCTGACCACCCTCATCTTCCACGTCACCGGCCGACTTCCGGCGAGTCGCCCCCATCATTCTACCCCTCCACACGCCTCGCCAATCGTCTCATAAGCTCCGCCTCACCATAAGGAACAACCTCCGCCCATCCACCATCCCTCTACGCCTCCACCACAGCCCCCCGAACACCCCCGCACTTCCGGTCACAGGACGACCTAGGCACGCACGCCTAGGCCGTCCCACGACCTGCTTCACTGTGCACCACCTTCGCCGTGCCACGACGAAGGTCCCCAGCTGGTCTGATTAAGCCGAGAGGCTTGTTTTGTGTTTAGCAGTATTCCAGCCCCTGCTGCCATTGACGGTTGAAGCAGCTTCGGAGCAGCTCCAGGCTTCAGGACCTCCAGCCTTCAGGTGCAGCGGACTCGGGCGAGTAGTGCGAAGACATCTGGTCCAGCAAGGAGCGCAGCGAAGCCTGCAGCCTTGGCAATTGCACGAAGAGTCTTCTGCGGGCGCACGCGAGAGCGGGGCCGGACTAATAGTCCCACATCGGTGAAATACAAAGCACGGGTATGATATAAATTGGATTTGTGTTATCTTCTCTTCGCCTCCGAACACACATGAGTGAGGTTCCTCACCTTACGTACGCTCGCCTCGTCTGCGGTTTCATCTCGCGGATCTGGTGGGCTCCGACCCGACCCATTCTGAGCACACCTCGTGCATCACCCACACGCCGGTGCGCCTGGTCCCGGGTGTGAAATCCGACCCGATTACCCGTGGCTCTGGGAGAGCGTCCTTGAGTGAATTTTAGAGAGAGAGAGAGACGTGCGGGTAGAGGGGCAGGGTAGGTTTTGCTTCCACCTCTCTGTGCAGGCAGGCTGAGCGAAGAAGAGAAGAAACTTAGCCAAGGAAGAAAAGAAGGACAACAGACAAAAAGAAAAAGAAGACAGAAGAGAAAAGAAGCAAAGGTAGGAAGAAGAAGACCTGTAAGATCAAAAGAAAAGAAGAGCCTACGCAGAGGAAGAAGGCAGAAGAGAGAAGTAAGGAGGAAGACTGCAGAGAAGGCCAAAATAGAATCAAAACAGGAAGAAGAATAGCTACATTTAAGATGTCTGATATAGAAATCAGACGTCCAATCCTGTTATTTTTTAGCAACTTTTTATAAATCTCTCTTTGAATCAATTGTCTTTCATTTAAAAGTTGTATTCTTTAGTCTTTTAAAGGTACTGAGATTGCTCCCTGTGTTCGACCTCGGATACTCCAGGTTTTGAGTAATAAAATTCTCTATTTGTTTGAACTCTTTGTTGGCTATATTACAACGTGTTATCTTTTAAAACCCGATCGAGCGCGATAAACATTTTGGCGCCGTTGCCGGGGAGCAACGGGCACTTTTAAAGCTTTTGATTACAACTTTTTGATCCAATATTTGACCTAACTCCTCTCTTTTGTTGTGCTTATTACAGGGAAAGCAAAAAGGAAAGAAGAGCAGCTGCACAATAAACACTCCAAGGAACAGGTAATTTCCATAAACCCTCTCTCTTAACTCCCTCAAAACCTGAAAAGAAAAAAAAAAGAACAATCAACTTAGGGCTACCTGTTTCATATTTAGTAACTCATCAAGTTGCCTAATTTTCATTTCAACACATTTTTATCTGCTCATCCAACTAAGGTAACTAGGGCTAAACCTTTCTTGATTGAGCCCTAGGTACCAAATTGTGAGGCAACTAAATTGGACCCACTAGATCCAAGTTAAGAATTAAAAAGCTAGAGTTTTTAGAGACACATCTTATCTTAAACAAAGAAACAAATTTTTCCAAAAAGATGTGTGCCTAAACCTTGTTTGAAAAGATCTATACAAGAGGAACCCTAAGCAAATCAGGCTTTTAATCCATTTGAACCCTAAAAGAGAGGACCTAAAAGCTCTCAAAGGAACAAGAGGTGAAGTTGATCCCTTGGGACAACCAACCTTAAAATTAGGTCACTTTTTCACTCAAAATACCTAAAAGTTCAAGTGGAACATTAAGCACCTTGATCTTAAAATAAAAAGGGTAGACTTAAGAGGTCAAGGTCCCCATTCTGGTCTACCTGGAACCGCAGTGACAACAGAGGTCGGGTGGGGGAAACCCTGTAACTCGTGGGGGCACTCTACCATGTAGGGGTCTTTGCGGGACTCTCCCTCTCTGGTTGCCCAGGTATTTCTCAAGTGGATGACCTTTCTGATCCAGGGGTCCATCCGCCCCGAACCTCTATAGTCACCCAACAATTTTTGGGTGTCTTGATTGGGCCCAGCACCTTCTAAACTCATCACATCCTTCGGTGCATGTTCGGTAGGAGGTCCTTAAGACCACCCTTAAGACCTTTAGAAATTCACTCTCGTCGAGGCCAAGCCTCGACGCCCTTGTTTGTGTAGCAACCCCACCACATAAATCTTTCATCTTATTCAGACCCTGGTTCTCCTTCTTCCATCATGGCACAACCCATTGAAGAGGAGAATAACCTTGAACACCAACTTCAATGCCTTAATGATCTCTTTCAGAACTTTGTAAACCCACCGCAGCGACCTATGATGCGAGATCACTATAATCCCGCTGCGGTGGCAATCGAACCTCGAGTACGAATCCCGATTGGAGGACCTGATTCTGAACTGAAGCCCAATATGATTCATGTCATACCGAAGTTTCATGGGCTTAACTCTGAGGATCCATTCCAACACATTAAACAACTCAAGCATCTAGCCCAGACCTTCGGGTCAGATCTACAAAATCGGGATATCCTACTCATGAAAATATTTTCGTTCTCCCTCTTGGACAAGGCTGCACACTGGTATCAAACTCAGACCCGACCGATCAACACATGGGAGGAACTTCAGTCCGAATTTTTGAAAAATTTCTTCCCCGTTGGCCGGACGAATGCCTTGCACCACCAGATCACTCATTTCACTCAACAACCGGAAGAACCTCTTCATGAAGCATGGGATCGATTCTTAGATCTCATGCGAAAGTGTCCCCATCACGGAGTTCCTAAGTGGGAACAAGTCCAGTCCTTTTACCAGGGACTCCGTGAAGACATTCGTTTATTCGTCAATGCAACGTGCGGAGGAAACATCATGGGTCAACATGAGGACACGGTGTGGGAGATTCTCGAAAACATGTGCGAGAACTCCATAAATAATGACTCCATGGGCTTATTCGACAGGACGAATGCCCGCGCATCGACGAATCTGAGAGGGACACATGAGATGCAGGACCTGTCCAATTATGTCGACTTGGAATTGACGGCCAGTCTGTTGGACAAGGTTTCTATCATAGAAAAGAAGGTGGATGAGCTAACTCGGCATTTGCAGCAAGCCACCTCTGCGCAAAACTCTTTTGCACAACCACCTCTGGCAAGGGAAACTGTGCAAAACATCTATCACCAATCTGCCAAGGGGATGGACCCATATCCACCCCCGTCTACCTCTTGGACCGGAGTGACCTCCGATCCATTCTACTCGAGTTGGGGGAAATCTGAACCCTCGTATTCTGACTTTCCTGAGGTTCCTCAGAACTGCGAGGACCTCAACGCTATCCAGAATGACCCATTCTCCAATACCTACAACCTTGAATGGCGAAATCATCCTAACTTTCAGTGGGCGGGAAATTCTCAAAGACCACCATATCAACCCCGTCCACAAGCCCCTCGTCCATATCAGCCGCCTCAGCCTCGGCCCAATCCCACCTACCAATCCGGGCAAAACCAGGATCAACTGACTCTTATCCTTCAAACACTAGCTGACATTCAAAAGACAAATGCGGCGATGCAAAAACAGCACAAGGACGAGATCACAGAGGTTCGCAACCAACTGGCCCAGATGGCAAATTCCCACCAACCTGGAACCCTTCCCTCGCAACCTCTGCCCAACCCAAATAACATGCTAACCCAGAAGCGCGTTATGAATCCAAATTCAGGCCAAGCACATTTGATTTATTAGGCCCCTACTGCTCCATCGCCAGACGGGATGGAAGCTTCGACATCTTATGCAGGATTTCAGCAGCAGCCACCCCTCCTACCAAACCCAAACCAAAATCAGGCCAGATTAAACTCTATAACAACACGTAGTGGTAAAATAACCCAAGACCCACATTATCCAAACCACTCCAAGCCTGATAATAGCCAAGACCCTAGGATAGTTATCCAAGATACCACTGTCCCAGATCAAGAACCTGGACCTATCCTAGAGGAACCAAATAGGATCCCATTTCCTGAGGCCTTGACCAAAGGAAAAAGGATAACTAAACCCGTGGCCCCCGAGGAGGATCTGGTTAAGCTCTTTGAACAGGTCCAGATAAACATCCCATTGATGGATGCAATTCGCCACATACCGGCTTACGCAAGATTCTTGAAAGACATATGTACCCCTAAACGTAAGCCGCGAACCAAGGATGGGAATCCAATCATACTGTCAGAGCAAGCCAGCTCTGTCATCTTGAGAAAACTCCCACCCAAGGCTAAAGACCCAGGAACTCCCTTGATTTCCTGTAAAATTGGTGAAACCCAATTTGATAGAGCCTTACTAGACCTAGGTGCCTCCATAAATTTAATACCTACATCCCTCCTTGACTACCTTGAAGAATCTGAACTTAAACCCACTGAGGTGACATTGCAGTTAGCCGATCGATCCATCAAGTCACCTAGAGGAATACTCAAGGATGTCATTGTTAGGGTACGAGATTTCTATTTCCCGGTGGACTTCATAGTACTGGACATGGATGCACCTAAGAACCCAAGGGACACACCAATCATATTAGGGAGACCCTTTTTGGCCACTGCTAAGGCCAACATAAACTGCGAAGAGGGCCAAATAGAATTAAAATTTGGGAATCAAAACCTGAAGATTGACATTTTTAAGGCCCAACAAGGGATCAATTACGGGGTTATAGAGGAAATATGTGATATCAGAGCCGTGGTTGATGAATTGCATATAGAGGACAACCTGATTATCTCTGATCAACCACTAGAGAATCAAAACCTGCTAACAGAGGAGTGCGAACATGATCTAGACACACCTATGACTCCTACCATTGCTCCTGATACAAACCCCGAACCACCTGCTGCTGCTGACAATCCTGTCATGGAACTCAAGCCCCTTCCCGAACATCTGAAGTATGTCTTTTTGGATTCGAATCAGATGTTTCCTGTGATTATCAACTCTCGACTCACACCTGACCAGGAATTCTGTTTGATTTCTGTTCTCCAGCAACATCGTAGAGCCATTAGATGGACTCTTGATGATTTGACTGGTATAAGCCCTTCATACTACACACATCGAATCTACACAGAAGAAGGCGCACGACCTTCAAGAGAAATGCAAAGACGCCTAAACCCTAACCTACAGGAGGTCGTGAAAAAGGAGATCATAAAGTGGTTAGATGCAGGGATCATCTACCCGATCTCCGACAGTCGTTGGGTGAGTCCAATACAGGTGGTGCCTAAAAAGGCAGGACTTACCATTATCACGACTGAAGCTGGAGAAGTCATCCCTACCTGGATAGCTAACTCGTGGAGAGTCTGCATTGATTACAGAAGACTAAATTCCTCCACGAAGAAGGATCATTTCCCACTACCGTTTATTGATCAGATCCTCGAGAAACTAGCGGGAAATAGGTTCTTCTGCTTTCTTGAGGGTACTCCGGTTACAACCAGGTGGCAATCCATCCAGAGGACCAAGAAAAGACCACATTCACCTTCCCCTTCGGGACGTACGCGTTTCGAAGGATGTCTTTCGGTCTCTACAATGCACCTGCAACTTTTCAACAGTGCATGCTTGCCATATTCTCAGATATGGTAGGTGACTATCTGGAAGTCTTCATGGATGACTTTTCAATTTTTGGAGAATCATTTGACGATTGCCTCCAACACTTTGTCTAAATACTTAGGCGGTGCATCGATGTGAATTTGGTTCTTTCCTGGGAAAAGAGCCATTTCATGGTGCCTGAGGGAATTGTCCTGGGACATTTAATCTCAGAGAAAGGCATCCAAGTGGATCGAGCTAAGGTTAACCTGATTTCCAAGCTCCCTATGCCTAGCTCAATTAAGGACATCCGATCTTTTTTGGGGCACGTCGGTTACCGTCGATTTATTCCTGATTTCTCCAAAATCGCGCGCCCCCTGACCAATCTTCTCTCCAAGGATGTGCCTTTCGAAATTTCCAAGGAATGCACTCAAGCATTTGAGATCCTACGTGACCAAGTCACCCAAGCCCTGATCCTACAGTCCCCTGATTGGTCTCAACCCTTTGAGATCATGTGCGATGCATTTGACTTCGCTGTGGGAGCAGTTTTGGGGCAGAAAATTGACGGGAAACCTGTGGTCATTTACTACACCAGCAAAACACTGGATGAGGCTCAGCGTAACTATACGGTTACCGAGAAAGAGCTGCTTGCTGTAGTATTTTCCCTGGAAAAATTCAGATCATACCTTCTGGGCTCCCATGTCATCATATACTCGGATCACACGGCTGTGAGGCATCTCCTTGCAAAGAAGGACGCGAAACCTCGATTAATCTGATGGATCTTGTTGTTGCAAGAATTTGATCTTGAGATTCGCGACAAGGCGGGAAAGCAAAATGTGGTAGCTGATCACTTGTCCCGCCTTCCTTCTGAAATAATTGACCCTTCCGGACCTATCACAGAACACTTTCCTGATGAGCACCTCCTGACTATCAGTACAAGTCTTCCATGGTTCGCTGATATAGTAAATTACCTGGCATCACATCAGATTCCGTCCGATTGGCCGAAGGCCAGAAAGGAAAAACTACGTTCCGATGCCAAGTATTACCTATGGGAAGACCCGTATCTATTCCGCATTGGTGCTGATCAGATAATTCGACGATGCATCGCGGAAGTGGAAATCAAAGACATACTCTCATTTTGTCATGACCAGGCATGCAGTGGACATTTCTCAGGACATAAAACCGCATCAAAAGTCCTCCAATGTGGCTTTTACTGGCCCACAATTTTCAAGGATGCATACGATCACTGTAAGGCATGTTCCCGTTGCCAGACTCTGGGCAACATGAGCGATCGAGACATGATGCCTCTACAGCCGATCTTGGTATGCGAAATTTTTGATGTCTGGGGGATTGATTTCATGGGACCCTTCCCGATCTCGGATGGCTTCGAATACATCTTACTCGCAGTTGACTACGTTTCCAGGTGGATAGAAGCCATTCCGACCCAAACCACCAATCATAAAGTTGTTGTAAAATTCATTCATCAAAACATTTTCTCAAGGTTCGGGATCCCACGTGCTATAATTTCCGACGAAGGGACCCATTTCACAAACGCTCAGTTCAGGTCACTGATGACCAAATACGGGGTGTCACACCGAATCTCTACTCCTTACCACCCCCAAACTAATGGTCTAGCTGAGCTATCTAACCGAGAGATCAAGAAGATCCTTCAGGTTACTGTTCAACCTGATAGAAAAGATTGGTCTTCCTGGCTTCCGGAAGCATTGTGGGCCTATAGGACCGCTCACAAGACCCAATTAGGAATGTCTCCCTTCAGACTAGTGTACGGGAAGGCATGTCACCTCCCGTCGAATTGGAGCATAAAGCCTATTGGGCAGTACGGAATTGTAATCTAGATCTTTCTAAGGCTGGAACCTACAGAAGACTTCAAATAAGCGAGATCGATGAATTACGCCACGACGCGTATGAGAACTCGCAAATTTACAAAGAACGGGTTAAAGCTTTTCACAACAAACACATTTCTAGAAAGGTCTTTCATCCTGGTCAAAAGGTTTTACTCTTTGATGCCCGACTCAAATTATTCCTAGGAAAGCTAAGATCTAAGTGGGTCAGACCCTACCTAGTCTGACAAATCTTCGGAAATGGAGCCATTGAAATCAGCCCACTTAGCCACGATTCTGAACCCTTTGTCGTGAACGGTCAGAGACACAAGCCGTTCATTGACATGACCGATATAGATTTGGCTGAGTCATCCTTTACCCTCCATTCCTCATGAGCTCATTGCGCCCAGCCGATGGCGTAAAACTCAGCACTTAATGGGAGGTAACCCGTCATTCTTTGAAAAACTCGAAACCTTTTTTGACATTTCTATGCGGAATTCATATTGCACTTTAGGGTTCATCCATTAGAACAGCCGACTTCACCTCAAGTATCCCTACCCGAGATTAGAAATCATTCGCAACAAGTCACTTCAACCCATTCACTCACCACACACCTGTCCTAATGCATGAACTAAGCTGAAATCGAACCCACCTAATTTACAATGGGGACATTGCAAATCTTAAGCATGGGGGGGTATGAAAGTGCAAAATGTCAGGAAAATTCATATCAAGAAAGGGTTTCAATTAAAAAAAAAAAAAAGAGACTTGATGGAGGGGAGGAACAATTCAGGGTCATATAAATGAGAGGAGGAAAAGAGTAAAATGACAAAAAGGAACACAAAATGAAAATGAAAAGAAATAGTCATTAGTAAAAGATTAAGGGGTTAACTGAAGTTCTAGACCAAATCAAGAAAAAGAAAAAGTGCTAAGGAGACATAACAAGAGATTAGCGGGAACGCTGGTCTTAGGCCTCTTGGGCTAGATTTGTTTGCTTAAAAATTCACGTATCTGTTAAAATCTGGATAATCCTCAAGAGGTTGAGGAAAATGCGAAGCTTGAGTATTAGGTCTAAGGCTTAGGAAGTATTCGGCCTCGTTAACTGACCTCCGGTTTGCGGGATTCGGTAACCTAATGATGTAAACACATTTACACTACTTAAGATGTCTATTTATGTATGTTCTTAAGCATAGGATTGCATTTCATGAGATAAATATTGCATTACATGCATCATCTTGCATTTAGAATAGTTTGAATAAAATAGAGGTTAATTATCTCCTTTTATGTGCTTGGACAGGGCAAATATTTTATCAGGGCCTTGGATCAAAGATCCAACCGTATGGATGTGATCAAGGCGACGATTGGAATTCAACAACTCCAAGATCGCCCTAATCAGGCATCCGTAGCATCAGATAGTGAACCGGGAACCTTAGAAGATCAAGGGCCAGGATGGTGTAAATCGGCAATTCAGATGATAAATCCGACCGCACGGATGAATTCAGATCGACGATCGCAGCCCAACGACAAAAAAATCGAGTCAATCCGACATCCGTGGCACCATCTACAACTTCCAGAAGATGGACGGCCAAGATAGTGCCACGTGGTGCCATCTCAGCTGCCCAAACGGCCACTTCATCTTGTGAAGGATCCGCGCCTGATCGCTCTCCGCCGTTGGATCTTAATCCAACGGCTGTGGGCGCTCGCATTTAAAAGCACCCGCTTGACCATCCGCGCCCCATAGTGCAGTGGTTGAGCACGCTATCGCGAGCGCGGGGCACGGGTTCGAGCCGTGGCGAGGAGCGGCAGGCGCGAGCGATTGGGCGCGGGTGGAGAGTCAGATGGAGATTGGACGGTCGCGCCCGCCCGATAGCGTCGACGCGCGATTGGACGCGTAATCGGACGCGCAATCAGACGCGCGGGGGGCGCCCAACGCAGTGGGCGCGGACGCATTTTAAGCCGTCCGATCTCACGATCGGACGGCTGAAAAGCGCTAGACGTGCGTGGACGTTGAGGAGCGGGCAGCCGAGGAGGCGCGCGTGGGCGCGGAAGCGACGCCCACGTCGAGGCTTTAGTGACGGATTTATCCGTCACTAAAGACCCCTTATTTATTGTTTTGAAGTTGTAATGTCCATTTTGCCCCCACTCCTTGCAACTATAAAAGGAGACCCCCTCCATATGAAATTCTCATCCCTTCTTTCTCCTCTCTACCCCTCCAAAGCTCAAGAGAAGCTTGTCCCACACCCGGGATGCTTCTCGCGAGATAAAGTCCAATTTTCGTTCCCCTTCGGAAGTGGATCCCGCGATGACGATGGCATGCTGCTCCGTTCCCGTTCTTCTGCTTCGTCCTGCTTCGTTCTCCTTCGTCCAGGCGTCGTCCCGTCCAGCTCGTCCTCCAAGCAACCGTCGAGGAGGATTTCTCTCTTCCTATTCTTTTTACTGCTTTCTAGATTAATCTACTAGTCCTCCAAGCAATCGTCAAGGAGGACATTTCTCCCTCCATTCTTTTAATGCTTTCTAGAGTAAATTTATCGCTTTCTAGAGTAATTGTTTTATGCTTTCTAGTTGTAATGAACAATCTCTTCAATGAAAATTCCTTGTTTATTCTACATCTCATTTTGATTTCTCTGTATAATACTCTCTTTCTCTCTTACTCTCTCTCTCTTCTATTTATTGTAAACAATTAGATAGTTTTAAAATTGAATTATTCTGTGACAAATAAAAAGAAACACGTAGTTTTTAAATCAAACATCCGCCTCCCTGTGTTCGACCCGGAATTCTTTTCGGTATAAATTTTATTTGTTGAACACGAATTCTTCGCTTTCGAACTATAACGACAGGTTTTCCAAAATCAAGCACTTAAGCGTAGCGATTCGCAAAACCCGTTCAACATTTCCCCGGCAACGATCTTTGATTTCTGTTCGCGTTTTGTAACTTACAAATCATTTACTTCACTTTTCTCCTTTCTTATTGTAATTGTTGGTACTCTTTTGAGACGAGCAAAAGCGGTAGATTGGAGTAAAGTGCTGTGGAAGGTTTTGTAAGTTATCCCCCATTCTTTCTCCCTCCATAGATTTCATTCGCCACATTGAATCCAAATTCCAATTAACCTAGGTGTTTGCATAAATCCTAGGAATAGTTTGGTTGTTTGGATTCTCACTCACATTCATTCCACCTCCATTTATATAAAAACAAAAGAAACAAAAAGATAATTTTGTGGGGCAATTTTCAACAAACACACAACGTACACTCACATTTAAAGGCACTTAACCGAATTGATTTGTTTCTACTCAACCGGGTTCTGATCTGTGGGACCGGTACACACAAAGCAACACATAAAAGAGTAGAAATCATTCTAGGTTAACCATATTTGTGTGCCTAATTAAGTGGTGCATCAGGCCAATTGTTTGAGTTGTTTAGGCCGCACCATTTCAAATAAAATAAACTCATCAAGTAGCTGCCAATTAGGTTCAACTTTTAGGGATTTACCAGGCACTCCACATTCTTTTTAAACTTTAAAGGAAAACATCTTCACCTATGCTTGCAAAACCTGGTGTGCCAACGAAACCTGTTTGAAAACACCTAAAGTTGAATCCTAAAAGCTACTAAGCAAGATTTGAACGTTAAAATTCACCACATCAAAAATAATCTTGCTTGAAAATCACTGGTTGTGCACACACACACAAATCAATCAATCATTAAGGGCACAACCCATTTAAAGGGCCCATCACATTCCAAAGCACATTCAAACCTAGCCCTAAATAAAACAGAGTAGACGTTGGCCTTAAGGATTGGACTCGCTCTTCAGAACCCAGAACGAGATTATTTTCGATTAGTCTGTTTCTACTGTTCAATCTGATGTCTAGCTAGGAGAGTAGAGTCAAACGATCGCAGTTGGGGGGTACACTAAGAACCGGAGGCGCAAGCCGAAGGAAGAACCTTCTCCCCAGTCCCTCCTTCTAACTGGTTGGATTGAACAGATCGAAGTAGATCAAATCATTCCTTTATCTCAAGATGGGTTTTGAGAGTCTGTAGGTCTGTAGGCTAACCCATTTAAAGACAGGTTTGACTGTTTGTATTGCAGGGTACCTTTCTTCCTCCCGAGTCTCATGAATCCTTCCACATATTTCATACATTCCCGCTCTTTCCCTGTTGTTGTGAATTATCCTCAACATGACGATTATCCCAACTCGTATTGTAATCAACCATCAGTTAGTTGGGATAATTCGGATTGGGGATACAATTCCGGACCCCCGTGTTTAGGGTCTAACCCTGAACACTTTGATTCTGATTTCTATCCTTCTCAGAGCTACATCGATTATAGATCGTCTTCCTTTCATGCACAACCTAATACGATCTACAATCAAGAAGGATACACTGATCCTTACCCATCCTCTGATTTCACTACCTTTAGGTCATCACCATCTTTTCAACAATCTGAAATGACCTATTATCAGGAAGGGTATAACGAATCTCAATTCGTTAATTCCTCTGCATTGATGTCAAACCCACCCAACCCTGAACCAACTCATTCGGTTCAGGATAATCAGGTTCAAGATAAGGTTCTGGCTAACTTGAGGAATATCATTCAATCTTTAGAAGTTCAGCCAATACCTTGCATTGAGAGATTGGAGCCCCTGATTGAAATGATTAATGATTTAAACAAGTCTTTGTTGGATTGGCTCCAGGATGTTAAGGATAAGAACCCGGGTGAGTTTCTACTTGGGAAATTAGCGAAATTGAAGATAAGATTCGTGGTTGCTTTGATTCAATCTTGGAATAATTCCCAGGATGAACCCTCTTCAGGAAAGCCAATGACAGAACCCGCTCAGGCACCTGTTGGGGGGGACACGTGTTACGAGGCTGACCAGATTGAATTAAAACAACCAATGAAGGATGATCTGATTTCTTCACCTGAGATCCCCAAGCCGGGTTACGAGGAAACGTATGTCTCCTTGGAACAGAAAGTAACAAATGATTTTGGGACATACATTGATACGGATCCTGATGGTGAAGATTCAAGTTGCGAAGTCTCACGCAAGTTTTCTGAACACGATTTCTGTGAGACGATTGGGCCTGAGGAATCTGATAGATCATTTGATAGCCCAATAACTGAGGACACTGAACTTATTAGGGCACACATTACGGATCCAGAATCGCATTTTCTGGAGGAATCAATTCAATGCCCTGATTATCAGTTACACCCTGTTGAGCTTATTGATGATTCTAATTCTGAGATAATTAGACCCAAGTCAATTTTGATTCTGCCACATCATTTAGACTTGGAGATTTCAGACGGGGTGATGAAAATACAAGAGGTCCTGGAATTTGATATGCTAAATGAGGAGAATAGGAGCTGGGAAGTTCTAATTTAGGAAGTCAATTTTGGAGGAAATAGAAGATTGAGTCGAAGGGTTCCTTTTAAGCTGAAACCATCAAATCAGAACCCTTACGACATTTGTTTCGAGGATGTCAAACCCAAGCACACATTCAACGATTATCCTTTTGAGCTTCAATTCTCTGTAACCCGACTTTTTGGTCTTGGGTTGCATCCTCATAAATCGCAGGCCCGACCCCGCTTGCATTCTAATTTTAGGTTTTGGGTAATTTTTATCCAGAACCTAAGATATTCTCGATTATGGGGTGTGGGTCTGCACCACAATCTGGTCCACATCTGTGGACCTCTGTTGACAGGTCGGAGGATTATTCTATTTATTCTAATTCTGACTTACACTTGTGAATTCTTCATTTCTTTTCTTTGTATAGTGTGCCTAGCTGAAGGCACTAAACTCAGCACATATACAGTTTTTCTTAGTTTTCATCTCGGAGCGGACCTGACATTTACGCAATTCAGGTGCTTTCTTCGCTTTTCTACTCTGTTTTATGTCTTTTTAATACAATGAGGACATTGCATTAGATAGGCATGGGGGGATGGATATTTATCTCTGAATTCATTCGTCAGCTCCGTAGATTTGTTTTATTTTGATTAAAAAAAAATCGAAATTAGGAAAGAGAATTTGGGTTTAAGAAAATTTTCAATCTTAGGAAAAACTACATTAAAATCTGAACACAAAGACCCTTCAGGTGTTTGAACTTAATCAGCCCGTGTATCCACTAAAATGTGGATTTGTTTTTCGAGTTCTCGCCAACTTGAATTTTATTTTAATTGGAGTAAATAAGTTTGGGTGATAAGTACACGACTTATCAACCCGCCCTCTGATTTGAGGGAATTTTGAGTCTTAAGCATCTACACACTTTCTTTGCACTGACTCGTTCGGCGATTCTAACGGAAATTGGGTAGCTAATGAACCTTCTAGGGTGATATGGCTGGCAAGTTATCGTGGGTAACAGCACATAGGTAGGTTGTTCAGAGCCCAGTCACTGGACCTTTCTCTTTTCCTGCCCTTAGGTAAATCTTAGACCAGGGTAGTCACCTATTTAAAAAAAAAAATCAAAAAGAAAAGGAGAAAAGAATAAAATGAAATAAGCCACACTTCCCCGCACGAGTATGGCTGGCAAGTTGTCGGTGGTAACAGCTCATCGACCGGTTGTCCAGAACCCAGCTCAGAAAATGCACTAAAAATTCCCAAAACACTTAGGAAGAAGCGGAGAAGTAGAATAAACCGGGGAGATATACACTGGATTCACCCTTGTGTTGACCCCGTAAAAAAAAAAGTAGGGAGAAAGCTACCTGTTGTAAAGATACACCTTTAGGCAGAAGTCTTTTTGAGGTCACCTAGAGGCGTAGAAATCCGAAGTCCGTTTTAATTGCTGGTCAACGAGTCTATCACAATCACAATAAGATGCTTAAAGCTTAGGGTTCTCATCAAATTTTGGGTGAGTTGAATGGCTGTAAAAAGCCACTCTTAAACCCAAAAATTTGAAAATAAAAAAAAAATTAGAAAAGAGAAAAAGAGAAAAAGAAATTTTTCTTTTAATAAGGCGAGGGCTTGAAGCGGTCTGCATTTTGGCTGATACCCGGGCACTGTTGTGTCTTTGAAAGTTCAGTTCCTAAGTAGACAATTTCTTAATGATTGAAAAATAACTCAAGTCCAAGTAATCTAACCTAATTCTTTTACAAATAACATATAGTTTTTGCTAGGGACTAGCAAAAGATAGGCATGGGGGTATGATGTAAATACATTTACACTACTTAAGATGTCTATTTATGCATGTTCTTAAGCATAGGATTGCATTTCATGAGATAAATATTGCATTACTTGCATCATCTTGCATTTAGAATAGTTTGAATAAAATGGAGGTTCATTGTCTCCTTTTATGTGCTTGGATAGGGCAAATATTTTATCAGGGCCTCGGATCAAAGATCCAACCGTATGGATGTGATCAGGGCGACGATTGGTGTTCAATGACTCCAAGATCACCCTAATCAGGCATCCGTAGCATCAGATAGTGAACCGGGACCCTAGAAGATCAAGGGCTAGGATGGTGTAAATTCGCACTTCAGATGATAAATCCGACTGCACGGATGAATTCGGATCGACGATCGAAGTTCAACGACACAAAAATCGAGTCAATTCGACATCCGTGGCACCATCTACAACTTCCAGAAGATGGACGGCCAAGATAGCACCACGTGGTGCCATCTCAGCCGCCCAAACGGCCGCTTCATCATGTGAAGGCTCCACGCTCGATTGCTCTCCGCCGTTGGATCTTAATCCAACGGCTGTGGGCGCTTTCATTTAAAAGCTCCCACTCGACCATCCGCGCCCCACAGCGCAGTGGTCGAGCGCGTTATCGCGAGCGCGAGGCGCAGGTTCGAGCCGTGGCGAGGAGCGGCAGGCGCGAGCAATTGTGCAAGGGTGGAGCGTTAGATGGAGATCGGACGGCCGCGCGCGCCCGATAGCGTCGACACGCGATTGAACGCGCAATCGGATGCGTAATCAGACGCGCGGGGGGCGCGCAACGCAGCGGGCGCGGACGCATTTTAAGCCATCCGATCTCGCGATCGGATGGCTGAAAAGCGCTGGACGTGCATGGACATTGAGGAGTGGGCAGCCGAGGAGGCGCACGTGGGTGCGGAAGCGACACCCACGTCGAGGCTTTAGTGACGGATTTATCCGTCACTAAAGACCTCTTATTTATTGTTTTGAAGTTGTAATGTCCATTTTGCCCCCACTCCTTGCAACTATAAAAGGAGACCCCCTCCATACGAAATTCTCATCCCTTCTTTCTCCTCTCTACCCCTCCAAAGCTCAAGAGAAGCTTGTCCTACACCCGGGATGCTTCTCGCGAGATAAAGTCCAATTTTCATTCCCCTTCGGAAGTGGATCCTGCGACGACGACGGCGTGCTGCTCCATTCCCGTTCTTCTGCTTCATCCTCCTTCGTCCTGCTTCATTCTCCTTCGTCCAGGCGTCGTCCCGTCTGGCTCGTCCTCCAAGCAACCGTCGAGGAGGATTTCTCTCTCCCTATTCCTTTTACTGCTTTCTAGATTAATCTGCTCGTCCTCCAAGCAATCGTCGAGGAGGACATTTCTCCCTCCATTCTTTTAATGCTTTCTAGAGTAAATTTATCACTTTCTAGAGTAATTGTTTTATGCTTTCTAATTGTAATGAACAATCTCTTCAATGAAAATTCCTTGTTTATTCTACATCTCATTTTGATTTCTCTGTGTAATACTCTCTTTCTCTCTTACTCTCTCTCTTCTATTTATTGTAAACAATTAGATAGTTTTAAAATTGAATTATTCTGTGACAAATAAAAAGAAACACGTAGTTTTTAAATCAAACGTCAGCCTCCCAGTGTTCGACCTGGAATTCTTTTCGGTATAAATTTTATTTGTTGAACACGAATTCTTCGCTTTCGAACTACGACAGGTTTTCCAAAACCAACCACGTAAGCATAGCGATTCGCAAAACCCGTTCAACACCTAAGCACCCCAAATTCACACACAGTCTGGTTCAGCGCGCATAAACATCGAAATCACGCAAAAGCGTTTAATGTTCTACAAAAGTCACCTAGATTAGGAGCAGCCAATCAACACAAGTTGATTTGGACGAGTTCCCAGCATGGAGAGGCGGGAAATTCCCCTCGAAGATGCGTAACAACATATCGTCTCCTCGGTGCTTGTCTCTTAGGATATTTAACTATCCTATTGGGGGCATGTAAGCACTCTGCTGGTTCAGATACCATGGGCGGCATTATCACGAAATGTCGATCGCCAGGGTCTGAATTTGGCCACGAAACGCCATGGGCGGGATTATCTCGAAAGCCAGGGTTCTGGGGGTTGCCATGGGCGGGATTATCTCGAAATCTCGAAAGCCAGGGACCCTTGAGGATTGATGATGGGGACGAGGAATCCGATACAGACCGTGTTGAGAAGCTAATCCAAAGCTAAAAATAAAAAGAAAAGAGAGAGAAAAGCTCTCCAAACAAATAAATCTTCTATCTCTCTCTTACAAAAAATGCACTGCAAACTGAACTTAGGCTAAAAATGTCTCAAGCACAGGTGCTTTAACCGCGGAGTCCAACAAACCCTAGGTTAGTTTCTGTGGGCCGTAGAAACCTTTGCGGAGGACTGAGGCTAAAGCGGGTCAGGTCCGGATTTTGGTTGGTACTTGAATACCTCTAGGCCTATTGTCGGAATTCCTACCTAATCACAAAAGAAAAGGAGCAGCACTTATCATGATTGTTGACAGGCACTCAGGGTCTAGAACGGAAGTTAAAACCTTGAAATTTTGCTAAGGGACTAGCAAAAGCTAGGCATGGGGGTATGATGAGAGCCTCATCATGAGCCATAATTAGCCCATTTTGACCCAATAAAGAAGATAAAAGCTCCTACATAACCTAGAAGAAGGCCTAAATGAAGGAATAAGTGCTCTGAGAAGAAAACATGAAATAAAGGTTAAAACTGTAATTTTACCATTGCAGTACATAAACTGGATTTCTCAGAGGCAAAACATAGGTCAAATGGTCTAAATAAGATAAAGTGGGTTGAGTCAATCAGAAATGGGTTCATGTGCAATTTAGGAATTAAATGACATTTAGTAACCCTAAAATAGACCTGCTTAAATCAACAAGGTTTCGGTCAGGATAAAAATCAAGTAAACCCTCTAAAAATCATGGAAAAATATTCCTTAGGGTTTAGAACACTTAATTTGGCCTTTGGAACCTAGTTTGACCTAGATTAGGGTCCTAGCTCATCAACTAACCTAAGTTGGGTTTTTACGCAAAATGTCCAGTCAAACGTGGTCAAACCTAAAATCCAACTTCGCCATTGGATTCCTTAGGTCCAAATTAGGTTTGTACCAAAATTTTGACCTAAGGGGAGGTCATCTTGACCTACTTTGCAATTTAGTACACCCAAATCACAATTTGGCCCCTATCTTTTGAAAATCATTGCAGAGAGCCCCCTAATTTCCTCGCCACCTTTGCAATCAAGTCCTTCCGCCATTGTCAGGGCAGAATCGACCTCCAGCGAGGTTTAAAGAGGGAATACTATCTGATTCCTCAGAGATCCCCTCCCAGAAATGAAAGGGAGATTCTCTGAGGAATTCCCTTCCATCTAAGGCCAATCACGATCTCTGGTGTGAACCCAATCTCTCGTGCGAACGCACGAGGGATTTGGGTATCCACCCTCTTTCCTTCTCCGGCGAGCCGTCAGAGATGATTGCGTGCTCTCCACGCACTAGAAAGTTCGACCAGCACCTATAAAAGAATCCCCAAACCCAGCCGATGAATTTCAGACTTGTCTTGGCGGAGATTCCCCCAAATTTTCTTCTCTTCCATCTCCGGCCAAGGAACCCGCAAGTTCCAGCGACCTCCTCCCCTCCTCGTCGCTCTGCTGCCATACCAGCAACAGAGTCCACTTCGCCTCTTCCTCCCACGTCGTGTCGTACCAAGCACGCGTTCCCCTGACCTCGTCCTCGTCGCCGCTCCCTTCCTCAAGGTTCTTCTTCTCTGACGACGGCAGCTACGCGCCATCCACTCCGCTACCTCTCTCCCTTCCAGAACACTCCAGATACATTCTCCATCTTCCCCTCTCTCTTTTCCACTTTACATTTCATTTAATTGCCCCTCGACACTGCCTGACCACCCTCATCTTCCACGTCACCGGCCGACTTCCGACGAGTCGCCCCCATCATTTCGCCCCTCCACATGCCTCACCAATCGTCTCATAAGCTCCACCTCACCACAAGGAGCAACCTCCGCCCATCCACCATCCCTCTACGCCTCCACCACAGCCCCCCGAACACCCCCACACTTCCGGTCACAGGACGACCTAGGCACACACGCCTAGGCCGTCCCACGACCTGCTTCACCGTGCACCACCTTCGCCGTGCCACGACGAAGGTCCCCAGCTGGTCTGATTAAGCCAAGAGGCTTATTTTGTGTTTGGCAGTATTCCAGCCCCTACCGCCATTGACGATTGAAGTAGCTTCGGAGCAGCTCCAGGCTTCAGGACCTCCAGCCTTCAGGTGCAGCGGACTCGGGCGAGCAGTGCGAAGACATTTGGTCCAGCAACGAGCGCAGCAAAGCCCGCAGCCTTGGCAATTGCACGAAGAGTCTTCTGCGGGCGTGCGCGAGAGCGGGGTAGGACTAATAGTCCCACATCGGTGAAATACAAAGCACGGGTATGATATAAATTGGATTTGTGTTATCTTCTCTTCGCCTCCGAACGCATAGGGGTGAGGTCCCTCACCTTACGCACGCTCCCTCGTCAGCGGTTTCATCTCGCGGATCTGGTGGGCTCCGACCTGACCCATTCTGAGCACACCTCACGCATCACCCACAAGCCGGTGCGCCTGGTCCCGGGTGCGAAATCCGACCCGATTACCTGTGGCTCTGGGAGAGCGTCCTTGAGTGAATTTTAGAGAGAGAGAGACGTGCGGGTAGAGGGGCAGGGTAGGTTTTGCTTCCACCTCTCTGTGCAGGCAGGCTGAGCGAAGAAGAGAAGAAACTTAGCCAAGGAAGAAAAGAAGGATTGTAGACAAAAAGAAAAAGAAGACAGAAGAGAAAAGAAGCAAAGGCAGGAAGAAGAAGACCTGTAAGATCAAAAGAAAAGAAGAGCCTACACAGAAGAAGAAGGCAGAAGAGAGAAGTAAGGAGGAAGACTGCAGAGAAGGCCAAAACAGAATCAAAATAGGAAGAAGAATAGCTACATTTAGGACATCTGATATAGAAATCAGACGTCCAATCCTGTTATTTTTTAGCAACTTTTTATAAATCTCTCTTTGAATCAATTGTCTTTCATTTAAAAGTTGTATTCTTTAGTCTTTTAAAGGTACTGAGATTGCTCCCTATGTTCGACCTCGGATACTCCGATTTTTGAGTAATAAAATTCTCTATTTGTTTGAACTCTTTGTCGACTATATTACAACGTGTTATCTTTTAAAACCCGATCGAGCGCGATAAACACCATTCCATCACCATCTCTTGCGCCATAATGGAGGATTCCTGTAAAGACCTCCCAGAAAGAAAGGCAGACTAGACAAGAATTATCAAATCATTTAGTACATCACGCAATCTGCTGGCTATAATCTTACTGATAATAAGGTAAATAGAATTTGACAAGGCAATGGGTCTATAGTCAGAAAAGTTCTCCGCACTTGACTTCTTTGGTAACAAGAACAAGTAAGACTTATTCAATCTCTCAAACCTAGAGTTGCCTAATTCAAATTCATGAATAACATTCATTACGTCCTTTTTGATGACATTCCACATTTCTCTGTAAAAGAATACCTGAAACCCATCCGGTCCAGGAGCCCCCTCATTATTCAAATCTTTAATTGCTTTCAATGTTTCTTGTTCAGAAATAGGATCAATTAACATGTCCATCTGATCATTACTGACACTTGGGAAATTAGCCGATGCCATCCTCCAGGAACCCCTTGGTGTATCCTTGGCAAGCTCTTTGAAATCTTGCCAGCTTCACTTCTGATTTCATTGATAGAAGTGATAGTTCTCTCACCCATTTTAATTGATGAAATGAGATTGAACCTTCTCCTAGCACTGGACGCAAGATGTAAGAACTTCGTGTTGGCATCACCTTCCTTGAGCCATAGTTGTCTAGATCTTTCACACCAGTCCACTTCTTTTGTTGCTGTTCTGCTACCTTTGTTGCTGTTCTTGAGAACTCAATGGCTACCTACATTCCTTCAAATCTAGATCTCTGATCACTGCCAATGCCTCCACCCTCTGTTCCCTGATCAGTGTCACTGTCTACCCATACTCTTTCAACATGGAGTACAGACCTGCCAACCTAGAAGCCAATTGTTGTGTGGCAGATCCTTGCACTTCCTTGTTCTGCCACCAATTAGATAACATCTCAACAAAGCCCTCCTCCCTAAACCAAGACTTCTTGAGTTTGAAATATGACCCTATGTTAGAATTCACCCCACTGTCCCACACAAGTGGAGGGTGGTCAGAAAAGGGCCTATCAAGGCTCATAGCAGACGACACTTGGAGCCTCTCCAGCAGGCTTGGATTACCAAAGAACCTATCCAATTTAGAGGTCTGTTGATGTAAACATGTTTATATTACATAAGATGTCTATTTATGCTTGTTCTTAAGCATATAATTGCATTACATGCTATAAATATTGCATAGCATGCATCACCTTGCATTTAGATTAGTTTGAATAAAATAGAGGTTAATTGTCTCCTTTTATGTTCATGGACAGGGTAAATTTTTATCGAGGCCTTAGATCGAAGATCCAACCATACAGATGTGATCAGGGCAATGATTGGAGTTCAACGACTCCAAGATCGCCCTAATCAGATATCTGTAACATCAGATAGAGATCGAGGAACCTTAGAAGATCAAGCGCTAAGATGGTGTGAATCTGCACTTCAAATGATAAATCCAACTGCATGGATGGATTCGGATCGATGATCGCATCCTAACACGTGAAAATCAACTCAATCAGACACCCGTGGGACCATCTACTTCATCTAGAAGATGGACGGCCAAGATAGCATCACGTGGCGCCATCTCGGCTGCCCAACCAGCCACCCTCAACTTCTAAAGCCACTAACGTCCACGCATCTCCGCCGTTGGATCAAGATCCAACAGCTGAGACTGCATCCCAACCGGCATGCCCATCCTCTGAAGCATCAACTGAAGAGCTGTCTCGACTGTTGGATCTCAATCCAACGGTCCTGATCACACGCACATAAGTTAGCCTGCCCACCCATCCATGCATGTAGCGCAGTTGGTCGAGCGCTCTAACGCGAAGCGCAGGCACACGTTCGAGACCGCTGGATGCCTCAATTGGAGCGAGCGCACGCGTGCATTCGACCACACGACAAAGATCGGGCGGCTGTGCGTGCCCAATCAGATGAATGTGCGATTGGATGCACGGCATGAACGCAAGATCAGACGTGGGCGTTGCAGCTTGAGGAGGCGCGACGAGGATGCATCTCAGCCGTTCAATCTCACAATCAAACGGTTTAGATTTCAAGATCGTGGGAGAGCATTGAGCCTTGAGGAGATGAGCGGGCACGCGTGCCACCCCCACTACGCCCACGTTCGGACCTTTAGCGACGGTTTTATCCGTCACTAAAGGTCCTGAATTAATGTCTTTCAAATTAAAAAGACCAAATTTCCCTCACTCCTTGCAACTATAAAAGGAGATCCCCTCCATACGAAATTTTCATCCCTTCCTTCTCTTCTCTCCCTCTCCAAAGCTCAAGAGAAGCTTATCCCACACCTGGGATGCTCCTCGAGAGATAAAGTCAAATTTTCACCCTCATTTTGGAAGCGGATCCCGCAACGACGAGGACGTGCTGTCCCATTCTCATTCCTTCTACCTTGACCTCCTTCTACCCGCTCCGTCCGTCTTCCAGGCGACGTCTCGTCTAGCTCATCCTCTAAGCAATCATCGAGGAGGATAACTTCTCTCTCCCATTCTTCTTTACAGCTTTCTAAAGTAGAATTTTCCTACTTTCTAGTGTAGTTGATTTCTCTCTTTCTAGTGTAATTCTTCTCTAGTTTTATTGTATAAACATTTTGAAATATTAAGTGCATATTTTCTTTCTCTCTCTCATTTATTCTAATTGTTAATATTGCTTCATTGTAATTATGTCGCTTCGCTTTTCAATAAAAACTCTAAAAAAATATAATTACGAATATAGATCGACGTAGCCTCCCTAAGTTTGACCAGGGATTTCAATTTCGGTACAAATTTTGTTGAACATGAGTTATTCGCTTTCAAACTACGACGACAGGTTTTTCAAAATCAAATACGTTAGCGTAGTAACTCGTAGCTTCACAATTGTGGCGCCATTGCCGGGGAGGCAACGATTTTGCGATCTTCTTTTCGCATTTCACGCATTTTATTATCTTCTAACTTGCTTTCTCTTGTGTCTATTATTTTGCAGAGACCTCCATCAGGGAATCATCAAGCGGTAAATCGGAGTAAAGTGCAGTTGAAGACAACTGTAAGTGCTCCCCATTCTTCCCCCCTCCATAGATTTCATTTGTCACATTAAATATAAATTTCAATTAACCTAGGTGTTTGCATAAATCCTAGGAATAGTTTGGTTGCTTGGATTCTCACTCACATTCATTCCACCTTCGTTTATAAAAAAAACAAAATGATAATCTTGTGGGGTAATTTTCAACAAACACACAACGTACACCCACATTCAAGGCACTTAACCTAATTGATTTGTTTCTACTCAACCAGGTTCTGATCTGTGGAACCGGTACACACAAAGCAACACATAAAAGAGTAGAAACCATTCTAGGTTAACAATCTTTGTGTGCCTAACTTAATGGTGCAGTTGTGGCCAGTTGTTTGAGTTGTTTAGGCCGCACCACTCTACTTAAAATCAACTCATCAAGTAGCTCCTCCTTAGGGTTTTCAATCTAGGTCTATTCCAGGCACTCCTCTTTATTTCTGGTTTTAAAGGAAAGCAATCTTCACCCATGTTTGACAACTCAGTTTGCCTCAAAACTTGATTGCAATCAATCTAATTTTAAACCCCAAAAGCTACTTAAGAAAGATTTGAATATTAAAATCCACACATCATAAATAATCTTGCTTGAAAACCCTGGTTGTGCATGCACTTACACAATTCTCAATCAATCATTAAGGACACAACCCATTTTAAGGGCCCATCACATTCCATAAGCACCATAATCGCAGACCTTAATAAAATTGAGTAGACGTTGGCCTTAAGGACTGATTCGCTCTTTAGGGCATAGTTTGAAATTGTCTTTGATTAACCTACTTGTACTGATTAATCTGATGTTTAGCTAGGGGAGTAGCGTTAAATGATCTTGGCTGGGGGGTACACTAGGAACCGAAGGCGAAAGCCAAAGGAAAAACCTTCTCCCTAGTCCTCCTTCTAACTGGTTGGATTGAGCAAACGCAAATAGAGTAAATCATTTACAATCTTAAGGTAGGTTGTGGGAGTCTGTAGATCCTTAGGCTATCCCACTTAAGGACAGCCTTATTTTGTTGTGCTGTAGGGTCCCTATCCCCAGTCCTACCGACCTTCTCCTAGTTTATGCTGGGAAGACGGTCATTGAATCCTCGATTGGAAGGACCACTAGAGTATTCTTGGAGGTGCAAATTGGATTTTGGTCAAATTGATCCCATGGCCGACCAACAGCCTCCTCTGCCTGGAGATCCACAAGAGGAATTCCAAAGGTAGCTAGAACAAATGCAGAGAATGCAGGAATGATTCCAAAGAATGCAGGGAGCTCAGCCCTTGAAGGATTTTTATGATCCTTCAAATTACGGGGAACGTCCCGATGTCCAGATTCCAGCCAGCGACGTAGAAATCAAGCCCTAGGTGTTAAGCCTGATCAAACATTATCATGGGCTTGGCTCCGAAGATCTGTTTCAGCACTTGGAGGACTTGACCACTTTGGTCCAGACCACTAAGGCACGAAATGTGAATGAGGAGCAAATGATCATGAGGCTCTTCCCCCATTCTCTTAGGGATAAGGCCGCGCATTGGTATAGGACAATAGGAAGACCAATTGCAACTTGTAATGAGTTGAAATCGGCCTTTCTGAAGAAATTCTTCCTAGTCAGACATACCAATGCCTTGAGACGGGCAATCACTACCTTTACCCAGCGGCCGGGGAAGCAGTTTCATGTGGCCTGGGAGAAATTCCAGGACCTATTGCGGAGGTGTCCACACCACGAGGTGCCAAAATGGCAACTCGTGCAAATCTTCTATTATGGGTTGACCGAGCAACTCAGAAATCATGTGGATGCTTCTTGCGGAGGCAATTTCCTTAATAAAGACACAGATAGTGCACACGATTTATTTAAGGAAATGAGTGAGAATTCAATCAATCATGCCTCTATGGATACATTTGATCGGTCCCAGCAGCCCAGATCAAATGTCAATGAAGTCCATGACTCTCATTCATTTGATATGGAATTGATTTGTAACAAACTTGATAAGGTGGACTTGGTTGCTAAGAGAATGGAAGAGTGGATGGCTGGAAATTCTATGAACAACTCTCGATCCACTCAATCCCAAAATTCAGGATTCCATTCTTTGCAAGCTCCTTCTAGACAGGAGTTCGTGAATCAACTTGATGTAGCTCAACCTGTGAGTTAGCATTTTTCAGAACCTCACGAGTTTCAAACTGTGGCCTTTGATTCCAGTTTTTCTTATCCTTCCCTTTCTTTCTCTCCATCCTCACCTTATGAGGATGTCTGTGTTGTACAAGAGAATGTTAGATCCAACCCCTACTCTAATGCTTATAATCCGGGTTGGAGAAACTGCCCTAACTTCTCTTGGAAAAACCTGGGGAACAGACCCAATTCTGACCCGGCAACTATGCTCTGCAACTACCAATGGGTCAGGGTCATGTATATAGTCAGTTGCCTCCAAATTAGGTCAATCAGCCAGCTTGGATTGCCCGTCAACCCATAGGGCAGGTTGATTTGAACTGACAAATGGTAGAGATGCAAGGATCCATGCTCCAACTCATGCAGCAAATGAAAACCTCGCCGGACAACTTGCAAACCAGGCTCATTGCTAACTCTCATCAACCCGGATCTCTACCATCCCAACCCGTACCCAACCCGCAAAATATTCTGAATCCGGGCAACCAAGCCCATGGGTACGGAAATCAGAGGGACCCACATGCACATGCTCAGGTGGTTGAGCAGGGTCCCTCCTCCTCTTCTTCTTCTTTTGCAAATCAACAATTCTTAGCTAATCAAGCCCCTCCAATCTTTCCTAACCCTCCCCAAGACCCAAACTCTTATGCATCTGCAAATTCTGTCACCTTGAGGAGTGGTAAGCAGACTCAAGATCCACAACCATACTGTTCTGATCTACTGAATCCTGAAGAACCTGAGGAGAGAGGAGAATTTTGGAGAAGAAATCAAGGCTGAGGAACCTGATTCCAAAGATCTGACTCATGTTCCTTTTCCTGAAGCCTTGATCAAATCAAAGAAGAAGAAGTCAGTTGATAGCAATGAGGAGCTTTTGAATATATTTAAGAATGTTGAGATCAATATCCCACTCCTCGATGCTATCAAGCATATACTGGCTTACGTGAGATTTTTAAAGGATTTATGTACACAAAAGCGTAAGTCGAGAGAATTTGTTCCAAGGAAGGTGGTACTCTCCAAGCAGGCTAGTTCTGTTATTCTGTACCACCTCCCTCAGAAAAAGAGAGATCCAGGTGCTCCGTTGATTTCTTGTGTCATTGGAGATTATACGTTTGATAGAGCACTTTTGGATCTGGGTGCATCCATCAACCTAATTCCGACTTCTCTTTACAAGAAGTTTGGATTAGGTGAACTTCGGCCAACTTCAGTAACGCTACAGTTAGTGGACCGTTCAGTCACAAATCCGCGAGGTGTTATTGAAGATGTTATAGTTAAGGTCAAGGACGTCTATTTTCCTGTAGATTTCCTTGTCTTGACATGGATGTGCCTGAAAATCTGAGGAACACGCCCATCATTCTGGGGCATCCGTTCCTGGCTACCGCTAAGGCCAACATTAATTGTGAAAGTGGTAGCATGGAAATCGTCTTTGGGGATCAACGAATGAAATTGGATATTTTTAAGGTGATTAATAAATTTGAGGATTGTGGATTTATTGAGGAACTTGAGGAGGATAATGAAAACATTGAAACTTGTTTGATGGTTTCTTCAATTGAAAGTTCCTCCTTTGATGATGAATTAAACCCACAACCCTCTATGGCAGACCTGCTATCTTCTGAAGAGGTTATTGATTTTGTTCACTCACAACATCTTCCTCTTGTTGAGTTTTCAGCATCTTCCTTACCATCAATCAACCCGCCCCAGCTTGAACTGAAACCATTGCCTGAGAATTTGAAATATCAATTTTTAGGATCTTAGAAGACTCCCTGTGATTAGCAGTGCTAAATTAACAAAGGAGCAAGAGATTAAATTGATCAAGGTCCTGAAGGAACACAAGGAGGCAATTGGTTGGACCATTCATGACCTTAGGAGGATCGAGCCATCTTACTGCAATCATAAAATATTCTTGGAAGATGGATCCCACCCTTCTCGCCAGATGCAGAGGAGATTAAATCCAAATATGCGATAAGTGGTCAAAAAGGAAATCATTAAGTGGCTCGATGCAGGAATTATTTATCCAATATCTGATAGTCCCTGGGTAAGTCTCGTGCAGATTGTTTCGAAGAAAGTTGGGATTACCATTGTGACCAATGAGAGGAGAATCTATCACAACTCGTTCAGTTGTTTCTTGGAGGGTTTGTATTGATTACAGGAAGCTGAACACAGACACTAACAAGGATCATTTTCCCCTGCCTTTCATTGATGAAATCTTGGAAAGACTAGCCAGGCACAAGTACTTCTGTTTTCTTGATGGCTACTCAGGATACAACCAAGTTCCCATCCATCTCGAGGATCAGAAAAAAACTACTTTCACCTGTCCCTATGGAACCTTTGCTTTCCGTAGGATGCCTTTCGGTTTATGCAATGCACCTGCGACTTTTCAAAGGTGTATGTTCGCCATATTCTCTAACATAGTGGGAGAGTTTATGGAAGTCTTCATGGATGATTTCTCTATTTTCGGAGAATCGTTTGACTCTTGTTTGGCTAATCTGGAAATGATTTTTAAGCGATGTATCAAAACACGATTGGTCCTTAGCTGGGAAAAGAGTCATTTCATGACCCAAGAAGGCATCGTCTTGGGTCATGTAATCTCTGAACGGGGAATCGAAGTGGATAAAGCTAAGGTTGATGTTATCGCTAAACTTCCTCCTCCCACATCTGTTAAACAAATCCGACCATTTCTTGGTCATGTGGGATTTTATAGAAGATTCATCAAGGATTTATCAATGGTTACTCGTCCCTTGAGCAATCTTCTCACCAAAGAAACGTCGTTTGTTTTTGACGAATCATGCCGTAAGGCATTTGATTTCCTGAAAATGGCAGTCACCTGTGCTCCAGTGTTGCAACCACCAATTTGGACAGCCCCTTTTGAGATCATGACCGACGCTTCTGATTACGTGATTGGGGCTATCTTCGGTCAGAAAATTGATAGAAAGCCCTCTGTTATCTACTACGCTAGTAAAACTCTGGATGAGGCCTAGAGAAATTACACTGTTACTGAAAAGAAATTACTAGCTGTAGTGTTCGCTTTGGAAAAATTCAGGGCTTATCTCTTAGGGTCTCATGTTATCGCCTATACCGACCACTCAGCCTTGAGACGTTTCTTGGCCAAAAAGGATGCCAAACCTCGGCTTATTCGTTGGATTCTTCTACTTCAAGAATTTGATCTTGAAATCAAGTATAAAACCAGGGTACAAAATGTGGTGGCAGATCATTTGTCTAGACTCCTAAGTGATTCTTTTTGTCTGGACATCCCAATTGCTGAAACTTTTCCGGATGAAGCTATCCTTATAGTTTCAGGTGTCCAAACCCCGTGGTTTGCTGACATTGTTAATTATTTGATCGTTGGTCAAATCACCCAGGATTGGACCAACCAACAACGGGATAGACTCAAATCTGAGGCCAAATACTACTTCTGTGAGGACCCTGAACTGTACTGCATCGGCTCTGATCAGATTATTTGCCGATGTGTACCAGGGAATGAATTCAACAATATACTCGAGTTCTGCCATGCATCTGCATGTGGTAGACATTTCTCCGGGAAAAAGATGGCTGCAAAAATCTTGCAATCTGGCTTCTATTGGCCGCCTTTATTTAAGGATGCCCAGGATTTCTCAAGGTCACGTTCTCAATGTCAGGCACTCGGGAGCATAACTAAGAGAGATATGATGCCCTTAGACCCAATTCTTCCTGTCGAAATTTTTGATGTTTGGGGCATCAATTTCATGGGACCCTTTCTCCCTTCATTTGGACATCAGTACATTCTGGTTGCTGTTGATTATGTGTCCAAATGAATTGAGGTGATTCTCATCTGAACCAATGACCATAAGGTGGTCATCGATTTTGTCAAGAAAAATATCTTCAGTAGATTTGGGATTCAGAGGGCCATCATCAGTGACGGTGGCACTCATTTTACTAATGCCCAATTCCAAAATTTTTTGGCCAAATACAGGGTTAATTACCGAATTTCCACACCTTACCATCCTTAGACGAATGGACAAGCCGAGATCTCCAATCGGGAGATCAAGAACATTCTGTAGAAAACGGTTAGGCCTAATCGCAAGGACTGGACTCAAAAGCTTGAGGATGCTCTTTGGGACTACCGTACGGTGTATAAAGCATCCATCGGTATGTCTCCATTTCGTTTGCTGTATGGAACGGCATGCCATCTACCCGTAGAGATTGAACACAGGGCATTCTGGGTGATCAAACAATGTAATTTAGATTTGAATTTAGCCGGGAAGACCAAGAAACTCCAACTATCTGAGTTGGAAGAGCCTAGAAATGATGCATACGAGAATGCCAAGATCTACAAGGCTCGGACCAAAGCTCTACATGGTCAATTGATTTCCCGCAAGAGCTTTGAGCCGAACCAGAAGGTCTGGTTATTCGATTCTAGACTTAAGCTCTTTCCTCGCAAACTTAGATCTAAATGGAATGGCTCATTCATTATTGACTAGATTTTTCCAAATGGAGCCGTTCAGATTTCTGACCCAAAGACGGGTAACACATTTAAAGTCAACGGTTAACGTCTGAAGCCTGTTATTGACTGTACTCTTCCAAAACCCGTCTCAGACATGGTTTCTCTAGCCATTCTGTGACTTCTTTGGCTGGACTTCGCCTAGCTGACGGCATTAAACTCAACAGTTGTACATATGATACAAAGCTGACATGAGCTTCATATTCAGGTGACATCTTTCATACTCTACCCTTTCTTTCATGTCTCTTTCTCAATGTGGACATTGCATCAGCTAGGCATGGGGGGGTGGATTCATTTTTGAATCATTTTGTCAGTTTTGTGAAATTCATGTAAATTGTTTTACTCTTCTTATTTATACATAAAAAAAAAATAAATTAGGAAGGAATAGTTGGACATTAGGACTTTTAAATCTTAGAAAATATTACATTAGAATCTGAATACAAAGGCCCTTCAGGTCTTTGGACTTACTCGGCCTGTGTATCCACAAATGTGGATTTATTTTCGAGTCCTCGCCATCTTAATTCTATTGTAATTAGAGTAAATAAGTGTGGGTGATAAGTAACGACTTATCAATCCACCCTCTAATTTGAGGGAACTTTGAGTTTTAAGCATCTACACACTTTCTTTTCACTGACTCGTTGTTCGACGATTTTAACGGAAATTGGGTAACTAATGAACCTTCTAGGGTGATATGGCTGGCAATTTATCATGGGTAACAGCCCATAGGTAGGTTGTCCAGAGCCCAGTCACTAGACCATTCTCTTCTTGCTGCCATTAGGTAAATCTTAGACCAGGAAAGCCACCTACTTAAAAAAAAAGAGAGAAAAAGAAAGTCAGAAAAGAAAAGAAAAAAAAAGAAAACAAGGAGAAAAGAAAAAAAGAAAACAAAAGAAATAAACCACACTTCGCCGCACGATTATGGCTGGTAAGTTGTCGGTGGTAACAGCTCATCGACTGGTTGTCCAGAACCTATCTCAATAAATGCACTGAAAATTCCCAAAACACTTAGGAAGAAGCAGAGAAGTAGAATAAACCAGGGAGATATACACTGGATTCACCCTTGTGTTGACCTCATAAAAATAAAAGTAGGGAGAAAGCTACCTGTTGTAAAGATACACCTTTAGGTAGAATTCTCTTTTTAAGGTCACCTAGAGGCGTAGAAATTCGAAGTCCATTTTAATTGCCAATCAACAAGTCTATCACATTCACAATAAGATGCTTAGAACTTAGGGTTCTTATTAAATCCTGGGTGAGTTGAATGGCCGTAGAAAGCCACTCTTAAACCCTAAAACTCAAAAATAAAAAAAAAATAAAGAAAAGAAGAAAAAGAGAAAAAGAAATTTTTCTTTGAATAAGGCGAGGGCTTGAGGCGGTCTGCATTTTGGCAGATACTTAGGCACTTTTGTGTCTTTGAAAGTTTAGATCCTAAGTAAACATTTCCTTAATGATTGAAAATAACTTATGCCCAAATAACCCAACCTAATTCTTTTATAAATAGCATATAGTTTTTGCTAGGGACTAGCAAAAGATAGGCATGGGGGTGTGATGTAAACATGTTTATATTACATAAGATGTCTATTTATGCATGTTCTTAAGCATAGAATTGCATTACATACTATAAATATTGCATAGCATGCATCATCTTGCATTTAGATTATTTTGGATAAAATGGAGGTTAATTGTCTCCTTTTATGTTCAGGGACAGGGCAAATTTTTATCGGGGCCTCGCATCGAAGATCCAACCGTACAAATGTGATCAGGGCAACGATTGGAGTTCAACGACTTCAAGATCGCCCTAATCAGACATCTGTAGCATCAGATAGAGACCGAGGAACCCTAGAAGATCAAGGGCCAAGATGGTGTGAATCTGCACTTCAGATGATAAATCCAACTACACGGATGGATTCGGATCGATGATTGCAGCCTAACGGCATGAAAATCGACTCAATCAGACACCCGTGGTACCATCTACTTCATCTAGAAGATGGACGGCCAAGATGGCGTCACATGGCACCATCTCAACCACCCAACCAGCCACCCTCAACTTCTGAAGCTGCTAGCATCCAAGTATCTCCGGCATTGGATCAAGATCTAATAGCTGAGTGTGCATCCCAACCGGCGCACACATCCTCTGAAGCATCAACTGAAGAGCTGCCTCGACCGTTGGATCTCAATCCAACGGTCTTGATCGCGTGTGCATAAGTTATCCCACCCGCCCATCCACGCTCATAGCGCAGTTGGTCGAGTGCTCTAGCGCGAAGTGCAGGAGCGCGTTCGAGACCACTGGATGCCTCAATTGGAGCGGGCAGGTGCGTGCATTCGACCGCACGATGAAGATCAGGCGGCTGTGCATGCCCAATCAGATGAACGCATGATCGAACGCACGGCATGAATGCAAGATCAGACGTGGGTGTTGCGACTTGAGGAGGAGCGGCGAGGATGCATCTCAGTCGTTGGATCTCACGATCGAACAGTCGAGATTTCAAGATCGTGGGAGAGCATTGAGCCTTGAGGAGATGAGCAGGCACGCGTGCCACCCCCACTACGCCCACGTTCAGACCTTTAGCGATGGTTTTACCCGTCACTACCGGTCCTGAATTAATGTTTTTTAAATTAAAAAGACCAAATTGCCCTCACTCCTTGCAACTATAAAAGGATACCCCTCCATACGAAATTTTCATCCCTTCCTTCTCTTCTCTCCCTCTCCAAAGCTCAAGAGAAGCTTGTTCCACACCCGGGATGCTCCTCGAGAGATAAAGTCAAATTTTTACCCTCATTTCAAAAGCGGATCCCGCGACGACGACGACGTGCTACCCCGTTCTCGTTCCTCCTGCCTCGACCTCCTTCTTCCTCTCCATCCTCCGTCTTCCAGGCGACGTCTCGTCCTACTCATCTTCCAAGCAATCATCGAGGAGGATAACTTCTCTCTCCCATTCTTCTTTACAACTTTCTAGAGTAGAATTTTCCTGCTTTCTAGTGTAGTTGATTTCCCGCTTTCTAGTGTAATTCTTCTCTGATTTTATTGTATAAATAATTTGAATATTGAGTGCATGTTTTCTCTCTCTTTCTCTCTCTCATTTATTCTGATTGTTAATATTGCTTCATTGTAATTACGTCGCTTTGCTTTTCAACAAAAACTCAAAAAATATAATTGCCAATATAGATCGACATAGCCTCCCTGACTTTGACCTAGGATTTCTATTGCGGTACAAATTTTGTTGAACACAAGTTCTTCATTTTCAAACTACGACGACAGGTTTTTCAAAACCAAATACATTAGCGTAGTAACTCGTAGCTTCAACATCTATCCACTGCCATTTCTCCAAGTGAACTCAACTCCACTGATAGGGTACTCAGTGATACCCAAATTCTGCATAGCCATCTGGAGGCCAGCCATAGAACTACCATTCCTAACACCAAGTCTGTCATCACTTGAGAGAGGACAATTGAAGTCGCCTCCTATGAGGTGTGGTACCTCCTGCACTCTTTGATGCATTGCAGACAATTCATCCCACAAGTCTGCCCTATCTGCAGCAGCACATGAGCCATAAATGCAAGAGACATACCACTCCAAATTTCCTTGGAGAGTTTGGCATCTACAAGTGAGCACATGCCTATCACGAAGGACTTCTGTTACATTGAGACAGGACTTTCTCCACCATATGACCATTCCACCAGACCTTCCAGCTGCTCCCTTCACCACACAATCTGCATATCCTAACTGTCTAAAGAAGTCCCATACCTGACCATTCTCCTCCTCCACATGTGTCTCTTGAATGAGAGCACAATCAATTTCCCACTCAAAGAGGTATCTACATAGAGAAGCCCTTCTCACTTTATTGCACAGCCCACGCACATTCCAGGTTAGCACTCTCATTCCTTGCCTGAATGATCCCCTTGAGCCAAACAGCCCACATAACCATGATCGAGTTTGCAATAGTTTGCTCCACTATAGGGGTCAGGTTCTCCTTCCTTCTCCTTCTGAGCATGTAAGGGGAGCAACCCACCCCCCTTTTCTTGTTTGATCCACTTCCAAACTTCAAATCACCAGGGGCAATGAACTGCACCTAGTTCACCTCCTTGGGGGCCCCGTTGTCACTGCTAAGCACTATTTCCATACCTGACTTCCCCTCCTCTTTACTACCAGGACTGTCTGAATCCCTCTCTAAAGCATCTGCATCCTCCATAGAACCATTACATTTGGCCACAAAGACTTGGCTACTACATCCCAAGACATTAACATCTTCCATAGGCATCAAGTCCTTCTCTGCATAGTCCAGGTGACAATCCTTCCTCTTTTTTGATTCAGGGCCCTCATCTGATGAAATACGACCCAACATTTCAGCCTGTTGCACCTCCTTAGATCTAGCCACAGATGTCTTAACATAACCCTATTCTGGTAGTATAGAAACTTGCCCAACCACTGCTAGGTGAATGAGCCATGAAGAGCCCCCACATCTAATAGTAATCTTGTTAGGAATTGATCCAATTTTAAGGACATCAGCCTCAATTCTAAGTGATTTAATATCACCTTCTCCAATCATGACTTCAGATCCTTCACAGATAGATGCAAAGCCTACAACCATCTTGACAACAACTCCCTTAGATCTTAAATGCAGTGGCAGTATGATGGATTTTTAATGCCTAAACATTAGATTAATAGTAACATATAAATAACATACATTAGTATGTAAATGGATTAGTTTATTAATTTACTTTTATGCATATTTCATGCGGTAGTATGCATTTAAATAGGCTACTTTGGTTTACATCGTTTTGCATTTCATGCATTGTTTGGAGTCTTATATATAAATAAACCAATAATCATTTTATCATCATTTTTATTCTCTTCTTCTCTGCAGCAACGACCCCTTTGAACAATGAAGGCGCACCTTAATGGCCGAGGAAAGTGGGTCTTGCAAGTCGTTGTCGCTCCATCTCCTCCATGAAAAGACAATTTTCACTTTCGTTGTCGTTTTGCACATAAAATGACGTGTCGAAGTAATATCAAAGTGGTGGAAAATAGCTTTCAAAATAATTAAATATAGCCACTCGAGACAAGTGGGTCATGTCCATAGGGAGGCAAGGGCCTATTAAAACTCATTATCATGAAAATCCAAGGTTCACTATTTGTTTCCCTAAAAAATCAGGTTAAAATTCCCTTTCAACTAACCAATCAAAGGCATGATATGCTAGAATAGTATTTAGGCAGAATAAGAGGGATATGCTCATAAATATGCCATAATAAAATATTCAATAAATCAAAAATCTTCTCATGACAATGTTATTGAATGTAATTTTTAATGCAAGGAGAAATAGGGGATTGCTTCTCTCTCTTCGTCGCACATGGGAAGAAGAACAGTGGCCAGTGAGGCTCTGGGGGAAGGTCGGTCGGTGTGTAGGGAATTTGATGGCGGTGATGGCGAGCATGAAGATGGCCGGAGTTCTCGCTGATGAGGAGGAAGCTGTTGGCAGGGGCGGGTGATCACCGACGTGCGTGGGCTGATATTGGTGATGCTGTGGGCATGGCCATTCTCAAGAGGTCGAGGTAAACTCAATGGAGGTGATAGCGTTGAGAACGGCATCTGGATGAGGTGGCTACTAACGAGTTGATCTTCGCTTTCGTTGAAATTTTAAACATAAAATAATGTGTCGTTGTAAAGCTTTTGTGGTGGAAAATCAACTATCAAAAATTTAATTATTTCTAACCACAATGATTAGGTCGTATCAACAGGGAGGATCGAGCCAAATAAACTAACAATAAGTTTCCCTCTTGGTTACTTAAAAACAACTTCATTCATTCATCCTAATGCCAAAGAGAGAACACTAATAGATGAATCAAATAACCAATCTCTAATTTCTAAAAAGAGTTTGACCAATCACGCAAATTCTCCTTCAATAGAATACTCCTATAAACTCAATCAACCCAAATATTCAATGGCAGCAAATGTGAATTATAATATCACCATTAAATATGAGGCTAATAGATGGGGAAGATAGTTATGCAATTTGATAAGCCAACTAATTAGAGCAAACTGAAGGGATTTAGCTATAAAATCATCCAAAAAATTGAATATAATATTCAAAACAAAAATCCCATCCGGCAATGGCAATGAGATGTAAATTTTAACGTGAGTGGAAATAGAGGAAAATCCTCTCTCTTCACCACGCATTGGAGGAAGCTTGGCTGTCGGAGATGTTATGGGGGAAGGTCGAGGATGCGGAGAAGAACCCGATGGTGGTGGTTGCACAACAAAGGGCAGCCGAAGCTCACCGGTCGGAGAGGAGGAGCTTGCCGGCGGTGGGTGTCTCCACGCTTGCGCATGGGTAGCAGGAGCTGCTAGAGGTGTGGACGGCCTCATGAGGGTGAGGCGAGTCCACTAATGTTGTCGGCGTGTCGAACGGTGGCTTGGAGTGATGACTGCATGGAAGGGGGAGGCGCCGGTGATGGGTTCTTCACTCCCTGTTGAAGGAGAAGAAAAAGGAGAGGAGGGGTGATCGGCTTCTGCAGCTTGCGCACACACATGCAAGGAGTGCTCTCGAGGCTATGGTGGTGTGCATGCACGGAGGGGTGGCATGGTTTTGCATCTGTTGCACACGCGATGAGGATGGCTGGTGGATGAGGAGTTGGGTTCACGCTGAGGGTGGAGAAGGGAAGAAGGAAGGAGAGGATGACAGTGATGTTAGATGATGGTACTGGTAGTGGTGACCGCATGCTGTCACCATGCGATTGACGAGAGGGAGAAGTAGAGGTGCAACATGCCTAAGCCATGGTGCACGTAGGGTCCACGGTGGAGGAGGAAGGAGATCCCCACCAGGGGGAGAAGATAGATGATATCCTCCTTCAGAAGCCTGGGCCTTTTCTTTTTAAAAACCTCCTGCTATTGTGGCTTTCTCTCTTAATCTGTTTCCTTTCCTCGAGGACTCGGCTTTTCCAACAGCAATGGTGACACGATGGGATTGGGTGGCAGTGCCGTTGAACTCAGAGGGAATTGTTGTGAGGAGGAAGGCAGTGCTGTATTTAGGCTGGGCAAATTTATTCCTCACCTGCATTATCACAAAATTATGTTATTAACTTATCTTTAACACAAAAATGTATGCGGGTTAAGCTAAATTGTCATTTAAATCATGAATAATTAAATATTATGAACATGTAATTAACAATTACTTAGGCTAATTAGCACTCTACTAAAGTGGACTGATCAAATACCCCCATTCCTAAGTTTTGCTAGTCCCTAACAAAAAGTGAAAAACAATGGAAGCAACCAAAAAGATTTCTTCTTTTCTTCTTCCAAAAATTTAGAGATCCAGAGAAATGTGAAATGATAGTAGTCTAGGTAACGGTTTCAAGTGAAAAGCCAACTTACATTTACAGTTCGTACTTAACCCTTGGTAAACATTTTACCGGGATAGGCAATTACTTCCCTCGGCAATAAAGCAAAAAATAATCTGAGATTTAACCCTGGCTTTCTGACTTAGGTAGGAGATACAGAGTAAAATGGATTTATATTTGGTGGCTCACACTCATCTGGTACTACATGTAGTCTAGTACTGCAGATTCTCACTCTCTAGACTATCAAACGAGTCAACCCAGAGAGAGGCTAAAAACTGTGCTCTATTAACGCTCCTTTGCACTCACTCTTTTTCCTTCTTTTCTTTTTCTTCTTTCTTTTCTGAGATTACATCTTGCCAGATTTTGTAAATGTACTTAATGTTTGGTGGCCTCACATGGCATTTACACTCTAATTAAAGTCCTAATAACCCTACAACTAAGTTAGAAGTCCTTAGCCAGTATTCGGGTGATCAGAAATACTGAAAGTAGGTATGGGTCACATTTGGTAGATCGCAATGGGTGTTTTTATTGCCTCAATGATATGGACACCTGATAGAATTGACACCTAAGACAGTTATAACTCGAACACATTTTTTTCTTTATATATATATATTTCTCTTTTTTTTTCTTTTCTTCTTTTTCTCTCTTCTTTTCCTTTTTTTCTTTTTTCTTTTTCTTTTTCATAACTCAACACAACATGATGTAGACTTTATTTATGAGCCATTATTAGGGATGATAATGGTCAAGAGGATATTGTATAGCTTATTTGGTGGAGGTGTCTACTATCGGCACCAGGAAAGGATAGATAGGACAAGCGTATTTCTGACCTTTGACACCATTACCCTCCTTCAACCAAGGATTCTATGAAGGATGGTCGTAGCCATCCACCATAGTCAGTTTTATTAGGACTCAATCTCTGTGTATCTGCCTTATTTGGTGACTCTCAAGAATTCACACACTATTTACACACAGGAACAAAGAGCGAAAACTGTGCCTAACTCTGAGGTATCATCATCTAATTATCCATAACTTAAAAGTTCTTACACTAGACTTAGCGCACTAATAATCTCTCTACTTTCTCCTTACAAACAATAGGTGGAACTAATAGAAGATAGTTTACCTAACTCCCTTCAAATTGTCTAAGGATTTAATCGACTAAAAATGCTTATTAGTTTTCTTCAAAGATCTATTACCCAATCTATGTGCAAGTGAATGTACTGGATTCTAAACTCAGAAACAATTTAAGAAGAAACTCTTCAATGATACCTCCTTGATAACAATCTTCTACTAGGGACTAACTAATTCTGCTCAAGATTTTTTTTTTATGCAACTAACCTAAATGCACGAATACTACCTAAAAATGCAAAATGCATGCCCCATGCCTAAATCCTACAATGTCCTCATTGTAAAATTAAAATAGGGGGAGAAAGGAAGGAAATCACCTGATGAGGCATTATTCTAGATGTTGGGTTGCCTCTCAACAAGCGTTGCATTTTCTGTCGGCAGCCAGACTTATAGGGAACCTGTAAGTTTGGTTCCAAACAAAAAGAGCTAGACCCTAAAAATATGTGTAACAATGCAGGCTTAGAAAATAGGTAGCCACGATTGTTGGCGAGTTGATGATGTAGTGTGATTCCAAATGCTCGCCCGAAGACATGATAGCAAACAATCTCGCAAGCTACCTGAGAGGTCTAGGGAAAAGAGTAACGAAAGAAGGGACTTCTTGAAATGGAATAAGTGGAGGATAACAATGGTCCCCCAGAGTAGGAAGGGTTTTAAAAGATATAAACATAAGTACGTCAAACCCTTGAATGACGAGAATAAAAGTACAAGCATCAATCCAAACTCGCCATTCTACCCGAGGATGTACTGGCCTGATATTCCCCCCAGAAAGAATGTATATGAGCAGAGACCTGAGCCAAGGATTGGTTAGGGAGTGTAAGGGTTGTTTGTGGTGTTGGGCGGTAATGGTTAAGTCCAAGGAGGGCTTAATCTGTGTCAAGTCCAACAATTTAGATTCTGTATTATTCTCCCTAACAGTTGTAGAAAAATTCACGTCACCCTACCTATCATTAATGATCTCCTCAAGAATCGGAGTCATATTTTTACCTTCAAGTATATGTGAATCAATGGTGGACTCCAAATGAACTTCCTTTGATGGCAGGGTCGAAGCAATGGAATCATTATCATTAATTTTATCCTCGGATTCTTTTGGTTCACTTAAATTTTTGTCGAGGTGTATATGTGATTCACCAGCAAAGAGAGGAGTTGCTTCAGTATCCTCAATTATTTCTGAAGGAGGATCAATCTTAATGTTTTGGAGTAACCCTATATCACTTAATTTTTTGTTCTTTTCGGGGCATAAATCCTTAATTGATGCGTATTGTCCCCAAGAGTCTTCCCTAGGCTTCTCACTATGGTGTTCATCCTCCTCCAATATCAACTCCTGATTTTGCGAAGGATGACTCTCAAAATCAAAAGAAGGGAGGAATTTGGATTTCACTAGATCATTTATATCCTGAGGGGGTAAGTCCTCGAATAACACATAATCCCCTCGAGATTCACTCCAAACTCTCAATCCGGGTTCCTCCATTGGGTCATCCTCATCCTTTAAAATAGACTCTTTATATCCCTGAGACCAAAATTGATCCAATTCATCCTCCATTCCCTTAGGGTCACCTTCATTTGGTGCATTTAAATCCTCGAATGCTAAATGGTAGGTGTTGATTCCCTAAGTGGGGGGTCAGGATTAGGCTTACTGAGGGTAGAATGAGGTTCCACCACATGATTAATAGGGGAAGTGGCATGAACAACATGACCTTGACCTGGGTTATTAGAGGTAAGAAAAATACTGTCATAGGGGTCAAGGTCCTCAAGAGGTACTATCTTCCCTTTCTTTTGACTCCAATATAGCTTGGGTGGATAATCGCTAGGGTCATTTTCCTCTAGTGGTCGTGTCTCATGGGCAGTCTAAGTGGTAGCTACTCAAAATGGGATCCCTATTGTCATTGGTTTCCTCAGAATTATTTTGATGATCACGGTTGTACAGGTAAGGATCAGAATTAATAGTAAGAGAGTAGCTAAGCTGTCTAATTTCTTTGTTTAATTGTTGACTATTCCTCAACATCTCTCCCATAGACTCCATTTCTTTTTGTTGATTTTGCATTTCTATCATAAAAGAGGAGAGGTTACTGCTATCAGATTGGGGAGGATAATCAATCTTAGGCTCTGGTTGCCTAGGGGTATCGGTCCAACCTCGATAAGGAAAATCATGAAGAGTGGGAGGGTTGGGTGTTTGCAAACTGGAAAATTCTACTCCTAGGCTCTGCTCAAAAGTGGGAGTTATCGAGCCAGTACTCCCAAGATAGGAATATGATTGATCCCATGAATTGTCATTGTATCCATCAAACGATGGATATGCTCGGGACATGAGATCCTGATTAAAAGATGGGAAGTATTAACTCTGATAATCTAAATTATAGGAGTAAGGGTGATCCAGTTCTTTAAGCCATGCAGATTTAACTTTCTTAGGACTTAATAGAAATCAAAATACAAATAGAACCTTCCTAAAGAGTTCTACCACTGTCAAAACAAACGCAAATACAGTGGGATTTGCTTTTAGTAGATTCTAGGTCTTAGAATTAAGTGTTTAGTCGGTGTCTAAACAAGTTTTGCAAGAATTACGCTTCCTAGGCCGACCTTCGTTGGTGTCTACAAGCTACTCGTAATGGATGGAAGTCTCAAATCAAGCCTATGCACGAGGAACCGAAGTAACTTGGTGGATAGGCTTGTTGATTTCCAACTAACTTCCCTTGTGGTGCAAAGAGGAGAGGTAGAATTTATCTAGTGATCTTATGTGTGATGTGCACAGTGCCTCAGGTGTACAACACACGTGCATGTTTTGTATTTAAAATCTCGCATCAAGTCCTTTGCACGTAATTTCAAGTCACTGAATTTAATGTCCAACCTCTTAACAGTCCCAATTTCTTAGAGTGACCACTGACTTAATTAGATTCAAACACTTTAGTGGTCTTAGATTTAAGTTCAATGCGGATGCATGACAGGTAATTGATGCCAAAGAGAAGATGTACCTTACTCCAGCTTTCTTCGTACAAGATGTCTGCAATGCAGAAATATAAACTAGATGCTGCTCATTTAATCCTAGATGGTTGCCCTATTGATATGCAGCTTCTAGTAGGCAGTTCGAATATATATATTTTTAATAATAAGTAAACAAACCTAATCTAACTAACTAACTAACATGCAGTTCAAATAATTCAAATAAACCTATAATCTAAATAAAATGGGAACATGCTCCCGAAAAGATACTCCCGCATACAAGAGTGCTACACAATAAAAAGTATTGGGCACATGTTCCCAAAAATGCCTAACAAGGGTCCACAAGATAGAAATTGAATGCTAATGTCTATCTAGCCTAAGATCTAATAATGAAATCAGGGAAGTAGTCCTCCTAATTGTTCCTCCATACACCTTCATGTGTGTAGGATCAAGGCCCACAGGCACCTGTTGTTGTCCTCCAGGTGGCATCAAGGTCCACCAATTGTATTGTCTCCGCCGTGCGCGCTCGCCGCTTTCGTTTGTTGTTTTTGCACAAAAAAAGATCCACAGTCAGTAATTCATAAAAGATTTAGAAATAACATAAAAATGATATAAATTTCCTGAAAAATTTAATAGGCATATTCCCTCCCTAGCAACGGCACCATTTGACAAGTCATTCTTCGCTTTCGTTGAAATTTTAAACATAAAATAACATGTCGTTGTAAGGCTTTTGTGATGGAAAATCAACTATTAAAAATTTAATTATTTCTAACCATAATAATTAGGTCATATCCACAGGGAGGATCGAGCCAAAAAAACTCACAATAAGTTTCCCTTTTGTTTACTTAAAAACAATCTCATTCATTCATCCTAATGCTAAAGAGAGAACACTAATAGATGAATCACATAACCAATCTCTACTTTCTGAAAAGAGTTGGACCAATCACGTAAATTCTCCTTCAATAGAATACTCCTATAAACTCAATCAACCCAAATATTCAATGGCAGCAAATGTGAATTATAATATCACCATCAAATGTGAGGCAAATAGATGGGGAAGATAGTCATGTAATTTGATAAGTCTCGACTGTGTAGACAAGACCACACCACCACGGGTAGGTGAGGTGACAGACCGTCGCGCCACTAGTGGCTTGTGTAGCTTACCATGAGTTCCTCACCACCATCACCAGCAACCACCACCCGCGTGCCATCCACACACAGTTAAGATGTCCAGGAAAGTTCCCGGACGTCTGAAGATCCACCTTCCTCTTCATTTTCATCTTCTTCATTCTTCCTCTTCCTCTGTTTCAACCCACCGAACCCAACATAAACCATCACCTCCAACGCCAATAGTCAACAACCGCTACCTCTTCCTTCACCACTCACAACCGCGCCACCCACCTCGCCACCTCCAACAGCACCCCTCTGCGCACCGCTCTACCTGCACCCTCTCGCACTCCACGCTCGGGTGTAAGTGCTGACAACCTTTGTGTGCGCCCTCCACCAGCTCATTGTGCGCCGATGTGCCTTGTGCACATGGCCAACATGCCATCAGCCTTTGCTTGCCCCACCTGCATGCAAGAGCTATGCCTCTACTTCCGCGTGCAACAGCGTGGCCACGCACGACTGCCCGTGCCCTCACTGCAGCAACAGGCTGCCGCCCCTTCACCATCGTCCTCCCCTCTGTCCGACCACCACCGGCCATCCCCCGCCTCGACGAAATTGCCATCACGAAGCTTACATCGAAGGTTTCCTCCCCGTCGAATATCATCGACTCTGGTGGTCTCATGTGTGCATAGCAACCTCTCCAAAAAATCCTCCATTTCCACTTCAATTAAAATTTACGAGATTTCATTTTCTTAATTAATATTATATTATGGCTGCTTTGCTTGAATACCCCTCCACTTTCACATAAATGCAATTTTAGCATGTCTTCTCATTATTATCTTGATTTAAAGTGGATTTTGGACTCATTAGTTGAGGAGAATCTTAGTGAACATTTCTCTCATTTTGCAAGTTTTGAATAGGTCATTGCCTCCCTGTAGACACGACTAACTCTTTTGAGTGGTTAATTTTTATTATTTTGATTAGCGATTTTCCACCACTTACATACTAAAACGACGCATCATTTTATGTGCAAAACTTCTTCCTAAGCGAAAACCGTCTTATCACCATCCATCGTCGTCACTACCTTCCCTCTGCCCAGCCTGACCTAGCACCAGAGCTACTGGTCTACTTCCACCGATTCACCACCACTACACAGCCCACCACCTATCATCGGCCATCCACCATCCTCTCTACCTTCCCCTTCTCCTAGCCTATCACTAGAGTCGCTACCACCACCACCACACAACCTACCACCCCCTCACCGGCCATCCTCCTTCACTATAGCCAATAGCCACCGTGTCATCTCTCGACCATCCTCCTCCCCCTTTACCTTCCCTTAATTTAGCCTAAGTTATTTGAAACTTCGAATAGGCATTCAAACTTTGATACTTAAATTAGATATCATTATTTAGGTTCTCATCTAATTCTTTATTTAGATATAATTAAAAGGCATCCACACGTATATATTGAATTTTTCCTTACTAGTAAAAAAATTTTGTTTCACATCTAATTCTTTGTTCTGAATGCCTACATCTATGAAAAAAATTACATGGATAAGATAATCGTCTTATAATATGTGTTTACTTTTCTATAGGAAAGAGGCAGTTACTATTATACAACTATCAAGTTTTTTTATTTTATCTATTTTATTCATCTTTTTAGAAGATATAAGTTGTTTATAAGTTTAAAATGTTTTGTTATTAAGTATGAAAGACATAAAAAATACGCAGGAGATAAATATAAGTTTTGAGTCCCTTTACTGGTCAACAACCTGCTCAACTCGACCCAACTCAACTCAATTTTTGTGGGTTGGGTTGGAAAAATCCTTACCTGAAAACTATGGGTTGGGTTTGGGTTGAGTCCCAACCCAACCGAACCCGTGTACACCCTTATCTGCATCCCCTTCATCAACACCACTCCAGTTTGACTCCGCATCTCCCCTTGACACGATTAACACATCCAACACTCGCTTCAGCGCACCCTCACGCCTATGCCGCCATCATCTTCCACGTCTCCAGTGTACCTCTGGCGACCTTACGAAACCGCCTCAATGCACCAAACCGCTCCCCATTGGTCTCAAAAGTTTTGCCTTGTCCTCATGACCAAAACCCCTCAAGTAATTGAGAGGATTGGCCTCTCACATGCTCTACCCGACATGCATGCCTCCGCACCACCTTCTTAAGGTCGTCAGGCCTCCCCACCCACTCTCATGCTACGCCAGCACCACCATTACATTTGCCTTCACACGACAATCCTCCTAAGCATCTCTGACGTGGTCCAGAGGTCGTTTTCTCCTTTTCAGGTACACATTGGACCTTCGCCACTGCCCTTGACTTCTCTGACGTTAGCTGCAGTCCTCCAACACCAATTCCTCCAGAATCCACCCCCAGGTGTTATTGCTGACTCCCAGGAAGTGCTCCAGACTTCCAATTGAAGAAGTAGGTGCTTCTCTCGACCTCAATCAAAAATGTCTTTAGCTACTGCTGCTCAAGGACTGTGGGACATATAGTCTCACATCATGGAATCAGAAGCCGCTCACGCGAGCTAAGAGGAATTCGTGTCCTCGACCCCTCGCCTAAGACATGGGGGTCGGGTCCCCATATAGCCACTCACCCGCTTACCCGCCTCTGCGCACTCCTCGCCTGCGACCCACTCCTGCAGGCCTAGTCCCTGTTCATGCCCGAGTACCAATTACCTGATTAAGCCGAGGTCTCGGAGAGAAGGAAAAGAAGAGAGAGGGGGGATTTTTTCCCTTCATGCCTCTGCCCTCTACACTTAGTTGATTCGTGAGAGGCCTTTGCCTCTGTGCTGTGCTTGCCTCTCTCTTGAGGCACGAAGGAAAGAGAAGGCCTTTGACTCTTCTATTAGAGTTGAGCCTTGACCAACTTAAGGCGTCTGATGCCTTGTGCCTTTGTCTGATCTCTGCTGGTGCCTTAGTTCTACATACTGTTGGGATATTCAACTTGGTTGACGTGGCATATTTGGTTGAGATTTACTGTTCAATTATTTGAGATACTTGAGCTTAATTTCAAGGGTTAATTTGGTGATTCAAATCACCATTTTAACCCATTCTTTTTGCACTCTGCTACTTGATTTCATATATATCATTTTGAGTTGTTCTAAATAAAGCTTTGGTCATAATTGCTTATATTTCTTGTGATTAGTGAGATTGAATTGCCATTAGTTGCTCCCTATGATCGACCTCGGACTCTTTTTGGATTATGAGCTTATAAATTTAATTATTTTCGAGCGATTGAGGCTTTACTATGACGATTACTCCTTAAAATCCCCCGATAGCATGTTAATAGTATCTATGTCATAAATTTTTGGCCTTTTGGCCGTTGGTTAATATGATATCTTGGTGGTTATCATTTGGATAACCACCTTTTTCTTCTCAAAAAATAGAAAAGAAATTAGGCCTCAATGAATTCATAATGGGTTATGTTGTTGTTGTGTCATCAATTGCTATGGTAACACCTTGCTTTCCTATCATGTAAAAGAAATATTAGGCTATGCATGCATTATATTGTTTTCTGCAAACAAGTTTGATCCATATTTTCTAAAGTGACATTTGCTTGACATGCTGAGCATATTGTCTGCAATAACGGTGCAGTCCTCCATAATAGAAGTTGCTTAATTAGAAAGTTAATACTTGAAAATGAGCCTTAATAGGTGAAAATAGCCTTCTTTTCAAAAAAAAGTACTTGAAATGAGCCTCTTGTTTTTCTTTCTTTCTTTCTTCCTTTTTTTTTGTGAAACCTTAGCGATCCTCTCGTTTCTTTGAATCCCCATTTATTTGAATGGGCATCCTTTCATTCTTTTTTTTTGAATTCTAGCAAATATTTTATTTAACAATTTCTTGTGGAAAATTCGTGGATAGGTGATTTTATTGCCATAAACTAATGCCTAGTTTGTTTGGTGAGTTATACCTTCAAAATAGGCATAACCTAGCTTGGTTTCCAGGCTAGGTTAACCTAGGCTTGATGCAGAATAAGTTATCCTACAGTTTGACTCTCGCCATCCCTCATCTTACAAAAATGAAGCAAGCCATGGTTATCCCACTGCACAAATAGGATAACCCTTTTAACTTTCAAACAAAAACACAGGATAACCCTTCTGATACTTCTTATCTCATGAAATTCTATCCCTCATTATATACTTGGCCTAAGAGCACCAAAAGGCTTTTAGTTTGGACACCTGATTTTTTTTAATTGGGCACCTGATGGGTTAGGTGGCTACATGCTGACTATTGTTTAAAAAGGAATCACTGGTCAGGTAAATGTCATTTTTTTTAGAGTTAAAAAATTGTTACATCATGTGTAACTTTCTAGAAAACATTTGCTTTAGCATGTTTACTTTGTTACATCATCATAACCCACATTTTATGTCAGTTGATGATGATGAAGGGGCTTCGTCAGTTGCGGCAAACTTACAGCAGCTAAGCTTGAAAAAGGAAGGCCTTGTTGAATGACCTAGAGATAATAACCCAGGTGTAATATTTCCTAAAAATCCACAAGTTAACATGGACTGCTCACATTTGATTTTTGGTAGCTTTGGATCTGGTATAAGTGCAAATTTTTCTAGCTCCCTCTTGTCAAAAACCCATAAGAGTAACTTGGATGTAGCTTCTGCTGCTGCTAAGGTTACGACTAAGCCACTGGATGTTAGGTACTTTCTCTCACTGTCTCCCTCTCACTCTCACTCACTTGCACATGCATGTACGTGCATACACACACTCTTGTCTAAACACACACCCAAACCTATCGTTCACATACGTGTGTACATGAATGGTGCTTTTTGCTTGTATTGGATCCTTTTGGTTTTTGTGCAGTGTGGGAATTTTGAGCATTACGATGAAGAGCAATTAAGGACCACTTCTGATAAAGATTTAGAACACCGGACAAGTGAGGAGAATTATGATCGCTTTTCATCTTTGCAACCAACTGTTGTATCATCTACTTCTGATCCATCTCATCAGGTTCAATATAATTTAACACCTTCTATGCCTAGTTATACATTCTCCGATACCACACAATCTACTTCTGCTGCAAATAGCTATTTAGAAGCAATTTCATCCGCTCAAGATCTTGTTGCTTTATCAAATGTCATGGTAAGACTAAATCTTTTTTTTTCCCCATGTAAACATCTTGATTATGGGTTTCTATCACTCCATGCATTGAAAAACACATTTTTATTGATATTCTTATTATTGCATGTAGGCTTATTGGTTTCTTATAAGATGGAAAGTAAAGTTCTTAGAATCTTTTCTAATAAATACTTAGATCATGGAGGTTAACTTTCCTGATATCTTTGGACATTTTAGATCACATATAAAAAAAGATCTCCATGTTTTCCATTTGGCATAATGATGACTTCTTTGTGAATGTCATACATGAACTACTTGCCACATCTGCATGCACCTTTTCAGGATATCATCCTGGACCAAATTTCCAATAGAAACTCCTTAGAAATAGTTATTTTATCCTCTACATTACTTTGTGTTTTTTGTGAATTTGTTAGCAACATTGTGGCTTTATTTGATGATGAAGTTACTGTTGGCATAGTCTAGTTAAACTCACTATTCACTTGGTATGTATCGATGTACGCCCCCAAAAAATGCATAACAATAGTAGTGCAGTAACCACAGCAAGTGTCATTTGTTTTGGGGATGGTTTGATCTACTGGCTCCCTGTTGCTACCTAGGGCCTTTTTACAGGAAATACCATATTTGTTTTGGGGATGGTTTCATCCACTAGTTTCTGATTTATGCTCAGAAACCCCGATGGAAAGGATGGTCTAGAGTCTTTGCAACTTTATTTATCAACACGAAAATCACAAGATGTTGCTGTTGGTGTCCTTGTTCACATGCTGAGGAATGCACCTCCGTTATGGCAAGACAGTTGCTCATCTCAATCATCAAATTAGAGTATGGTGGGGATGTTGGTTCTTCAAGCTTCTTGTCACGGAAAGCTTCTGATGCACTGGAGAAGTTCCAAAGTTATAAAGAAATGAAAGAGCTGCTACTTTCTCAGAGTGGGACGAAGTTCCTGGACTCAATGAATCAAAGATCCTAGTAACTACTCTTCCTTTGTAAAAAAGAGACAAGAGCTGGCAGTGGAAATATATTTTCTACAAGACCAAAATTATTGAATGTTGTTTGTTTACTACGAAACATTTTAACCATGTGATCTATATTGGCACGTATTGCTTTGCCTTCATTTGGGTTCCTCCCCTAATGGATTGTTACTACTGCAATCTTGTGCAATGATATCCTATCGTTTCTTATAGTATCTATTTGAGTAATTATATTTTTTTGGAAAGGCATTTGATAAAGTACCTTTAAGTATAGGTGCTTCTTTTTCTCTTGCACCATAGGAAAATTTTCTTGTATACAAGCATTTATTTCACAGTTGAGTTTTTGATTCAAAGTAAATTAAACGAGGTCATTCAATCTATTCCATGTAGCGACGATATCTCCACTTTGTTCATGAGAGATGGGGAACTATTTATTTGCCAGAGTGGAAGCTCTGATTAGCATTCCTAAGCCTAACCTTAATTTTTTCTTTTGTTACAGGTGTTAAAAAAAATAATAACAAGACTTGCAATCCTTGGCTTATTTTGTTGGCCTTATACCTTCCCCATGAATCATTGTATCATATACCTCACAAGCTGTGATAACAGCTTGATCATCATATGAACTATCGGATAAGCTTCTGTACGTAGATGTATATGCTGCCAGTTACGAGTTGTGGAAGAAACCTTTATTACCCAAAAGTGTTGTAATTACTTTATTATTATTTATTATTTTTTATTTATACCCATAATCTGATTACTTTATTTATTAATCTTTTTCTTGAACTGTCACCAAAGGTCTCTTATCTTAGACAACAACTGTTTGATCACGGTTTCAAAACCGTGACCAAACGTTCTCAAACCAAGAAAGTCAACGCTTTGGCCACGGTGACACCTAGCCTTTCTAAAGTGGGCCTTTTGTCACGGTTTTGTTTGAAACCGTGACTAAAACCCCTCCGCCATTCAGCTTTTTGTAACCCTAATTGGCGACGGTTCTAAGGCCGTTGGTCACGGTTTTTAACCGTGACCAAAACCCTTCTTTGTTGAAGTAGGTGTCTGTTTTTCGCATTCCAAAATCTGTTGGAATCATTTCTCCACAAACTACACGTGGGTAAATTTTTTTAATCTTGGTGTAGTAATTAATTGTTATGTGAATTTCAATAAAAGATTATGACATTTTAATTTATTCCTTTTGTGTCTTGATGCTGATCTTTCCCTCGATACATGCATGGATTTCAAAGCAAGCATGGATACTACCCCTAGGCCTGATGCGCATGGTTTGGAGTCACCGTTACCCTCTGGTGACGTTAGGTAAAGTAGTCTCTCTCTTTTTCCATACAGTTTATCTGCATAGTGATTTTCTTCGCGTATTGCATAGTTTAGTGTGTGTTCTTATCTCTTGTTGAGATCGGACCCGTTTGCGTATTTCTTGTTGCTCTAGGTACTAGAATATTAAATATTGATGAAAATCAAGTTGTTCACTTGGAATGTGATTAACTAGAGTAATATTGTTAACTGTCGGATTAAAAGAAGTTAACGAAAAATTATTTGATAATTTTCATGAAATGAATTGTAAAGCAATTAAGCTTATTGAACATGATTTTATCATCGCATGTACAAAAGGAACTCCATTTTTAGTAAAGCTGACATCATCAGAATGGTTAAATAATGATTTGATGGGAACCATGATCAAAAATTGGAAATGCCTAGAAACGGATAAGTTGGAGGATAATGTGAATATTAATCGTGGAACTAAAAGTACAATTATTGATATGGTTGATTGGATACCTATAAATAATACCATTATCTGGAAATGATCAAATAATCAATATGACGGATATGTCGGGAATTAAAAGGAATCAGATAACTGATTTTTAGCCCAGCTACCCGCCAGATTTTGGCTATAACTTTGGTCTTTTCAGACCGGTTCCAGGGGTAGGTTTAGGGAGTTGCTGCCTCCCTATGACTCTTTGGTTAGGCTTAGTGACCAACTGTGCTAAGGGATTGCCGGGCTCAAGGGTTTGGAGTGGTTTCTTTCTCGGCTAGTGGGTGGGTCATTGGCTATCTATGGTTCAGCGTACATAGCACTTATACGTGTTCACACTACACAATATAGCTGCCACCCCTCTTCGCAATGACCCTAGGGTAATCGAGAGCAGCGATTTGGTGGGTATAAGCGGTCTTCCAGACCAGGAGGGTGGCTTATATCGGTCTTGCACTACAGGAAGTTACACGAAATCATCTCATGCCCTGAGATGTCGATTGATAGATTGTAAACTGTAATAAATTGAGCTTCCAATATACAAAATGAAACTAGATAACAAGATGCTTAATAAATAGATTAATTAAGGCTATAGTACCCATTTTCTCTTGTGCTTGGTTACTATTACACTCTGTTGTTGTTATTTCTTCTTTACTCAGTTTTTACTTACATGTTTTTGGGTTCCGTACTCAAGTATACTTAACAGTTCGTAAGGTGATTTCAGTTGTGCATCTCCTTGAACTTATACACTTATGTTCTACAGTACATCTTCTGGTTAGTATACAATTTATGTTCCTTTAAATTTTGTAATATGAATTGTTTGTTGGCTATGCTTATATTTTATGGTTATGTGTTGGGTGACTACAATCTTGTGGGCGAGTTGTGCTAGTTGTTAGCACACGATGACTCAGGTTTCATCGATTGGCAGGACTCAGGTCGTCACAGGGAGAGCCCTTGAGGGTTCTCAGAATCTCTTTAATAGTATGGGATAAGCCAGTTGGAAGATAATCTCTATGAGGACAATCACTAATCCAATGGTCCATCAAAAAACTGATGTACCCTTCATGAAGTTCTTAGGCTATATGAGCGATAGCCACCCTCCAAACATCACAAGGGTTTGGCTGGAAGGTACCCTTGGGTATGTCCCAGAGGAAACCATGATGGCTTTGCATCCCCATGGAATAAGGAGAATTAAAGAAAGCAATACGCCACATTTTCTTCATTCTTATGGCCATAATGAGGCCTGCAAATTATGAACCCCAATGTGACGACCTAGGTCCCATTAATTGAGTAAACATGATGTGACTTGAGTTGTTGGGTATGAAATATTAATCTAAACACAAGATCACAATCACCCATCATTCAATCATAAAATAACAATAAACAACCAAGCAAACCATAAAGCAATAATTAAATAATGAATGAAATACTAACTTGAATGAGAAATGTAGAGCAAGAGTACATAGATAAAGAAGATCTCCAAATGTGGCTATTGACGTTAATTATCAAATCACACTTGAGTATGAAACCCAAGGAACACGTCAATAAAAACTGAATAGAGTAAAACTAACAATAGAGTACAAAAGCAATAATAGAAAGAACATGAAAGAGGGTATTGTTCCATAGGTTAAACCAGTTATTAATTTTTATTTTATTATGTTTGTTTTACAAGTCCAGTTCAACTTGGTATGGCTGCATTCTGTCAATTGACACCTCAGGTATGAGACAATCTACACATGATATCCTAAGGTGTAAGACTAGTATAAGCCACTCTCTTGGCTGAGAAGACGACTTATACCCATCGAGTAACCACAATCTGTCACCCTGGGGTCATTACGGAAAAGGATAGCGGCTACATCGTATGACGTGAACATGTGCTAGCTACACACACTAAACCACAAGCAACTAATGACCTACTCATCTACTGAGTAAAGAAAGCCAACTCCAACCCTTGAGCCATACATTTTGCTATCCCAATTGGCTGCTAAGCCTAACCAAGAGTTGTAGGGAGGCCAACAACTCCCTAACCAACTGAAACTGATCTATATCAAAGCTACAACTAAAATCTAGTGAGTAACAACGATAAAACCAGTTATTCAACCTTTAATTCCTAACTAATCTACCATTATTACATCTAAAATTTAGTTTCTAGATAACTAAATCAATTTTAGTCCAACCGAGTTGCATTGTCTAATCAATTATCCAAGTTTTGTTCTGATTAGGCCCATTAATTAGTGGAGTAGGTTCCTCATTAATAAACCTTAATTTTAGTATTTTAATCATCTGAAAATATCCAATTATCAGTTATGATTTTGGTATTTAATTGGTCTAAAAATCACCACACAAAACCTGGTAATATCTTGGTTTAATTCAATCAATCTCAAATAATTAAATATTCAAGTACCCAAATAGTAAAACACACCAACAAGGGTTCTAAATGTAGCAAGAGGTAAGAATGTATGCTAAATGAGGAACAATGTGAAGAGAATTGAAGAAACAAGTCAAACATATGCAAGGAGAATCGAAAATGAGAGAAATAGGGATTACTTTACCTAATGTCACTAGGGGGTCACAGTGATTCCAAACTGCGTACACCAACTATGGGGAAGTGTGCAAGCCTTCCACGATATCTGTGCATGCTCTAGGTGGATCCCATAGGTCATACGCACTAAGAATCAGGTTGAAAATCACATAAGACATTATTTTGATTTTTAACGTAAGAAATGTAATTCTTGATAGAGGGAGGTGAGATCGAGCGTGATACAAAATAATGCAGAATAATCTATAACAATCACACAAATATGCAATCTCACAAGTATACAATGATTTTTAGGTGGAAACCTAAACCTGGGTAAAAACCACCACCTAAGTCTCTCGACTTAAGATTTGCTGATCGACTGAGTTGATCAAATCCACTATCCGAATCACTTAAATGAGGGTGAATCAACCTCAGTACAACCACGCTACTTTGAACGAGGGTAGCATACCTTAAATCCCCCCTCCTCTTCACAAGGAGTATTTTGTCTCTCTAAGAAGATAGGAATTCACCACGCGAATACCCAACCATAAAAGAAAAGGAAAAAAACAAATACCTATAAAATCACAACGTAAATATTAGGCTATGCTACTATAGGCAAGAAGGACTTCCCTAATTCAAAGATAGTAGGCAAGAATGTAGCAGAGTCTCAGTGCTCTCAGATTTAGAGTGTGGATCTTGGAGAGCAACAACTTCTCTTATTGACAATTTCTTCTCTAAGACACACTACAACATATTCCACTTTTGCCGTCGGTTAGAAACCAACAGCAAAACCATATTAACCGACGCCATTATGATCGTCATTATTTCATTTTGCCGTTGGTCTGCGGGAACATCCAACATCAAAATAGTGTTTAACCACATGATGGATTGGCCATTTCCACGTCGGTTAAAAACCGACGGAAAATACAATTGCCATCGATTTATTTATAACCGACGACAAAGAAAGTGTTCACCCAACGTTGGTTTGGATGTTTCGCCGTCGTTTCAAAATTGACAATAAGTGTATTTGCCGTCACTTATTTGTCAAGCAATGGCATTCATCCATCACTTTTTCCTGCCTTTACGCACCCATTTCTGAAGTTTCCCCATCGGTTATATACATTTACCGTCAATTATATAAGTGACGGCAAAAATGTTTGTGCTGTCGCTTGTCGTTATAACCGATGGCATATATGTGACGACAAAAATATTTTTGCTGTCAGTTTCCTTATAAGCAACGATGACAAGAAGAACATTTTCGCCGTTGGTTAGTCTAGGAAGCAACGAGAAAAATATTTTCCCGTCATTTATAAGCCATCGGTTAATTAAATAACCGATGGCAAATGTATGATTTTTTTTATAAAGAAATTAGAAAATGATGGGACTACATACTAAATTTACTTAAAAGACTTCTAGTGAAGAGAAGTTTATATTGCACAAATATAAAAGTCTAGTACATAAAAAGTTTGAAAATAAAAAATTTACATAAAATGAAAATAAAATATTTACATGAAAAACACAAGAAAAGAAAATGTATAAATATCACTATGCAGTTGCCCCGACGCCATTAGCTCCACCCATGTTGTCGTCGTCGTCTCATCTGTGGATGCTGGGATCTGATGAAGAAGGATGCTGTAACGGATGTGTGCCCCAGACGTCTTTTAAGACGTCTGGGAGGTGGCTCAGACGTCGGACAAGACGTCTGGGATCACAACCAGACGTCTGATAAGACGTCTGGGATAGTTTCAAGACGTCTGGAAATCCGTTATTTTCGACACCCGCGAGTCGCCTGCGCGCCTGAGCGCGCAGATCGCATATTCCCCCTTTTTCTCTCTGCGGCTGCAGGCGGCCTGCCACCTCCTCTCTCCTCTCCGCGCGGCGTTAAAAGGGGCGCGCCTCCCCTCCCGTCTCCACCGTCTCCTTCTTCTTCTCCTTCCTGTGCGCGAGAGCGAGCGGACGCGAGGGCGGCAGCGGCGGCCGCAGTGAGCGCGGAGGTGCGGCGTGCGAGGGCGGAGCTCTGCCGTGAGGGCGAGCTCGCCGGAGCGGCTTGGCCGGCCGACGGAGGGCGCAGGGGGCGTGGAGCGACGCGAAGAGGGACCTGCTGCGGGCTGAGCAGCAGACGCGTGAGGTTCGACGCGGGCAGCGTCGCGAGCGGAGGCCGAGCAGGGCCCTGATTCTGGAAAAATTTCCAGAATCAGACGTCTGGGTTGATAGCCAGACGGCAAGGTCGACGTCTGTAAGATCATACAGACGTCTGAAAGGTGAGTTTTCCGCCTTCTTCTTCCTTCTTGGCGACTGACCGTACTGAGGAGGGGGGGTTGGCTGTGCGCAGGTTCGCTGATTCGCCATCTTTTGCGAATCAGACGTCTGGAAGTTGTACCAGACGGCGGGAGTGACCTCCAGACGTCCGGAGTGACCATCGGACGTCTGGGATCTAGGAAAGACGTCCCCGCAGACTTCTGGACGTCTGGGAAACCACACTAAATAGGTAATTCTCTGATCCACCGTTTAAGACGTCTGGAAGGAGTTCCAGACGTCTGATTTTGCACAGTATCGTCTTTTTCGACCCGTTTAGGGCCCGTTCGGGCTCCGTTTTCTGCGATTCGAGTTGCATTCTTTTCAGAAGTAATTCCTCTACCCATCTACAGTAGCTATACACTGTTTTGAGACACTCCTTGTGTTTGATCCTTGTGATAGGACCTCGTTCGGTTGCAGTCTTGAGAGTCGCGGAGGCACGCGGGATTCCCGATCACGCCCCCATTACTCCCGTTGTACCTGGTAGAGTGGCTTTAAGTATTAATAAAATCTGTTAAAGTATGAAATCATAACTAGAACCTAGGACATTGCATGAATCCTAGGAATCAGAAATATATGGAATGATAGTTCCTAGGTGTTGCATGAATCCTAGGGTCGGAAAACTAGATTGTATGGTAGACCCTAGGATATGGCATGAATCCTAGGATGGAAAAACTAGTGGAATGTATAATACTGCAGTCTTGGAAAAAAAATGGAAAGGAATATATGAAGCTGCCTGTAAATTGAATTCACAGCTGCCTGTTATGAATAAAGAAACATGATTGGGATCATGGTTTGTAAGAACGTGAAATTGGAAAGTAAGACATGAGATGTTCTGGAACCCTACGGGGAAGTAGGAGTAGAACTCCTGGAAAGCGAATGGAATAGAATTGGGGAAGTGAGCTGGCCCTTGAGTACGGAGTACCAAGGAGAGCGACTGTCCCCCTGTTTAGTGCAGAGCTGAGCTAGCCACCCCAGGGACCCGGGGGTTAGGACTGGCCACTCTGTACCGACTTGTTGGCCCTCGTGTACGTAGTATCGAGGAGAGCTAGTAGTGTTAGGAGAGTACTAGCTACCCCACGGGCCCCGGGGTTCTGCTAGCCTCCTTCACCGACTTGTTAGGCCCACTAGGGCAAACCAGGGTAGTCAGGCGAGGGTGCGCGGACTGTGGAGGGGCAAGGCCCCGGTTTGGTTACTGTGGAGGGGTTGGGCCCCTGTTACTTAGAGGGCTCTGCCCTGGTTCCGTGCTGTGCTTTGGGCGCACCCGTTAACGGAAACGACTGACCGCGTGCCAGTGCGGGCTAGCTACCTGTGCGTTTATCGCGCGTGCCGTAGTCACCGTTACGTCTGTCAGTGACCTTGGGGTGGTTGACTGAGGGTAGGATCACCACGGGGGACTCTCCCGACCAGGAGAGCACCACGTGCTACTTCTACTTTTGGAAAAGACTGCAATCAAGATCGTTCCCACGAGGACATTCGAGATCAAGTAAAGGATCTGAGAAATAAATGAAATAGTGAGAAAAATTGAAAGATGTGAATAAAGGAAGTAATAGAACATAACAGCTACTGTACACTCTACTGTTGCCTTTAGTTAGTTTGCCACTCTACTCAGCGTTTTGCTGACGTGTTACACTCGTTACCTTTTTCAGGACCAGGTGTTGAGCAACCAAGGTCGGCGGCTGCAGAGGACGCTGGGCCGAGTAGGGTCCAGTAGAGTTACCACAGCCTTTTGTACCCCTTTTGTTTCTGTTCTAGTGAGTAGTTTTTGTTTCCGCTGTACCTTCTTTACCTGCAGTTCTTGTTATATGATAAATGCAGTTTTACTGTTGTGGTGGTACCTACTATAGTAGTTTCTTTCCTTACTGCTGTACTTTCTTACTGTTAGTTATATTCGTGCTGAATGTGGTTTATTTTACTGTCTTTTGGTTACTTTCTCGTTGGACGACTAGGTCTTGGGATTAGTCGAGTCGGTCCGGTTCTCGTGTCTCGTAGGGACTCGGGAACCGGGTCGTTACAAGATGGTATCAGAGCAAGGTCGTCCCGAGAAGTGAATCAACTGACTGGAAAATAACCAATTCACATGTTATAACTAGAGTAGCCACCATAACATACCTCTTGACATGAGCTCTTAGAGGTTTCATTAGGTACCGTCTATTTTGACGCTTTTCATTTTGTTTCGCGTCTCCATTGTAGGAGATGCCGCGTCGTGGAGCTAGGAGGGTGGGCCGCAGGCGCGGCCAAGGTCAGGGCCCAGGGGACAGATATGTCGGGCTTGGAATACATACTACCCCTCCTCTTCTCCTGAGTATACCGTCTCGGGACCTCGTCCAACTGATTCGAGAGGTGGTTCGAGAAGAATTTCAGCTTCCACCCACGTCGCCACCCCCTCCCCCTTCCGAGCGTACGACAGGGGAGTTAGTGGTGGAACGAGATTTCCGCTGCCACACCAGGCGTGTTAGGAGAACTCAACGGAGACACGTGGCGTCCGCAGGAGAGCCGTCACGTTGTGCAGGGCCATCAGTGGCCTTTGGGGGCCCTCAACAGGGGCCAGTCGCCAGCACCGGACCCCCGCCTAGCCGACAGCAGGGACTCACTGAGGGTGGGAGTCGGTTTCCCCTCTGCTACCAGTGTGGCCAGCCGGGCCACATCAGGAGGGACTGCCCATCTAGGGCAGGAGGTCAGCAGATACTTCCCGTGCAGAGCACTGGAGGGCGTGCAGGAGGCCGCGGTCCCCAGGCACGAGGAGGAGGACGGCAGTCGCGAGGAGGGTACCGGCCAGCACCTACCCGTCCGACGCAGAGTGTGGCTGCTTCGTCCGCACCTAGAGCTGAGGGGCGTATCAACGCCCTAACACACAGGGACGCCAGAGCTTCGGGATCCGTGGTAGCAGGTATGGTTCCAGTTTCTGGCAGACTCGTTTACACACTTTTCGATTCCGGCGCTACGCACTCGTTTGTCGCAGCCAGTTTCGCAGTTAGTTTGGACCAGGATTATACACTGTTAGAGAATCCGTTCGTAATCAGAGGTCCGAGTGGTCAGCTGTTTGTAACTGAGGAGGTGTACATGGGTTGCGAGGTCAGCATCGGGGGACATAGCCTGCCAGCTGACCTGATTATGATACAGATGGAGGACTTTGGAGTGATTCTGGGGATGGATTGGCTGTCCGCTTACGACGCCTTGGTAGACTGTTTTGAGAGGAAGATTGTCTTCTCCATTCCGGAGTTGCCTTCTTTCGATTTTCACGGGCAGCCAGTGGACGGAGGTTTCAGGTGCATTTCGGCACTTCGGGCGGCGAGACTTTTGAGCCAGGGGTGTGAGGGCTTCCTAGCTTGTGTGGTGGCAGAGCACAGCCCCGTGGCAGACTTCCAGAGCATCCCGGTGGTCAGAGAGTACCCCGACGTGTTTCCAGACGAGTTACCAGGACTACCGCCCGAGCGTGAGATCGAGTTTGAGATCTCACTAGTACCAGGGACCAGCCCCATCTCCACTGCGCCATACAGGATGGCACCGCTTGAGCTGCGAGAGCTCAAGTCTCAGTTGCAGGACCTTTTGGAGAAAGGTTTCGTGAGGCCCAGTGCGTCTCCCTGGGGAGCCCCGGTACTGTTTGTGAAGAAGAAGGATGGGACCCTACGCCTTTGTGTGGACTACCGATAGCTGAATAGGGTCACCATCAAGAACAGATATCCGCTGCCGAGGATCGACGATTTGTTTGACCAGTTGCGGGGTGCCACGGTGTTTTCCAAGATCGACTTGAGGTCTGGATACCACCAGTTGAGGATCAGGGAGACCAACGTCTCCAAGACAGCTTTCCGCACCCGGTACGGACACTACGAGTTTTTGGTCATGCCGTTTGGGCTGACCAATGCCCCCGCTGCTTTCATGGACCTGATGAACCGGGTGTTTAGACCGTACTTGGACCAGTTTGTGGTGGTTCTCATAGATGATGTACTCATCTATTCTAGAAATCGGACGCAGCACGGACAGCACTTGCAGATGGTTCTGGACACTCTGAGACGACGCAGGCTATACACCAAATACAGCAAGTGCGAGTTCTGGTTGAGGGAGGTGACCTTTTTGGGTCATGTGATCTCTGGAGACGGCCTGGCGGTGGACCCCGCCAAGGTCGAGGCAGTGCTCAGGTGGGAGAGACCGCGTTCAGTCACTGAGATTCGCAGTTTCCTGGGACTGGCAGGTTACTACAGACGGTTCATCAGAGGATTTTCACAGATTGCGCGTCCTATGACACAGTTGACCCGGAAGGATGTGCGTTTCGCTTGGACAGACGCCTGTGAGGCGTGTTTTCTGGAGCTGAAGGAGAGGTTGACCTCGGCTCCCGTGCTCACCATCCCTGACAGTAGTGGCGGGTTCGTTGTGTACACGGACGCTTCCTTGCTGGGGTTAGGAGGTGTGCTCATGCAGAGGGGTCATGTTGTCACTTACGCTTCGCGGCAACTGAAGCCCCATGAGCATACCTACCCTACCCACGACCTAGAGTTGGCAGCTGTTGTCTTCGCGCTGAAGACCTGGAGGCACTACTTGTACGGTGAGACCTTCGAGATTTTTACAGATCACAAGAGCCTAAGATATCTTTTTGACCAGAAGGAGCTCAACATGAGACAGAGACGTTGGTTGGAGCTCCTGAAGGACTACGACTGCAGCATCTCCTACCACCCGGGAAAGGCCAATGTGGTGGCTGACGCCTTGAGCCGTAAGGCGCCCGCACGCTTGGCCAATCTACAGTTACAGAGTTGGAGCCTTTTGGAGGAGGTGGGCAGTTGGCGACCTCTAGAGTTACGAGGGTACTGTGGGGCAGTGACGGTGACACGGCAGACCAGGCCAGAGTTGATAGACCGCATCATCACGGGACAGATGGCCGATCCGTACTTGCAGTCTTTGCGCGATAGAGTACTATCAGGGGACCCAGGGGACTTCTCTTTCATAGACCAGGTGCTACGCTTGAGGGGACGGTTGTGCATTCCCAGAGACGAGGAGCTGTTGAGAGAGCTCCTGACTGAGGCACACGGTTCCAGATTCACCATACATCCCGGAAACACGAAAATGTACCATGACTTGAGAAGCGAGTTTTGGTGGAGAGGGATGAAGCGGGATGTGGGTGAGTTCGTGCAGCAGTGCTTAGTGTGCCAGCAGGTGAAAGCCGAGCATCAGAGGCCTGCAGGGTCGCTTCAGCCGCTTCCAGTACCAGAGTGGAAGTGGGAGAGCATCACCATGGACTTGGTGGTGGGCTTACCTGTTACCCAGCGAGGACACGACGCAGTCTGGGTAATAGTGGATAGATTGACGAAGACGGCACGATTCTTGCCGATCTGAGTCACTTTGGGACCAGCACAGTTGGCAGAGAGGTATATCCGTGATGTGGTGCGACTACACGGAGTTCCGCGGGAGATCGTATCCGACCGGGATGCCCGCTTTACATCCCAGTTTTGGGCTGAGTTTCAGCAGGCTTTGGGGACGAGGTTGAGGTTTAGCACGGCTTACCACCCCCAGACGGACGGACAGTCAGAACGCACGATACAGACACTTGAGGACCTTTTGCGTGCCTGTGTACTAGACTGGAGGGGCTCTTGGGAGGAGCACCTGCCCCTGGCGGAGTTTGCATACAACAACAGTTATCACTCGAGCATCGGCATGGCTCCCTACGAGGCTCTGTACGGACGGAAATGCACGGCACCCTTGAGTTGGGTTGAGGTGGGGACCAAGTGGGAGGTTGGCCCCAGGATGATCCGGCAGAGTCAGGAGGTAGTTGAGCAGATCCACAGACGACTCCACACTGTCAGGAGCAGACAGAAGAGCTACGCGGATCGCAGACGCAGAGAGGTGCAGTTCGAGGTTGGGGACCACGTCTTCCTTCGTGTTTCGCCCATGAAGGGCTTACAGCGGTTTGGGGTGAGAGGGAAGCTCGCGCCGAGGTTCGTGGGGCCCTTTGAGGTCCTGGAGCGAGTTGGACCCGTTGCTTACAGACTTGCCTGATGAGAACCTCATCATGAGCCATAACTAGCTCATTTTGACCCAATACAAAGGATAAAAGCTCCTACATATCTCAAGGAAAGGCTTAACTCAGAGAATTCTGAGTTTGAGAAGAAAACCAGTCATAAGGGGTAAAAGTGCAATTTTACCAGTATAATCTGCATACAGGGTAATTCAGGGCCCAAACACAGGTCAAAACAGCTTAATAAGAATAAAAGTGGGATGAGATGATCTAGTAAGGGCTACAGCACTTCCAAGGAACCAAATGATAATCTGTAACCCTAAAACAACCCACTTCAATTCACAAGGTTCGAGGCAAAGTAAAAATAGAATAAACCCTCTAAAATTCATAGAAAAATAATCTCTAGGGTTTAGAACCTTCAATTTGGCCTTTAGAACCCATTTTGACCTACATTGAGAACCATGCCCAATTAATAACTTAATTTGGGTTTTTGCGCAAATTGACCGGTCAAACAAGGTTTAATATGAAAATGAAATTCACCATCAGATTCCTTAGGTCCTAATTAGTCATGTATAAAAACTTGAGCCTAAGAAGAAACCTCCTTGACCGACTTCACACTTTGGTCCTCATATATTTACTCTTTGGCCCTCAACTTTTGAACCCTCGCATTTTGGCCCCTAACTCTCCTTCGTTCTTTGCAATCAGGTCCCTCCTGCAAAACCCTGCCAGCACCATGCTCCGGCGACCTTGCGCGGAGCATGGCGCTGCGCAGGGTGAGGTGGGGGACCTGGCAAGTAAACCGGGGGTGCCCTACGTCGTCAGCCGTCGCAGGGGCACCCCCCTGGTCATTGTAGCCCACCATACCGGCCGTGCGAACGCACGGACGGTATGGGTTCGTCCCCGACCATTCTCCGGCGAGGGAGACACGTCGTCTCCCTCCGCCTTCCTCCCTGTTTCATCCCTATAAATACCCCCCGCTGCTCCACCGACCAGGGCAGCTCGGGTCTGACGGGGAAAACCCCCAACTTTCTTCTCCTCTCCCTCCGGCAGACGCCCACCAGCTCCGGCGGCTTCCTCCCCCTCCACCTCTTCGCTCTGCCGCAATACCAGCAGCAGAGACTTCCTTCCCTGCTCTTCCTGCGCCACGCCGTACCCAGCTGGCGCCTCTCCAGTCCTCTGCTCGCCGCCGCCCCTTCCCCTGGGCATCTTCTTCTCCGGCGACAGTCGATACGACTGTCGCCCTGTCTCGGCCCCTTTCGTCTCCATAGCTAAGTCAGAACTCCTCCCCATCTCCCCCTCTTTCTTTCCCCGCTTTCAATTTATTCAATTAAGCCCTCTACCGACCCTGACCACCTTCACCCTCTCCGCCTCCGACCACCCTCCGGCGAGCCGCTCCCATCACCTCAGCGACCCACACGGTTCGCCGACCACCGCAGAACCTCCGCCTCCTCACCCTGATCCTCTTCCGCCCCTCCACTTCCCACCAAACGCCCTCTGCAGATCCACCGAACACACCCACTTCTTCGCTCACAGTTTGACCTAGGACGACCTGTTGGCTCCATCACGCCCCCTGCAGACCCCCTGACCACCTTCGCCGTGTCACGGCGAAGGTCCCCCGCCTGTCTGATTTGGCCGAGAGGCCGTTCTTCTGTGACCAGGTGACTCGCCCGCCGTCGCCATTACTGAGCAGGCAGAGCTCCTTCACCTGCAGGTGCAGGCACGCCTTCGCCCAGGTTCGACTCCCAGGTTGCGCGGGGAGTCTCCGCGAAACGTCCCAGGCTCGCAGATGGGGCGAAGGCCGCGCGTGAAGCCACGATCGCCCACTGCTCCCTCCGCGACGGGCGCTCAATTGGGGTGGGACATTTAGTCCCACCTCGGAACTTCTCGGAGGCGCGCGGACGCATAAAGGCAAAAAGTGCCTTATGCTGTCTGCCTCCTGACCATGGGGTGAGGTCCCTCTCACCCGACCCGGCCTCGTCCGTGACCACGCTCCGCGGACCTGGCCCGACCCGATTAAACCGACCTGCACTCCTCGCCCACCACCGCACGCCGGTGGGCCTGGACCCGGGCGTGACCCGAACCCGATTACCCGGTAGCTCTGGGAGAGCTTTCCGAAGAGTGGTTTCAGAGAGAAAGAGAGACGCGGGGGGGGAGGGTAGAGTAGGTTTTGCCTCTTGACGAAAAACTCTGAAGTGTGCAGGCCAAAGAAGAAGAAGAAGACCCGCGGAAGAAGAAGTGCAGGCGAAGAAGAAGGAGCTGCACTGTAGCAAATGCACAGTTAAGTCGTCGAAGCACCGGGTCCGACGACGGAAGGTCAGCAGCCAGAGCAGGAAAGAAGGCAGGCTGAAGAAAGAAAGAAAAGAAGAGCAGCAGCCAAGGAAGAAGAAGAAGGAGATCTGAAGAAGAAGGAAGAGCAACGGCCAAAGCATCTGAAGAAGAAAGGAAGACTTAGTAGCTGAAGGTAGAAGCTCTGCAGCCAAGGAAGAAGAAGAAGGAGAGCTGAAGAAAGAAAGGAAGAAGAAACATTCACAGAAGAGACGGCAGAAAAAGAAGAAGAGAGGCCAAGACAGAAACCAAGGAAGAAGAAGAAGGAGATCTGAAGAAAGAGAAAGAAAGAAGAACATCACAACAAATTCTTTCCCTCTCTCTTTATTTTGTAAAAGAAACATGTATATCTCTAGAATACGACTTGCTCCCTGAGTTCGACCTCGGGAACTCTTTCATTTTCCGAGTAAAAAATTTATATTTGAAATGTTGGTAATAACCGGCTTTACTACAACGTTATAACAAAACCAAAACCCTCAAACCCGGTTGCCGCGACGTTTCATTGCCCTTCCCCCGCAACTTTCTGGTGTGCACGACGTGTTCCACGTGTCCAACCTCAGGAAGTACGTAGCCGATCCCAGCCACGTACCGAGTCACGAGAGCGTCGAGGTGAGCGACGACCTGACCTACCCCGAGCGGCCAGTGCAGATCCTAGACCGAGCCGTCCGCAGGTTCAGACGAAAGCAAGTACCCCTGGTAAAGGTTTTGTGGAGGAGCCAGCGGTACGAGGGGGCTACCTGGGAGCCTGAGGCGGCAATGAGGGAGCGGTACCCGGAGCTTTTCGCGGGTACGTCTTTTCAGACCGGCTTCGGTCCTCTTTGAGTTTGTTATGGTTATTTGGACATCTTTTTCCCGCACCCTAGTTGGCGCAAGTTTCGGGGACGAAACTTCCTTTGAGTTTGTTATATTGTAACGGATGTGTGCCCCAGACGTCTTTTAAGACGTCTGGGAGGTGGCTCAGACGTCGGACAAGACGTCTGGGATCACAACCAGACGTCTGATAAGACGTCTGGGATAGTTTCAAGACGTCTGGAAATCCATTATTTTCGACACCCGCGAGTCGCCTGCGCGCCTGAGCGCGCAGACCGCATATTCCCCCTTTTTCTCTCTGCGGCTGTAGGCGGCCTGCCACCTCCTCTCTCCTCTCCGCGCGGCATTAAAAGGGGCGCGCCTCCCCTCCCGTCTCCACCGTCTCCTTCTTCTTCTCCTTCCTGTGCGCGAGAGCGAGCGGACGCAAGGGCGGCAGCGGCGGCCGCAGTGAGCGCGGAGGTGCGGCGTGCGAGTGCGGAGCTCTGCCGTGAGGGCGAGCTCGCCGGAGCGGCTTGGCCGGCCGACGGAGGGAGCAGGGGGCGTGGAGCGACGCGAAGAGGGACCTGCTGCGGGCTGAGCAGCAGACGCGCGAGGTTCGACGCGGGCGGCGTCGCGAGCGGAGGCCGAGCAGGGCCCTGATTCTGGAAAAATTTCGAGAATCAGACGTCTGGGTTGATAGCCAGACGGCAAGGTCGACGTCTGTAAGATCATACAGACGTCTGAAAGGTGAGTTTTCCGCCTTCTTCTTCCTTCTTGGCGACTGACCGTACTGAGGAGGGGGGGTTGGCTGTGCGCAGGTTCGCTGATTCGCCATCTTTTGCGAATCAGACGTCTGGAAGTTGTACCAGACGGCGGGAGTGACCTCCAGACGTCCGGAGTGACCATCGGACGTCTGGGATCTAGGAAAGACGTCCCCGCAGACTTCTGGACGTCTGGGAAACCACGCTGAATAGGTAATTCTCTGATCCACTGTTTAAGACGTCTAGAAGGAGTTCCAGACGTCTGATTTTGCACAGTATCGTCTTTTTCGACCCATTTAGGGCTCGTTCGGGCTCCGTTTTCTGCGATTCGAGTTGCATTCTTTTCAGAAGTAATTCCTCTACCCGTCTACAGTAGCTATATACTGTTTTGAGACACTCCTTGTGTTTGATCCTTGTGATAGGACCTCGTTCGGTTGCAGTCTTGAGAGTCGCGGAGGCACGCGGGATTCCCGATCACGCCCCCATTACTCCCGTTGTACCTGGTAGAGTGGCTTTAAGTATTAATAAAATCTGTTAAAGTATGAAACCATAACTAGAACCTAGGACATTGCATGAATCCTAGGAATCAGAAATATATGGAATGATAGTTCCTAGGTGTTGCATGAATCCTAGGGCCAGAAAACTAGATTGTATGGTAGACCCTAGGATATGGCATGAATCCTAGGATGGAAAAACTAGTGGAATGTATAATACTGCAGTCTTGGAAAAAAAATGGAAAGGAATATATGAAGCTGCCTGTAAATTGAATTCACAGCTGCCTGTTATGAATAAAGAAACATGATTGGGATCATGGTTTGTAAGAACGTGAAACTGGAAAGTAAGACATGAGATGTTCTGGAACCCTACGGGGAAGTAGGAGTAGAACTCCTGGAAAGCGAATGGAATAGAATTGGGGAAGTGAGCTGGCCCTTGAGTACGGAGTACCAAGGAGAGCGACTGTCCCCCTGTTTAGTGCAGAGCTGAGCTAGCCACCCCAGGGACCCGGGGGTTAGGACTGGCCACTCTGTACCGACTTGTTGGCCCTCGTGTACATAGTACCGAGGAGAGCTAGTAGTGTTAGGAGAGTACTAGCTACCCCACGGGCCCCGGGGTTCTACTAGCCTCCTTCACCGACTTGTTAGGCCCACTAGGGCAAACCAGGGTAGTCAGGCGAGGGTGCGCGGACTGTGGAGGGGCAAGGCCCCGGTTTGGTTACTGTGGAGGGGTTGGGCCCCTGTTACTGAGAGGGCTCTGCCCTGGTTCCGTGCTGTGCTTTGGGCGCACCCGTTAACGGAAACGACTGACCGCGTGCCAGTGCGGGCTAGCTACCTGTGCGTTTATCGCGCGTGCCGTAGTCACCGTTACGTCTGTCAGTGACCTTGGGGTGGTTGACTGAGGGTAGGATCACCACGGGGGACTCTCCCGGCCAGGAGAGCACCACGTGCTACTTCTACTTTTGGAAAAGACTGCAATCAAGATCGTTCCCACGAGGACATTCGAGATCAAGTAAAGGATCTGAGAAATAAATGAAATAGTGAGAAAAATTGAAAGATGTGAATAAAGGAAGTAATAGAACATAACAGCTACTGTACACTCTACTGTTGCCTTTAGTTAGTTTGCCACTCTACTCAGCGTTTTGCTGACGTGTTACACTCGTTACCTTTTTCAGGACCAGGTGTTGAGCAACCAAGGTCGGCGGCTGCAAAGGACGCTGGGCCGAGTAGGGTCCAGTAGAGTTACCACAGCCTTTTGTACCCCTTTTGTTTCTGTTCTAGTGAGTAGTTTTTGTTTTCGCTGTACCTTCTTTACCTGCAGTTCTTGTTATATGATAAATGTTGTTTTACTGTTGTGGTGGTACCTACTGTAGTAGTTTCTTTCCTTACTGCTGTACTTTCTTACTGTTAGTTATATTCATGCTGAATGTGGTTTATTTTACTGTCTTTTGGTTACTTTCTCGTTGGACGACTAGGTCTTGGGATTAGTCGAGTCGGTCCGGTTCTCGTGTCTCGTAGGGACTCGGGAACTGGGTCGTTACAGATGCTCTGACTGACCGTTCTTCAAAAGAAGGATTAGAGGCTTCTCAATCTTAATATCCATCTTATTCATCTATGATTGCATGGCATCCATCTGACTCTTCATAAATGTCTCTCTCTTCTCCCTCTCTTCCTCTTGTCTCTGTAGTGTGTCAATTTTTTGATGCAACTAATCAACGACACTAGATGAGACAGCACCTTTCCTCCCATACTAGGTGCCCTCCCCGTACTACAAACAAAATCACCATGATCTAGTGGCATCACTCTCCTACATGCTTCCTCTGGCTGCAAAGGCTGGTGAACACTGTAAGACGTCTCATCAGTGGAGGGATGTACTAACTGTACCATTTGCTCCTACATGTATTAAACAATATTATTATAATATTTATATAGAAAGTTATAAATAATTTTGAGTTTAAGAAACTTACATGTTTCTCCTGATATGACTCATGAATCCACTTACGAACACCCTCAGCTACAGCCTTACTGTGGGTGACCTTGTATATATCCATTCTACTCATTTCCATTCCATCACGAGTAGCAGACTGAAAATATAAAAATGATACATTTATATTAAGATAACATAAAAATTAAGTAGTATTCAACTAAAAAGTAGTTCCAACACTTACATAACGACTCCTGACCGTCTCAATACTCCTTCGACCCAAACAATGGGTCTTTGGTGGAGCTTTGCCCTAATGGCCTTATTTTTTCTTACTTGCTCCTGTACATATACCTAATAATATTTTTTAAGAATTTAAGATATATGAATTAATTGAATAATTTCTAATCATTTGCTAACCTTCGTCTTTGGATTCAGCCAATCCTCGCATGCCTTCTTCCAATCGTCAGGCATGACATCAGGAGGAGCATCACCCATTGCCTCCTCGGGTGAACTCTTATTCAAGAAAAACTAAATACCAAATATAAATTGTTAAAAATAATATAAGAAATTATGTATATAATAAAAATGTAAATGTTTAAAAATTCTTACATTTCTCTTGGTCTTCGTCCTCCAATCCCTATCGATTTTGGCGGCGTGCTTAAAGATATATCGGGAGGCATTAGGGTCATCACCCCAATCATAATTTGTTTACATTAATTTTAAAAAAATATGTCGATCTTACTTTATAATAATTTTAAGATAAAGTTATAAAAGGAATAACTTTTATAAATGAAATTACCTCCAATTTACGGAGGAACTGTCTCTTCAGCTCTGCGGGCACCTTCCTCCAATAAAAGTAGCAAATAAGCATAATGGACTTAACAATTGTGCCCACTCGACTGATAAAGCCTAGGTAATTCTCTGCCTCCCCTGTGGTTCTAAGCCTAATTGTTATTCTCACACCCTCGAGGATACTACAACCATCTCATCCTCCGCCTCCTCGCCCTCCTCCTCTCCCTCCTCTCCCACCTCCTCCCCCTCGTCTTCCCCCTTCTCCTCATCTGATCCTCCATAATCTGGATCATCCTCTACTCGATCTGGCAATGTCTGAGTAATCTCCTTCCTCTTTCCTTTCCCCCCAGTATGTAGTAAATGTTCCATCTCCCCGGGTCATACGAAACATGACTGGAGGGTGGCTGAACCTGCTGTCGAAGGGGTGCCTAAGCCTGAGGAGATGAATCAGGCTATGTAGAGGGTTGTGTCTCAGTAGGACCCTTTTTTTTGGGTTTTTTCTTAAACAACTTCATCTGTAACAAGTAAAAAATACAATAATTAATATAATTAAAAATCATTAATATATAAATCATTAATGAAAAAAAATTTCTAAACATAAAAAGATATTGTCAAAGAATTTTTACTCCAAACCCCCTTTGTAATGACATATATGCCCCTATAAATTTTAATTTTAATATGAATTTCATTTAAATAGAAATGAAACAAAGCAAAGAAATTGTTACTAACCTTAGATGTCAACATCAGTTGAAAATAAATAACCTTCTTCTGTTAATTCTTGGTATGCTTCAGTCTGTGCATTAAAATGGTTGCGCAGTACTGTTCTTATGGGTATAAGCCATCCCCTTTGGCAATTATCAAGGACATAGAAAACTTGTGCCACTTGACATGTTAATGTGAATGGTTCATTAGACTGAATAATTTGACAATTACGATTTAAACTTAATAAATTGTGTTTCTTGTTAATTTTGAAACCGATGCCCTCTTTAAAAACATCAAACCAATGACATTTAAATAGGACAACTCTACGATCAAATTTAAAGCTGATCTCCACAATTTCTCTGATTTCACCATAATATCTATCTGGACTGGTGGAAATATCCGAATCAACAATAACTCTGGCTTGTTGTGTAACCTTTCTATCATCAACTTCTTTTATTCTAAATCTGAGCCCATTTATTATATACCTAGAGTGGTAATGTGCATAATGTAATGGTGAATCAATAATTACATCAAAATCTGGTACCCATCGTGAGTCCTTATCCTCTTTTAATTGATTAACTCGGTCTTTAAACCAATCTAAGAAGTGAAATTCAGTTGTCCTTGAAAGAAGTAATCGTTCGAATTCCTCGTAAAATCGATCAATTTTAGGAATTTGTTTTAAAATATATAAATGTGCGCAATGTCTGTCATTTTCTGAAATTGCCTTGTACTCTGTATGAAAATTGACTTTCCTCTGATATCAAAAATCTACAAACATTCTTCATCACTGTCATTGTATTCCCCCTCATAATTCTTTTAAAGTTTATTAAAGCAGTTATCTTTTTCATTCATGTACATGGCATTAAAATTTATACATTCCTCCATGAGATATCCTTCTACAATGGATCCTTCCAGCTTTTCCTTGTTCAAAACATAATCTTTAAGCTTTTTCGAAAATCGCTCCACAGAATACATCCATCTGAATTACACAGGTACACCAATTCTAGCTTCATTTGCAAGATGCTGGGTGAGATGAACCATTACATCGAAGAAGGGTAGGGGAAGAATCTGATCCATCTTACAGAGAGTAATGACTATTTGTTTATCCTAGTGATCCAGCATATCATTTTGTAGCGTCTTCGAACAAACAGCTTTGAAAAACCTACTCATCTCTGTGAATGAATCAACAACTGACTCTGGCAGTATCCCCCAAATCGCTAGAGGAAATAATACTTGCATATAAATGTGAGAGTCATGACTTTTCAAGCTAGATATCTTTTTCTACGCTTCATTCACACAACGAGAAAGCTGCGATGAAAATCCATCTGGCACTCAAATTTCCTTTAAGAAGGAGAACAATTTATTATTCTGGTCTTGATTCAAGCTATAAATAGCAGGTGGGAAGTAGCCATCATCCCCATGAATATTCAACTCCGGACGTATCCCTGAACTCTCCATGTCTTTCCTTATTTTCACTGTATCCTTTGGATTATCCGTTAGATTTAATACGTCTAAAATGTTATCCATCACATTCTTTTCGATGTGCATAACATCTAAATTATGACATATTGTAAGATCTTTCCAGTATGGCAACTCTATAAGAAAATGTTTTTCTTTCAAAATCCAGAATTCCTTGAGGCCATCTGGTCTTGTTTAAATGGTCAACCCAACCATATCTCACCCATTTCTTGTAATCTCTCCATTATAACCTAACCTGGAAACCTGATAGAATCTATATTAAGTTTATTATTTGGATTTTTCTTTGAATACCGACATGTCCTACCATCAAATTTACTCTTGAACTAGGAGGTTCGCCATCTATGTTCAATAGGTAGAAATCTGCGATGTCCTAAGTAACAGAATTTCTTATGTTCCGGTAATCATAGGTGATGAGTGTCTTCCATATAGACTGGGCAAGCAAGCTTTCCTTTAGTGCTCCAACCTGACAAATTTACGTATGTCGGGAAGTTGTTTATGGTCCACAATAATGCTGCATGCATATTGTAAAATTCTTTCCTTTTTGTATCATACATCTTCATGCCGGTGTACCACAACTGTTTTAGTTCATCGATTAATGGCTGGAGATAAACATCTATTGCATTTTCTCGTTATTTTGGATCGAGGATTAATAGGGTCAGCATCATGAATGACGATCTCATACACAATCAGGGAGGTAAGTTATAAGTGACCATTACCACTGGACATATAGAGTATGACGGGCACATACTCTTAAATGGATTGAATCCATCACTTGCATGACCCAACCGCATGTCCCTTGCTTCTAAAGCAAATAAATTATTTCTTTTATCAAATCTCTTCCACTCCTCTGAATCAGTAGGATGATGTATTCATCCATCTTGAAATTTACAATCCCGGTGCCATGTCATCCACCGTATAGTTTTAGTTTATATAAAAAGGTGTTGAAGGCTAGGTGCCAGTGGAAAGTAACGAAGAACTTTTTGAGGTCGTTTCCTCTTACTTTCATTTTTACCTTCCTTGTATCTCTCATGTCCACATTCAGGACAATTACTCAAATTTGCGAATTCATTTCTGAAAAGAATGTAGTCATTCGGACATATATCAATTTTCTAACAATCCAAACCAAGCTTACAAATCTGTTTCCTTGCCTCATATCATGAAGCCGGAAAACCATTAAGGTTATTCAACAGCTTAGCAATAAACTAAAGTATTTCTAAGATGAATTTAGCACTAGCTCTATTCATAACCTTCAGTTGAAACATTTTCAACAAAAATGACAACTTTGACATTTTCGTAACACTGGGAGCAATAAGATCCTCAACTGCCTTAACAGCATCATAGAACGGATCACAACTGAATGGATCTTCCTCGTCTGTATTTATGTCCTCTCCTACTCTCATCTCGTTCAACATTTCTTTTATTTCTTCACCTCCGTTATCAGCAATTTCCTCGTCAATCTCTTGGTCAACAGTGTTCTCATTGTTTATGACTTTCTCAGTCAACTCCTCTCCATGAGCTACTCAAGTAATGTAATGCTTCCACCACCCATTACAAATGCAGTGCTCGAGCACAGTATTACGATCATGTAAGGAACTATTTAAACATCTTCTGCATGGGCTAAAGATATTATCAAGTTGACCTCCTCGCCTAAATATCTTCCTATCATCATGAAAGGCCCAATCCAGGAATGAAATTACTCCATCTTTATATCTGGTATAATTTGAACCATGCAATCTAATTCAAAATTTATCCATTATAACCTAAAATTTAATGTAAGCAAATCACTTATTAGGAAGGGAAATGACCGAATGATATGTATGTTAATTAAGATTTTCACTTTGTAGCCTATCCTCAAAGATTTGATGACAACTTAGTTTTGCTCGTTACATATAACCTTAGTGCGGTGAAATTTCGACAGCATCTTCCCGCACTTCTCCAGTATACCCGCCAATACTAACCTTAGCTAGATTTCCTTTAACACCCAATTAAGGGCACCGCAGGAAACTAGATAAGATTAGTTGGTACACTAGAGAAGAGTAGAAATAAGCAACCAAAATTTCACTACACAAGGTTACATGTAACAGGAAAAACTAAGTTATCATTAAATCTTTAAGGACCTTCTTTAGTTCAGTACTTCACTGAACTAAAGTCAATCGAGTCTTTTGGCATGTTACAAAGACAACACATCATGCATGTAAGTGAGGTATACATACACTTCCTTCATTGTCCGTATAACATGATCATAAGTCTCGACAGGCATGTAATTTGGACACAATTTGACTCGGAGGACTTTTACCCTAGGGGTTAGAATACCTAATGTTTGGCCTCGTATGCATATATCTTCTTTAGCAAGTGTGTATATCTAAAATAATACTCATAATTGCAAAGAAATTAACATAAACATAAGCAATCATCTGATAAGAAATAAATTATTTTTATTAAATGCTAAAAAGAAATGTACAATAAATCAAATAGAACTACAAAGTGGATGACGTAGCTTTAGAATAATAAATTATGTGAACATGAGATCAAATGCCTAGCTAGGCAACAACTTGAGCAATTAAAAGTTGTTTTAATTTGTCTATCAGAGTTTGAGTAATGCTTGAGAGATTTGAATGAAGGTCTATGATTGGTTTTGAGTTTATTTTAATACTTGATGTGATTTTCCTCCTTCACGTTGTCTGTAGCATAAGGAGGGGGATCAATTAGGGTTTCTACGATCTAAAGATTCCTAATATAAGTTGAATTGAATTCTAGATATATCACAGATTATTTGCGACAAGTTAGAATGAAGATTTACTACTTTGAATCAGATCTAGAATGAATACTTTCATCACCCAGGTCTGAGGTGATTTATGGATTTCAAGCATTCATTTAAAGGGTTAAGGTGTTGATTAAGGTTCAAAAATGGTTCAAAAGCTCAGATGGAGTTTATAAATGGACTTTGAATTAATTTGATTGGAGATTGCAACTAGTTGTAATTAATCATACACATGAAATGGATTTTCTGGGCTTAGTTTTTTGTAGATTAACATCTCAAATGCTTGTAGGTGTCCATTTACTTCAAATTTGAAAAATCATAGCTTATGGAATCGAGCTTTAAGGACCTAAACAAGAAAAATGGAAGAAAGCACCACCTGGACTGATAGCTACGAGGGCAACTTCCACCACCGCCCCTTCACCCCCACAACCCCATCCCCCCTCAAACCTCCCTCCTCCACCCCTCCCACCCACCCCCTCACTAAAGCCCTAGCAACGACACTTCCACCCTCCGGCCACTCCCCCACGCCCCCAGCAGTAGTGACTCCTCCTACCAACACCACCCCTCCTCCAACCCAGCTGCCTCCTCGCCATCCACATCACCGTCATCATCTGCCTCCTCGAGCATGTCCTTTCTCCACCATCGACTCTACTGCTCTCCTGTACAAGCTTGAGGGTGACCACTCCTCCACCCCACCCCACCCCCCCACCAAAAGGGCTTTGGCTGGTAGATTGCGACACTTGAGACGTAGCTGATAAAGTATAACGACTTGCAACAGAGAAAGGAAGCAACTGGAGAGGAGGCTCTCATAGGCATCCCTCCTCGACATAAGATCCTTGACATCATTCAACTAACATTTCCCTCGTTGTCATTCACTCCCTCATTGACGTCACTCCCTCTCTAACTTGCCCTCCTTCTCCTTCGACATCTCCACCGAGCTCCAATTCCTCTCCCTCCCTTTCCCCCCTTCCCTTTCCCTCCCCACACAATGATGACATCCGCCTCGATGACTTTCGCCCCACCGTCCACCTAAACAACAACTCGTGAGATGGCAATGGCGAAAGAGATCCCCTTCACGACAACAAGGATGGTAGTGCAAGGGGAGCACGGCATAGTGGAAATCGGAGGTTGTGCACATAACCTAACCAAATCTTAACACAACCTAACCAAAGCCCAACCTAACCCTAAATCCCCAACCAACCAATACATTTAACATTAAAGAATTTTAAAAATTTTGACAGAGTTTCCCCTTAAATTTTAAGTTTTTTCATAAGCCTGCATATCAAAATAACAAACATAATAAAAGTGGGCACACCCCACAATAACAATGCATCACACAAAAACGTAAAGTGCATAAAAGTGGGCACACCCTACCATACATTCAAACAAATGACATTATGTGGGCACACCCCACCATACATTCAAACAAATGACATTATGTGGGCACACCCTACATCTAATATAGTCATAAAATATCACAAAAGTAAATTTAAAGAAATAAAATTATACCTTTGATGTACTACAGCCTCTGAGTGTGACCGTCACCAACAATCTATAAATTCAATAACGCACAATAAATTAAATAATAAATCATTATGTTATTAATAACTTAACATAATAATATGATAAAAGGAAAGTAAGATGAGAAGGGGATGAAGAGGAGGGTGGTTGTAAGGAGGAGAGGAGGATGGGGGAAGGTGCGGTAGTAGGAGGAGGAGGAGGAGGGGGATGGCAAGTGGAGGAGGAGGGAGGGCAGGGGTGTTCCCTACAAGATGAGGAGAGTAGCAAGGAGGAGAGGAGGAGGAGTCAAGGAGGAGGAGGGGGGTGGCAGGAGGAGGTCGAGAAGGAGGAGGAGGGCGATAGGAGGGGTCAGGGAGGAGGAGGAGGATGGCAGGAAGGGAAGGAGGAGGAGGGGCAACAGGAGGGGATGGTAGGAGGAGGGTAGGGTAGAGGAGGAGACCGGCAGGAGGGGGTGGGGGTGGGGGTGGAGGAGGAGGCCGGTAGGAGGGGTCAGGGAGGAAGAGGAGGAGGAGGGGGGGTTAGGGAGGAGGAGTCGGGGAGGAGGAGGGGGGCAGTAGGAGGAGGTTGGGAAGGAGGAGAAGGGCGACAGGAGGGGTCAGGGAGGAGGAGGAGGAGGATGGAAGGAGGGGGAGGAGGAGGAGGGGTGGTAGGAGGGGGTAGCAAGAGGGGGCAAGGTAGAGGAGGAGGCCGGTAGGAGGGGGTTAGGGTGGAGGATGAGGCCGACAGAAGGGGTCAGGGAGGAAGAGGAGGAGGAGGAGGGGTGGTAGGAGGGGGCAGGGTGGAAGAGGAGGCCGGCAGGAGGGGGTTGGGGTGAAGGAGGAGGCTAGTAGGAGGGGTCAGGGAGGAAGAGAAGGGTGGTAGGAGGGGGATGAGGAGGAGGAGGATTACCTCGTCAGAGAAGGCAAAGGAGGGAGTCGTGGAGGGGAAGGGGGTCGCCGAGGATGGCATGGAGGACGCCGAGCAGACCATAGGAGGAGGAGCAGGAGGAGGGTGTCAAGGAGGTTACCTAATGAGGAAGAGGAGGAGGGGTCGGCGTGCATTGTGGAAGGAGGGGTTGGCGTGCGTTGTGGTTAGGTTTTTCGGAAGAAGATGAACAGTGATTGGGAGGTCAGCATGCGCATGATAGAAGATGCAATCTATGCCATCGGTTCTATGAGAAACCAACGCCAAAGGATCATTTCAGTTCATCCTCATACATGCCTAAAACTTTGGCCGCTAAATATAATCTACCTTTCATTGTCAGTTCTTCCACTAACCAACAATATAGATGACTAATCCCGCGCAAATTTTAAGTACAAATTTTAACTGTCTTTTCACCATCTCTTATTAAGATAATCGACGGCAAAGGATTACTTCAACAACTTCGCCAACACACCCAAATTTTGGCCGCTAAATTTAACCTACTTTTTGCCGTCATTTCTTCCACTAATTGACGGTAAACATTATTAATCCCTCCAAAATTTTAGGCGTAAATTTTACCCGTCGATTATTACAATAAGAGAAGGTGAAAATATATTTATCATCGCTTGAATAACCGACGGTAAATATCTATGACCACCGTGTGACGAGCCTATTTTTCGCTTTGCGTTGTAGTATTTAAGTGGTGGAAAAATCAACTAATCAACAATAAAAATAGCCACTCACAGAAGAGCGGGTCGTGTCCACAGGGAGGCAATTATGCAATAAACTCTCGATTATTTTATATTCTTTCGGTAAAGTGCGAAATCCCTATTCAAATCTGACATAAAATGCGATGGAAAGTAGATTTACAATAACTTAAAAAGATAAGGGTATATGTGCAGTTTTCCCTTACTGAAATCTTCAATAAATATATGATAATTTTATGTAATTTTCACTTGACATATACTAGAGAAAATTAGCGCACAGGTTATGCCGAAAACCAATCTTGAAATAGGTGAATATCAATAACGTGCAATTATCAGAAAATATGAGTGTGCATGCACAATTTTACCATAATAAAATAATAATAAATCAAAATTAATTTCTGGTGGCAATGGCAGTGAATGTAATTTTTAATCTCAGAGAAAACAGAGCATTTGCTCTCTCTCCTCCTCGCAAGAGAGAGAGCACCGGCAGGGCTTTCACAAGCAAGGGAGGTTGGCGAGGACGAGGCTGATCCGATGGAGGTTGCGGCGTCGACGGAGATGGCCGGAGGTGGCCTGCAGGCGGAGGAGAAGAACGTTGGAGAAGGCGCTGCTGTCTCTGCTGTGGAGGCGCTGCGGCAAGGTGGATGCACTGCGGAGAGGAGGGCGCGCTGCAGGAAGGAGGGCGCGGCAGTGGTGAACGCATGCAGCGCCTGCGGGTGCGACTGGAGGATGAAGGCGGGCGTGCCTGCGGGCGCAGGTGGCGGTGCGGAGCAGCGCCTGCAGGGGTGAGTGCGGTGCGGTGCAGCGCCTGCGGGCACCTGTAGGGGCGCGGGTGAGGCGAGGGTGGTGCTTGCAGGCTGCGGAGAGGCGCTGTGCAGGTGCGCAAGGTGGTGAGGGCAGTGCGGTGCAGTGCCTGTGGGTGCCTGTAGGGGCACGGGTGAGCGGAGGCGGGCACTGGAGGCTGAGGCATGCAGTGCCTGCGGGGAGCGCTAGGCGCTGGAAGATCTGGGCTTGAAGGCGAGTGCAGGCGCTTGGTGCTGCGCCTGAACAGGTCCTGCGGGTGAAGGCGCTTGGTGCTGCGGGGGTGAAGGCGAGTGAAGCGCTGGAAGGTCTGCAGTGCTGCACTTGGTGCTGGAGATGGGCACGCACCTGCGGGCGCGCAAGGTGGAGAAGGAGCGGGCATAGGCACAGTGCATGCGGTGAAGCAATTCCCCGCAGGGGGGGAAGATGCAGATCCACAGTGCACGCTGGAGTTGTTCCCCGTAAGGGGGAAGATGGATCTCCCCCTCTCCTTTCTCCGCCTCCTCTTTAACTCCTCATTTGCGCGTGCTTGAGTTAAGGGATTTTCAAATCCCTTAACTATTTCTGTCCGGCGGCTGTTGAGGGTGCCCGGAGGATGGGGAAAAAACCAGCCGCCAGTTGTTTAAAAGGGTAATTTACCCTCCCCTCCTTATTCTTTTGCCAAATATTTTTCCTGCACATAAAAAGAACACCATTACATATTAAGTTATAGAATAGATGTAAACCTAAATCATGATGCATGCAAATATTCTATAACTTAATGTAGTTATTAGCAAACCTAAAAGATACAATTAAAGTTACTTAGGCGTAATATTAGTCCATTAAAATAAACTCATCACCGTGCACCCATCCCCTTTTCTTCAGTCGACTACAGACCTTTGTCGTCACTTATTTGAATAAGCGATGGAGCAAATACATTTGCCGTCAGTTTGGAAAACCCACGGCAAGTAATCGACAGCATATCCCATTTTTCTAGTAGTGACACTTAAGATGGTGGAAATAAGTTTCTCAAGGTGTGTATTACAAAGGTCCTCCTCAATTTATAGAGGCTCTAAGAAGGGTTTAAAAGGCCTTTGAAGGCTTCCATAGCCATTGGAAATAAATCAGAAAAGATTAGGCTAAAATTCCAATGAAATCAGGTCATTTATGAATTTGATAGGGTTATCAGACATCTAAATTTAAGGTCAGATGTCTAGGTCTTCGTTTGATCTAAAGGTCAGTCATCTGATCTACAGTGTTTAATCAGGACGGATGTCTAAGAAGTCAATCATAAGATGTTTGGGAAGATTATCAGACGTCTAATTCTAGATAGCTTCCTTCCTATTTTCACCAGATCAAAATAGAGTTCTAGGGTCTAGTTGCTTAGACAATAGGTTGGATGTCTAACAAGATGTCTGGACATCTGTAAATATAATTCACTGTGGGAATTGATTTCCTGAGGCACAAATGGCTATAATCATCTAATAAAAGTGATTTGGGTCAGATCTTAGCCTAACGTCTATTTATCAAACGTCTGGGATGCACTATAGATGTCTAGAAAGAGTTGTTAATATAATCATAGGTTAATCTTCTAAGATTATGTCTGAGAAGCTAACGGTCATTTAGTTGGACTCTTGCAAGGTCTTCAGATGTCTAGACTATGGGCTGGACGTCTGGAAGTAAAAGGACAGAGAGTCTGATTCCAGCCTAGGTGTTTGGACATATGGTTAAATAGTCAAATGTCTTAAAGTCCAAGATCAAACATTTGAGGTATAGATTGGACGTTTGATCAGGTTGATTAATTACTATTTTCGTTTTCTAAGTGATTTCTAAGATTGTCTAAGATTGTCTAAGTATCTTAGGGTAGGAATAGTGTTCCTAGGACTACAGGTGTGTTACTTTGGGGTCTTTAAAAGTATTTCTAAGAAAAATAAAGAGCAAAAAACAAAAACAACAAGTACAAAATACATGAATAGAATAAACTTCTATCCTATTCTTCATCTCTATGAATCTTCAAGCTCTCACTCCATACAAGGTTTCATCTTCTTTTCTTCTCCATCAAGCTCCTCCAATTCACCATGGATACGAGTTTAAGCTCCTTCACACTTGAATGCATTTGCATTATTCTTGAAAACTCAAACTCAATACAAATGTTAAATATCAAGTGTCAACGATCGAGGTGCTCTTGCACCAACAAGAATTGTACGTAGGAGGATTAAGTCAAGGCTTACTTGTACAAGGATAAAAATGTAAAATAGACCATGGCTCATATCCTTACAAAAGTTAAACCAAAAGCCTTAAGGGATTTCCAAATCAAAAATCACTTCCCTTAGTAGAATGAAGTTTGTAAAACCTTCTCTCTAGATTTCCCCTCATCCTAACAGTAATGATTTTCCAAGGATTCATCCACTACATCTAATAGTTTTACAAACATGCGAAAGAAACATAATAGTTGTAAAAACAAGTAGAAGTATATTGTTAATTAAGTTAATTCTAAAAAATAGGATGAACTGGATTGGAAGGAAGGAGGGCTCATTCTAGATAAAGACACTTTACCTTTTCTTTGAAACTCTATCCTTCCCAAGACTAATGTTTCGTTTAGATCTAGTCGCCCTCTCACTTCTAACTCCAACCTTACTCCTATTTGACCTATATGTTCTCTCCTTTGCACTTTATCATCTTTTCTAAACCCCCTTTCTTGTAAGGAGTTGGAACTCTCATTTCGGTTGCAATCTACATTGGGAGTTAGGCTCCATTCTCCAAAGAGGGGCACTACTATATGGTGGAGCCTAGCAATTCATTCATTAAGAACAAACCCCTTTTACAAGGTATCTTCTTCATGTGTAGTCTCTAGGTTGAGTTACTTCATAGATGGGTGTGGGTGCCCCTTAATAAGTTCTCACAGGGGGAACTACTTGTTCCATTTAGCTCGCAACCTACCACCCAACAAAGATGAACCTCGATTTGAAGCGGTTCAACATGAGGGCTCGAATTGGGAAGGAGACCATCACACAAAGAACCACACATGACACTATTTATGCCTTAAAATAGTGGCCTACGTCTTTAGGAAGATGTAGATCACTTAGATATACTATTTGAGATGGTGGATTATAGGAGGAGATGGTGAGATCAAACTTGGTCTAGTCAACTACCCAAGATCAAGGATGGAAAAGGAGAGTCAATGCTGTGGAGGATATCATTCAATGCACGCGTCTCCTCCTCCCCCTTATAGGAGCTTATTAACCCGATATATAGGGCCCCTACTTGCCTATAGGTGAGGAGTCAAAGTGGCTTGGTCCTTTGAGATGGTCTAGTTGGACTAACTATTATGAGGGCCATTATGGATGCCATTATGCTACTATCTTGTTAGACACCTTTTTATCAATTGGTACAGTGTTAGAGCTTTGAGCCCTTTTCAAGCCATCTAATTATCTAATTAGTAAATGAATTAAATGTGTCATCTCCATTCATTTCAATAAATATGTATTGTTGGTTCCTCTTGTGCTTTTACGGTTACTTACACAAAGGCCTTATCACCTGAGTAAGGATAGGAGATCAACTATCCAAAATAGTTATGGATAGGAGATATAAGATATAGATATGCACATGGTCACAATCTCTAACTCATTGTCTTAGTCATACTTCCTAGTCTTGGAAGAGACGAAGATCTTTCATGTTGTTCATGTGAGATTGATATCTGACTAAATTCCATTATTGTCACATGAGCATAATCAGAGAAGTCAGTTAATATAAGTAAGATTGCAAAAGTCCTCTTTTGATTACTAATCTTAAAGAAAGGGGCACATGTCCTTATACCTGAGATAAGAATCCAAGTCAATATGTAGGCTATGTAGATTTGTCAATCCAATGGCTAATGGTTTACAAAATGTGAGGGTAGTATGTTTGGAATCCAGCTTGCATAATCCAATATAGGAAGCTGATGTCTTCTCAAGATGGGATTCACATAGCTCCAACAGTTGGAGTTGAGTTTGAGAGCTATTGTTATGGCTTTGAAGGTCCAATTCCACTCCTGATCATTTCAATAGATAGATTGTAATAGGAATGAAAAAACTAGCATAACTTGATGAAATTATCTACTATTCTTCCATCCAAAGTAGGATGAGTAAGATAGACGGATTAGTTTTAGAAGGGGCCACAGTAGGATAAGATCCTAAAGCTTGTATTGCTTACATGTGTCATTATGCATGTAGGACATGTAGGATAAAAAGTATATCTTAAGAGTTGGCTATCGCCTTAACAATTTAGTAGCCATCATGCTTCACCAAGGTAGTGTGATGAACACCTAGTGATTTGATTAGGTAAGGGGCTGATTGATAAATTAAATATTACTTATAATCTTTTCAAAAAGAAACTCATAATTGGAAAATTATGAAGTAATGCTCAAATTAATTATCAATGTAGATTTCTCAACTAGACAATTGAGACATGGTTTTTAGAATCAAATAATTAGTAAATGATCTAAGCCCTTGATTTAGGGTGATCGTAATCATAGATGGACTACAACTTACCTAAATGATCTCCCTACATCATAATATTGTAGCTAGCAATGTAGGAGAAATTTAATTATATGTTACAACTAGTTGAAATATATAATTAATGTGCTTAAAGAAGCACCGAAGGCATTTTAGCAAATATCAAAGTGTTGGAATTTTCTTTGATTAGAAAGAGTAGAGAAGGGCATTGGTGGAATTTTAGAGAAATATGATTTCTTTAACAAAATAGGATTTTGCATCTCTATAAAAAAATGAGGTCTTCTACCAATTTTAGGATTTTGCATCAAGGCCCTCCACCCCTCTTAGTTGTCTACTCTTTTAAGAAGAGAAGAGGGCGAGCCCCTCTTCCTCGTCTCTTCTAGTGATCCGCTTCTTGAAAAAAATGCATCCCGTTGCATGAAGATCATTTTCCTCGTGCATCTCCAATGTTGCCCTCATCAACAAACCTAGAGTTGCCTCTTGCATTGGTGACTTCAAGTAGACATGTGAAATTGCTTCTATGCACCGTCACATTCTTGTGATAGTCAATTATGGAGGTATCCTTAACTTGTGCAATTGAAAATTGTTGGTGTGTTTCTTATCTAAACCAATCAATGACTTTAGGATCATGTTTTCATGTTTTTAAGAAGTTTTAAAATGAAACCCTCACTTTTGTAATGCACCACTTCCTTCATATAGTTCTTTGACAGTAAGAGAAGGGTGCTTTCGAGTAAGGTACTGCCTTACCTTTTACACCTTTCATTAGTTTAGCATCGAACTAGGCCTTGCTATGTCTAAACCTATGATGAGCATACATATGAATAGCCAAAAATGTCTATTAATGCATGTTCTTAGTATCATATAAGCATCATGCATTGTAAATATTGCATAACATGCATCATCATGCATTTAGGTTAAATTGTATAAATTATATAGTAATTTCTTCTTCTTGGTGGCCAAGGATAGGGCGAAATTTAATCAGGGCCACGAATTGAAGATCCAACCGTACGGATTTGATCAGGGTAACGATCGGAGTTTAACAACTTTAAGATCGCCCTGATCGGACTTCCGTAACATTAGATATAATTCGAGGAAAATCAAAGATCAAGGGCTAACATGGTGTAAATCTACACTTTAGATGACCAATCCAACCATACGAATGGGTTCAGATCGATGATCGTAGCTCAACAGCGCAAAAATCGATCCAATCCGACATCCGTGGCACCATCTGCAACACATAGAAGATGGACGGCCAAGATGGCACCATGTGGCACCATCTCAGCCACCCAAGGTCAACTACGAGACTCACTTTCCACCTGCTCAAGCAAATCCCAATCGTCGATCGAAGATCCAACGGCTGAGGTTCAATCTCAGCCGCACTTCATAGTGATAAAGAGATTAAATGCTCGAGTGATCTCGACCATTGGATGTTTATCCAACGGTCGTGAGCGCTTGAGTGTTAAATAAAAAGTGTGACAAGGAACGGTTGATAGTGCAGTGGTTAAGAATGTTGCACGCACAGAGGTCGCGCGTTTGAATTGAGCGCAGTGCCCCTCTTCTTCGCATGCGAGAGTGAAATCAAGTCGCCCAATCAAGCGCCAACAGCTCTGATGGATCAATTGGCCACACGTGCAAGATGATGCCTGATCCCACACCAGATCTCACGCATAGGAGGCGTGATTTGTAAAGGTGCGAGATTGCACGTTCTAGGCCGTTGATTCCTCATCAGACGGCTGAGAGAGCACAGACGTGCGCGAGCATTGTTGAGCGTGGGAGAGGCACGTGCCCACGAGCTAAGGCCACATTCAAGGTCTTTAGTGATGCTTAAATCCATCACTAAAGGCCCTTACATTAATGTTTTCAACTTGAAATGACCTTTTTGCCCTTAACCTCTACACCTATAAAAAGGCCTACGCTCCCCACATTTCATTCATCCCTTCACCTCTCTCCCTCTCCAAGCTCTAAAGAAGCTTGTCCCAAACCTGGGATGCTCCTCTAGAGTTAAAATCAAAGTTTTCTCGCCCCCATTCCGGAAGTGGATCCTGAGACGATGATGCCCTGCCTCGCCCCCGATTCTTCCCGCTTCATTCTCCATCTTCTGTCGTCGCCCTCCATCTTCCAGGTGTCGCCCCGTCCGGCCCGTCCTCCAAGCAGCTGTCGAGGAGGATAACTTCTCACCTCCTTTCTCTTTATTGTTTTTTAGAGTAGATTTTACTGCTTTCTTGTTGTAATATTTTTCGCTTTCTAGCTATAATATTTCCCACTTTCTAGTTGTAAAAACATTATCCATATTATTAAGTGTTTATTCTCTCTCTCTGTTTCTCTCTCTCTCTTATTGTTAATATCGAATTCATTGTGATTATCTCACTTTCTAAACAAAAACAACAAAAAAATAATAATCATGGATTTCAAAGTGACGTAGCCTTCCTGTGTTCAACGTGGAATTCTTCTCGAGTTTCGGTAAAATTTATTTGTTAACGAATTTCTTCGCAAATCACACTACAACGATGGGTTTTCAAAACTCAACTTCCGTTTGCGACAATTTTCCGATTCAACATTTTGGCACCGTTGCCGGGGAGGCAACGAATCTCGATTTTCTTTCCGCATTTCATGCACTTAATTATTTTCTAACTTGCTTTTATTTCTCTTCTATTGTTTTGCAGGTACCTCAACAGGGAATCTTCAAGCGGTAGAAAGGAGTAAAGTGCAGTTGAAGACAACTGTAAGTGTTCCCCATTCTTCCGCCCTTCATAGATTTCATTCCACAACCCTAATTCAAGCCTTAATTAACCTAGGTGTTCACATAAACCCTAGGATTAGTTTGGATGCTTTGATTTTCACCACCACTCATCTCACCCTCGTAAAAAAAAAGACAAACAAACAAAAAGATACTTCTTGTGGGACAAATTAACATACACATTACATACACCCACATTCGAGGCACATAACCTAACTTGATTTTTATCTACTCAACTAGGATTCCAACCAGTGGAACCGTTACACACACCCAAACACATAATCGAGTAGAAATCAGAATAGGCATCCACTTGTGTGCCTAACTCAGTGGTGCATTAAGGCCAATTGTTTGAGTTGTTTGAGCTGCACTACTCCATCTAAAATCAACACATCAAGTAGCTTCCCCTTAGGGTTTACAATTTAGGTCAATATTAGGCACTCCACTTTACTTTTGATTTCAAAAGGAAACTATCTTCACCCGTGTTTTGAAAATCTGGTTTGCCTCTTGAACTTGATTTAATTTACCTAATTCTAAACCCTAAAAGCTACTTAAGTAAGATTTGAACCTTAAAATCCACTCATCCAAATAATCTTGCTTGAAAACCTTGGTTGTGCATGCACTCACACATATTCAATAATCATTAAGGGCACAACCCATTTTAAGGGTCCATCACATTCCATAAGCACTACAATCCTAAACCTAGGTTAAAATTGATTACACGTTGGCCTTAAAGATTGATTCGCTCTTCAAGGCCCAGATTGAGATTGTTCACGATTAACCTGCTTGTACTAGCCAATCTAATGTCTAGCTAAGGGAGTAGCATCAAACGACTATGGTTGGGGGGTACATTAAGAACCAGAGGCGCAAGCCGAAGGAATAATCTTCTCCCCAGCCTCTCCTTCTAAATGGTTGGATTGACTGGATACAAGTAGAGTAAATCGTCTATAATCTTATGACGGATTTTGAGAGTCTGTAGATCCTTAAGCTATCCAACTTAAGGATAGGCTTGTTTTGTTGTGCTGCAGGGTTCTTATCCCCAGTCCTTTCGACCTCTTCCTAGTTTATGCTTGGAAGGAGGTCATTGAATCCCCAATTAGAAGGACCATTAGATCATTCTAGGAGGCATAGATTGAATTTTAGCCAAATTGATCCCATGGCCGATCAACAACCTCCTCTGCCTCAGAATCAACAAGAGATGTTTCAAAGGTAGCTGGAACAAATGCAGATGCAAAAATGGTTCCAGAGAATGCAGGGTGCTCAGCTCTTAAAGGATTTTTATGATCCTTCATATTATAGGGAATGTCCCGGTGTTCAGATTCCAGTTGAAGACATTGAAATCAAGCCCCAGGTGTTAAGCCTAATCAAACATTTTCATGGGCTTGACTCTGAAGACCCGTTTCAGCATTTGGAGGACTTAACCACTTTGGTCCAGACCACCAAATCACGAAACATGAATGAAGAGCAAATGATCATGAGGCTCTTTCCCCACTCTCTTAGGGATAAGGCTGCTCATTGGTACAGGACCATAGGAAGGCCGATAGCAACTTGGAACAATCTTAAATCGACTTTCTTAAAGAAATTCTTTCCAGTTGGGCGTACCAATGCACTGAGGCGGGTGATTGCTACTTTTGCCCAGCGGCCAGGGGAGCAGGTTCATGTTGCCTGGGAGCGATTCCGGACTTATTGCAGAAGTGTCCACACCAAAAGGTGTCGAAATGGCAACTCGTGCAGATCTTTTACCACGGGTTGACTGAGCAACTCAGAAATCATGTGGACGCTTCTTGCGGAGGCAATTTCCTCAATAAAGACGCAGATAGTGCGCATGATTTTTTTGAGGAAATGAGTAAAAAGTTCAATCAATCATGCCTCCATTGGTACCTTTAACCGGTCCCAACAACCCAGATCGAATGTTAATGAGGTCCATGACTCTCATTCATTCGATATGGAGCTGATTTGTAATAATTTAGATAAGGTGGACCTGGTTACCAAAAAGATGGAAGAGTGGATGGTTAGAAACTCTGTGAATTTAGGATTCCATTCTTCGCGAGCTCCTTCTGGACAGGAGTTCGTGAATCAACTGAATGCGGCTCAACCTGTGAGCCAGCATTACTCGGAACCCCACGGGTTCCAAACTAGGGCCTTTGATCCCAGTTTCTCTGATCCCCCTCTTTCTTTCTCTCCATCCTCGCCCTATGAGGATGTCTATGTTGTAGAGGAGAACGTTAGGTCCAACCCATATTCTAATGCTTATAATCCAAGTTGAAGGAACCACCCTAACTTCTCCTGGAAACATCCGGGGCAGTAAATCCAATTCCGACCCAGCAACTATGCTCCACAAAGACCAATGGGTCAGGGTCATGTTTTTACTCAGCTGCCCCCGAATCAAGTCAATCAGTCAATTTGGAATGCTCCTCAACCTGTAGGGCGGGCTGATTTGAACCATCAGATGGTAGAGATGCAAGGATCTACGCTCCAACTCATGCAACAAATGAAAACCTCACTGGACAACTTGCAAATCGGGCTCATTGCTAACACTCGTCAGCCCGTATCTTTTCCATCTCAACCCGTACCCAATCCGCGCAACATACAGAATCCAAGCAATCAAGCCCAAGGGTATGGGAATCAGAGGGACCCACACGCACATGCTCAGGTGGTTGAGCAGGGTCTTCCTCCTCTACTTCATCAAATTTGAGGTTTTTGGCTAATCAAGCCTCTCCAATCTTTCCTAACCCTCCCCAACACCCAAACCTGTACGCATCTACCAACTCCGTTACTTTAAGGAGTGGAAGGCAAACCTAGGACCCACACCTACCCTGCTCTAGTCAAGAAAATCCTGGTGAGTCTGAGGAAAGAAAGGAGAATTCTGAAGAAGAAATCAAGGCTCAAGAACCTAATTCTGAAGATTTGACTCATGTTCCTTTTCCTGAGGCCATGATTAAACCTAGGAAGAAGAAGCCTATTGATAGTAACGAGGAGCTCTTGAATATATTCAAGAATGTTGAAATCAATATCCCCCTCCTCGATGCTATCAAACACATAGCAGCTTATGCTAAATTCTTAAAGGATTTATGCACCCAGAAGCGTAAGCCGAGGGAATATGTTCCGAGGAAGGTGATACTCTCTGAGCAAGCTAGTTCGGTTATCCTGCATCACCTTCCTCCGAAAAATAGAGATCTAGGTGCCCCTTTGATTTCATATGTTATCGAAGATTACACCTTTGATAGGGCACTCCTGGATCTAGGTGCACCCATTAACCTAATTCCGACTTCTCTTTACGAGAAGTTTGGATTAGGTGAACTTTGGTCGACCTTAGTAACGCTGTAGTTAGCAGACTATTCGGTCACAAATCCAAGAGGCGCTATTGAGGACATTATTGTCAAGGTTAAGGACTTCTATTTTCCTGTAGATTTCCTTGTCCTTGACATGAATGTACCTAAGAATTTGAGTAACATACCCATCATTCTGGGGCGTTCATTCCTAGCTACCACTAAGGCCAATATCAACTGTGAGAGCGGTAACATGGAAATCGCCTTTAGGGATTGGAAACTGAAATTGGATATTTTCAAGGTGATTAATAAATTTGAGGATTGTGGATTTATAGAGGAAGATAACTTTAATATTGAGACATGTATGGTTGTTTCTGCAATTGAAAGTTCCTCCTGTCTTGATGAATCTAACATGCAACCCTCTGTGGCAAACCCGCCACATTCTAAAGAGATTATTGATTTTGTTCACTTTCAACCTCTTCCTCTTAATGAATCTTCATCAGCATCATCCTTACCTTCCATCTTAGACCCGCCCCAACTTGAATTGAAACCATTGCCTGAGAGTTTGAAATATCAGTTTTTAGGACCTAAAATGATGCTCCATGTGATTATCAGTGCTAGATTGACTAAGGAGTAGGAGATTAAACTGATCAAGGTCCTAAAAGAACACAAAGAGGCAATTGGTTCGACCATCCATGACCTTAGGGGGATTGAGTCATCTTATTGCAATCACAGAATTTTCAGGGAAGATGGATCCCGCCCTTCTTGCCAAATGCAGAGGAGACTAAACCCTAGAGAAGTGGTCAAGAAAAAAATAATTAAGTGGCATGATGCAGGAATCATTTATATGATCTCAGATAGTTCTTGAGTAAGTCCCGTGCAAATTGTTCCCAGGCAAGTTGGGATTACCGTTGTCACTAACAAGAAAGGAGAATCTGTCACGACTCATTCATCTTCCTCCTGGAAGGTCTGTATCAATTACAGGAAATTGAACACAGACACCAAAAAGGATCATTTTCCTCTGCCCTTCATCAACCAGATCCTTGAAAGATTAGCTAGGTAAAAGTACTTATGTTTCCTAGACGGTTACCCAGGATACAATCAAGTCCATATCCATCCCGAGGATCAGGAGACTTTCACCTGTCCCTACAGAAACTTTGCTTTCTGTAGAATGCCATTCGGCTTATGCAATACACCTGCAACTTTTCAAAGGTGTATGCTAGCCATATTCTTTGACATGGTGGGAGAGTTTATGGAAGTCTTCATGGATGATTTCTCTATTTTCGCGTTTGATTCTTGCATGGCTAATCTCAAATTGATCCTTAAAGATGCATCAAAACAAGATTGGTCCTTAGCTAGGAAAAGAGCCATTTCATGACACAAGAACATATCGTCTTGGGTCATGTAATCTCTGAACGGAGAATTGAAGTTGACAAGGATATGGTTGATGATATTTCTAAACTTCCTCCTCCCACATCTGTCAAACAAATTTGCTCATTCCTCGGTCATGTGGGATTCTATCGGAGGTTCATCAAGGACTTCTCCTAGGTTGCTCTCCCTCTAAGCAACCTTCTTGCCAAAGATACAGCATTTGAATTCGACGAATCATGCTGCAAGGCATTTGATTTTCTTAAAATGGCAGTCACTTGTGCTCCAGTGCTGCAACCACCGGTCTGGACAGCCCCATTTGAGATCATGATCGAAGCTTCTGATTATGCAGTCGGGGCTGTTTTAGGTCAAAAGATCGACAGAAAGCCCTCTATCATCTACTACGCTAGCAAAACTCTGGACGAGGCCTAGAGGAATTATACCATTACTGAGGAGTTGCTAGCTATAGTATTTGCTTTGGAGAAATTCAGAGCTTATCTCTTAGGGTCTCACGTCATAATTTACACCGATCACTGGACCTTGAGACATCTCTTGGCCAAAAAGGATGCCAAACCCTAGCTCATTCGATGGATTCTTCTGCTTCAAGAATTCAATCTTGAAATCAAAGATAAATTCAGGGCATAGAATGTGGTGGCGGATCATCTTTCGAGACTTCTAAGTGATTCTCCTCGTACGGATATTCCGATTGCTGATACTTTTTCGAACGAGACTATTCTTGCAGTGTCAGGTGTCCAAACCCCATGGTTTGCAAACATAGTAAACTATTTTGTCGTTGGTCAAATCCCTCAGGATTGGATTAAGAAACAATGAGATAGACTCAAATCTAAGTCCAAATATTACTTCTAGGAGGACCCTAAACTGTACCACATCGGCTCTGATCAGATTATTCACCGATGTGTTCCGGAGAATGAATTCCAAAGTATTCTTGAGTTCTGCCATGCATCTGCATGTGGTGGACATTTCTCCGTGAAAAAGACGGCTGTAAAAATATTGCAATCTGGATTCTATTGGCCGTCTTTATTCAAGGATGCCCAGGAATTCTCGAGGTTGTGTTCCCAATCCAGGCACTTGGGAGCTTAACCAAGAAAGATATGATGCCTTTAAACCCAATCCTTCCCGTTGAAATCTTCGACATTTGGGGCATCGATTTCATGGGACCCTTCCTCCCTTCATTCGGACACCAGTACATTCTTGTTGCTGTTGATTACATGTCCAAGTGGATTGAGGCTATTCCCACCCAAACCAATGACCACAAAGTGGTCATCGATTTTGTCAAAAAGAACATCTTCAGTTGGTTTAGGATTCCGAGGGCTATCATTAGCAATGATGGTACTCACTTCACAAATGCTCAATTCCGTAGTTTACTAGCAAAATACGGGGTAAATCACAGAATCTCCACACCTTACCACCCTCAGACAAACGAACAGGCCAAGATCTCCAATCGGAAGATCAAGAACATCTTGCAGAAGACGGTTAAGCCTGATCGAAAAGATTATACTCAAAAGCTTGAGGATGCTCTTTGGGCCTACCGTATGGCGTACAAAATGCCTATCGACATGTCACCATTTCATCTAGTGTATGGAAAGGCGTGCCATTTACCAGTAGATATTGAACATCGGCCATTTTGGGCAATCAAGCAGTGCAACTTGGATTTGAGTTTAGCCGAAAAGACCAGGAATCTCCAACTATTAGAGTTGGAGGAGCTTAGAAATGATGCGTACGAGAATTCCAAGATCTATAAGACTCGGACCAAAGCTCTTCATGACCAACTGATTTCTCGCAAGAGCTTTGAGCCGAACTAGAAGGTCTGGCTCTTTAATTCTCCACTTAAGCTCTTTCCCGACAAGCTTAGGTCAAAGTCGGACGGCCCATTCATCATCGATCGAATATTTCCCAATGGAGCTGTTGAGATCTCTCACCCAAAGACGGGTAATTCTTTTAAGGTCAACGGACAATGTCTGAAACCTTATGTTGACCGTGTTATTCCAGAACCCATCTACGATAAGGTTGCTTTAACCTTAATGTGACTTCTTTGGCTGGACTTCACCTAGCTAATGGCATTAAACTCAACACTTGTACAATCTGACTCAGAGATGACTCGAGCATCATGGAATACAGGTGATATTTTCTTCATTCTACCCTACTTCTTATGCATTTTATTTTCAATGACATTGCATCAACTAGGCATGGGGGTGGATTCATTTCTGAATCATTTTGTCAGCTCTGTGGAATTCTTGTAAATTCTACTAATTATTCTCTCTCTAAAAAAAAAATTAAATCAGGAAAGAATAATTGGGCATTTGGACTTTTCAACCTTAGGGAATAATACAATAGGATCTGAACACTTAGACCCTTCAGGTCTTCGGGTTTAATTAGCCCAGGTGTCCACTAAAATGTGGATTTATTTATCGAGTTCTCTCCATTCTGAATTTACTTCAATTTGGCTAAATAAGTTGGGGTGATAAGTACATGACTTATCAACCCGCCCTCTGATTTGAGAGGATTTTAAGCCTAAGCATTTACACACTATTTGCACCGACTTGCTTTTTGACAGTTTTAATGAAAATTGGGTAGCTAATGAACCTTCTAAGGTGGTATGGCTGGCAAGTTATCGTGGGTCATAGCCCATTGGTAGGTTTCCCAGATCCCAGCTCAAGAAATGCATGTATAATTCCAAAACACTTAGGAAGAAGCGGAGAAGTAGAATAAGCCAAGGAAATATACACTGGGTTTACCCTTGTGTTGACCCCATAAAATAATAGGGAGAAAGCTACCGGTCAAATAGATACACCTTTAGGCAGAATTTCTTTCCAAGGTCACCTAGGGGAGTAGAAACCCAAAGTCCATTCTAATCGCCGATCAGTGAGTCTATTACATTTCACAGATAAAGATGCTTAGAACTTAGGGTTCTCTTTAAGTCCTAGGTGGGTTGAGTAGTCATAGAAAGCTGCTCCGAAACCCTAAACTCAAAAATTAAAAAGAAAAAAAGAAAAGAATAAAAGAAGAAAAAGTCCATTCTTTGAATAAGGAGAGGGCTTGAAGCGGTATGCATTTTGGCAAATACCCAGGCACTGTTATGTCTTTGTAATTCAGGTCCTTAGTAAAAATCTCCTAGTGTTAAAGAATAACTTTTGCCTAAGAAATCCGACCTAATTCTTTTATAAATAGCATATAGTTTTTGCTAGGGACTAGCAAAAGATAGGCATGGGGGTGTGATGAGCATACATCTGAATAGCCAAAAATGTCTATTAATGCATGCTCTTAGTATCATATAAGCATCATGCATCATTAAACATGCATTCTTAGTTCATAACTTACAACATTAAATACATGCTTCAACAAAAGTAATGGAAAGCTTAAAAGAGAGAGAGAGAGAGAGTGGAGAGCGACGAGGCAGCCACGGCGGTGGAGGAGGCTCCGTCGGTGGCTCATCGTCTCCGGCGATTACAAGAGTGCCTAAAGCTAGCTAAGAGAGGAGTGGAGTAGTTGCAAGGGGGAGTGAATGCTTTGAATGGTGGTTGGAGGGGATTTAAATAGAGTTGAGGGCTTCCTAAAAGAAGAAGGGGCTTTAGCGACATCCAGAGCGTCGCTAAAATCGCTTCCAAAAGCGTCGGTGAAGCCCTCTCCCTGTCGGTCAGCCGCCCGCCCCGTTCCTTCTCCTCGCGCGATCCATGGCCGCTGAACGAGAGCAGTCTGATCTAAGATCGGATGGCTAAGAGTCTTCCTCGCCCGTGCTGAGATCGCGCCTCGGGCGCGCGTGTGTGCGTGTCTCCGCCCGGCGTGCACACGCGCGTGGGTGCTCGAGAGCTGCGGTCGCGCCGCGTGGCGAGATCTTGGCCGCCCGCTGCTGATCTGGCGGCCCAATTTCTTCCCGCCCTTCTCTCGCCTTCAAATTCCACCCCGCGCAGCTCGAACGCGCGTCGCGTGGATGCGGGCGTGCGCGCTAACTGTTGCGCCACGACCCCGCTTTTGTCGCGGTGACCGCTGGCGGGCGCGCAGATCTCAGCCGTTCGATCAAATATTGATGGTCGAGATTTGTCCTCGGCTGGCTGAAGGCGTGCGTGCGGTGGGGGCGGAGCTGACGTGGCACAATCTGGGCCGTCGATCTCCAGATCAACGGTCAGAACTTCTTGGGCACATTGTAGGAGCTCCGGATGTCGGATTTGGCCGATCTTGAGTCCGTTGGACTCCGTTCGTCATTCTGAATCCATCCGTACGGTCTGATTGCTCATCTGAGGCCTGCTTTGACAAATGCTTACACAAATGGCCATTAATACAGTTTATAAGCAATCTTGGTACATGATGCATGTAATGCTCCTATTCTACTTATGTTGTGCCTTTTATTCTAAAGATGGGCCATATTCAACATAATTATTACCCCCTTGTGTGGTGTTATCATACCCCCATGCTTACTCCTTGCTAGTCCCTAGCAAGGTTTATTCTAGCCTTTATTTCCTTGGAGAATTCAAGAAGTAATTGCTTAGGCACTTCGTTACTTGTCAATAAGAGGAAATACACACAGATCTTAATCTACAAAGGCTAAGTAGAGCCCGGGTGTCTGCCAAAATACAAATCGCCCGAATCCTTACTTTAATGTATATATAACTATACATACGTATATATTTTTTAAGAATTTTTTTCGGAATTCAGTGTGGGTTGGTAACTTTTTACGGCTACCCAACCCACCCAAAACTCGGTCAAAACCCTAAGTGCTAAGCATCTTGGTGTGAATGTTGTGATAGACTCACTTAACGGTAATTGAGACAGACTTCAAGTTTCTACGCCTCTAGGTGACCGGAAAAGGAAACAAATTTGCCTAAAGGTGTATTTGTTCGATTGGTAGCTTTCTCCCTACATTTGTTTTAATTGGGGTCAACACAAGGAATTTTCCAGTGTATATCTCCCCAGCTTGTACTACTTCCCCGCTTCTTCCTTAGGTGTCTTGGTCTTTTTTGTGCAATTATTGAGCTAGGCCCTGGACAACCGACCAATAGGCTGTTACCCACGATCACTTGCTAGCCATACTTGTGCGGTGAAGTGTGGTTTATTTTCTTTTCTTCTTGTTCCCCTTTTTTTTTTTTGTAGGTGGCTTCCCTAATCTCAAATGTACCTAAAGGCAACGAAAAAGAAATGGCCTATGGCTGGATTCTGGACAACCTGCCAATGGGCTGTTACCCATGACAACTTGCCAACCATACCACCCTAGAGAGTTCATTAGCTACCCAATTTCTATCAAAATCTTCGAGAAGTGAGTCTGTGCAAAAATGTGTGCAGATGCTTAGACTCAAAGTTTTCCTGAGTTAGAGGGTGAGTTGATAAGTCGTATACTTATTACCTTATTTAGTAGGTGAATTAGAATAGCTTAAGGTTGCAAGGATTCACCGCTAAATCCATATTTTAACGGACACCAGGGCTGATTAAGCCTGAAGGCCTGAAAAGTCTAAGTGTTTAAGTTCTTTCTGTATTATTTCCTACTATTGACAAGTTTCTAATGCCTAAGTTTTCTTCCTAAATTCAATTTTTTTTAATTAATTTATTCATTCATACTGATTAATTGAGCTCAGGATTATGCAATTTACCACCCCCCCATGATTAAGTTGGACAATCTCCTCATTGGCAGATACATGATGCAAAAGGGTTCAAAAAGATAGTACCTGAGTGACGTAAACTACCAGATCAGTCTGAATCCTCTGGGTTGCCTCCCAGGAAGCGCTGAGTTTAACGCCTCCAGCTGGGCGGTGCTCGGTGTCAACCCTCAACGAGGGTGACAATTTCCTTGGGGGGTACCTGGTCCAGGAAATGCTTCAATCTTTGACCATTAACTGTAAAAGTGTGCCCAGTGTTAAGATCAGCGATTTCAACCGCCCCATTAGAATAGGGCTTAACCACCTGAAATGGTCATGTCCATTTGGACCTGAGTTTCCATGGGAAGAGTTTTAGGCGTGCATCAAACAGCCAAACTTGCTGGTTAGGCTCAAAGGTTTTTCTATGAATGAGTCGGTCGTGGACGACTTTCATTTTCTCCTTATACAGTCGACTATTGTCAAAGGCGTCCCAACAGATTTCTTCGAGCTCAGATAATTGCAGCGTCCTCTGCGCACCGGCTAACTGGGGATCCATGTTACACTACTTGACAGCCTAGTAAGCCCGGTGTTCCAATTCGACAGGAAGATGGCAGGCCTTGTCGAAGACCAGGCGATAAGGCGACATGCCTATCGGGGTCTTGAAAGCGGTCCTGTATGCCCACAGGGTATCATCAAGTCTTGTGGACCAGTCTTTCCTGTCAGGTCTCACAGTCTTTTGTAAAATGTTCTTGATTTGTCTACTGGAGACCTCAGTCTGCCCATTTGTTTGTGGATGATACGGGGTGGCAATGCGGTGGTTTACCTCGTATTTTCTAAGTAGGGCACGGAATTTGGAATGGATAAAATGGCTTCCACCATCACTGATCATGGCCTTGGGTATTCCAAATCGGGAAAAGATGTTTTCTTCACAAAGTCCATGACAGTCTTGTGATCGCATCGTCGGGTGGCGACGGCTTCAATCCATTTGGAAACATAGTCTACTGAGACCAGGATGTACTCGAAGCCGTTGGATGGTGGAAAGGGGCCCATAAAATCGATACCCCAAACGTCGAAGATTTCGACAATCAAAATGGGCTGAAGGGGCATCATATCTTTCTTGGTCATGGTCCCCAGTGTTTGGCAGCGTGAGCAAGTTTTGGCAAAGATGTGTGCATCCTTAAATAGGGACGGCTAGTAAAATCCAGACTGCAACACTTTTGCAGCTATTTTCTTTCCAGAGAAGTGGCCGCCACATGCTTAGTCATGACAAAAGGAAAGCACACTCTAAACTTCATCTTTAGGGATACACCTTCTGATGATCTGATTAGCACAGAGGCGAAACAGCATGGGATCATCCCAGAAATAGTGCTTGGCCTCAGCCAAGAACCTGTCCCGTTGCTGTCTAGACCAGCTGTACGGGGTTTGTCCTATAACCAGGTAATTGACGTAGTCAGCATACCATGGCATTTTCTTGTCTTGCACAGCTAGGATGTGTTCATCAGGGAAGGTATCAGATAGAGGTAGGGAGGGTCCAATGTGGTCTGGATGAAGTCTCGACAAGTGGTCAGCCACCACATTTTTCGATCCGACCTTGTCTCGGATTTCTAGGTCAAATTCCTGCAAAAGCAAGATCCATCTGATGAGCCTGGGCTTTGCGTCCTTTTTGGCCAACAGGTGCCGGATGGCTGAATGGTCAGTGTAAATAGTCACGTGGGATCCCTGCAAGTATGAGCGAAATTTTTCAAGTCAAAATACTACAGCGAGCAACTCTTTCTCTGTGACGGTATAATTACGTTGGGCCTCGTCTAATGTTTTGCTCGCGTAGTAGATCACCACGGGCTTCTTGTCTTGCCTTTGTCCCAGGACAGCGCCTATAGCAAAATCTGATGCATCACACATAATCTCAAAGTCCTGGGACTAGTCTAGGGGTTGAAGTACAGGTGCGGTGGAGACTAAGTCCTGGAGAGTGTGATAAGCATGGATGCAATCAGGAGACATGTGGAATATGGCGTCATTGGCTAGAAGGTCGGTCAAGGGTTTGGAAAGCTTGGAAAAGTCTTTGATGAACCTTCGGTAGAAGCCAACATGTCTTAGGAAGGAGCAAATCTGCCGGACCGAACTAGGTGGAGGAAGTTTGGAAATTAAATCAACCTTAGCTCGATCTACCTCGATACCCCTATGCGAGACGATGTGACCGAGGACAATTCCTTCTTGAACCATAAAATGGTTCTTTTCCCAACTTAACACCAAGTTAACCTTGATACATCGTTTCAGGATTTTCTCCAAGTTGCTCAGACAATGGTAAAATGAATTCTCGAATACAGAGAAATCATCCATAAAGACCTCCAAGTATTCACCCACCATTTCTGAAAAAATGGCTAGCATGCAACGCTGGAAGGTCGCAGGTGCGTTGCATAACCCGAACGGCATTCGACGGAATGCAAACGTGCCATACGGGCAAGTGAATGTGGTCTTTTCCTGATCTTCTGGAGCAATTGCGACTTGGTTATATCCTGAATATCCATCCAGGAAGCAAAAATACTTCTGCCCTGCCAATCTTTCAAGGATTTGGTCAATGAATGGCAAGGGGAAGTGGTCCTTCTTAGTGGCTTCATTAAGCTTCCTATAATCAATACACACCCGCCATGCGGTAGTGGTGCGGGTGGGGATGGATTCGCCATGATCATTGGTGACAACGGTGAGCCCAGCTTTCTTTGGAACCACTTGAGTGGGGCTCACCCAGGGGCTATCGGAGATAGGGTAAATGATGTCGGCGTCAAGCCACTTGACGATTTCTTTTTTAACGACCTCCCGCATGTTAGGGTTTAAACATCTCTGCATCTAGCGGGAAGGTCGGGCCCCGTCTTCCAGGTAAATCTTGTGGGTGCAATAGGTGGGGCTAATTCCTCTTAAATCCGAAATGGTCCAACCAATGGCGGCCCGATGTTCTGAAAGGGTCGCAGTCAACCTGAGTTCCTGATCCTTGGTTAGATGAGAATTAATAATCACTGGGAAGGTCTGGTCAGGTCCCAAGAAGACGTACTTGAGATTCTCGGGCAATGGTTTAAGTTCAGGTGCGGGTGGGACCACAGTCGATGGGAAGGGAAAGGGTGGTAGTTGATCAACATCGATCTCTTCAAATGGTGTCATGTGATGATACTCAGCCTTACAGAGGTCCACGGGTAATGATGGTGATGGGTCAGAACTACGGGTTTGGTGGTCTGAGACAGAACTAAGGGTGAGGCATTCCTCGATTAAAGTTTCCACGGGATCATGTTCCTCAATGTAATCGCAATCAAAAGACTTTGTCGCCCGGAAGATATCCAATTGCATTTTCCTGTCCCCGAAGGCGACTTCCATACATCCCGTGTCGCAATCAATGTTTGCTTTAGCCGTAGCTAAGAAAGGTCTGCCTAAAATTATGGATGCGTTCTGTAATTTTTCAGGGACTTCCATGTTGAGCACCAAAAAGTCGACCGAGAAATAGAAGTCCTTGACCCGTACAATTACGTCCTCGACAACCCCCTTCGGGGTTTTCACAGATCTATTAGCCAGCTGGATGGTGACAGGGGTTGGTGTCAGCTCCCCAAAACCAAATTGGTGGTACAGGGTTGTTGGAATTAGATTGATAGAAGCACCTAGATCCAGGAGCGCTCTATCAAACGTCATGTCCCCGATATTGCAGGAAATCAGGGGTGCTCCTGGGTCAGTTCGCTTGAGTGGAAGGTTGCTTGATATCACGGAACTTGCTTGCTCAGAAAGTATAACCTTCCTAGGTTCTTGCGGTCTCGGCTTACGCTTGGGTGTACAGGCATCCTTTAAAAACTTGACGCAAGTAGGCATGTGTTTGACGGCTTCTAGGAGCAGAATATTAATCTGTACTTGCTTTAAAATTTCCAACAGCTCCTCACTTTCCACAATATTCTTCTTTTTCTTGATTGTTTCCAAGGCCTCAGGGTAGGGTGTCTGAATGTGGATTGGTTCCATGTCTGGGTCCTTGGTTGGTGCCTCTTCCGAGTCAGGTATTTCAACAGGTAAAGTCTCGGGGAGAGTCGGCCATTTGGGATCCTGGGTTTTGGTGCTGCTTCTCAAAGTCACCGCATTCGCAGAGGCATTGGGGCCATGGGGTGATCCTTGAGAAGACGAGGACGAAGAAGCGCCAAACCTAGGAAGTGTTTGCGGGGCTGGCTGGACCATGTGAGCCTGCCCGGGGTTGCTTTGGAACCCTTGCCAATTGGGGCCTCTGTTAATTATATTTCGCTGGTTCGGTTGTGGTTGGGAAGGTAGGGATCCTTGTTGTTTACAGTCCAAGAGTTGGCTTAACTGTCCCTTTACCAAGGCCATTTCCTCCTGATGTTTCTGGTTCATGTCAGCCATCATCTTTATTAGGGTATCCATTTGGTTTTGCGGGGGAGGGGCTGCCCTATTCTGGTTATATTGGGGTCTAACTGGTGGTCCTTGCTGATAGGGGGCAAGTGTGGCTGCTGGTTTGGCCTGGGCTGGTTTTGGAATTGCGGTGGTTTCTGGTTTGTCCAACCAAAGTTGGGGTGGTTACGCCAGTCGGTGTTGTAAGTGTTGGAGAAAGGGTCAGGTTTCGCATATCTTTGGACGACTTGTACATCTTCTAGGATAGCCGATGTTGATGAAGAGGGAAGGGAGTAATCAAGGGTCGAAGGAGCAAAGGTCCCTCCCTGGAACGTGGTCAGGGGTTGTTCCAGGTTCAGTTGGGTGAAGGGCTGGACCAGGTCAACATTATGTGCTCCCTTTGCTAGGGAGAAAGTCTGCAAGGGGTTCCTGATCTGATTCAGTAGCTCATCAATCTTTTTGTCCACCAATTCCACTCGATCCAACTTTTTGGCAATGATGTCCATGTCAACCATTCCAGAATTTGCTTGCACCTCATAAATCCCGCCACGGGGTTGACTGGACCTGTTAAACTGGTTCATGGAGGCATTGTTGAGTGAGTTCTCGCTCATAGACTCAAAGAGCTCAAACGCATTCTCCTCATCTTTGTTTAGGAAGTTTCCCCCGCATGAGGCATCCACGAAGTTCCGTAGGTTGCTATCCAAACCGTAGTAGAAGATATGGGCCAATTGCCACCTTGGAACTTCGTGGTGTGGGCATTTCCTCAAAAGTTCATTAAATCTTTCCCACGCCTCATGAAATTGTTCCCCACCCTGGAGTGTGAAGGTAGTGATAGCTCTTCTGAGGGCATTGGTCTTTCCTATGGGGAAGAATTTCTTTAGAAAAGTATGCCTCAGTTCTTCCCAGATGGTGATGGGTCTACCTAGGGTTCTAAGCCAATGAGAAGCCTTGTCTCTTAATGAGAAAGGGAACATCTTGTTTAGAACAATGTCAAGGCTAATGTTCCTAGGTTTCACCGTTCGTGCTATGCGATCGAGATCCTCTAGGTGTTGAAAGGGGTCCTCATTTGAGCTTCCATGAAAGTGGCTCTGGATCAGACTTAAGACATTCAGTTTTAGCTTAAAATCATCTCCCCCCTCGGCGATCCTAAGGTATGGCTCGACTCTAATAGTAGAAGGGTTATAGAAATCACGGAGGGGTCTTGGCTGGTCCTGAAATGGCGGTAAATCAAGTGGTGGTTTCCCTGGTATGTCGTGGAAAGGTGGTGGTGGTTGTTCTTGTGGGTTCTGTGACCGTTGTATGGCTTGCAAGATGGTGTGGATTTGTTGTTGCTGAAGCCGATGGTTAGCATTGATTTGAGCTTGGATGATGGCCATAGCATTTGGTGGGGGTTGATCCTCAGCCTCATCTACCCTAGGTTCAGTCATGTTTTCAACAGAATTACGTCGCCTAGATTCCTGCCCCAAAACACACAACTCGGGATGTAGTAAGAGCCTCCCGTGCATACACTAGAGAAGAACAGGAGGGGATGCGGAGGGCGACAGATGGGAGAAATGTGTTTCAATCAAGCACCCAAGCCTAGTCCTTATGGTGTATTCCTTAGGAGACCTAGAAATCTCACAAAGGGTGATTAAGTCCGTAAGCACTGGACTCCCCTTCCCAAGGCTAATCTGGCCAGGTTGATTACGAGGGGATTGCAGGGAAGGTTCTTCCTTTGGCTTGCGCCTCCGGTTCCATAGACCCCACAACCGCGGTCGTTTGACACTACCCCGCAGCCTAGTCACTAGATTCTACCAAGGGAATGAAAGCCAAGTGCCTAGCGAACAAAACCTCACCTTTTGAGACTTAACTCAGTCCTGCCTAGGGCACGTCTACTCAGTTTTAAAGGGTTAGGATAGTGCTTGTGCTTAGGGTGATGTGATGAGGCGTTGATTGGGGTGGTGCCTCTTAATTTTCCACTTTCAAAGTGTGTGCTTCTAGCAAAACATGGTTTTCAAGAAAGGATTTGTTAAGATGTGGTGTCTTTTAATGTTTCATCCTTATTTTAGTACTTTTTAGGGTTGACGTGTCTTAATGTTTTCAAACAAGTTTCAGTGGGCACGTCAAGTTCTTCACACAACTTGGTGAAAGTATGTTTCCTTTTCTTTTGTAGAGGCTCTAAAACCCTAGTGTACTCATCCTAATGATCATGCAGCTTCTATTAGATGAGTCAGTTTTAGGGTTGAGTGGTGCGGCCCAGGTCAACTCACGGTGGCTTCACAAACACCACTCAAGAAAAAGAAAAGAACACTCTAAGAATTTATTCAGAATGTTAGAGTGTACATTTTTTTGTGGGGTGATGTGTTAAGGATGTGGGTCAAGCAATCATACACCACACCAATTTTTTTCAGTTTTTACAAATTTTTTTAGCCTTTTCACGCAAGCAAACAATGAGAGAGGGGTTACTCACTATAGGTCCTTGTGGCGCCTACTCCCTTGCTACCGTCGTGGGATGCGTCGCTTCGCCGTCCATCCGCCGAATTCCTGCAACCGTCAAGTAAAAAGGAAAATAGGGCATTAGACGATGTGAGAATGAATGTGGAATGGAGATAATAAAACAAATCCGTTGCCTCCCCGGCAACGGTGCCAAAAACTAACGTGTCTTTGTGCGTGTGTGTTAAGGAGTGTCGTTATAGTCGCACTTGCAATGTCGATTTTAAAATAATTAAACGGAGGTGAGTCCGAGTGTCGGTCTCAGGGAGGCGTGGAAATCAGATTTTTGTTTATCACTTGTTGTCACGGAAAAGGCGAAGTTTTGCTTGCGAAAGATGCGATTTTGAAAAGCGAGAAAGAGAGTTTAGGGTTAGAAAGCTCTTGGTTTTGATCATGAAACTTGAACAGAAATTAAAATGGCAATTGAACGGAAAATAACTTCATTAAACATGCATTCGTAGTTCATAACTTACAACATTAAATACATGCTTCAACAAAAGTAATGGAAAGCTTAAAAGAGAGAGAGAGAGAGAGTGGAGAGTGACGAGGCAGCCATGGCGGTGGAGGAGGCTCCGTCGGCAGCTCGTCGTCTCCGGCGATTACAAGAGTGCCTAAAGCTAGCTAAGAGAGGAGTGGAGTAGTTGCAAGGGGGAGTGAATGCCTTGAATGGTGGTTGGAGGGGGTTTAAATAGAGTTAATGGCTTCCTAAAAGAAGAAGGGGCTTTAGCGACATCCAGAGAGTCACTAAAATTGCTTCCAAAAGCGTCGGTGAAGCCCTCTCACCGTCGGTCAGCCGCCCGCCCCGTTCCTTCTCCTCGCGCGATCCGTGGCCGCTGAACGAGAGCCGTCCGATCGAAGATCGTACGGCTGAGAGTCTTCCTCACCCGTGCTGAGATCGCACCTCGGGCATGCGTGTGCGCGCGCGTCTCCGCCCGGCGTGCGCGTGCGCGTGGGTGCTCGAGAGCTGCGGTCGCACCGCGTGACGAGATCCTGGCTGCCCGCTGCTGATCTGGCAGCCCAATTTCTCCACGCCCTTCTCTTGCCTTCAAATTCCACCCCGCACGGCTCGCACGCGCGTCGCGTGGATGCGGGCATGCGCGCTAACCGTTGCGCCACGCCCACGCTTTTGTCGCGGTGACCGCTGGCGGGCACGCGGATCTCGGCAGTTCGATCGAAGATTGACTGTTGAGATTTGTCCTCGGCTGGCTGAAGGCGTGCGTGCGGTGGGGGCGGGGCTGACGTGGCATAATCTGGCCGTTGATCTCCAGATCAATGGTCAGAACTTCTTGGGCCCATTGTAGGAGCTCCGAATGTCAGATTTGGCCGATCTTGAGTCGGTTGGACTCCGTTCGTCGTTCTAAATCCATCCGTGCGGTCTGATTGCTCATCTGAGGCCTGCTTTGACAAATGCTTACATAAATGGCCATTAATACAGTTTATAAGCAATTTTGGTACATGATGCATGCAATGCTCTTATTCTACTTATGTTGTGCCTTTTATTCTAGAGATGGGCCATATTCAACATAATTATTACCCCCTTGTGTGGTGTTATCACTTAGTATCATATAAGCATCATGCATTATAAATATTTCATAACATGCATTATCATGCATTTAGGCCAATTGTACAAATTGTATAGTAATTTCTTCTTCTTAGTGGCCAAGGACAGGGTGACATTTAATCGGGGCCTCGGATTGAATACCAACCGTACGAATTTGATTAGGGCGACGATCGAAGTTCAACAACTCTAAGATCGCCCTGATCAGACCTCTGTAGCATCAGATATAATCCAAGGAAGATCAGAGATCAAGGTGGTATAAATCCATACTTCAGATGACAAATCCGACCACACAAATGGGTTCAGATCGATGATCGCAGCCCAACAACATGAAAATCGGTCCAATCCAACATTCGTGGCACCATCTACAACACAAAGAAGATTGACGACCAAGATGGCGCCACGTGGCGTCATCTCAGCTACCCAAGTCACCCAAGATCACCCGCAAGACTTCCTCTCCACCCGCTCAAGCAAATCCCAACTGTCGATCGAAGATCCAACGAGTGAGATTCAATCTCAGTCGTGCTTCATAGTGATAAAGAGATTAAACACTCGAGTGATCTAGATTGTTGGATGTTTATCCAACGATCGTGAGTGCTTGAGTGTTAAATCAAAAGCGTGACAAAGAATGGCTGATAGCGCAACGATTAAGAACGTTGCATGCACAGAGGTCGCGCGTTCGAATCGAGCACAATGCCCCTCTTCTTCGCGCGTGAGCGTGAAATCAAGCTACCCGATCAAGCGCCAATGGCTCTAATGGATCAATCGGCCGCAAGCACAAGATGTCTCCTGATCCCACGCTCAATTTGTAAAGGAGATTCAGGGTCATTGATCAAGCGCCAACGGCCCTAACGGATCAATCAGCATTGTCCCATCAGGCTCATCCTCCAAGCAACTATCGAGGAGGATAACTTCTCACCTCCTTTCTCTTTGCTGCTTTCTAGAGTAGATTTTACTGCTTTCTAGTTGTAATATTTTTCACTTTCTAGCTGTAATATTTCCCGCTTTCTAGTTGTAAAAATATTATCCATATTATTAAGTGTTTGTTCTCTCTCTCTTTCTCTCTCTCTCTCTCTCTCTTATTGTTAATATCGAATTCATTATGATTATCTCGCTTTCTAAACAAAAATAACAAAAAAAAAATCATGAATTCCAAATCGATGTAGCCTCCCTGTGTTCGACCCATAATTCTTTTCAAGTTTCAGTAAAATTTATTTGTTGACGGAATTTATTTGTTGACGGATTTCTTCGCAAATCACATTACAATGACAGGTTTTCAAAACTCAACTTCCGTTTGCAACGATTTTCCAATTCAGCAACCTACTATCATCTAAACCCTATGTTCCTTGAACCCTTCACGTAAACCAAATGTCATCAAAACCCTAGTTACATAAGTTTTATCACTCAACTATCAGTCTAAGTTCTCAATTCCATTAGATTGTTCAACTAATTCCTTACCATATAACTTACATCCCTTGGCTAATCCTTGGAAACCTTCTTCTACTGAGAACCTTTACTAGGTTCTATCTAGTTAGTTAAACCATGCACTTACTATCTATCATCTTATACAATATGTATTTCTTTCTTTTAGGAATTTCTTATACTTTCATAGCCCTTAATACGTGTGTTCTACAATAAACCCCCAAACTTAGGATTGTTAGATAACCTAATGTAGAGTAGGGTCCTTTTGGCTCATTAACACATATGTCATCAACACACTATATGGTAGCTCATATAGAATCCTTTAATCTTCACACTAGACCTAGTCTGAAAATGACAAACATCTAGTTTTGATAGTTAGGAGATTATCCACTATTGGAACCTAGTTCCACATTGTTTAATTTTGGTGTTGGCAAAACATTGCTATACATGATTATTTTATTAAGACTAACAATTGTAGGTTCAAAAGTTCTATCCAAGCTCAAAGATGCATTATAAATTTCAAGAAAGATAATTTGTTTTATAAAGTGCCTTTTTGGAGCTAAAGTGAATAAACGAGTTTAAAGCATAAGAATTCTATTTTATATTTGTATTTATATTTTTAGATCTTGTAAAGCCTCATCGAAAGAAAGAAAAAAATACCCCAAAATTAACCTAAAGATACTACATTATCACTAGAGAAATTTTTTTTCAATGCCATGCCTTGAAAATAAGTATTTTTAAGTTTGGAATGAGGGCCATGTGCCAATCATAAGACTTGGCTATCGATATAAGAATGTATGCTGGTCACCAACTCAAGCCAAACTACACTTGCAAATGACTTTAAAAATTTAAATGTTGGAACCTTCCTTTTCTATAGTAAAGTAATAGTTTTCACCTTTTATAACCCATACCAGTACTTAATCTTGAGAACTAAAGCTTAACATAAATGGCACACAAAAATTGAAAAACTGTACCAACAGCTGGTGCTATGCCAATATAGACGTTATCTACTCGTTCATATGCTTGTTATAAACCAAATTAAAATGTTGATTCACATTGTTCTCATTCTAATTGAGTTATAATGGCTAATGCTGGACTAAGTGGCCTTTGTAGTTTGTAAATAGGCTTACATGCCACCCCTTAGGAGTACACAAGCCTAAGACATCATAAAATATTCTATACTCACTTTTTAAGTGCTTTAAGTCACCATTTTAGCTCTCTGGTAGCTCCCATGCTTTAGTTCTCTACTTCCATAGTGTGCCCAATCCTTCTAAGCTTCCTAGCCTTGGTAACCTCACTTTCATTACTCTCTTAAAAGGATGAATTAGGTTCATTTTTACTTTTATGTACTTGCATTGTAGCTTTCACTTTGCACTATTTTCTCTACTTTATTTATATCTTGTTTGTGAATTGAAGTAACTAATTATGCCACAATTTTTTATTTTTTGAGAAAGAATTGCATCGCAATTTTGCATAATTTTTTACCTATTTTTGCTATTTTTCGAGTATTTTTTGGATTTTTATTTTACATTTGTATATAATTTAATTTCTTTAATTTTATTGTAGGTGAGAGAAAATATGAGCAAAATACACCCAATATTGATCTTAAATGAGAGAGCACCAGGCGAGGTCATTTGTGAAGATAAAATTAATAAATGACGCTCATGTAAGATGGTGCAAAAGAAAAAGAAATTTAAGATGAATAAGGGATAAAGGAATTAAAAAAAAAGGAGAAAAAGGAGGAGCCCTCCATTCCCATTCCCACTTCTCTTTCAATGTGAAAATTGGGCCTAATTGGGAATGGGCCGAAAAGAAAAGAAATAGAAATGGAAAGAAAGCAAAGGAATCACATTCCCATTCCTATGCCAACAACCAAAGAATAATCCCATTTCCAATGGGATTTGAAGTTTCTAAAAGCCCTTAAATTTGCAAAATTAATGGAGGACGAAATTAGCTTAATCCTAATGATTTTGAGATTATTTGAAGGCTATAAATACCCCTCCATACCCCCTCTGCACACATCTTCATTTATTCTCTTCCTCCTTTCTTCCTTTCTCTCCTTTCTCCCTTGAGCATGGAGAGCCTCGAGTGCATTCCTACCTTCTCATCGCTGTAGCTAATGTCTTGCCTCCCTCGCGTTATCACCACCATGTCTAGATCCTCCACTTGCTCATTCTCTCTCTCTACTTTCTCTCTCTCTTTACTTGTAATTTAACATTATTTTTCATTAAGAAAATTTTGTTTTAGTGATTTATTTTTATTTGCATTAATTTCCTAGTTTCTAATTAGTAGTTACACCGTTCTCACTTTTCGTGCATTTTTATTTTGTTAATTTAGGATTAGTTGTTAGAATTAGGAATACTTCTTGTCCCTTATTATAAAATTTTGAAAAAATCTATAACCTAAAAAAATTTTAAAAAATTAGTTTAGATTAGTAGGAAGTAATTTAGACAATTTTACGTTCCTGACAATGACTCAGACTCTTGCTCTATTGATTTCTATTTATTTTGAGAGTTCAGTAATTTTTATAAACAATCGTGTTTTCGCACACGACATTTTTTACTATCATGCAAATTACACGATCATTTTTTAGTGTCATTGCTAAGGGTGCGACGAATGTGGATTGCTTTTTAGTACATTTCTTGCATTCAGTTAGATTTTTTACTACATTTCATGCATTCATTTACCTTGATTTTGACTTTTGCATTTTGCAAAGAAAGACCTAGGGACAATTTAGACTAGCCTAATTGGTAAGTTGACTCCTTTTCTCTCTCAATTAGTTTAGGATAGTTTTTTTTTTTAATCTCATCCTAAAATCTACATTCTACTCGAAGATATTTTGTGACTAGGGCATTCATTATAGGGTTCATCAACCTTTTAAGGATTCTGATATTTTGTTATTAATCTTCTAAACATTGGGCATGCATTTGCATTGAACTTTAATTAAAGGAAAATGTATCACAAATAACAACATTGTGTGAAACCCTAAAGTGGTAAGAAGAACCCTAAAATACATTCAACCAAGGTGAAACTTTAAAAGACAAGAATTTTAAAATTCAAGGCCTTGTTTGATTAGTTGTTGCATTGCACCACATGATTAAATAATCTTTAAGGGCAACTACCTGATCGTTTAAATCCTCAACACAGTTAATTAAGTTATTTAGGATTAATTAATCGCATGAGAAAGTAACTTAGGTTAACTCGAATTAATATCGGTTATTTAGTATAGGGTCAAGTAAACCTAACATTTTAAATTTTTAAATTCTTTTTAACTGGTTGAGTTCAGGTCGTTCACTAGGAGGCATAACTTAATCTTAATTCACCATTAATTGCTAAAGAATAATTAAGATCTAATTAATTGACTAAATATTAAATTAGAATACTTTAAGCCTATGAATATTGTGCAAGAATTAATCAAATTAGCACATGCAACATTCCATAAATAGAGAACATATTTACACATGTGATTTATCATTAAAAATTAAGTAAACATGTTTATTGCAACCATTACATCTTATTACAAAAGATTAAGGAAAGAAAAAGTTATATAATTGAGTAAAAATGCCTTATTACATCAATTAAGTTCAAAATATTGAAAGATAATATGAGATTACATTATTAAGGCAAATCAAACATCTTAAAAATAAAAGTCAGATGACTAAAAATTAAGCAATACATCTGATTTTCTTCCTTCTATTTCTTCTCTGTTGTTATTTCTTCAGCCCTTTTCTTCTTCTTTATTATTTCCTTTCTTCTCTATTGTTGCTCTCTCTCTCATTCCCTCTCTTTTCCTTTACTTTCTGTCGTTGTTTACTCTTCCTTTCTTTCTTTATCTTTACTGTGCTTAATGGATTCCACACTAGCCAAATTACAAAAATTTGGTATTCTAATTGGCGGCTCGAACTTGTCAGGGATACATAGCACCCCCTCGAGGGTGAGACTAAACCCTACTGAGTCCAAGCCTAGTTTTACTTAGGTGTTTTATTTTCCAATTCAAGCCCATGCATAGTATCCGGCCTCCCAAGCCCACACACCCACTCACGGGCCTACACTCACGCCTACAAGCGCATGCACACACACATGTGCAGGCACGTGCAATGCATGCACCCACACCCAAAGCCAAGTTTCATTTCGCGCTCTACACTGACGATTGAGAAGGGTAATGCACTTTTTCGTATTATAGCATGTCAGTGCCTTAATAGTTCCCAAGGTGGGACTATGTCCACTCCAGGATGAACTTTGGCCGACGATTTCGGTCGGCAGAGTGACTCAATCTGATCGAGCAAAGGCTCGATCGAAAGCCCTTGATGAGCTCTATAGGATTATAACACCAATTTGGTGTTCAGGTTAAATCTGGCCCTTTGATTTGAAGGGCGAAGATCAAGGATTTTCACGGCCATTCGTGGCTTGCAAAAATGAAATTCAGGTCTTTTGACCTGCAAAAGAGCTTTGACCTCCAGATGAGGTCTGAATCACCTTCAACTGATGATTCCGCATCTAATGGTTAAGAAGGGAGCTCTATATGGCTTTATGAAGAGGAAAAAAACTCATGAGCTTCGTTTAGGAGCTTCAGAACTCCATTTTGTGCTCTGAACAACTTGACAGAGAGCTAAAGACCATACAAAGAGAATTAAATAACCTTTGAAGGTTGCAAAGATTCTATCTTGGCAAATTAAGCATTCAAATCTCGCTAAAAACACACTGAAAGCAGTTTGGGTTCAAAAATGACCCAAACTGGACAGTGATCTAATTCACACCAAATCCTCAATAAAACTCAATCAAAACAACTCCAACTCATTCTAAATCATCTCAGAAAGAATTTCAACCTTTTAATTCATAGAATTAAATGCTTAATCCTCAACTTGAACCTGGGGTTTGACCACGGGGAGCTCAGAGTTGACTTTCAAAATTAGAGCTTCTCTAAACAAATTAATGACCTGAAGGGACTCTAATTCACCTCAAAAATCATTCCAAACCTTAAAACTAAGTTTTGAAGCTCCTAAAGGCCCTCTCAAACATCGTTGCCTGAGCTCAAAAGTAGAGGTGTTCGGTGCAATAATCTAGGGAATTTCAAAGCAATAAAAGATTAAATATGACCCTTATAGGATCTACTTGAGGTTATAGACCTATTTCCAGAGCCTAAAACCTAACGGGTTAGCTTCTCCAACTCTGCCGGAGTTGGAGAAGATAGAGGTTGCTTCTGAGCTCCAGGCATTAAATCAACAAAATAAACACTAAATCAGAATCCATAAACCTCAGTTGTGCATTCTGGAGCTTCTCAGAGCCTATCAAGGGCTGAAGATCAATTTCAACTTGCCGGAGCTCGCCGAAGCTCCGGTGAGTCCAGAAATGTCTGGTAGTGTACAAAACTCCATCAAACAGACCATTCAAGGTCTTAAGAGCTTTTTGAGGTCACAAGGAACCTCAAGAGCTCATCAATTTGTCCAATTGATGATCGAATTAAGGATTCATCAAGGAATTTAGAAATCTTAATCTTTGAGTTTGTACGAACTCAAAGTCAGCTGTCTCACTCAATTGAGTGAGGGCTAAGGTTCAACAGAACCTTGCGACAGAACCTTGCGACGCTCTCTCGGGGGTTAATTAAGTGGAGTAACTCTTTCGAGCTCTCCATTGACAAAGAGCTAGAAAGTTGGAATGGAATTAGGAGTTTACTTTCTATGAGTTAATTATATTAATTAGGTATAGGATTGAGGCCCTTAGATTATGAAGAGGTGATGGAGGGCCCCAGTGAGTGTGTTCTAATCTTAGAGGCCTCTGTCATGGACAGCAAAGTTCGCCGATGAATGTGAAGATGAACTAGGCGATTCAGCTGCTAAGAGTGAGGGAAAAATAGTGTTATGAAATCATGATAAGGAGAGGAAGGTGATTGGTGCGTAAAAATGACAAAAGACTGGCCCAGACGAGCTCAAAGGGCTCATCGAAGCTGAGGAAGATGGCATACAATTTGAGCATTTAAACCTAACTAACTACCTAATCTACTGAACTAAGCTATGCTACACTAACCTAAACCTATTCCTACTGTTACCTGGACGAAGGAGGTTGAGGAGTCTCCATCGAAGGTTCTTAATGGAGGATGAAATCAGAAGGTTGGAGGAAGAGCTCTGGCGGGCGGTTTCGTGGTGTGGAAGCGAAGTCCGACGTCAGCGCTTCGTCAAAGGACGTAGCGGACGATAGCGGAGATCAGAAGTGAGTGAAGATGATCGAAGGAATAGGACGGAGACGGGAAATGGCCGCCAAAGTAGGAAGAATAACCTATCAGTTAGCTGCGGTTGGAGAAGAGGGTAGGGAGCTAACCGCTCAAATCGAAGGGTTCGAGGTGTATTTATAGGGTTCGGCAATGGCTAAGGGGCTGGACGGGTTAATGGATTTGAGGTGGTGAGTGAAAGCTCCAGGAGCTTCGTGAGGGTGGACTGGTGTCAGATGAGTGGTCATCGGAGGGTGACATCACTGCTGAACGTCAACCGTTCAAGCAGCTGAAGAAGAAATGAAGAAGAAGGTGTTTGCAAAGACCTATGTGCAAGGAAAATTAAGGATCTAGGTGAAAGGAAAGGACTCAAATGTAATGAATTCCAAGGATCGAAATGCAAACAAAGGCTTTTAAGGTTAATTTAAATTATTTTCTTTTTAAAATTTTAATATATATTTATAATTTAGCTAAATATTATATTAAAGCCTTGTATTCACATTTTTGACCCATTTATTTATATTTATTTACTTAGTAACTTAAGTTATTTAAGAACTTAGGTCTTATGTTATACTTAAATTAAATAAGATATTAATTAGGTAGCTAATTAATGGTATTTTGAGTTCATTTATTAATTAAGTTATTAATAATATTAATTGACTTATAATTTAGCATTTTAAACTTATTTTAAGGTCCATTAATGATTTATCCCTTATTACATAATAAACCCTTATATATGCATATTCCTAGCTAATTAATTAGGGAAACTAGTTAATTAGGAGTAATTAGAAGTCATGATGAGTCTCTCATCATACCCCCAAGCCAAAGTTTTGCTAGTCAGTAGCAAAATTGTCCAGAAATACGATGATTTAAACACCAGGGTTTAAATTATTATAAATAAAAACAAAGTAGGGGAATGCTTAGGTCAGAATTTTGGATATTCATTTTTTTTAGATTTTTATGTATATATAAGTATTTGTTGAAGCTACAGGTTACTACGCTATCGTATTTGGTTTTGAAAAACCTGTCATTATAGTTTAAAAGTGAAGAACTCATGTTCAACAAATAAAATTTATACCGGAATAGAAATCCTGGGTCGAACTCAGGGAGGCTACGTCGATCTATATTTCCAATTATATTTTTTTAGAGTTTTTGTTGAAAAGCGAAGCGACGTAATTACAATGAAGCAATATTAACAATCAGAATAAACGAGAGAGAAAGAGAGAGAGAGAGAAACATGCACTTAATATTTCAAATTGTTTATACAATAAAACTAGAGAAAAATTACACTAGAAAGTAGGAAATCAATTACACTAGAAAGCAATAAAATTCTACTCTAGAAAGCTGAAAAGAGGAATGGGAGAGAGAAGTTATCCTCCTCGACGATAGCTTGGAGGACGAGCCGGACAAGATGCCGCCTGGAAGAAGGAGGACGGAGTGGGAAGGAGGTCGAGGCATGAGGAATGAGAATGAGGCAGCACGTCGTCGTCGTGCAAGATCCACTTCCGAAATGAGGGTGAAAATTTGACTTTATCTCTCGAGGAGCATCCCGGGTGTGGGACAAGCTTCTCTTGAGCTTTGGAGAGGGATAGAAGAGAAGGAAGGGAAGCCAATTTTGTATGGAGGGGGTCTCCTTTTATAGTTGCAAGGAGTGAGGGCAATTTGGTCTTTACAATTTCAAAATATTAAATAAGGGTCTTTAGTGACGGAATTAAGCGTCACTAAAGCCCAGGTTGTGGGCGACGTGTGCCGCGCCTACTGCCCTCTCACCTCCCGGGCCACCCACATTCATTAAATCTCGATCGTTCGATCGTGAGATCGAGCGGCTGAGAATTGATAACCGCAGCGTCTCAACGCGCACCTAGCGCGTGTGATCCTACATTACACGTGGGAGTGCATTGGCAAGTGATCTGGATTGAGCGCGCGTGGCCGCTGGATCACCATCGGGCGGTCAATCATGCCCGCTCATCCGCGCCTCAGGTCTCACTCCATGCGGCTTGAATGCACGCCTGATCGCGAGCGAGCGCTCTATCCACTGCACTACGTGCGTGGATGGGCAGGCGGGGCGACTTCTGAGCGCGCGATCAGGACCATTTGATTGAGATCCAACAATCAAGGTTGCTTCTTCAGTTGATGCTACAGAGAATAAGACCGCCGGTTGGGATCCACTCTCAACCGTTGGATCTTCATCCAACGGTGGAGATGCGTGGGTGCTAACAGCTTCAGAAGTTGAGGGTGACCGATTGGGTGGCCGAGATGGCACCACGTGGCGTTATCTTGGCCGTCCATCTTCTGGATGATGTAGATGGTGCCACGGGTGTTTGATTGAGTTGATTTTCGCGCCGTTAGGCTGCGATCGTCGATCCGAATCCATCCATGCAGTTGGATTTGTCATCTGAAGTGTGAATTCACACCATCTTGGCCCTTGATCTTCTAGGATTCTTCAATCTCTATTTGATGCTACAGATGTCTGATCAGGGCGATCTTGGAATCATTGAACTCCAATCGTCACCCTGATCAGATCTGTATGGTTGGATCTTCAATCTGAGGCCCCGATAAAAAGTTGCCCTATCCCTGAACATAAAAGGAGACAATTAACCTCCATTTTATTAAAACTAATCTAAATGCAAGATGGTGCATGCTATACAATATTTATAGTATGTAATGCAATTCTATGCTTAAGAACATGCATAAATAGACATTTTATGTAATATAAAAATGTTTACATTAGTATCCATAAATATGTAGAGCATTATGCAGAAATCTCTTTACTTAGACTTGAAAACTCAAATAACCTTCTCAAAACACACTCTATTAAAAACAGAGTTTTTGTCGGGAATTTATCAAAAATCAGAATACCGAAAACCCAATTATTCTCTATAAACACTCTAAACCCTAGAAACTCAAAATTCAAAGTGTTTTAAGAAAACAAAACTCAAGAGTTGGAAATTAAATTTTAACTCAAAAACTCAATAGACTTAAGTTAATACTTAAGTTTATGAAATCTGAGTTTTATCAACCTGAGTTTTAGCAAATTAGCCAGACACTCGTTATTAGCCAAACTCAGACTGGTAAAACCCTAATCTGCCAACCCATAGCACTAAGGATAAACTTCTAAACCTAGGGTTTTGTCAATTGTTACGAACGCGGCTTCAAGACGGTTTTTAAGATGTCTGGGAGGTGGCCCAGATGTCTGACCAGACGTTTGGAACCCCTTCCAGACGTCTGGGATTAAATTTCTACGGCGTACGGGGTTGCGTCTGCGCGCATGCCCGCGCAGACCTGCAACCGCCACCCTCTTTCCTCTTTTCCCTCTCTCCTCCTGCAGGGCGCAGTGCTCTCTCTCTATCTCTCCCCGTACGGCCTTAAAAGGCCCTCGCCCCCTCCCTCACCCTCATCCCCTTCGTGTCCCTCTTCTTCTTCTCCCAACCGGTGCGAGAGCGAGCGAGCGGCGGCAGCAGCGGCCGCGGCAAGTGTGCGGGAGGAGGTGTTGCGCAAGGGAGGAGATGCTCGACCGTGAGGGCTCAAGCTTGCCGGGGCAGCTAGAGCCGGCCGGCGGGGGAGCAGCGGCCGTGGAGTGTCGCGGAGGGGCTCCTGCAGCTCGAGCAGCAGGCGGACGGGGCGCGGCGCGGCCGTGCGTCGCAGGCCGAGAGCGAGAGGAGCTCTGATTCTGGAAATTTTTCCAGAATCAGACATCTAGGCTTACGACCAGACGATGGTGAGGACGTCTGGAGGATTGTCCAGACATCTGACAGGTAAGATATTTCATCTTCTTCCTTTTTTCGTGCGTACGGCCATGCAGCCATCTGTCGCACCTTCGTCTGCGACCCGTCGTACTGAGAACGGGTATGGGTGCATGCAGGTTCTGCTCATGAGGGTGCGAGACTCGCCATCCAACGCGAATCGGATGTCTGGCTGCAGTGCCAGACGACGGAGAGGACTTCCAAACGTCCGGGTTGACCATCGAACGTCTGGGAATTAAGCCAGATGCCCCCACAGGCTTTTGGACGTCTGAGGGACTACACAGAGCGAAGGTATCATCTGAACCACCTTTTAAGACGTTTGGAAGAGGTTCCAGACGTCTGATTTTGGACTGTTTCGTCGTTTTCGACCCGTTTAGGGCCCGTTCGGAGTCCGTTTTTCGCGTTTCGAGTTGCGTTCCTCCCAGAATAAAATCCTCTACTCGTTTACAGTAATATATACCATTCTGAGAATCTCCTTGTGTTTGATCCTTGTGTTAGGACCTTGTTCCATTGCAGTCTCGGGGGTTACGGAGGCGCGCGGGATTTCCGACCACGCCCCCAATACTCCCGTTGTAGCTGGCAGAGTGGCTTGTAAATTTATTAGTATAATTTGTTACAATTATGGAATAATTAATAGAACCTAGGGCATTGCATGAATCCTAGGAATGAGAAACTAGATTGAATGATAAATCCTACGGTATTGCATGAATCCTAGGGCTGGAAAACTAGATTGTATGATAGATCCTAGGGTACGGCATGAATCCTAGGACTGGAAAACTAGTGGAATATATAAATATTGCAGTCTCGGAAAGGTGGAAAGGAAATAATAGCTGCCTGTAAATTGATTTACCAACTGCCTGTTATGAATAAATAAACATGATTGAGAACATAGGTTGTATGAACGTGAAACTAGAACGGTGAAACCTAAATGTGCTGAATTAAAAGAGCTAGAACCCTACGGGGAATTAGGAGTAGAACTCCTGGAAAGAGAATGGAATGGAACTGAGAAAGAAAGACGTGGAAGTGTGTTGTCCCTTGGGTACGTAGTGCCAGGGGAAGCACCTGTTACCTGTTTAGTGCAGAGCGGAGCCAGCTACCCCAGGGACCCGGGGTTAGGTCTGGCCACTTTGTACCGACTTTTGGCCCTCGTGTACACAGTACCGAGGAGAGCTACTAGTGTAGAGCGAGTACTAGCTACCCCACGGGCCCTGGGGTGCTGCTAGCTCACCTACATTGACTTGTTAGGCCCACTGGGCAAACCAAGGTAGTCAGGCGAGGGTGCGCGAACTGTGGAGGGGCAAGGCCCCTATCTGGTTACTGTGGAGGTGTTGGACCCCTGTTACTGAGAGGGCTCTGCCCTATACTGGTTCCGTGCTGTGCTTTGGGCGCACCTGTTAGCGGAAACGACTGACCGTGTGCCGGTGCGGGGTAGCTACCCGTGTGTTTATCGCACGTGCCGTAGTCACCGTTATGTCTGTCAGCGACCTTGGGGTGGTTGACTGAGAGTAGGATCACCATGGGGGACTCTTCCGGCCAGGAGAGCACCACGTGTTACTTCTACTTTTCGGAAAAGACTGCAATCAAGATCGTTCTCACGAGGAACATTCGACATCAAGTGAAGGATCTGAGAAATAAATAAATCGTGAACTAATAAAAAGACGTAAATAAAGAAAATAAAACAGCTACTGTACACCTTACTGCTTCTTTAGTTTTAGCTGCCACTCTACTCAGCGTTTCGCTGACGTGTTACTCGTTACTTTTCAGGACCAAGTGTTGAGCAGCCAGGGTCAGTGACTGTAGAGGATGCTGGGCCGAGTAGGGTCCAGTAGAGTTACCGCAGTTCTTTTTGTACCCCTTTTGTTCCACTGTAGTGAGTAGTTCTTATTGCTCTCTGTACTTTTCTTTACTTGTAGTTTCATGTTATGTTATAATTGTTGTTCTACTGTTGTGGTGGTACATATTGTAGCAGTTCCTTTTCTTACTGCTGTATTTTGTTACTGCTAGTTATATTCATGCTGAATGTGGTTTATTTTACTGCTCTTTTGGTTACTTCCTCGTTGGACAACTAGGTCTTGGGATTAGTCGAGTCGGTCCGATTCTCGTGTCTCGTAGGGACTCGGGAATCGGGTCGTTACATCAATCTTTCACCTTTAGGCCTCAACTGCAAGTCCTCAAAACCTGATTTCTTAGGCTTCACTGCCCAATACAAAGGTTCAGTAGCTATGATTTTAAAGCATCCGGCTTGTGGAGAGAATTGTCCTAAAGGCATCCAAAGTTGCAAAAATCCAAATCTTAAGACATCAATTTCCAATCCATGTTATTCCAATTCAAGCATTTGGCTTGGCCTTACTCAGATTTGGTTGCTTTCACCTCATCAGTTTTCTATCCTGAGGTCAACACTTTTTGTGTATATCTCCCTGGTGGACCACTGGGTCTCTTATTCCTAATTTTTATCTCCATATTTTTTTCAACTCTTTTCTATAGGATAGAACACCCATATGTAGCAAGGTGTTCTTTTATTTGGTAAAAGAAAGGGTAGCATTCATTTGTACCGAGATGCTTTATTTGGTGGATAAACTACATAAGCACTCATTTGTAGTGAGGCAGTTAACTACAGGGTGTTTTATTCTTCTTTTATTTATTTATTTTTTTCTTTTCTCCTCCTCATTTTTCTTACTAACAAAATACTCCAATTCCTTTTTCTAGGTGAGTGACACATCCTTCACCCTTTCAAGAGCCGCCCTGCGGAAATCCTTGGACTAAAGAGGATTTAGAATCGATCTCTTAACCTCTGGGTTTTCGCAGTCTCAAATGCCAACAAGACAACTCTATGTGTGTGAATTTTGGATGCTTAGGTTACTTAGCTCTCAAACCAGAGCTTGGACAGCAAAGCCATTCACTCTCAGGTCCTTTAAACTCTTAGTTTCCTTTTGCAGGATCTGTCAAGACACAACTCACCAAGTCTAGATGAATGTCCTTAGTTGATTAAGCTAACTATAGCCTGATAGACCTTAAGACTAAGATTCTACCAACTCTTTACTTAATTAACTCTGAATATCTAGTCTTTTTACTTAACTTGGTGGTAAAAATAGATGTTCAAAAAGCGAAAGGACTTAGTCTAATTGACCAAGAAAGTTACAATTTAATTCCAAAACTCAAGTTTTAAACTTTATTTCAGGGTAAAGAGCAGGAAAAATAGATCCTTAGGGTTTCAGACTCTAACTTAAACAAAATCCCATTCAAAATTTCGCAAACAGATGAGTGTCTTGAAAAGATTATTTAAGTAAAAATCTAAATAAGGATTCCATGCTCTTATAAAATACTATTTATAATATATATATATATTTTGATTTCTGACCTAAAATCAAAATTAAACTCTTAATTACTAATATAATTAAGTATAAATATTTTTTTGGTATCTTTTTCTTTTTCTTCTTTATTATAAATGCAAAACCCCTTTATTATTTTTATGATTTTATATTTTTTCAATTTTCATATTTATATATTTTTGTTTTTACATTTTATAAAATTTTCAAATTTTTATGAATTTTTCAAAATTTTTCAAATTTTTAGGGTATTTTTTACTTTTCTAAATTTTTTAATTTTGGGTATTTCTATTTTTTAATTTTCGTGGATATTTCATTTTTTGTATTTTTATATTTTTACTTTTATCTACAAATACACTTGAAGTGAAAATTGTCACTTCACACCCCCCTTAAGCCAAAATATTACAATATCCTCATTGTAAGAAGGGTGGACAAGAATATTACACTTCACTTAGTATAGGGTGACGGAAGGAGTCGGATAGTGGAGATCAGAGATCTTTGTGTGGATGATTTATATTCTGACCAAAGGTCAAAGTGGTTAGTCAGACTAAGTGAAGGTAATCAGTAAAATAAGTGGCAATTCAAGTATAGATTCGAGTGTATGTGTAGAGAAAAGTGTAGAAGATAGGAAACAGCTATATACAGAATGAGTGGTGGAATGATGGATGTAAACCCTAGTGGAGCATGTAATAGTCTCCAACAAGACCCAAAACATGTGGTTCCAAGAAAGGTTTTAAACAATGACCATTAACTTTGAAGGGTTGATCCTTGTTGGGTTTGGTGATTTCGACAGCTCCATTGTCAAAGACTCTAACTATAATAAATGGACCTTGCCATTTAGACCTAAGTTTCCCAGGGAAGAGCTTTAAACGGGCATCAAAGAGCAACACCTTCTAACCAGGTGCGAAAGATTTATGGGAAATGTGTTTATCATGGAAGGCTTTAAGTTTTTCCTTATACAACTTTGAACTCTCATAGGAATCATGACGTAATTCCTCAAGTTCATCAAGCTGCAACCTACGGTGATCACCAGCCTTCGCGAGGTCTAAATTATAGGCTTTAATTTCCTAATAGGCCTTGTGTTCGATTTCTACGGAAAGATGACAAGGTTTCCCGTAAATAAGTCTGTATGGTGACATGCCTATTGGTGTTTTATGGGTGGTCCTATAAGCTCACAAAGCCCCGTCTAAACAGGAAGACCAATCCTTCCTATCGGGTTGGATTGTCATTTGAAGGATCTTTCTGATCTCTCTATTAGAGGCCTCGATTTGCCCATTGGTTTGGGGATGATAAGGTGTACAAATACAATGTGTAACCCCATATTTTCTAAGTAGGTTCCTAAACTGGCCATTGTTAAAATGAGATCCACCGTTAGAAATGATAGCACGAGGTACCCCAAAACGAGCGATAATATAACTCTGTATGAAAGGAATGACAACTCGATGATCATTTGTGCATGTGGGTATAGCTTCGATCCAACGAGATATATAATCAACTGCAAGTAAAATATACTCGAAGCCAGAAGAGGACGGAAATAGACCTCTGAAATCTATGCCCCAGATATCAAAGATCTCACAGACTACAATCGAGTTCAGAAGCATCATGCCTTTTTGGGACATGCTACCAAGAGTTTGGTAGCGACTACATGCCTTACAAAATGTTTGTGAATCTGCAAATAAAGTGGGCCAATAAAACCCTCATTGTAGAACTTTTGCAATGGTCTTACGACCAGAAAAATGACTACCATAAGCCTGGTCATGACAAAAGGAAAGAATAGAATCAATCTCAAAAGAGGAAATACAACGCCCGATGATTTGATTGTTGCAGAGTCGAAACAGATACGGATCTTCCCAGAAATAGTATTTGGCTTCTGATCTAAGTCGTGATTTCCGATTCCTGTCCCAATCAGGTGGGAATTGATGTCTAACCAAATAATTGACGATGTCTGCATACCAAGGAAGATCTTATGATATAGCCAAAAGATGTTCATCAGGGAAGTGATCAGTGATTGGAGATGATTTAATAAACTCAGAAGGAAGGCGGGAAAGGTGGTCAACAACAACATTTTGTCGTCCCACCTTATCACGAATTTCTAGGTCGAATTCTTGCAAAAGCAAGATCCATCTGATCAACCTAGGCTTCATGTCCTTTTTGGATAGAAGGTGTCTGATAGCAGAGTGATCAAAGTACACAATGATTCGAGATTTGAGTATATAAGATCTGAACTTTTCGAATCCAAATACTATTGCTAGTAATTCCTTTTCTGTAACCATGTAATTCCTTTGTGCCTCATTCAAAGTCTTACTAGCGTAGTAAATTACTACCAGATTTTTCTCGATTTTCTGTCCCAAAACAGCTCCAACTGCGTAATCTGATGCGTCACACATGATTTCAAACGGTAAATCCCAATTAGGTGGTTGCAGGATTAGAGCTTGTGTAACTCTGTCTCTCAATGTCTCAAATGTAGATATACACTCCTCACTCATCTCAAAAGTCATTTCCTTTGTGAGGAGGTTCATGAGTGGTCGAGCAATCTTCTAAAAGTCGAGTATAAATCTTCTGTAGAAACCTACATGCCCGAGTAAATGATCTAATGCCCTTGATTGAGTCAAGAATTGGAAGATTTGAGATTTGATTGATCTTGGCTCGATCTACTTGGATACCTCTCTCAAATACAAGGTGGCCAAGTACAATGCCCTCTGGAACCATAAAATGGCTCTTCTCCCAGCTGAGGACAAGATTCACTTCAATACATCTCTTAAGAATCTTCGACAAATTATCCAGACAAATATCAAATGTTTCCCCGAAGATTGAAAAATCATCCATGAATACTTCCATACATTCACCCACCATTTCAATAAAAATAGCTAACATGCGATGCTGAAAAGTCACGGGTGTGTTGCAAAGCCCAAATGGCATTTTTTGGAAAGCAAAGGTTCTGAAGGGGCAGGTGAAAGTTGTTTTCTCTTGATCTTTAGGATAAATTGTGACCTGATTGTATCCAGAGTAACCATCCAAGAAGTAGAAGAACCTATTACCAGCTACTCTCAAGGATCTAATCAATGAATGGCAAGGGAAAGTGGTCCTTCTTTGTAACCGTGTTGAGCTTGCGATAATCGATGCAAACTCACCACAAATTTGTAATTCATGTGGGAATGGTTTCTCCATATTCAGTCTTGATTATGGTGAGCCCTGCCTTTTTAGATACCACTTGAATTGGACTCACTCAAGGGCTATTGGATATAGGATATATAATGTCAGTATCTAGCCACTTGATTATTTCCTTCTTTATGACCTCCTTCAGATTTGAATTTAAACGTCTTTGAGCTTCTCTTGAAGGTCGTGCCCCATCTTCTATATAGATGCGATGAGTACAATAATTGGGGCTAATCTCAATGAGATCGTGTAGAGTCCACCCAATTGCCTTCTTATGATCTCGTAAAACCTTGATCAATTTTAATTCTTGTGATTCAGATAGATTGGAATTGATGATTACAGGATATGTTTGATGAGGTTCGAGAAAGACATTTAAGAGTATCAAGCAATGGCTTTAATTCTAGTGCAGGAGTTGAATCAACAGTAGGATTTGGGGTGGGATTTTCGATTGCAAAAAGTGGTTGAAATGAGTCACGTGATTCAGATTCAGGATCGAGTACAGATTCTGATAGTGGGTTTTCGATTTGAGGGTACAAGATATCAAAAGATGTGTTTTCTAGTTCTAAGGAACTAGGGTCATCCTCAAAAATTGAAATAGATCTAATTTCCTCAATCCATTTGCAATCTACTCTTCGAGAAGCTTTAAATATATCCAATTTTATTGTCTTCTCCCCAAATTTTAACTCAATCTTTCCGGACTCACAATCTATGTTGGCCTTTGAAGTGGCCAAAAAGGGTCTCCCTAAAATAATTGGGGTATCTCTAATGTATTCGAGTACTTCCATATCAAGTACAATGAAATCTACAGGAAAATAAAAGTCCCGAACTCTTACAATAATATCCTCCAACATTCCCTTAGGTGACTTAATAGATCTATCAGCTAATTATAAAGTCACATTGGTAGACTTAAGATTTCCTATTTGGAAATGGTCTACTAAGGATGAAGGAATGAGATTAATAGATACTCCTAAATCTAAAAGAGCTCTATCAAAACACTAGTCCCCAATTATACAGGAAATAAATGGAGAACCTGGGTCTTTCTTTTTCAAAGTGTTCTCGAAATAATAGAGCTCACTTGCTCCGAGAGTACCACAGTGCTTCCTTTCCTCAGCTTACACTTAGGAGTACACAACTCCTTAAGAAATCTCACATAAGTCGGAATGTGTTTGATAGTATCTAGCAGTGGGATATTAATATGTACCTGTTCAAAAATTTTAACTAAATCCTCATCTAATGTAACAAGTTGCTTTTGTTTCCTAGTCTTCTTCAAAGCTTCTGGGAATGGGACTTGGATTTCCTGTTCTACTGAGGTATTACCCTAATCTCGCAAATAAGTGAGAATTGCGGGATTGGGTGCATCACCTCTTACAGGTGTAGAAACAGGGGCCGTTCTAGATGTACTAGGGTCTTAGGATAGGTTTCGTGGATCTACTGGATCCCTAGTGGAAGTCCCACGACGGGTTGTAACAGAGTTAATACCTTCATGCGAAGAAGAAGCAGGTGAAGAAGAAGATGCTTGATTCTGGAAAGATGGATTAGAGAGTAGAAGCTGGTCACCTTGAGTCGAAAAAGATTGCTGCTGATTTTGATACTCGTAATCATGAGTAGCAGAAGGTAGATTCTGATTCGGATTTTGATTCAGGGGTATTTGATTAAGGAAATGGACTTGTTCCTGATTCGAATGTTGAAATCCCAGGTGTGGTCTCTGATGGATATTCCTAGGGTTTGGAACTAGCTGGGATGGAAGGGCCCTTAGCTGATAAGACTCAGCTAACTGCGTGATTTGGCCCCTGAGATCAACTAGTTCTGCCGAACATTGTCGTTGTACCTCAACAAAAGCTTCAGCATTTTGTCGCTGGCTCTCAGTCACAGCTCGCAAAATCTGATCAAGCTCCGAGTCTCTATTTGGCCCTGCGAAGTTTTGTGAACCCGCGTAAATGGCCTCGCATTTGTTGCTAAAATGGCAACGTAGGCAGGTTTTTCCTGGTCTGAGTCGGATATGATGGTCTTTGTGAATGGTCAGACCAAGAGAAATTAGGGTGATTACGCCATCCAAGATTATAGGTATTAGAATATGGGTTTGATCTCGGTGCATATCCCTGAATGGCATTCAAATCAAAAGGATAAGGCATGCTTTCTGCAAAAACAAGAAGTGGGGACAGAGGTGGGAAAGATTGTGGGACAAAGGTCCCTCCTTGGGTTGGTGCAGGAGTAGATAGAAAACCTAAGGAAGATGGATCTCTAGAATCCAGATTATTCACAAATTCCCTCCCCGCAGGAATTTGTGAAATAGGTAAACTCGTGGGATTTTGCGTAGCGAGAAGAAGCGTAAGAGATTTCATCATGTTTCGGGCCTCGTCGAGATGCTTCACTACGATATCGACTTTGTCTAGTTTCTCTGCTATGATCTCTAAATCCTTGGAATTGGATAGATTCCCAATCTTGTGAATGCCCTTCTGCGGGTTTTGATGTGTTGTATTGGTGCCCCACGTCAATTGCGACATTGATGCGTTGTTGATCGAGTTTTCCTCCATCCCTTCAAACAGTTCTGAGGTGGATTCTGCGTCGTGATTCAAGAAATTCCCTCCACAAGAGGCATCGACCAGATTGTGAATGCCCTCTTGCAATCCATAATAAAAGATGTGCATTAGTTGCCAGCGAGGGATGTTGTGATGTAGGAATTTCCTTTGCAATTCATGGAAGCGTTCCCACGCTTCATGAATTGGTTCTCCTTGATTTTGACAAAAGGTAGTGATGGCTCGCCTTAATGCATTGGTGCGACCAATAGGGAAGAATTTCTTCAAAAATGCGGATTCGAGTTCAGCCCAAGTAGAGATTGGTCGTGCTATAGTTCTATACCAGTAGGCAGCTTTATCCTTAAGGCTGAAGGAGAACATCTTCATCAATAGGATTTACTGGCTTTGATTTCGAGGACCAAGAGTCTGAGATAGATTTTTTAGATCTTTAATATGTTGGAATGGATCCTCGGATGCAAACCCATGAAAGTGTGGGATTAGACCTATAATGTTTGGCTTTAATTCTGGGTCATTTTCCCCTACGGGAATCCTAACATTAGGCTCTACTTGTGCATTAGATGGATTATAATAGTCTCGGAGTAGAGGCCTAGGACGAGGGATCGGTAAATCAAGGTTTTCAAAACCCACCTCAGGTCGAGGTGGAGGACGGGTTTGTAGGTTCTGCAAATTCTAAAGAGTAGCCGTCAATAGATTGATTTGACAGTTCTGCTCGAGCATCTGAAGATTCTGGTTCAGGAGCGCCTCATGGACATCAAAAGGAGGCATCTCCCACTGACCAGAAGAGGAAGGGATCTCAAGATTCTAGTTCTGCATTTGGTCCATAGGATCAAATGCAGAAAAAGCAGATGTATCAGACGGAAAAATTATTGGTTGCTTTAGTGCAACCAGCTTAGGAATACCTATCAATGGAGATACGAGAGGCAGTTTCAGGGATCGCATCCCGTGCATAAACCAAAAGAATGTGCAAAGGCACACTCACACCACTGAAAATAGCAGCAAATAAGGCCCAAAAATAGCGTAAAAAGTGGATTTTTTCTCTTCTTTCAAAGGAAAGAAAAGAATCCTAGATTACGCAAAAATAATTTGGACGAAAACAAGTATAATATCAGTATCAAAATACACATTCTAAACCCGTGTCTACGCAAGTGCGTATCCTTCAGGCTCAAAGGTCTAAGGTCTAGGATCGAGACTGCTCACTACAAGCTCCCCGGGGCTTAGTAGTGAGACAGACTTGTTGATCTTCGATCACAGCCCTAAGAGGTGCAAAGAGGAGAGGTAGAAAAATCAGACTCGTGTGACTCTAGTGATTGCGCTGTGTACGCAATAGCATGTAACAGACGAGAGCGTCAAAACCCGCATGCCTTCTGCAAATAGATTGAGTCACGAGTTTTAATTGTCCTCTTTTTTTACTTAATCTTTTCAATAAAATGATAGAAAGAAGTAAAGTGACCGCTTTTTAGGTATTTTCAAACAAAAATATGGTCTTGTTTATTATCTAATGATAGGGATCTACGCGGGTTTTGCACATATTTTCCCGCTGATGTGAGAAAAATAGTAGAAAAAATCCTAAGTCAGATTTCGTATACTAGCAGATAATGCACTTCTAAGAGTGTATGCCTAAAACATGCTGCTGCTAGTCAGATAGGTATGAGTATTTTTATATTTTTTAATTATTTTCTAACCTAAATGCAACAAACAAACTATACTAAAGACTAAGGAAAGAATACTCACAATGGATATGTATAATGGTCGGAAAAAAAAATAGAAACAGAAAACCCGCCTCCTTTCCTAAGAATACCCACAAAGGTAACCCTGAAAAGAAGATAGAAAAACAAAACAAAACCAAACTAATTAGTAAAGAGAAATATGTACAAAACAAAAATAGTAATGGCGAATATAAGTTACAGTTACCTCCCTAGCAACGGTGCCATTAAAATGATCGTTTAAATCCTCAACACAGTTAATTAAGTTATTTAGACTTAATTAATCGCATGAGAAAGTAACTTAGGTTAACTCGAATTAATGTCAGTTGTTTAGTATAGGGTCAAGTTAACCTAACATTTTAGATTTTTAAATTCTTTTTAACTGGTTGAGTTCAGGTCATTCATTGGGAGGCATAACTTAATCTTAATTCACCATTAATTGCTAAGGAATAATTAAGATCTAATTAATTGACTAAATATTAAATTAGAATACTTTAAGCCTTGAACATTGCACAAAAATTAATCAAATTAGCACATGCAACATTCCATGAATAGAGAACATATTTACATATGTGATTTGTCATTAAAAATTAAGTAAACATGTTTATTGCAACCATTATATCTTATTACAAAAGATTAAGGCAAGAAAAAGTTATATAATTGAGTACAAATGCCTTCTTACATCAATTAAGTTCAAAATATTGAAAGAGAATATGAGATTACATTATTAAGGCAAATCAAACATCTTAAAAATAAAAGTCAGATGACTAAAAATTAAGTAAGACATCTGATTTTCTTCCTTTTATTTCTTCTCTGTTGTTCTTTCTTCAGCCCTTTCCTTCTTCTTTGTTATTTCCTTTCTTCTCTGTTGTTGCTCTCTCTCTCATTCCCTTTCTTTTCCATTACTCTCTATCGTTGTTTACTCTTCCTTTCTTTATCTTTAATGTGCTTAATGGATTCCACACTTAGCCAAATTACAAAATTTTGATTTTCTCATTAGCAGTTCGGACCGATTGGGGATACACAGCACCCCCTCGAGGATGGGACCAAACCCTACTGGGTCCAAGCCTAGTTTTACTTAGGTGTTTTATTTTTCAATTCAAGCCCATGCATAGTATCCGGCCTCCCGGCCCACACGCCCACTCACGGGTCCACGCTCACGCCCACAAGCGCACGCACACATACATGCGCAAGCATGTGCAACACATGCACCCACACCCAAAGCCAAGTTTTATTTCGCGCCCTGTGCTGACGATCGAGAAGGGCAATGCACTTCTTCATATTATAGCATGTCAGTGCCTCAATAGTTCCCAAGGTGGGACTATCTATGTCCACTCTAGGCCAAACTTCGGCCAACAATTCCGGCCGGCACAGTGACTCAATCCGATCGAGCAAAGGCTCAATCGAAAGCCCTTGATGAGCTCTATAGGATTATAACACCAATTTGGTGTTCAGGTCAGATCTAGCCCTTCAATTTGAAGGGAAAAGATCAAGGATTTTCATAGCCATTCATGGCCTGCAAAAATGAAATTCAGGTCTTTTGACCTGCGAAAGAACTTTGACCTCCAAATGAGGTCTGAATCACCTTCAGCTGATGATTCCGCATTTACTGGTTAAGAAAGGGAGCTCTATATGGCTTTAGGAAGAGGAAAAAAAGTCATGAGCTTCGTTTAGGAGCTTCAGAACTCCATTTTGTGCTCTAAACAGCTCGACAAAGAGCTAAAGACCTTACAAAGAGAATTAAATAACCTCTGCAGGTTGCAAAGACTCTATCTGGGCAAATTAAGCATTCAAATCTCACCAAAAACACACTGAAAGCAGTTTGGGTTAAAAAATGACCCAAACTGTATAGTGATCTAATTCACTCCAAATCCTCAATAAAACTCAATCAAAACAACTCCAACTCACTCTAAATCATCCCAAAAAGAATTTCAACCTTTTAATTCATAAAATTAAATGCTTAATCCTCAACTTGAACCTGGGGTTTGACCACGGTGAGCTCAGAGTTGACTTTCAAAATTAGAGCTTCTCTAAACAAATTAAAGACCTAGAGGGACTCTAATTCACCTCAGAAATCATTCCAGACCTTAAAACTAAGTTTTGAAGCTCCTAAAGGCCCTCTCAGACACTGTCGCCTGAGCTCAAAAGTGGAGGTGTTCGGTGCAATAATCTAGTGAATTTCAGAGCAATAAAAGATCAAATATGACCCTTACAGGTTCTGCTTGAGCTTATAGACCTATTTCCAGAGCCTAAAACCTAACGGGTCAGCTTCTCCAACTCCGTCGGAGTTGGAGAAGATAGAGGTTGCTTCTGAGCTCCAGGCATTAAATCAACAAAATAAACACTAAATCAGAATCCATAAACCTCAGTTGTGCATTCTGGAGCTTCTCAGAGCCTATCAAGGGCTGAAGATCAATTTCAACTTGCCGGAGCTCGCCGAAGCTCCGGTGAGTCCAGAAATGTCTGGTAGTGTACAAAACTCCATCAAACAGACCATTCAAGGTCTTAAGAGCTTTTTGAGGTCACAAGGAACCTCAAGAGCTCATCAATTTGTCCAATTGATGATCGAATTAAGGATTCATCAAGGAATTTAGAAATCTTAATCTTTGAGTTTGTACGAACTCAAAGTCAGCTGTCTCACTCAATTGAGTGAGGGCTAAGGTTCAACAAAACCTTGTGACGCTCTCTGGGGGGTTAATTAAGTGGAGTAACTCTTTCAAGCTCTCCATTGATAGAGAGCTAGAAAGTTGGAATGGAATTAGGTGTTTACTTTTTATGAGTTAATTATACTAATTAGGCATAGGATCGGGGCCCTTAGATTTTGAAGAGGTGATGGAGGGCCCCAATGAGTGTGTTCTAATCTCGGAGGCCTTTGCCGTGGATAGCGGAGATCGCCGGTGAATGTGAAGATGGACTAGGCGATTCAGCTGCTAAGAGTGAGGGAAAAATAGTGCTATGAAATCATGATAAGGAGTGGAAGGTGATTGGTGTGTAAAAATGACAAAAGAATGGCCCAGACAAGCTCAAAGAGCTCGTCGGAGCTAAGGAAGATGGCATACAATTTGGGCATTTAAACCTAACTAACTACCTATCTATCAAACTAAGATATGCTACACTTACCTAAACCTAATCCTACTGTTACCCGGACGAAGGAGGTTGAGGAGTCTTCATCGAAGGTTCTTAACAGTGGATGAAATCAGAAGGTTGGAGGAAGAGCTCCGGCGGACAGTTTTGTGGCATGGAAGCGGAGTCCGACGTCAGCACTTCGTCAAAGGACGTAGCAGACGATAGCGGAGATTGGAAGCTGTTACGACTCGGTTCTCGAATCCCTACAAGACACGAGAATCGGACCGACTCGACTGATCCCAAGATCCAGTCGTCCAACGAGAAAGTAACCAAAAAGCAGTAAAATAAACCACATTCACCATGCAAGTAACTAACAGTAACAAAAGTACAGCAGTAAAGAAAAGAACTGCTACAGTACATACCACCATAACAGTAGAGACTTCAAAACAGGTACAGAAATATAAAGTTTACAATAAAAGAGTACAAGGTGAAATAGAAATACTCACTACTATAGAAAAATGTACAACAAAGTACAACTACTAGGCTCTACTAGGCCCAGCACCCTTTGCAGCTGCAGGCTCTGGCTGCTCAACACCTGGTCCTGAAAAAAGTGACAAATGTGACACATCAGCGAAACGCTAAGTAGAGTGGCAACCAGCTAGCTAAGAAAACAGTAAAGGTAGGCAAGTAGCTGTTATTTTTAATTTCTTTCTTTATTTATCTATTTACTCTTTCTTGCATTATTTCTTAGATCTTTCTCTTGATCTCGAATGTTCCTCGTGGGAACGATCTTGATTGCAGTCTTTTCCGAAAGGTAGAAGTACCACGTGGTGCTCTCCTGGCCGGGAGAGTCCCCCGTGGTGGTCCTACCCTCAGTCAACCACCCCAAGGTCTCTGACAGACGTAACGGTGACTACGGCACGCACGATAAATGCGTGGGTAGCTACCTCGCACTGGCACACGGTCAGTCGTTTCCGTTAACGGGTGCGCCCAAAGCACAGCACGGAACCAGTATAGGGCAGAGCCCTCTCAGTAACAGGGGTCCAGCCCCTCCTCAGTAACCAAAAAGGGGTCTTGCCCCTCCACAGTCTGCGCACCCTCGCCTGACTACCCTGGTTTGCCCAGTGGGCCTAACAAGTCGGTGTAGGACGGCTAGCTGAACCCCGGGGCCCGTGGGGTGGCTATCTCTCTCCCTACAGTAGTAGCTCTCCCCGGTACTGTGTACGCGAGGGCCAAAAGTCGGTACAAAGCGGCCAGACCTAACCTCGGGTTCCTGGGGCGGCTAGTTCTACTCTGCACTAAATAGGGGGACAATCGCTCTCCTTGGTACTCCGTACTCAAGGGTCAGCTCACTTCCCCATCCACTTTTCTAATTCCATTCTATTTATTTTCCAGGAGCTCTACTCCTAATTCCCCATAGGGTTCATGCTCATATTTCTCAAGCCATGCCATACTAGGTTTCATCCTTTCAGTTTCATTCACATTTAGCATGTGTTTCCAATCATTTAATATCAATTTATATACAAGCAGCTCAAATTTAAATTTCCAAACAACAGGAATTACATGTAGCAGTTACTAGCAACAGTACTCTATATTTCACAGGCAGTTGTTTTCCAATTACAGGCAATATTCATTATTCTGCCTACTTATCTAAGATTCCAATTCAGGTATTCAAGACATTCGTTTCAGTGTTTCTGTTCCTAGGATTCATGCCATACCCTAGGATCTATCATTCAATCTAGTTTTCAGGTCCTAGGATTCATGCCATACCCTAGGATCTATCATTCAATCTAGTTTTCAGGTCCTAGGATTCATGCCATACCCTAGGATCTAGCATTCATTTCAGAGGTGCATTAATGTTTGTAAATAACTAAGGGGAGCCACTCTACCCGCAAAATCGGGAGTAATGGGGGAGTGATCGGCAGGTCCACGTGGCTCCGCAACCCCCAAAGCCGCAATAGAACGAGGTCCTAACACAAAGAGCAACCACAAGGAACCACTCAGAATAGGATACAAGTATTTCAAACAAGTAGAGGAACTAATTCTGAGAAGAACGAAATCTTAAACGCGGAAATTGGACCTTGAACGGACCCTAAACGGGTCAAAAATGACAATTCTAACTCAAATCAGACATCTGGAACACCTTCCAGATGTCTTAAAAAGAGGTCCAGGTCATACCTCACTCCGCGCTGCTCCTCAGACATCCAGGGATCTTGCTGAATCGTCTAGACCCAGTTCCAGAAGTCCGACCATCTCTTCGGACGTCTGGAGACGCTCTCCGCCGTCTAGTGCTATGCCCAGACGTCTGATCTACGTGGGAGGGCGTGTCCTCACGCCTTCCCGAAATGAAACCTGCACGCGTGACGAAAGCCTCCTCATCACGACACGTCTCAGCCTTCGACGGATCGGCTTACATGGCCGTATCTGCAAAAAGGAGGAGGAGGAGAAATTTCGTACCTTTCAGACGTCTGGAGCTCCCTCCAGACGTCACCCGCGTTGTCTGGACGTAGGTCCAAACGTCTGATTCTGGGAAAAATTCCTAGAATCAGAACCTCCTCGCCTTCTTCCCGCTGCGCACGAGCTCGCCACGTAGCCGCTCGCCCGCTACTCGCACTGCAGCAGCACCAGGGGAGATCTCCCCCGCACGATGCCCCTCTGCGCGCACGTCGGCCGGCCTCGAGCTGCTCTGACGGGCTCTCTCTCTTCCTCACGCGCTCTCCCTGCTTCTTCCCTCTCGCTACACCTCTTCCTCTCTGCACTGCACCCGGTAGCAGCTGCTGCCCTTGCTCTTGCTCTCATGCTCACGCGGGAAGGAGGAGGTGGTGGGGTGGTGAATGAGGGAGAGGGGAGGGGTATTTGAAGGTGTGGGGGAGGTGTCCGCAGGACGGCGAGGGAAGAGAGAGAAGAAAAGAGGGCAGTGGGTTGCAGTCTGCGGGCGGCACGCGCACAGACTCGCGATTGTATGCACGCCAAAATTTATTTCCAGACATCTAGGATGGCATCCAGACGTCTGGACCAACTCCCAGACGTCTTAAAGTGTGTTTGATGTCTCAGTCATAACAGAAGAGAGTAAAGATGATCAGAGGAATAGGATGGAGACAGGAAATGGTTGCCGGAGTAGGAGGAGTAGCTTATCAGTTAGCTGCGGTTGGGGAAAAGGTTAGGGAGCTAACTGCTCAAATCGAAGGGTTCGAGGGGTATTTATAGGGTTCGATGATGGCTAAGGGGCTTGAATCCGAATGGGTTGATGGATTTGAGGTGGTGAGCGCAAGCTCCAGGGGCTTCGCGAGGGTGGAATGGTGTTAGATGAGTGGTCATTGAAGGGTGACATCACCGCCGAACGTCAGCCATTCAAGTGGTTGAAGAAGAAGAAGGTGTTTGCAGGGACCTATGTGCAAGGAAAATTATGGATCTAGGTGAAAGGAAATGACTCAAATGTAACGAATTCCAAGGACCGAAATGCAAACAGAGGCTTTTAATGTTAATTTAAATTATTTTCTTTTCTAACTTTTTATATATATTTATAATTTAGCTAAATATTATATTAAAGCCTTGTATTCACATTTTTTACCCATTTATTTATATTTATTTACTTATTAACTTACTTAAGTTATTTAAGAACTTAGGTCTTTTGTTATACTTAAGTTAAATAAGATATTAATTAGGTAGCTAATTAATGGTATTTTGAGTCCATTTATTAATTAAGTTATTAATAATATTAATTGACTTATAATTTAACATTTTTAACTTATTTTAAGGTCCTTTAATAATTTGTCCCTTATTACATAATTAACCCTTACATATGCATATTCCTAGCTAATTAACTAGGGAAACTAGTCAATTAGAAGTAATTAGAAGCCATGATGTGCCTCTCACCACTACCCCTAAAAAGGCCCATCACATTCCATGCATGTTGATCCTAAGCCTTTAAAATTGAGTAGACATACCCTTAAACTGGATTTAATTTTCCTAATACTTTGGTATTTGGATTGAATTAACTTCAGGCTTTGTCTACTTGGAACCACCAATGATAAAGTAGGACAATGTGATAATTGTGTTAATCGCTTGGGTGAATCATTGTGTTATGAACACATTTATTTATCTAAATCATACTTAGTTGATGTTAGTTTCATGGTAGTAGGGGCATAAAAGCATTAGCTCATATTATACATATCTAAATCTAAGTCAGATTGCATGCATATTGGGTTATTTATGTGTGATTGAGTCTATTTTTTATTAAGGATGGTAATTAGTGTTTAATTATATTTTCCAGGCTTAAGTCATGATTAAATCATGATTGGAATCATTGGAGTCAGCTCGGATCAGTTTGGAGTCAAATTAAAGACAGAGCTAGTAGAAGACCTAATTTCCATGCAAAACCCTAACCCTAGCCTCCACCACCACATGGTCCACTTCCACATGCCTCCACCATGAAATTACCACCTACAATATTTTCTATTCTTATGTGTGGAGTTTAGTCAATCAAGTTTCTAATAAATTCAATCAAATACTTGACTAATTCTAGCCTTCCTAAATTTTCTCCATGTGAATGTGCCTCCATTTCCACCTTCCATGTTTTCCACCACCATATACACCACCCTCCACGCTAATGAAGAAAGCCACCACCATGTTGCATGCCAACTTTAGGGTTTTGGAGATCATTTTCCTAATTTTCACAATCCTAATTTCCATATCCATGAATCTTAATCCTAATTGAAGTCCTAATCCTACTTTCCACATTCCAAACCCTAACCCCTCCACCAAGCATCACATGGTTGGACACCCCTCTATACATCCACCTTTGAGGTCCTTGCTCTCCCTTGCCTTGGTTCTCCCTTGCTCCATAAGCCACTGATAACACCACGCAAGGGGGTAGTAATTAGGTTGAATATGGCCCATATTTAGAATAAAAGGCACAACATAAAGTAGAATAGGAGCATTGCATGCATCAAGTACCAAGATTGCTTATAAACTACATTAATGGCCATTTGTGTAAAGCATGTGTCAAAGCAGGCCCCAGATGAGCAATCGGACCGCACGGATGGATTCAGAACGACTAACGGAGTCCAACGGACTCAAGATCGGCCAAATTCGACATCCGGAGCTCCCACAATGGGCCCAAGAAATTCTGACCGTTGATCTGGAGATCAACGGCCCAGAAAGTGCCACGTCGCTCCGCCCCCACCGCTCGCACGCCCTCAAGCCAGCCAAGGACGAATCTCGTGCTCGCCCGCGGTCGCCGCGAGCGCGGGTGTGGCGCAACGGCTAGCGCGCACGCCCGCATTGCAGCGACGCGCATTCGAATCGCGCGGAGCAGAAATCAAGTGCGAGCGAAGGGCGCTGCAAAATTGGGCCGCCCGATCAGAAGCGGGCGGCCAGGATCGCGCCACGCGGCGCGATGACAGCTCCCGAGCGCCCACGTGCGTGTGCACGCCGGGCGGAAATGCGCCCGCGCACGCGCGCCCGAGGCGCGATCTAAGCGCGGGCGCAGGAGGATCTCAGCCGTCCGATCTTCGATCGGACGGCTCTCGTTCAACGTCCACGGATCGCGCATGGAGAGAGAGCGGGGCGGGCAGCTGACCGACGGCAGGAGGGCTTCACCGACGTATCTGGAAGCGATTTTAGCGACATTCTAGATGTTGCTAAAGCACATTCTTCTTTTAGGAAGCCCTTAACTCTATTTAAACCCCCTTCTACCACCATTCAAGGCATACTCTCCCACTTGCAACTACTCCACTCTCTCCTAGCTAGTTTTAGGCACTCTTGTAATCATCGGAGACGACGAGCCGCCGACGGAGCCTCCTCCACCGCTGTGGCTGCCTCGTCGCTCTCCACTCTCTCTCTACCTCTCTCTCTCTCTTTTAAGCTTTCATTTACTTTTGTTGAAGCATGTATTTAATGTTGTAAACCATGAACTATGAATGCATGTTTAATGAAATTATTTTCCGTTTAGTCGCCATTTTAATTTCTGTTTAAAGTGCATGATCAAAACCAAGAGCTTTCTAACCCTAAACTCTCTTTCTATCTCTCGCTTTTCAAAACCGTCTCTTTCGCAAGCAAAACTCCACCTTTTTTGTGACAACAAGTGGTAAACAAAATCCGATTTCCACGCCTCCCTGAGACCGACACTCGGACTCACCTCCGTTTACTTCTTTTAAAACCGACGTATCAAGTGCAACTATAACGACACCTCTTAACACACACGCACGAGACCAACGTCAGTTTTTGGCGCCGTTGCCGGGGAGGCAACGGATTTGTTTTATCACCTCCATTCCACCTTCATTCTCATATCGTCTAATGCCCTATTTTCCTTTTTACTTGACGGTTGCAGGAATTCGGCGCATGGACGGCGAAGCGACGCATTCCACGACGGTAGCAAGGGAGTAGGCACCTCGAGGACCGATAGTGAGTACCCTCTCTGTCATTGTTTGCTTGCGTGAAAAAGCTAAAAAAATCATAAAAACTGAAAAAAATTGGCATGGTGAATGATTGATTGACCCACATTCTTAACACATCACCCTACAAAAAAAAATGTACACTCTAATATGCTGAATAAATTCTTGGAATATTCTTTTCTTTTTCTCTTGAGTGGTGTTTGGGAAGCCACCGTGAGTTGACCTGGGCCGCACCACTCAACCCTAAAAACTGACTCATCTAATAGAAGCTACACGATCTTTAGGATGAGCACACTAGGGTTTTAGAGCCTCTACAAAATAAAAAGGAAATCTACTTTCACCAAGTTGTGTGTAGAACTCGACGTGCCCACTGAAACTTGGTTGAAAACATTAAGACACGTCAACCCTAAAAAGCACTAAAGTAAGGATAAAATACTAAAAGACACCACACCTTAAAAATCCTTGCTTGAAAACCATGTTTTACTAGAAGCACACACTTTGAGAGTGGAAAATTAAGAGGCACCACCCCAATCAACACCTCATCACATCACCCTAAGCACAAGCACTATCCTAACCCTTTAAAACTGAGTAGACGTGCCCTAGGCAGGATTGAGTTAAGTCTCAAAAGGCGAGGTTTTGTTTGCTAGGCACTTGGCTTTCATTCCCTTGGTAGAATCTGGTGACTAGGCTACGGGGCAGTGTCAAACGACCGCGGTTGTGGGGTCTATGGAACTGGAGGCGCAAGCCAAAGGAAGAACCTTCCCTGCAATCCCCTCGTAATCAACCTGGCCAGATTAGCCTTGGGAAGGGGAGTCCAGTCTCCTAAGGAATACACCATAAGGACTAGGCTTGTTTGCTTGGTTGAGGACATAACTCTCTCGCATCTGTTCTTCCCACATCCCTCCATTTCTTCCAAACCATGGATTTCAATGCCTATCCATCTTACCCAAACTACCCCCAACAGGATTTGTATGCTAACCCAAGTGGACCATACCCACAGCCTACTTGGGCTAACCAACCACCAAGTTGGGGGTACAACCTTGAATATCCCTCTTGGCCCAACTATAACCAAACCGCACCAACCTCTTATTGGAATACAACCAACATAGCCACCCAAGGGTACGATTCAAATCATGGGGCTCCATATCTCGATTGTCCTCATGATGCCTCCTCATTTAGGTCCGACCCGCTCTACTGTGATAGGACCTACACTTTAGGAGAACACCAAGAACCCTACCCATCTCAGGATAATAACCAAGAAAGGTCATCTGAATTCAACAACCTTGCCTACTTGACCTTTGGATTAGGAGTTCTAGATAAATGGAAATCAAAAAATGATCAGAAATCTAGGCAAGCCCAGGATCATCAACCTTTGATTTGGTCCTCTGATGAAGAATCTGACTGGGAGGAGGACTTAGAACCTCAACTATTCTGGAGTAGGACCAAACAGAGAATGGTTCCTCTTGAAGAACTGGACCCTGAACATGATAGAATAGAGGACCCACCCAGGAACCTAAACACCAATATGGATTCTGATCCACAACCTCAACCATACTCTCTTAACCTGGATTTCAAGGAGGAAATCCAAAGGACACCAAATGACACCATGTCAATTCTTGATAACCTCCTGTTAGAACTACACAGACAGAATCAAGAATTGGTTAAAGGGCAACATGCCATGTTGGAGTTGTTCCAACAATTGGGGGAAGAAGGCCAAAGAAAGCTGTTGCACACAACGCCATTCATGGAATTCATAAAGCAAGGACCTACCATGATCAATTGGACTACACCCAGTCATCCTGATTTGGTTCAGTCCACCATTGATACCCCTCAGGAGTTGGATAGCTCAGTGGATAAGGACAGTAAGGATTCCTTGGAACACAATTTGGGGAGCATTGAGAACAAACATCAGGAGGAAACTGAGAAGGTGAGGGGAGAGACCTTGGAATCTGAATCTAATCGGCCCAAGACAAGTAATCCGATGGGAGTAGCAGCCAACGTCGAAGATGGAGAATGGAGTTACAATTTCAAAGAAATTGATTATGAATCGGTTAGAATCCCTATCACAAATTTGGAGGAGGGCCGAGAGAAAGAATATGATCTAGAGGATGAAATTGACCCTACCTCTAATGTAATCCAAAACAGTGAATCTGATACAGAGGAGGTTGAAGAAAATATTCTTGAGATCAAGGGCTTGGAGGAAATGAGCAATGAAACCATAGTTGCGGGAGAGATGGATTCGTCTTTGGAGAGAGGCCTCATGCTTGGTTGTAGGGCTCAGTATGAAACTCTGGACTTTGTTACCTGCCCTACCAGAATAAGAATCCCGCAACCTGAATGCACTGGAATTGATACATTTTCGATGGATTACAATTTTATGGGGACACAAGCTGAATATAAAACCTACATCTTTAGTGTCTGGCGTGTCATATTTAGGGTGCGTTCATCCACAACAACTTGTTTGCATGCCCACAAACTAAGAGAGGTTCTGACACGGGCATGCATGATACAGAATTCCCGCCCCTTAGGAACGGGACTCCACCACAACCTTATTTGCATCTGAGGACTTTTGATTTTGGGTCTGATTAATTTTGAACATATCTCCTTGACCCAAACCATTCCTATTTGTGCACCGCCCAGCTGGAGGCGTTAAACTCAGCGCTGCCTGGGAGGCTACCCAGCGGATTCAGACTGATCTAGTAGTTTACGTCACTCAGGTACTATCTTTTTGAACCCTTCTGCATCCATGCATCTGCCAATGTGGACATTGTCCAACTTAAGCATGGGGGGGATGGTAAATTGCATAACCCTGAGCTTAATTAATCAGTATGAATGAATAAATTAATTGATTAAAAAAAAATTGAATTTAGGAAGAAAAACTTAGGCATTAGAAACTTGTCAATAGTGGGAAATAATACAAAAAGAACTTAAACACTTAGACTTTTCAGGCCTTCAGGCTTAATCAGCCCTGGTGTCTGTTAAAATATGGATTTAGCGGCGAATCCTTGCAACTTTAAGCTATTCTAATCCACCTAATAAATAAGGTAATAAGTATATGACTTATCAACTCACCCTCTAACTCACGAAAACTTTGAGTCTAAGCATCTACACACATTTTTGCACAGACTTACTTCTCGAAGATTTTGACAGAAATTGGGTAGCTAATGAACTCTCTAGGGTGGTATGGCTGGCAAGTTGTCGTGGGTAACAGCCCATTGGCAGGTTGTCCAGAACCCAGCCATAGGCCATTTCTTTTTCGCTGCCTCTAGGTACATTTGAGATTAGGGAAGCCACCTACGAAAAAAAAAGAGAGAGAAAGAAGAAAAGAAAATAAACCACACTTTACCACACAAGTATGGCTGGCAAGTGATCGTGGGTAACAACCCATTGGTCGGTTGTCTAGAGCCCAGCTCAATAATGGCACAAAAAAGACCAAAACACCTAAAGACGAAGCGGAGAAGTAGTACAAGTCGGGGAGATATACACTGGAAAATCCTTGTGTTGACCCCAAGTAAAATGAACGTAGGGAGAAAGCTACCAATTGAACAAATACACCTTCAGGCAAAAATTTATTTTCTTTTCCGGTCACCTAGAGGCGTAGAAACTCGAAGTCCGTCTCAATTACCGTTAAGTGAGTCTATCACAACATTCACACCAAGATGCTTAGCACTTAGGGTTTTGACCGAGTTTTGGGTGGGTTGGGTAGCCGTAGAAAGTTACCAACCCACACTGAATTCCAAAAATTCTAAAATGACATATATAGATATATACGTATACATATGTATAGTTATATAAACAAAGCAAGGATTCGGGCGATTCGTATTTTGGCAGACACCCGGGCGTTGCTTAGTCTTTGTAGATTAAGATCTTCGTATATTTCCTCTTATTGACAAGTAACGAAGTGCCTAAGCAATTACTTCTTGAATTCCCCAAAGAAATAAAGGCTAGAATAAACCTTGCTAGGGACTATCAAGGAGTAAGCATGGGGGTATGATAACACCACGCAAGGGGGTAGTAATTAGGTTGAATATGGCCCATATTTAGAATAAAAAGCACAACATAAAGTAGAATAGGAGCATTGCATGCATCAAGTACCAAGATTGCTTATAAACTACATTAATGGCCATTTGTGTAAAGCATGTGTCAAAGCAGGCCCTAGATGAGCAATCAGACCGCATGGATGGATTCAGAACGACGAACGGAGTCCAACGGACTCAAGATCGGCCAAATCCGACGTCCGGAGCTCCCACAATGGGCCCAAGAAATTCTGACCGTTGATCTGGAGATCAACGGCCCAGAAAGCGCCACGTCGCCCTGCCCCCACCGCTCGCACGCCCTCAAGCCAGCCAAGGGCGAATCTCGGCCGTTGATCTTCGATCGAACGGCCGAGATCCGCGCGCTCGCCCGCGGTCGCCGTGACAAAGCGCAGGCGTGGCGCAACGGCTAGCGCGCACACCCGCATCGCAGCGATGCGCGTTCGAATCACGCGGAGCAGAAATCAAGCGCGAGCGAAGGGCGCTGCAAAATTGGGCCGCCCGATCAGAAGAGGGCGGCCAAGATCGCGCCACGCGGTGCGATGATAGCTCCCGAGCGCCCACGCGCGCGTGCACGTCGGGCGGAAACGCGCGCGCGCACGCGCGCCAGAGGCGCGATCTAAGCGCGGGCGCAGGAGGATCTCAGCCGTCCGATCTTCGATCGGACGGCTCTCGTTCAACGTCCACGGATCGCGCATGGAGAGAGAGTGGGGCGGGCAGCTGACTGGCGGCAGGAGGGCTTCACCGACGTATCTGCAAGCGATTTTAGCGACGTTCTGGATGTCGCTAAAGCACATTCTTCTTTTAGGAAGCCCTTAACTCTATTTAAACCCCCTTCTACCACCATTCAAGGCATACTCTCCCACTTGCAACTACTCCACTCCTCTCCTAGCTAGTTTTAGGCACTCTTGTAATCTCCGGAGACGACGAGCCACCGACGGAGCCTCCTCCACCGCCGTGGCTGCCTCGTCGCTCTCCACTTTCTCTCTACCTCTCTCTCTCTCTTTTAAGCTTTCATTTACTTTTGTTGAAGCATGTATTTAATGTTGTAAACCATGAACTATGAATGCATGTTTAATGAAATTATTTTCCATTTAGTCGCCATTTTAATTTCTGTTTAAAGTGCATGATCAAAACCAAGATCTTTCTAACCCTAAACTCTCTTTCTATCTCTCGCTTTTCAAAACCGTCTCTTTCACAAGCAAAACTCCACCTTTTTCGTGACAACAAGTGGTAAACAAAATCCGATTTCCACGCCTCCCTGAGACCGACACTCGGACTCACCTCTGTTTACTTCTTTTAAAACCGACGTATCAAGTGCAACTATAACGACACCTCTTAACACACACGCATGAGACCAACGTCAGCCACTAACCAAAAACCCTACAACCACCACATCCCAATGCCTACCATACAATACCTAGGCTGCCCACCACCTTCTCTCCACCACCAAGAGCTGTCCACCATTGTTCCCACCAACAACATCAAGGTCTTCCCCTCCTCTCCATCATCATCATCTTCAACCTCTCCTCGACACCAACAACTTCGTCTACTTGCAAAGGAGGAGAAGCACTTGGAGGAGGACTTGCGACACACAAAATTTCATGTGAAGATCTATGTAGAGTAATTGGTCGAAATTGTAATGGAATAAGCAAGTCGTTGTAGTGCGAAATCGATGTCAACTTTTAAATTTATAAATCGTAACTACAAGGAGTATACGGGTCATCTAAGGAGGAGAAGTGTAACAAATCAAATCTCAAAATGCCTTTGTTTCTTTTTTTGTTGTTTTTATCTTTTATAATTTTTTTGGCTTTTTCGACTAAAGGAAAATCAAATGCAAGTATGAATTGAGTCAAGAGTATCAAGAGGCTACAAATCTAAACCAAGCATAAAGCAACTATGTAAACAACCTACCACTCTCCAAACTCACCAAAGCCACGATGTGTTAATGGCACCAGAGAGGGCTCTAAGTACATGCCCAACAACTAGAAAACTCAAAAGGGAGATATGACAAGCACAACTATGCTCTTCATTGAAATAGAATCAAGTTGCAAGAAATGAAATCTAAGGAGAATAACACTACTTGAACCTATTAAGAACAACAGGGCTAGTACATGAAGTGCAGCTACAATTAAACTAACACATGGAGAGAACTACAGGACAAAATGAGAGAGAAAAAGCTTATGAAATGAAGCTTAGATGATGATGATGGTGAAGCTAGCTCTTCTCTTCTCCTTGCTCGTCCTCCTTGGTGTAAAGGGGGAAGAGCTTCCCCAAGTGTGGTGTGCTCTAGAGATGTTCCAACAATGGTGAGCGAGTGATGTGGATTTGGAGGGGTGGAAGGCGTGAGAAAGGACTTGAAGGGTGGTGGAAATAGACTCCCTCTTAAGGCTCCCTCACAATGACCTAAGGCTCTCATGTCTCTCTTTTTTTCTCATAGCCAAAAGTCTCCCCTCCAAATGATATGTTGGCTTCTTTTATAGAGAATGGGAGGGGCAATATGGGGAGATCAAGGCGAATGTTGGAATTTATGGGAATCTATGGTGGAGTGTGCCAACAATTATGTTTATGGGTAGATGTGTTGAGATTTAATTATGAGGTCTTGCAATTGGGTTGAGTGGCTATTAATTGGTGGAGGGATCTAAGTGTGGTGAAATGTGCATCCATAATGAGGATGACTTTGTTGGAATTGGGGAGAGGGACTTAAAGGTGCCATAGGCAACGTGCAAAGGTGGCTCTAGGTGGATTTTTGTGTAGGCTCATTGATTATTGATGTAGGGTAGCTTTTGCTTTGTTGAGTTGGAGCCTGGGTTTTGTGAAGCTCCTAAGTTCAAATCTCCAACTTAATTTCTTCAATTCTTCCTTTCTTCTTTCTTTTTTTCAGCCTTCAATCTTGTGGTCACAAAATATCATTAATCAGTGTAGATCATAGAAATTATATAAAATTGGATGCATGCTTATCTAAAGTGCAAAACATGCTAAATGTATATTGTATGATCATTCTTTTAACCTATTTGGCTTAGAAACCTAGCAAAGTATATTCATGGGCAATAGAAATCATAGAGTCTTGCCATCACCATCATTGAGGAGGATAGCCGTGAAGCATATCATGAGGGGTATTGGGTTCATTCTTTCTACTTTTATTGTTCTATCTATTTTGTTGAACTCTTAATTAACCCTTTGCAATAATATGAATATGTTGCTTTCCATTGAGATTGTGTGCTTTATTGCTTTATCTATGAGTGCCTGATTCCTAACATGTGGGGTTAGGGGTAGGATCGACACATACTTTAATTTGAGATGTGTTGAGTATACTTGTTTGGTTCATCAAGAAACCGAGTTGTCCTATACACACATGTGTTTGTATAGGACAGTTCAAGCCTAGCACCATTGAATTCGAGCTGGATTATAGAATATGCATGGGATGGGACAAGCCTAGGAGAAGTGACCATTCATATTTAACCTGTCAAATCATTTCTTAAATATCAATTCTATTTTCCGAAGCCCCATGTGTATTATTGCCTTGATAAAAACCCGTCTCGCATCCCATTCACATTTTTTATTTTGTCAATTTTGAAGTTGGAATTCAAAAATTCGTGCAGTAGTTTATAGTGATCCAAAAATCTTGAAATTTTGTTTGTAGGTAGGTAGTTAAATAAGGAAACACCATTTCAAATTTAAAAGCCTAATTCATTCTTAAAAACAAGATAAAATTTACACATCACTCTGAGGTCAGATTGAAAATAGAACTTGAAAATGCTAGCTTGCCATATTTTTAGCGAATTCATTACAACTTCAAATTGTGTGAAATAAGTGGCATTAGTTTTCATATTCAGTATAGCTTTTGAGAAAAGTTTTCCATATTATTTTGGGGTCAGTAAATTTAGGATACTATCGTGTCAAGAAAGTAAGGTTAAAATAGTCCTTCTACGTTGCTTGCCAAATAAAAATCTAAAAAAATTGCAAAACACTTTCATAAATACCAAAAAAAATTCTCAAAATTTTTTAATTGATCAGAGACCACAACCTGACTCTCACTATTTACAAAAAATAAGTTGATTTATAATTTTGGTGTGTTATTCCTTATGACTTGAGTGTGACACACACTAAATTTTGGTGCCGCTGCTAGGGAGGTTTGCATCGTGTTTTCCTCGTTGTTAGCAAGTATTTTTGTTTATAGAATACTTAGCTGCATTCATGGGCCTCAATTTTTTTTGTTTCTTGAAGGTATCACGGGATTTGTCGTGGTGCACAAAAGCGGGTTGCAAAGTGTTTGTGGGATTCGTGCATGAGGAGGACCACCTTAGATTAGATTATTTTGCACTTTTTTTAAGAAACTTTTGTATTAGGTTTATTGGTGAGAGAGTGACTTTAAACTTGTAAGAACCTTCTCCCTATCTCTCTTTCTCTCTCTCTCTCACTCTTTACCTATTTGATTGCTTGCTTGATCGTGTGTACATTTAAAAATGACAACTTGCATGTAAAAGGGATTCACAATTATCTAGACATAGCACACCCTAGCCTTTTATTGTAGGATTTTATTAAGCTGCCTCTAGATTTACTTTCTGTTAAATTTGCATATTGAAGAGGACTGGGGAAAGGTATGTGTCTTCTGACTTATTGAGTTACTTGCTCATGCATTTGTGTGCATAGTTATTGGACTCATATCTAAAGGAACCAGGCTCTCACTTTGATTGCTTGAGAAAGAAATTTTAAGTGGCAACCCTAGAAAGTCCATTAACTAAAGGAGGAACTTTAAAATATGCTCAAGGTTTGTTAAAGACCTTGCCTGCATTTTCTATCGCTATGTGGATTGACACATCTCTGTGGCACTAAGCATGCACATAAGGGCACCAAGAGGAAGTCAGTCGGAGGTCAACAAGTCTGTCTCACCTGTACCTCAAGAAGTCTAGTGGTGAGCAGGCTTGACTTGAGACTAATTTTGTTATTAATCTTAGGTCATTCTACCTTGTCTTTTTTCATCTCAATAAGAAGTTGGTTGTAGGTCAACGAGTCTATCTCACCCACACCTTGGGGAGTTTGGTGGTCAGTAGGCTCAACTCAAGATCTTCTTTGTCTTGATTGTAGGTTTGACCATAGGTCAGCTTTAGGGTGCATAACTACATTGAGAACTTGTTTGATCATTTTCAAATCATCTAAAGTTTCAAAAGAAAAAGAAGGTAAGAATGAACAATTTGTTTTGTGTTTGATTGTTGTTGTATGCTTAGTAGACGTTCTTTGGAACCTAGGTTGACCTTTACTTTTGAACTCGAAAGAATCCCGAGACAATCCAACCTAGATTTAACCACAGGTGATAGAATTGAGGAACCCGAAGAACCCCATGTTGAGGAAAACCCAAGAGCCCTAAAAGACTACTTCCTTCCTAATGATTGCCTAATGTGAATCTTAAAAGACTTCAAGGAAACCTTCCACCTACGAGATCAAAAGTAGCACAATTCAGTTGCTCCCATCCTTTTATGGGACAAATCATGAAAAGTATTATAGGCACTTGGAAGAGTTTTCCAAGGCTTGCCCCACTGTTAAGATTCAAGGCTTTATTTATGAAGCCTTGATGAGGAGCCTCTTCTCTTTCTCCCTCAAGAATAAGGCTAAACATTGGTACCACACCTTAGACATGGCTAGCCCTTAGAGAGGAATTCCTAAAGAAATACTTCTCTAGGAGCATGACCAATCATTATAGAAGGGTCATCATTGGATTCTCACAATAAGAGGGAGGATAGTTTCATGAGACTTGGGAGAGATTCAAATACCTACTAAGGATGTGCCAGCATCACTAAGTCCCTAGATGGTAGTTAGTGGAAACATTTTACACTGGATTATATGGTAAGCATCGGCAAAACATTAATATTGCATCCATGGGAACCTTCCTTACCAAAATCGAGGATGAAGCTTGGAACCTCTTCGAGACCCTTAGTGAGAACTCTATCCATTTGATGTCTTCCTACGAGGATAGGGCTCCAATTCTTTTACAAAAGAAGAGGGAAGCAAACAAAATTGGTGTAAACCAAGATCTTGTCTACCAAATGCAAATGCTAAATCAAAAGTTTGATCAACTTCTTTCATCAAGTTGTCAACCTATGCACCACACCATATCCTAGCCTGACCCTTGGTTGAATGCTCCTTGTGCCAAAGCACCTATCATTCTACTCTTGATTGTCATCTGGTACATCAATTCCTTGATTTGATCTAAGAGCAAGTGAATGCAGTTCAAGGATACTCTCAACTCGAAAATGGCCTTACAACTTGAGATAGAGGAACCATCTAAACTTCTCTTGGAAACAGCCCGAATCTTCTTCCCTTCAGAACCAACACTTCTATAATCATTAACCCAAACCCCAATCTACTAATTTAGATGAGATGAAGATGATGATTAAGACTATGCAAGAATCGAACCAAATGCTCCTTCAATCTCATTTAAGATTATACTTGACATGCAATCCCAAATCGGACATTTAATATACGCTGTGAGGAAAAGAGAGGATGGAAAATTGCTTAGTTATCTTAAGGAGAATCCAAAAGGGAAGAATGTGATCTTCAGGGAGCAAGCTTATGTTGTGACTATTTTGCGAAGTCAGACGGAAATCCAAAACCTAATGTTCATCAACATCCACTTACATTTGAGACATTGGAGGTAGAGGAAGATTTTGAACTTCTTGAGACTCCTAGATCCTTTCTTTTGTTCTATGAACCTAAAGCCCCTTTCCTAAATAGACTAAAGGATCCGAATAATACAGGGCCCTTTTGTAAAAAGCAAAAAGCTAGGATGGATGAAATTTTCAAGACATTCAAACAAGTTTACATCAACCTACCTCTCCTAGAAGCCCCAAAGAAAATTCCATCCTATACTAAGTTTCTTAAGGACTAGTGTACTCAAAAGAGAAGATCTAAGAAATAAGTCCCAACTAAAGATGCCTTGCCTGACCCCATGAACTCGATAGTACAACATGGGACCCTACCCAAACTAAAGGACCTAGGAGCCCTATACATCTTTGTGATAATTGGTGATCAAAGAATAGATGAGGCGCTCCTTGACTTGGGTGAGGGGGTGAATATTTTGCTGAGTTTCATTTATGAATTACTTGGAGGAGGCATGTTGAAGCCTAGTCCTGTGATCCTCTAGGTAGTTGACAGAGATCTAAAAGGACCAAGAGGTCAACTTGAGGATGTACTAGTCAAAGTAGAAAGTAGAAGGATTCTATTTCCTAGTAGACTTTCTGATTCTGGATACAGAACCCTCTAATCGAGCTTCTAAACCCTCTATAATCCTAGGTCAACCCTTCTTAGCTATTGCAAAGGCCGAGATTTGGGAACAAGAAGACATTGCTCAATGTTTCAAGGAGTGTAAATAAGTGAATCATGAAGAATGTTCCTAGATTAATGTGAAAGAGGAAAATATAGAAGACAACATGTTTTGTGTTGGAAATTGCGAAGTTGATTGGAAAGCGTCATAGTATAGTCGCAAAATCCAATTCAAACAAAAATTATGTAATGAGACAATGAGTCCCGGTTGATCTCAGGGAGGCAGATGAAAGCGAAATTGATTTGATTTCTCTACCTTCTTAAAATTGTAGGCTGGTATTTAAAATACGAATATAGGATTCGTCGGTTGCGTTGCTAACTCGTAAGACGTGCGCATGAGTCAAAAATAATATAATCGTGAAGGTATGCATATTGGTGCACACTATCTTAACTATGCGATGGCGAGCCATAGAATATTCGTTAATCGTTAAATCCTCTATATCTTTTGGAACCGACATTTTAGTTGCACAAAAGATATGGAAATATGGAGTAGGCAACTGTTGATTTTATTTCTTCACTAATAATGTCATTACAATGATTCTCGAGGAAAGCTTGTACATGAAAGCTTGAAAACAACAATTCTAGCTGATAGAAAAGTATGCATGCATGGATCTAAGGAAGATTATGCATGCATATATCAAGGCAAAGGGTTACGACTTATACTAACAGAAAATAATGCAAGAATTAATCTATAAAGAACACTAATCTACCTAACAGAAAATAGGCATTGGAGGTGGTCTCCAATGGCTGTGTGGCCTGAGGTGGTGGGAGGGGAAAGAGGGACGGCCAAGGTGGTTGGCTAGCCTCTTGAGAAGGAGGTGGAGTTGCTTGGATCTTAGACTTGAAGGTGGTGGTGCTCATCAATGGTGTTGGAGATGGAGGTGACATCCAAGATGGGTCTCTTGGTCGTCCAAGGAGATCCTTCTATAGACTCTTGGATGACAAAGGTGCTCTCAAGAGAAGTCTCTAGACTTCTCTAGAGTGGTCGACCCTTGGGTCTATTTTTAGTCTTCTTAGATCCACTTTTTGTGGATCTGAGAATGACCATGTGTAACCATTCTAGAGACTTCTCTAGAATGGTGGCTAGGTGTGTGTGTGTGTGGATGTGTGTGCGTGAATATGTGGGTGTGTGCGCACGTCAATAGGTGGTCAAATGGACCACCTAGGTCCATGGCTAGGTTGGTTGAATTAGGGTGTCTAGAAATAGGTATATGTGTAACCTATTACTAAGTGATTGATCCAATTAAACTTATCCAAGTTTAATTGGGTCAATGGGTGTGTAATTGGGATAGAGAGTACCCAATTAGGTCAGGCTTGAGTCAATTGGACTCTCACTGAGTCCAAGTAGACTTGTATTGGTCATGGTTTAAGGTCAATTGGACTCTATGAGTCCAATTGACTAGGTGAAGTGTAACTGACTTAGATCCAAGTCAATTGGGCCTAGTGAGAACCTAATTAGGTTCTTAGGAAGGTCTTAGGGTAGTGTACTAGGCTCAGGGCACTTTAATTTAGGTTCCCTAATGTTATGACCCTGGCATCAAACGTCGTTTAAGACGTCTGGGAATTGGTCCAGACGTCTAGAAGCCTTCCCAGACATCTGGAATTTAATTTTTCGGCGTACGGGTTCACGTCTGCGCACATGCACGTGCAGACTGAACCGCCGCCCTCCTTTCTCTCTTTTCTTCCTCCCTGCAGGCGCAACCATCTTTTTCTCTCTCTCTCCCCACACAGCCTTCAAATACCCCCTCTCCTCTCCCTCACCCTCACTCCACCACCTTCATCTTCTTCTTCTTCCTGTTAGCGAAAGAGTGAGTGGGCGAGGGCAGCAGCAGCTGCTGCCATGAGTTGTGGGGAGGAGGGGTTGCTGCGAGAGGGAGAAAGCTAGATCACGAGGGTGCGAGCTCGCCACAGCAGCTAGGGCCGGTCGGTGAGTGCGCAGCAAGAGCGTGGTGCTGGGGAGGAGCTGCTGCAGCTCAGGCAGCAGGCGAGCGCGGCACGGCACGGCCGTGCGTTGCGGGCAGAGGGCGAGGAGGTCCTGATTCTGGGAAAATTTCCCAGAATCAATGTTTGGACATAGGTCCAGACGACGCAGGAGACGTCTGGAGGAAGGTCCAGATGTCTGAAAGGTATGATATTTTCCTTCCTTCTTTCATGTGTACGGCCATGTAGCCGTTCCGCCGAAGGGTTCTGCTTCGTTCTGTGCTAAGGACGGTCGCATGTGTGTGCAGGTCTCGTTCGAGAAGGTGCAAGGGCACGCCCTCCCACATAAATCGGACATCTAGGCACAGCACCAGACGACGGAGAGGGTCTCCAGACGTCCGGAGTGACAGTCGGACGTCTGGAAACTAAGTCTAGATGGTTCAGCAGGTTTCTGGACGTCTGAAGGACCGCGCAGGATCAAGGTATGACCTGAGCCATCGTTTAAGACATCTGGAAGATGTTCCAGACGTCTGATTTTAGGCATACTTGTTGTTTTTGACTCGTTTAGGGTCCGTTCGAAGTCCATTTTCCGCGTTTCAAGTTTCGTTCTTCTCGATTTTAGTTCCTCTACCTAATTACAATAATCGTATCATATTTTGAGTAGCTCCTTGTAATTGATTTTTGTATTAGGACCCCGTTCCATTGCAACTCTGGGGGTTGCAGAGGCGTGCGGGCTTGCCGATCATGCCCCCAGTACTCCTGGTTTTGTGGGAGAGTGGCCCCTTTAATTATTTATCAAAAATTATGCACTTGTGAAATAATTAATAGATTCTAGGGTATTGCATAAATCCTAGGACTGAAAAACTAGATTGAATGATAGATCTTAGGATATGGCCTGAATCCTAGGACTGGAAAACTAGATGGAATATATATATTGCAATCTTGGAAAAGTAGAAGGGAAAACGATAACTGCCTGTAATTGGTTAACAGTTGCCTGTTTATGAATGTATAATTACTATTGAGAACATGGGCTATATGAATATAAAGCTGAAATGATGAAACTTAAATTGGCTGAGTTAAAGAAAATGAGCATGAACCCTAAGGGGAATTAGGAGTAGAGCTCCTGAGAAGTGAATGGAATAGAATTGGGGAAGTGAGCTGGCCCTTGAGTACGAAGTACCAAGGAGAGCGACTGTCCCCCTGTTTAGTGTAGAGCGAAGCTAGCCGCCCCAGGGACCCGAGGTTAGGTCTGGCCACTTTGTACCGACTTTTGGCCCTCGTATACACAGTACCGAGGAGAGCTACTAGTGTAGGGAGAGCACTAGCTACCCCACGGGCCCCGGGGTTCTACTAGCCCTCCTACACCGACTTATTAGGCCCACTGGGCAAACTAGGGTAGTCAGGCGAGGGTGCGTGGACTGTGGAGGGGCAAGACCCCTGTTTGGTTACTGTGGAGGGGCTGGACCCCTGTTACTGAGAGGGCTCTGCCCTGGACTGGTTCCATGCTGTGCTTTGGGCGCACTCGTTAACGGAAATGACTGACCGCGTGCCAGTGCGGGGTAGCTACCCATCCGTTTATCGCTCGTGCCGTAGTCACCGTTACGTCTGTCAGCGACCTTGGGCTGGTTGACTGAGGGTAGGATCACCACGGGGGACTCTCCCGGCCAGGAGAGCACCACATGTTACTTCTACTTTTCGGAAAAAAACTACAATCAAGATCGTTCCCACGAGGAACATTCAAGATCAAGAGAAAGATCTGAGAAATAATTCAATAATGAGTAAATGGAAAAATAAAGAAAGAGATTAAAAATATAATAGCTACTATCCACCTTACTGTTTTTCTTAGCTTTTGGTTGCCACTCTACTCAGCGTTTCACTGACGAGTCACCTTTGTCATCTTTTTAGGACTAGGTGTTGAGCAGCCAGAGTCGGCGGCTGCAGAGGGTGCTGGGCCTAGTAGAGCCTAGTAGTTTTACTTGTGTAGTACCCACTGTACCTTTCCTTTTGTTGTAGTGAGTATTTTCTATTACCACTGTACTCTTTTAATGTAAGCATTATGTTTAGGTACCTGTTTATTTCTTTACTATTGTGGTGGTGTATACTGTAGTAGTTCTTTTCTTTACTGCTATATTTTGTTACTGCTAGTTATATACATGGTGAATGTGATTTATTTTACTGCTCTTTTGGTTACTTTCTCGTTGGACGATTGGGTCTTAGGATCAATCGAGTCGGTCCGATTCTCGTGTCTCGTAGGGATTCGGGAATCGGGTCGTAACACCTAGGGTGTAGAATTGGGTTTTAGGGGCTTAAGAAATCAAGATCTAGGCTTGATTTCAAAAATAGTAATTGAAAAGGGGTTTCAGACGTCTAATTTATTAATCAGATGACTTATACTTCAAAATCAGAAGTCTAACTCTCTGATCTAGACGTCCAAAGTTGAGTTAAGGTGAATTTAAGGTTCTATCTTGGAATTCTACAGAAATTGGAGGTCTGACACCTTGTTTGGACATCCAATTTTCCAGCAAAATTGGGTTCTAGCTTTGCGGGTGATGTCTAAGGGTCCTGGACATCTGGCAACCTACCTGGACATCCAGATATGGTCTGGAATAAGGGTTTTGAGGTTCTTTAGGCTAGGGTGACCTAATCTAAGGGTGGCTAGGGTTTAGGAAGGTATTTAGGGCTATCCTAAGGCTAGGAAAGGTCTTATGTTCATAATTTAATTCCTACATTAAAATTCTACTAGTAAGATAGTATACCTCTTCCTCACATTATGTCTTCATCTTTATTCTAGGGCTTCTGCTCCAGCTCTACTGCAGCTCTAGCTTCCTCCCTTCCTCAGATTCAGCTCCAGGCCATCTCCTTATTGCCTACAATCCAAATAATACACTAATCAGTACATTATAACATTATTTCATGATTATTTAAGTAAAGCAGAAGAGATGTAATGTATTCTGCTCATGCATGAATTATATTACAATTATGCTATGTTCTAACTTAATTCAAGTCATTTAAGTTCTTTAATTGTTGTGCAATCACACCACTCCCAATATGCATAAGAGAGGTTCATTGCAAAACATTAATGAGTATTCTGAATGCTTGCGACAATGTGAAAACGATGTTCATGAGATTGAGGAGTTATTGGGAGTAAGATTTGAAGAACTGCCTCTAACAATACAAGATTTTCATTGGGAATTGGATTCTGAATCATTTGAGTTGGAAATCGAGAAATCAAAGATAACTAATGGTGATACGAAATGTCAAGTGGATGAAAATTTGAATGCATGGAAGATTCTAAGCTTGACTTGACCATTAAGGGTAAGCAATTTGAATTTGAAGAGTTTCCAAAATATGCAAGGAAGGATATTTAAGAGTTAGAACAATTGTAATTGGGTGTCACATATGAACAACTTCCTGAGGAGTTTAAAAACACACATGCATCATTCCCTGAAATTACTCAAGTTTGAAATCAAGGAACTTGAGGATGCTCTATTTAATGAATTCACATCAAGATCAGATGTTGAGTGACTATACTGAGAGTACAAGTGTCATCAAGATATCTATGGAAGACTTGAAATCATTATCCCAAACACTGAGTGAAGGGTCAGATTTGATACCTAAAGACATTCATTACTGAGGGGTGTGGAGATAGAGTCACACAGAGGTTGAATGACATGTATGGATTAACGATTGTATTCTCACTATTCAAGGGATAGATTGGACTTGGTATAAATCTTCTAGAACATCCTTGAGTCATGGGGATCCTTGTTATCGTCAACTTCCTAACTCTCAAGAGGTTGATTTTAATTCTTTACTTCTTAAACCTCTCGGGGTGGCCCATGAACCTTGCTTCATTAATCTATATTAGCGAACATTCTATTTGACTTTGCATCATCAACTCACCAATATTCTTTGCCACCTTTTTGTAAGCCTAATCTTTTATTCTCATTTATATGGTTTATACCTATATTCATGGAATATGATTGTCAAGGTACTGCATGTTTGGTTGTCGACATAAATGCAACACTTGTGATGCAACCCAACGTAGGCCAATAACACAGAAGTAACTCAGGTACTTTCTTTCTTTAATCCCTTTTGCTTCTTTTTACAATGAGGACATTGCAACATTTAGGCATGGGGGAAGAATCATTTTCACATATCATTACTTGCACTACGTTGTGTGTTGTGTGTAATAAGGTCAGGTTGAAATGAATCGAGACCTTGCCTATTTGGAACCACAAGTGACGAGATGAAATGTTGTGGTAACCACGTTAACCTTTAGGGGGAATGGCCATGCAGGTTTTACTAAGGGGTCCCTTCTATCTGGCCTAACAAGTAATTCAAGGATCGAGAAAATTTGATCTAGCCTAATTGTACATAGATAGACTTTAAATATATAGTTAAAAAAAACACAAAGTTGGAGAATTTAAGAAAGGTTAATGAGTTTAAGATATTATCATTAACTTCAGGATTTATGTGAGATCTTCTATCTTCTACTTAGACTCTTCAGGTCCGTCGACTTAATCAACTCGAGTATTTAATCATATTTGAAATTGTTTTTGAGTCCTGAAGGAAACTGACTAGGTTGAGATATTAAGTCAACAGTATGGGAAGTATTTGACTTTCTTTCCACCCTAAGGAATTGGTGGAATTTTGAAGCTTGAGTTTCTCACCTTTGCACTTGCACTCTGAGATGGCTTGTAAGCATCCAAAAGAATATGTGTTGAACCTCCATGTTCTCCTATTAAGGAAAAGCCTAAAAAATAATAGAGAGAAGTCCTAAAAAAAGTCTTTGAAAAATTATGTCTTTAGTTGCATGGATATTTAAATATCCATTGTAAATGTTTGAATGTGTGGATATTTAAATATCCATTGTGCACAATTACATGGGAATGACACATGAGGGGCAAAATGTGTACAATTAAATAAAATGTAAACTTAAGAAATTTGAACGCATAAAATAACAAACCACTAATGAACACAGGATTTTTAGAGAGGAAACTCACAATAGTGAAAATCCTCTACCTTGTTTCCCATCAAGGATTTTCAAAATAATTCACTATCTGTAGCACTTTGCATCAAAGGTGATATGCCTCAATTATATCAATCACTTTTTTGTACAATCCACAAGAAAGTACTTTTATTCTTCTTAAAAGAATAACGTGAATTCCATAAATTGGAAACCCAAATGCCACAAATATGTAAAGTAAAGTATACAAAATATGCTATAGAGTCAATTGTATACGTGACAAGAAATATATGCCCATAAACTAAAAGAATATACTACAATTTAACTTTCTTTGTGAATATAAAAATTTGCATGGGAAAGTAAGGAGTATAAAGAAAAGAAACACTTCCTTTTACTTCCCTTGAAAGGAATCACAGTTGATGCATGAGAAGTATGCTGTTGTAATAAAAGGGCACTTTGAACAAAGTGATGAGAATGACCTGCGTAAGAGTTTCTTTTGGAAAAGTATAATTTCTTCGAAAGGAGATTCGTATATTTTTTTGTGTCAGTTTCTCGAGAGATTACTTATATATTTATAAAAGTCGAGAGATCTTTAAATAACTAAAATATAGATGTTGAGATAGTTTCTTTTAGAAAGTTAAGAAAACGAAACTGCAATTATTTTTGTGAGACAGTTATGCGAAATTAATTGTTTAAATGAGAGACGTTAAATATAATTAAACAATTAATATAAGGTTTCCTTAGATAACTAATTTGGCTTTAATTTTAAAATCGAATCTATAACTTCTCTAAAAGAACGATCATTGTTAAGCCAACGTTAATAGGAAGAAGTAACCTTATAATAAAAATAAAAAAAGTTATAATAAAAAGATTTTGTTTTGGATGAATAATAATAATAATAATAATAAATGTAAGTTATTAACTTTTAGAACTTAGTTTGTGCTTGTGAGGCTCTTTACAAAAAAGATCTAGAAGTTTCAAAAGCAAGAGCAATCTTGGAGATGGAGCCAACGGATGTATCATGCATCTGTCAAACTTGTTCATCCTCACTTTTGTATCAAGAGGATAAGCAAATTTAATACAAAATAATAAATTGATATTTTGTTAAAATATCAAAATACAGTATGTAATATCAGAATAGAGAGTATGTAATAACATCTCATTTTTAATGTTTAACAAAATATTAACAGAATATGATGAATAAGTTTTAATGCGTATAAAGATGTATATAACTTGCATAGCTCCTCTATAAAAAAGAATGTGTGCATTAAAGTAAAGAGAAAAAATCAATGAACTTCTAGTCAAACTAAAAAAAAGAGAGCAAAATAAATGGAAAAAGGTCAACAGTCAGATCATGCAGAAATTAATTGGTCAAAAAGATGTAGTGGTAGAGGTCAATAGGAAATTAAATGGCTAAAAAGTAACATACAAGTCTAAATAGCAAAAAGCATGAAGTTATACATGCCATTAAATTCAAAATAAGAACATAATCCACACAGCGAAATACCTAGAAAAGGGAATCATTTGGAAGCTTTCTTCACAAAGGCCATGATAGACTTGAGATCTTTTTTAATGCGGGCTTGGAATTTCAAAAATTGATCTTGCATGTGCTGAATGACCTTGGCCATTTAACGTCAGTCATCGACCTCGTGTTGAAGAAGAAAATCGAAGTTACTGAGATAAGCAAGGTTATGCTCATCAATTTGCATGTGTCCCATTGGAGGTTATAGGGATGGTCGACGTCCTCAGAAGGGATGGCATAAGAAGGATCGAGTTCATCATTTGCACCATCACTGTCGTTATCTTCAACTACTTGAAGGGATGCAACCTACCTGATGCGTGCAACAGTGGTGTGATCGAAATAAAGGATGGAGGAGTCAAGTTGGTAGAAGGTAGAACTAAAAAATATGAGATAAAAGAGGTTCAAAAAGAATGGAACCACGATGATCATCATACATGTGTGCTAATATCATCTGTCGCTAGTGGAGTTTAATTTTATGAATAAGACAAAATACAATATAAGTAGTCCGTTTAGGATAATGATTGTATCCACCTGATTTTCCAAAGAAGTTTCAATTGATGATACGTACAAGAAAATGAGCAAGAAGAGTGAGTTTACTAGTGGAGAGTTCTATGTCAAGGTTGTCACGGTGACGAGGAAGAAGTAGGGTTCAACGCATAAACACCATATTCAATTTCTTCCCAAGTTTGTCTAGATAAGTCTATTCGACAAGTTTGAGAACAAGTAAAGGGATCAAGTTGAAAAGTATGATCACTGACTTCAGACTGCAATGATTGGTTCGGTGAAGGTTCAATCTGAGAAAGATTTGCATAAAAGATTTTCACAAAGGTTGGATAAACTCCTTTAATATCCTTACCAGCTGAAAATTTTGGGCTAAAGAAATAGGCTAAACATTGAAAATCAAAGAGGCATTTTACATTCATGCCATCAATGTCGGTAAGTTCATTATAAAGCAAGGGATGATGACCCACAATTTTGGCCTTTGCAAAATAAGAAAAGTAGTTTTGCTCAACTTGAGGACCAACAAAGACATCAGCCCCAGGTTTAGATGGATTCGAAGGATAGGGAGGAGTACAAAAAGGAGAAGAAAAAGTGGAAGATTCAACACTTTGGTCCGTGGGCTTTTTGACAGATCGAGTTGGAGGTGTCATTTGAAGAGATGAAGAACCATAAGAACATAGATTTTAGAGTTTTTTAAAACAAAGGAACACTAGGTAAAGTGCGTGAAACAAGAGAAGAGAAAACGACAACACAAAGAAAAATAGTAGGTAAAATAATTATCCAAGAAGAACCAAACTTCTTTTGTAGATTCAAAACCAAAGATTTGACAGCATATACCCTCATGTACTAGAAAAATAATCCACCTTTGGACAAAGTTAATTTTGTTGTTGCCACTCTTGATACTCTTCATAAGTTAGGCCACAATTGATTTTGATGTCGCCACTCTTAATAATCTTCATTAATGCTAATTGGACATGTGTTGGAGCTAATTTAGATCCATCCACAAGGCAGATGAGATCGTATGTGGTAAGAATTGGGACTAGGTGAGCTTTATGAAGATGATAATAAGAAGAGCTCAACTTATGTGGCACACTCATGTGCACTATAGCTTGAGTTTTGTCGATCTAAGCACTCTACCAGTGAGATGAGGGAGAAAAGAAACCATTTATCTCAAAATAAAATTTAATAAGATTAATCACAAGGCTCTAATACTACTTAAATAAAGATAAGAAGATTAAGGGAAATAACAAAAAGACAAGAACAAATCCAGAAGAAATGAAATGGCTCTCAACATCATCATATTATGATCACTAAGATACATTTACACAGTACAATGGAGTTTATTAGATGGATAATTAATAGTTATAGCAACTACATGAACTACATTCTATTACAAGGAACTCTATAATACTATAATGATGTAGAGAGAGGGTGATTTCTCCATGGATGGTGGCATGGGGAGAGAAGAAGGCACTTGGGAAAGGAGCTTGTTTAGTAAAAAGAGCTCAGGAATGGATGGCATAAGGACACTTTTCATTTTCATGGGAACTTGTTGAAGCACTAGCACTGGTAGTTTTCCACCACCATGCAACTGGGAATACAACCTATTTTGTAGAATTATCAATGAACTACTAATGTAGGTATGATCTAGTATATGCTTTTAAATGTACTTAAATCAAACATCAAAGATATGATAGAGTGGTGACCATCTTGCCTATGATTGACTTGGTCATGAGCTCCTTATTTTAATATCACGACTATTGTATTTTCTATAAAGTGGATGTTTATTGCCTTTATGATGCCACATAAGGAATTAAATTGCAAAAGATTGTTATAATACTTTAGTTTATAATAGCCCCTTTATAATTATTTAGTTTATTCTTTAAAGATTCTAAATTGTAGTAAAAGAAACACCTTGTTCCATATAGGCTATAAATAATATAATATTTGACAAAGCAACTTCCCTACCTCAGCAACAAGTTATTAGCTAATGCTTAGTAGTTGCTATACATATTATTATAAACCATTAGAATTTGAAATTATTGCAATAAATCTCTTTGTGTATAGCATACCTTTTTCCTACTGATCAACTTAGCTCTACCACTTAATGCAGTAATGAATATTTAGGATCATTCACACTACCAAAAATAAGTAGCTCGTTGTAACATATGTACAATAATGTGATTGTAAAAGAAGTACTATAGTTCATTTTCATGTTAATATAATGCTTTCAATTATTAGTAAATTTGTTCAACATAATTTTAGGACTTTAATACATCCCTATAAGGAGGTTTCGACTTTATTTGAAGACACTTCTTGATAAGAATATCTCTCCTTTGACGGGTCCTTGCTTGATCGACCACCTCAAAGGGCAGGATCTAGGTCAGGGAGGTTGGGAAGTAGAGGCCTGCCATTACATTTGAGATCAAAGGAGGTGGTGGCAACCATGATAGCATGCTTTGCATTACTGGCCAAAGATGTAGAGGTTGGACTGAGAGAGGTAGATGGTCTTGTATTGAATGTATTGGTGGATGTTTTCAAGGGAGGATCTGTACCTGAGAGACTTATCCTCCAGTGTGGATGTAGTTCATGGCTACTGCATTTGAGCTTTGCAATGGGGGATACAGATGGGCAAATACATCAGGATAAGATGACTTATGCGGAGGTCATGAGAGAAGAGTGTGCCTTGCAGTAGATGGGTCGTGTGACTCCTGATGAGGCACCTGATCCTAAGAAATGCAAGGACCATCACCACCTGGGGAGAGAGGAGGAAGTGATGGAAGTGGTCTCGGTAGAAGAAGTGTGCCTGAGGAAATAGCAGCAGCTAAATCCATGATCGTTATGCCTGACGATCAGGTGCTGCAAGAAGTTTCTATTAATTCCATGAGACTTCAATCCAATCTACAAACAGTGGAAGGGCTAAAGTTTGGAGCTGGCCCATCAACCAAAACAGGCTTGGGAAGATCTCCTTATAAACTCAGATAGAGACGGCCTGCGACCTCTATGAAGCTGGATGAAAATGCCATTGTTGCCATTATGAAAGTTGGCAAAATCTAGAGTTCCAATAAGGGGGTGTCCATGGAGGGAGATGAGAATCCTCTCTTGGAATGTTCGTGGGCTACACATTAAAAGTCGGAGGGCCTCCCTCTCGAGATATCTGAGGGAGTGGGAGATTGACTATGCAATTATCCAAGAAACACACATTAAGAGAAAGGATAACGGGGAATGGAATGACTTGGCAAATGCAAGTGCTGTTGAATGTGTGGCTCTCAATTCACAAGGCAGATTAGGTGGTATTGCTTTTTGGTGGAGAAAAGCATGTTTGCAAGTGATGGAGGTACATAGAGCCAGACATATGATGACGTGTAAATGCAAGAGGACTCAAGGGGAGGGTGAATGCTACATTACAGGTGTGTATGGTATTTGTGCTGCCTTTGTGAGACACGAGTTGTGGGAGGATTGGGCTGCAACAGCAGAGTACATACAAGGGGCTGCATGGCTTGTGGGCGGGAATTTTAATTGTGTTCTGATAGGGATGGATAGATCGAATAGTTTGATGGATAGTGCCTCTCTTGGGTTCCAGTTGACGATACAAAGCTTAGGCTTGAGTGAGTTCCCATCTTCTAGAGTAGAATTCACATGGAGAAATGGAAATGGCCTGATGTCAAAGATAGATAGATTCTTTGGGAATGCATGCCTATTGGACAGGTATCAACTATCATCTGTGTCTAGGCTGGAGCACCCATTCTTAGACCACACACCATTGGTCTGGGACAGTGGTGAGCAGGTGTACACAGGGTCCTACTTCAAGTTTAGAAGGTCGTGGCTGAGAGAGCCAGGTTTCCGTGAGATGCTTGAGGTGTGGTGGAGGGCCAAGCAGGTGGAAGGATCAACTACTATCAGGCTACCTTCTAAACTGGCTACCATGTGCACCATTCTCAAGGAGTATGGGTCTGTGGTTTCTACTTTAAGACAACAAAGGAGCCATGAGGCCTTGGTGGAAATTCAAGGACTGGATGCAAAGGAAGCAGCAACCCCCCTATTTGATTTAGAATTAGATGCAAGGAGGATGTGGCAAAAGGTGGTTGCAGAAGAGGATCTGAAGCAAGAGATGGATTGGAGGGAATGTTCAAGGCAGCTCTAGCTTAAAGAGGGGGATGCCAACACCAAATTTTTCCACCTTGCAGCCAGCTCTCACAGAAGGTTGAATATAATATCCTTCATTGTCAAGGAAGGTCAAAGAATATCTTCCATGCAAGAGATTAGATCTGAAGCCATCAAATATTATAGGGAAACCTCACAGGTAGCAGGCAAGGGAATGTAGAGGATGGCTGCAAATGATTCTCCTCGAATTTCATATGAACAAGCTTCCAGGCTGACTGCAACTATCTCTGAGAAAGAGGCTGTGGATGCCATAAGTGATCTGAAAATTGAAGGATCCCCTAGACCTAATGGTATTCAAGTTTTTTTCTATAAAGAAATGTGGGACCTACTTGGTAAGGAAGTGATGGAAGTTATCAAGGAGTTTGAGGGAGGTAACTGTGGGTTTGATAAGATCAATAGATCTTATATTTTTCTGTTACCAAAGATGCAAGGGGCAGAGAGGTTCTCTGATTTCAGACCTATAGCTCTCTCGAATTCCATTTATTTAATGGTGAGCAAAATTTTGGCGAATAGATTGAGGATGGTCTTACAAGATCTGATTCATCTAGTTCAGTCAGCATTCCTCCCTAATAAATCTTTACATGAATCTTTCATTATGGCTCAGGAGATGGTGAGTGGATGGCATAGGAGGAAGTACAAAGCATTTATGTGGAAAGTGGATTTCCAAAAGGCTTATGACTCTGTTTCTTGGCCCTACTTGTGGGAGGTGTTCAAAAGGAGAGGTTTCCCTCCCCTTTGGATTCAGTGGATGAAGCGTTGCATCACTACTACCTCCTTCACCCCTCTAATCAATGGAAAACCTTGTGGGGCATGGATTCAACCGCAATGAGGAGTTAGGCAAGGCTTCCCACTAGCTCCCTTGGTCTTTAATCTTGCGGTGGATGGTCTAGCTAAATATGCTTGCAAGCTATTTGAGGCTGGTGTCATTAGAGGCTACTCAATTTCCAGTAGGAGAGCTATGGCTCCTGTACTTCAATATGCAAATGACACAGCTTTTTTTGTTGAGGGGACAGGGGCTAAAGCCCAAGAATTATGGCACATGGTTAAGATTTTTGGGGATATCTCAAGTCTGAAATTGAACGGAGAGAAATCTTCCTTGGTATGCTTTGGTCTTAGCGATCATGAACAAGGTACACTCTCAGCTATCTTGGGTACTCCACGTACTACATTGCCAATCAAATACTTGGGGCTACCCCTGAGATGTTCAAAGTTGAGAAAGAGTGATTGGAACTTTCTCTTTGATAAGATCTCCGCCAAACTAGAAGGTTGGAATAGCAGGTTCTTGTCTAAGGGAGGAAGGCTCATTTTGTTGAACTCTGTCATTAACTCTATCCCAGTCTTCTACTTCTCCATTTTCAAAGCCCCTAAATCTATTTGGAAGTGCATTGACTTGATGTGGAAGCAGTTCTTCTGGAAGGGTGCATGGCATGAGGGCAAATTCATGCAACCGCTGAAGTGGGAGAAGCTATGCCGTCCTAAGAAATGTGGAGGCTTGGGGATAAAAGCGCTAAAGGAGTTCAATGAGGCATTACTAATCAAATGGGCAATAAAAATCCTCAATGGGGAAGAGAAGTTGTGGATCGAACTCATTAAGGGAAGCTACGGCAACGCCAACAGTGCGCTGAGGAGACTATGTCCAGCCAAACCATCTCCTTTTTGCCGCTTTGTAGTTCAAGCCCTTAAGAACAACTGGCACCTACTGTAGCCAATGTTAGGAAATGGCAATGTAGTTAACTTCTGGAAGGAGGAATGGTCCTCAAGGGTGTACATGACTGCTGCAAATAAGGAGTGCATGGTGAGCAACTATTGGTCTGAACAGGATGGTTGTTGGAAGATGAATGAGACTGAAACAAGCAGGGAGGGAACTCGACTATGGGAGGAAAGGTTGAAATTGATTTCAAACCTGTAGTGCTTCAGACCAAGGGTTGGAGTGGAGGATAGTTATGTGTGGGATTGCATTTATACAATGGAGCATGCATATGGAAAAATGATGGGTACCGGCAGGAATATGGAGAGTGGGCAAAAAGCTTTGGATCTTAAAAGTTCCACTCAAAGTGCAAATATTTCTTTGGCTGTGTAGAAGGGAGAGCCTGATTACAGGGGACCTAAGACATAGGAGGATGGGCGCTGCATTGCATGAGTGCCATTTGTGTGGGCTACACACTGACAACTTGAACCATATCTTTTCGTCATGTTTGATTACGGACGCGATCTGGAAAAGAACTTGCCAGGAACCACTTCCCCCATGGGAGTACCTGTGGCAAAACTTCCTACTACACAATAGGCCACACATGCGTATGGCAGCGACTTTATGGTGTGTGTGGAGGGCAAGGAATGAGACTTTGTTTCAGGAGAGACTAGTGTGCATTGAGCAAATTGTAAATGAGTGCTGGTCCCTCATACATAGGTGGGGATCTATATTGTAACTCTCCCTGTTTTTTTTTCCTTACATGACTAATAAAATGCCCTTCCAGATTACTATCGTAGCTCGATAGCTTTACTTTTAGTTTCAAAAAAAAAAAGAATATCTCTCTTTCTCTGATATTCTTATTTCGTTATTTAGGAGAAGCCTAATAAATATAGAGAAAGAGTCCCTATATAGAGTGAGCTTTATGTGTGGGAATCTACTCAAACTCTAGGTAACAATTTAAGTCTTCTATCTCCAAATTTTGATTGCTCATTTTTTTATTTTACTGTCATGTCTATTCTGCAATATCTTCTATATTTTGAAAATCTTCAATTATCCTACAATTGTCATAATCTAGGATGAGTTTCATTATGTTCTAGTAAGATATTTGCGTAGCTTAATTTATCATTTGTAGTATTTACATTGATTTATTTTAAGATTATAGAATTATAGTGCTATTAGCAGACATTTTGTATTTTTTATTTTTGTATTTGTATACAATGAAGGTTCAATGCCTTCATGAGAATATACTATTTTTTCAAATGAGAGATATATTCTTTGGTTGAAAATTATTAGAAAGCTTGGATTTAACTATCCTTACAAAACATTCCATGATAGAGATAAGCTGATCTTAAGGAATCTTTAGTGCTATTGCTATAAGAATCCCTTCATGGGAGATAAATTACTCTTAGGGCATATTCTAAAAGTATGATTGTATTTGGGTTGAGTCATCCCATACTAGTGACTCATTATTCAGTTATGACTAGCCATAGGAAAAAATCTAAAGTTGAGAGATATAAGTTCTAAGCTAGCCCAGTCAAAAGGTGAACTAGTACAATTTCTTGTATTAGTTATTATATGCATTGTTTGACTTGAGATATTGAATGTGATTCTATCTCTATTGTGACAAGTAAATATGCACCAAAACTTCATTGACTTGTTGGAAGTTGATACTGGCATGGAGAGGAGGAAAAAGATGTGATTGATGTAGTGAGAGAATAGCCACTATTTGGGTGAATGTGCCCTCTCCTTGGATTAAGGCACAACCCACCCTTATATAGATGGGAGAGGAGAAAGGTGTGATGTCCATAGTGCCTTTAAGACAAAAATTGGAACATAAATGTGAAAAGATATTTAAATAAGATATTATATAAGCCGTATTTCCAAAATAAGACTTGTCTTTCAAGCAAATTAACCTTAACTCATGCAACCATATTTATGGAGAATTAATTAAGAATAAGAAGGAAGAGTTTCTTAATAAATGTTTTTGGACATCAAATTCAAATGTTGGAGGCTCTTGCATGTCCAGATCTTGTTGTGAAACTATAGAGGTCTTCGTAGTTGGTTGTGCATTTTTGTTGAGTTGGGGGATAGGCAAACAAGAAGAAACTTATAGACAGCAACTAAATTGATGTGGAGAATAAGAGGAGCATATGAAGGGATAAGGGAAAGTGGTAGTGTTTAGACTATTAGGTGAGCATGGAAGAGGGGTTAAATAATAAGGAAAGAAGGTAGAAAAGGTGATGTAGTTTGCCCCTCCACTTTAAAGATAACTGTGGGTAGAGTTTATATATGTGATTCTTGGATTGACATGATTGTGAGAGCATGTCATATGTGACTTACTTGTTGATGAGAAAAAGGCAAGGATAGGTCACAATGTGAGACACTAGGTTTGCAATCAAGTTTTATGTGAAAGTCATATGGGTTAGCTTATATGAGAGGATAAGAGAAAGAGGATCAGATAAAACTAGGCAATGATCAGATTATATATCTTGTCACGAGTTTGAAGGTGGAGAAAGAGGAGCAATGACTAATAGGAAAATCAAGAAAATTGAATAAAATAGTGAGATTCTATAAGGTATTTTAAATTTAAATGGGCTTGAATGAAGATGATACAATGCGACGATGTGGCTTGTGATCAATACTTGAAAAATAACCTTTTATTTGTAGTCATTTATCTTGACATTTGATTAAGGTCTAAACTAATTGATTTATTGAGATGTTTAAAGTTTAACGTTGTAATTTTACTGAATAAAGTTCTTCCCCTTGTGCCCCTCTTGTCTACCTTCTCTCTTGCTGCACCCAGCACCCTACTCGTTCAGATCCCAATCGCTTCCTTCAATCTTCAATCCCTCCCTCAACCTCCCAACACCCAAACTAATAAGGCTCAACCTCCCCCTATAAATAAAGTCACCCCTCTCCACCTCTCCCCATACCCTCCAAGGATCCATCTCACCTACCCCTTCCTTATCTAATGACTATTGTAGCAGAGGCCACGACGTGATTCTCATGCTTCTCCCCTTCCAGGTGGGATCCCAATACCCCCCACTTCGCTGCTTGACATCTTGACCCTTTTGGTGCTGATTCGATTGCTATTGTTGCTATTGCTAGCAAGTTGCGAGGTGGAGATTGTGGTCGTTGTGTTGGCAAGGAGGGGAAGGTTGATCGCAAGCATTGAAGTGGTGAGTTCAATGTTCTTGCATTTGTGGCAATTTGTGTGTTTCATGGGTTTATATCTGTTTAATTTTCGATATGGGTATTTGGAGTTACCCAATCGATGAGTTCATATCTATTTAATGCTCCTCTCATGAGGTACTGAAGGTATACGGATGAGTTTATGTGTTATATCTAATTAATATGTTGTGTTTTGCATGCTTCCACTACTTTCGACATCAAATATCTCTAATTTTCTTTTCTAGTAGTTGAAACTAACATCTTTTACATGACTTGTTATCTAAACTGGTCGAAAATACCTATTGTATGTAGTGAAATTACATCATGAAATGGAATGGCCAAAGAGATTGGTAGTGTTGCAAGTAATGATCGATGGAAATGTCCTTTAATTTTAACAATCATCTTTCAATTATGCTTTTAGTCTGCCTTTCTGGTGTAGGTAACCTTTATTTTGTCATCCACAATATTGAGGGTCAACTTATTTTCTAGTAATTGTTATTCACCTCCAGCCATATATTCAACAGGAATTATAGTCTTCCTGTGAGTTGTGACAAAGAATGATTCTTGCATAAAGAGAAATCAGATTCAATGCTTTCTGATTATCTTTATAAAACCGAGAAACCCAATTCCTAAAGGTGAAACAATGGTGTTCGGAAGATTCTTCTCTTAGAGTCCAAAGAGTATTGTGACAAATATACTATGATAGGAGGTGAGAAATCGGATTAGTCTGCCTTCGTAAGTTGGTCTTCCTTTTTTTTCTTTTGTAAGTCTCTCTTGTAGGATAATGGTGATTCTGAAACACAAGAACCAGAGTCCCTCACCAAATCTTATTTACTTGTGGAGGAAGAAAGTCTTGAAATTCCATCTAGAGAGGAGAGCACTACTACCTCTAGTCAATCTTTCAATTAGGAGGTTATTGAATGCTGGCAAATATTTTCCTTTCTTTGATGTTTGGGCTCTCCAGATGTTCTTTTATGAATAAAGCTTGAAGCTATTTAGATGGATCCTACTAAAATTGTCTCTAATTCTTTAGATCTGTCTTTGCACTTTGTAGGGCCCAATTACTAATGGTGAATTGTCTCTGGAGATGAGCCTAGAGATGATAAAATAGTTCTTGATCTCATATATGTGATTCACTTGCTGAGAAGAGACAAGAGGAATCACCTCATCAAAAGTTGAGAATGGTGATTCTTAAGTTTAGTTTAATCTTAACCTTTCAATTTTTTTTTTTAATTATATTGTGGGAGATATATATGGAACTTGGAGGTGGGGCGTAATGAGGAGGTGAGAAGGGAGATCACGGAATTGCTTGGGAAGCCAATTATTTATCATTTTTTGAATAGGTACGCATGCTCAATGAATTTGATGGGGGTATGGTGCTCCTATTTTTTCAAAAGCATGCAAGGGTTTTTTATGTTCTGGAGATGGTGTATTCCATGACTGGATTCTTGTTAAAGGGGCAAGATTATTTTATGGCTAGTTAGGAGCTGGTTCTAGGTTACTCAAATTTTTTTGCAGTATTTTTTTTTCTTATTATGCAGCATGTTTGTTTCTTGTGTCGCTACATGTTATTTTCTTGGGTCAACCTATTCTTGTCTTGTTTTAACATGGTAAATGTGGGCTAATGATCGATCCTTTGTTTTCATCAGTAGGCTGAAGTTCTTTCATCTGATGCTTTCTCAGCATTTGAGGAAGATGTACCACAGTCTAAGATGCTACCAAATTGGAGATTATCGGCATAGTTCACAAATTATTTTCATGTTTTTGGAGGGTGTTGCTTTTATTATGCTTGGAGATTCTGCTATCCTTAATAAATTATTACAATCACATGATTCTTCTATTGTTAGCAATGCTATTTTTAGATATATTCCTTGACAAATAAAGACTACCATGTTAATAGTGAAAAGAACTTAGAGGAGAAACTAGTTGAAGCCCCTAGAACTATGATGCTTCCCTAACTTCCAATTCCTCTAAGCATGGCAAACAAGCTACTCATCTAAGTTACTGAGGTTCCTAATAGAAGAGAGTTGGTTAGGTGATTTTGGCTGGTGGCCTAAGTCCAAGAACTAATTGTCCAAAGGTCATAATCTTAAATAGGATAGGGTCCTAGGAGAGAGTGAAATCCTACCAGCTTGCGGACCAACCATTCTTGAAATGGAATATTGGATTGGATCCAAGGATCGGGTTTGCTATCAATTACCTAGTTGAGGTAAGGGCATAAGAACATTGGAGTGTATGAATCTATCTCTAAGGATATCCACTCCATCAACCTGTTGATGCTTTACATCTAAGTTTAGTTCCATGTCACCTACATTCATTTGTCTCATTTGCATTTTGTTAATTTTTGTATTCCTTTCCTCAAGTTCTACGTAGTCAAAGTGATATTTGATCTTAGATTTCCTTGAAGGAACTTATTGATGAAGTCATTTTTTTTACCCAAATATTTTAATCACTACAAAAGAAAGAGCCCTACAGTGCCGACCTATTTGCATCGACAGAAAATGTATTTGACTGTGATTTACTTATACGTTACTGATATTTAATCTTACCGCAGCGATTACCATTCAAGAAAATGCAAAAAAAAAAAAAGACGCAAATGTATCTTTTGACACCTTCCAACCCTTAACCCTTGGGGTTCGGCACATGAGCCTCTCCACAAGCAGCGCCTCTTCTCGTCGGCACCTCCTCCCGCCATTTCTCCGCACCTTAGGCGACGCCACTTCTCCAGATCGCCTCCACCATCATGTGCCCTACCCTCTGAACTTGTCACCACCATCTGCCGATTGCTAACCCTCACTATCTACTGATCCCCAACCTTCCTCAACACGCAGCTCCTCCCAACCCCTCGTGACTTCAACATCGCGACCTCCCAATCACACTCGCTATGCAACCTCTTGTCGATGCCCCTGCATCACCGCCAAACAGATATACATCTCATTCTTGTCAAGTTAGGTCAGTTTTATTCTCAATCTCTCACATTCTTGGAGATTGCTGAAGGAGATGATGGGATCTCTAATCTCAGGTCTGTACTGAAATTCTCTTTTAGGGTTTTGGATCTCAAATTTGATTCGTAGGCAGCAATCTCAGATCACTCAATCGGTCACAATCTGCTCTCCACTCACTAGATCTCTCTCCATTGATCTCCCACTCACTCTCATCACCTCAATCTCTCTTTGTTTCCTCAATCTATCCGCATTCTTAAATCTAGCTCGATCGATCAGGCTCCATCCACTTCCTTTTTCTTTTAACATATGGACATGAAAATTGATATGATCTAGTAAATGAGCTCGTAGGTGAGATCGTGGAAGTGGCAGGAGATGGAGTTTGAACTAGAGGCAACCGTGTTGGATGTGGCCTTCAATGTGTTGGTCAGGTCCGGTAACAGCAAGCAGCCCTCAAGGTGTTCGACAAAATGTCAGAGAGCTATGTGGTGTTGTGAAACACAGTGTCAACCTCCCCACAAGGCCCTTGCCCATTGCTGTTAACATGTACGTATACATATATATTTCCATGTTTGCAGATACCAAATTGCTTACATCCTTTAACATGATCTCTGTTCTAGATACATGAATATTTTTTCCTTATGGAATGGTTTGTATGGATTGTCTCATTTCTAACACAGTCTGTTGGTTTCTTTATTAGGAAAAAAGGCAGAAATGTGCTGAAGAAGCCAAGACATTAGGTCCTCCTTGAACTGCTGCAGAAGCAACCTCACAAATGCTAACACAGAAGGTATCACTTGTTTGCCTATAAAAGGCTATCTATGGAAATTCTATACAAACATGTTAGAAACATGTTACAAGCGGAAGGTATCACTCTTCTTAGATTAGTGTTATGGAAATTCTATACAAACATGCAAGGACAACTCCCATTCATCCAAAATGTGATTAAATTTTTATCTCATACTGTTACTTGTGATTTTCAATGTAATTCAACCTGTCTGCCACTTCATTGGAAAGGATATGATGACTGATCTTAGGTACCCATTGCAAAGCAACATTGTGCTAGTGTAGACTATTCCAGTAAGCTCTTCTTGATACTTTTTTGATATAATCTCTATTAATGTGAAATCAGTAACCATTTACAGTAAACTATTTTGTTTTTGGTATGGCAGGTGATCGCTGTCTTATTGCCAATTTCTATTTTCATGCTTTTTTTACTCTGGGAAAGAATGATGTCTATGATTTACATTATGTTGTTTTAGGTTAGCATATTTATCATCTATTCATGCCCTATTATCCATTTTATGTTCTTGTGCATGTTCGAAATTGTTGATTTCTCTTATTGGCCCAATTGACAAAAAGAAGTTGCAACTAGTTTGATCGGTTTCTTATGAAGGAATCGGGGAAACTTCATTATCCATCAACTTTAATTTGAAAGCCATCGTCTTTTTATGAAGAAATTGGGGGAATCCCATCAAAAAAGTACAACTGGTCTTAGGTAACTATCTATTTGGCATTTTATAATTTTTATTTTTTCCTGACTCTATAAGTGGCCGATACTTCTATTCGTGCACAAGCTTCTGAGATTCATTTTTTTTTAAGCTTGAATTCTGCTCCTATGCATTTTAAGCTTCTGTTGTGCATGTAGAATTGTTCTTGGGAATTCATGCATTTATGCCACAAGAAGTTGTGCATTTGCAAGGTTAGGGAAGTGATGTCGATCACCTTGGTACATCTCATCTATTTTCCAATTTCTTATACAGATGCTTGCTGTTTAGTTTGGTGGCAATACATTTCATGCAATTTGGTAAGTCTCTGGACAAGCTCCAATTCCCTTCAGCGTCTCTGGCTTCCTTTCTGTTAAGTGATTCATTAAAGAAGTAACCTTTCTGTTAGTGATTTATCACTAGGACTAAACGTTGAAATATATAGGCATGTTAATGGACATCGCAATTCTATTTACACACACATAAAGAAAAAGCACATAACATTTCTTTTCTAAGAGGTAAAAGGAAGGCTACCCAATGTTAATAGCCTTCCTGCTTCATCAATAAAATGATAGGATTACATATCGATTTCAATGAATACAACAACCCTATCCCTCAGCAAAGCTTTTAACATGCTAACCCTATTTTCACAATATTTTCTTCCAACAAAATGCCAATCATACAGCCCACTCCTTTGACCTGTATTGCTCATGCCAGGCAAGTGTGTACCACTTTTGAAAGAATCTCCAAAAGTCTTGAAAAGATATGGTGTTCACCCATGACAAGTTAACATCAACCCAAATCATCAAAACCATGGGACAACCGAAGAAGAGTTGGTCAAAATCTCCCTCCCCATTCTCACAAGAGAACAACTAACAGTAATAGTCCGATCCCAACTAAATATACAACATGTAATCTTAATATAGCAATCAACTCATTTATTTATTTCTTTCTACTTTATGTAAATATCCCTACAATTTTCTGGAAATATGGATTTTCCTATACAGTCCTCCCCCCTCCCCCCCCCCCACAAATGCACATTTCAAAGAGATATGTAGTGGAGTGAGGGATTAATTTATTGCGCATCTAGTTGTATGTTATTTCGATGATATTATTTTTTTTGTGTTGTTTCTTGTAGGTTTTTGAATTGATCCTAATACCAAGTTAGGTCTTGATATTGCATCCTGTATCTTGGCAAGGTAGTTTATTTACTTTATGTTTTCACTTTCTTATAGGACTTGAAATCTTCTTTAAAAAAAAAAATGACTTGAAGCCTGTTAAACCTGGCTAGAGCTAAAGAATGCACATTCCTGATTATAGTAATAAAATGTTGCTTCTTATGACCAGATTTGTAATTAAATGGAATAACTTGACCTATTCTATTTTATGCATGATGTAGGCTTGAGATAGGTGAATTTTAGAATTGAGATGCCATAGTGATGTTGTAAGGGCTCGAACTTTTTTTTTGCGGTTATTTTGAACCCCAATGAAGCTTAATGACATTCCATGGTTGAAGATCTTGTGATCCCTTTGATTCTTGGATCCCATTTTCGCCTGTGTTTTATTGCTTTGATGTTGCTCCTTGGTGTTAAATGTGGGGTGTACCCACTCATTTTAATTTTGTAGTTGTAAATACAAATTTTGGGAAATGTCGAATAAAAAGGGGAAACTCTGCAAGATTTTTGACAAGTTTCAATCCTATGATTTAATTAAAAATCGACTTTCCTAAGGTATACCTAGTTGATAGGACTGTAAATTATAAGCCAAACTATTTGGTAGCTAAGACCTTAGCACCCACACACCCAGTGATCTATTCTCGATCCGTCGGGAAGATTATTGGGGTGTGACAAATATGATCTTTTGTTGACTCTTACTAGAAGGATTGAGAACAAAAGCCATCTTAGCCAACTAAATGGATTGTGAGCTCCTGCTCCTACTCCTACAGTTCTACCTACTTCACTACGTTGGTCTAACCTGAAGTCTATTTTGACCTTTGTTCAAAAAAAGTCTAGCCATCAATCATGTGAACCCACCCCACCCAACCTCCCTTCTTGGGTTTAGAGGACCTAGTCATTATCAGGCATGCTGCCAAGTTGACTCCGTTGGTTTGGAGTAGTTGACTGAAAGGAAAGACAACAAATGAATGCTCATTTGGCTATTTCCCTCATTGTTTGCCATGCATTAATGTCATTGTCCACCATAGTGTATACTATTGTAGTTATAGGTATAAGGTAGATAAAGATCTTATTGAGTGACATAAAACTCAAGAATCTAAAATATGCTTGAAGTACACAAAATTGAAAAAATATCGACAATGAAAATGTTTCATACTTCGACATGTATAGAAATGGAGTTCCTCTGATTTATATTTGCTAGTACCAACAAATATAAAGTTTGCATCAAATGAGAAATCTAAAATTTTGAAAAATATATTTTTTTGAAAAGATAAGTATAAAATGATTATTGAGTATGTAAACGCTTCGAAAATGATATGTGGTAGAAAGAACTCTCTTTTAGTATAGAAATTAAATATGGATGAGCTGATAAATTTGGTCTATGTATGTAACAACCAATGATTTTATGCATACCTATAAATTTGGTCTATTGATGTACACCATGTGCATATATACCATTGTTATTGTGCATACCAATTATGATATAAAGTTGGTTTATGAATATAAATCTAGATGGTCTATTATTTTGGTCTACGTATATACTAATTAAGTCTTATGCTGATCAGGTGTTTGTTTCTTACTTAGCATCTATTTTTTTGTTTATTATTTTTTTCTTTATCCTTTTTCTGAGTACTTTCAGTAATGATATTTAATTTTGATCTTTTTTTTAGGAGATGCGAGGATTAGTGGCATTTATGGAGGTTGGGAATTTGAGGATTGTTTGAAGTGAAGAATTATTTTTTTTATATTTTTTTGTATATATCATTTCAGACAATAGTTTGTGTGAAAAATTTTAGTATAAATAGTACTCATGAAACTTATGTACTTCAAGTTAAAGGAAGCATTTGTTGATGATTAAAATTCTTTTTATTTGTTATTAATGCTTGATGTTTCTAAAATATATCTTATTTGAATTAAATGATTTGTGGCTTTAATTATTTGTTTGTATATTTAGTTGATCTTATAAGAGGAAGTTCCATTTATGCAGGATATATAACAAAAAATTAGATATTAAATACAGGGACATCTCAATTATGATACACTAAGGATATATTTTTTTATATTCATCAATGACTTCCATTGATGGTAACATCAACGGAAGTAACTGTTAATGTATGTTTCGTGTGGAGTAATAACTTATTTATTTATAATGACTGTTTTACCAATGATTTTTCCATTGGAAAAGATTTCTGCACTACATTGATAAAAGCTTTTGTTAGCACTATAGGTCTATACCGATGGTTATAAGCATTGCTGTTATCATAATAGTAAAATCAAAGGCTTATAAAAGTATGATCGTCACTGTAACTCTAGGTACACTACCGACAATTTTTACTTTCGGTATGCGTACCCTATAGCGATGCCTCCAAAGAAAACACATCTCAAATGATCATCAGAATAGCTCTTTGGATTTACAATGATGGTCATTTTAACCTATACCAACGGTTACTGACCATCGGTGTAGGTACAGAATCTCTAGACGTGGGTGATTTTTGCCGGTTGTTCATGCTTTTCTCCTACCTTGGTAGAAATTTGAGAAAACACTCAATCTGAAACAAAAAAAAAAAAAAAATCCTTTCAACATAATCCACTAATGTGACTTACTAGTATATGGGAGAGCGTCCAAAGAGGTGTCTGCATTAGAGCAATATACATTGCTTGCTTGCTTGTCTTAGTGAGGCACTTCATTGTTCGTTAAATAGGAATAGGTTATCGCCATGTTGAAACCAAAATTGGGCATTGGTAAATAGGAATATGAATAGGTAGTTCAAACCATCTGGGAGAATTGATGTCCTTTTCATTTGTTTGATGTTAAACATGCTTTGGAAATGGGAATACAATGTGTAGCTTATCCACAGAATGTGAGGAATATGATTTCAAAGTTAGTTTTAAACTTTACTTCTCATTTGAAAGTTATCTGAAGCCTTTAGCAACTTTAAAATCTACTAGGTCCTCAAAGAACTTTCTATGTGATCGGTAGGCCCAAAATATTGAAACTATGTAGTCAAATGGCATTTCACTTTTGTTCCATGTTAAGGGTAAGGGACACATAAAAAGAACTTTTCTTTTTACTCTTATCTCATTTTGTAGTTTTCTTCTATCGGTTTAATCAAAACAATGGCATCACACATTGTTGGATAACCTCGCATGGGCCTAAAAGAGAGCTCCAGTTTACCTTTGAATCATTTTAGGATGGAAAGGGCAGTGCCAAGGAGTTGTAGAAAGTTGCCTCAGGTCTGAGGGCATCCATCTGGAAACAAATGGCAGATGCTGGGATTAATTATGTACATCCCTAGCAAAACTTTCTCAGTAGATGCCACAACCATGCTAGGGGCTATACCTAGGAGATATAGGTGGACAGGTGGGAGAATGGGTTTGATATTTATTTCTCAATAGCATGAGGGAATGCTTCTCTACCTGCTATAAAGATGACTAAGTGGTTTGACACAAATTAGTAAGTAATTGCTTCTAAATTATGATGTTCATTAAGGGGTCATCACTTTTTCTTGATGAAAGGCATTTCTGCCTCTTCTATATCACTAATGATTCTTTCATGTCATATTTAGCCACTATCATTTCTGAGTTACGGTCAAATACCAAATTCACTTATGCATCCCCTAGTGCTGCCTCTGAGTACAAGGAGGTGATATCCATTAATTGCATGTTTTTATTTTATTTTATTGTTTAGTGTATAATAACACTATAAAACTATGATGGATACCCAACATGTCAGCATCTTTTCACCAATGCACGAAACAATATATGCTTGCTAACAATCATTTGCTCGCCCTTGTGATGGTAGCTTACAATCGAGGCAGTGATTGTACTGATTGGACTCGTTACCTACTTATTGTCTTCCAAGTGTGCAAGGACGTCGTTCTATGCTCTTTCCCTCTCGGATAGTATTCTCCTTGTCTACAGGTAACTGTTTCTTTCTTTTCTTGACTATGTATATAGAAAATTGTTTGGATGGCTTTGCAACTTAATCTTGTCATTTTTTGCATTTATTGGTCAATGTCTATGCAGAGATGTCATTAATAAGGAGTCGAAAGAAGTTGGTGCTTCATAGATTCAATTTGATGAACCCACTCTTGTCGTGGATCATGATGCTCATCAACTTGAGGCCTTCACAAAAGCATACATAGAATAAATACTAGACTTGCTTTGCGGCAGATGGTCATGCTGATGCTTACAAGTTAGTTATTCCATCATATTCCCATTTCTTAGAAAACAAAAAATCTTTAATTCCATCATGTGGTAACCTGTGCTTGTTGGATTAAAATCTAACATATGGACTTGTATATGTAAATTTATATATAGATATAATCAAATAATAATAAGTAAAGTGACTGTCAGCCTATAATTTAAAGTGATCAAATAAGTTTAATAGTTTTATATGAGCTAAAATTTAAAAAGATTAGTGTGGTTATGTTCATATATATGCAAAGACCTATTTTGTGGTTAACATTTCCTCGATTGGCAGAAGTGTAAATCACCAATGTAATTAGTGTGATTAATTGCATTAGTACCAAGGGGTTATGGTGCCCAATAGTCCTACCACCAATTCTCTAAGATCACCCCCATCGTGACCTAGAGAGGAAGAGTGAGAGACCTCTAAGGAGGAGTATGGTTGGAGAAGAAGATCATCTTCTTCTAGCGCAGTCCATCAGGATCCAGGGTGGGGATTTGTTGGAAGACCTCTTATCGCAGTCCTTTTGCTTTGTTTTTAAGATGAGTGCAGGTATGATCTTCCTCCATAGGTACCTTTCAGTTTCTATACATGTGCATGATGCCAAACCAAGGTAAACTAATGCCTTTGCATATTGATGTCTTCAGATTTATACATAGTTCTTTATATATTCATATGTCCAGATATTTCGTCTAGTTTACATTCTTGATTGACAAAAGATTAAAAGTCACTTCATATTCCTAAAAACCTAGAAATACATTCTGTAACCATCGTGAGTACCGGTACTCACGCACTACTATTTGTAAAGCATTAAGTGAACTATAGGTTGCTTGTACTGGTATTCTTCATGAGTACCGGTACACGCAAGATGCAGATCGACTCCAGGACGACTTAAGTCCAAAATTAGAACTAACATGTACCGATACTCATGATGAGCACCAGTACACATGAATCTTAAATCAGATTTTGGACCTGAAGTCATTAGAAACTGTAGCTTACAAGTACCGATACTTGTCATGAGTACTGGTACTGGTAGGCTACAGGTGGTGTATCCAGTATTCAACAAATATCGGTATTCGTTGAGACCTGCTATTTTCTGGAGAGATATTAATACTCTACAAGTACCGGTACTCAACATGAGTATCGGTACATGGTGAGTGCTGGACAAGTACTCATCTGGACATGGGTTCTAAATTGCAACCTATGTGTACCGGTACCCGGCATCAACACCAGTACTCATTGGGATATAGAACTCATAACTGTGACTTAATGATACCGATATTGGTTTATTAGTATTGGTACCTAATTAATATAAAGTCTAGTTGGGTAGATTAATTTCAGTTAAACCTTTAAAAATTTAAGGAATTTCCCAACCGTGGTTACTTTTTTAATTTTGCCCAGGACAATTGTTGGAGAGTAGCATCATCAGGTTTGGGTTTGATCTTGTGTGAAAGATATAGGGGTCATGTTTTTCCCTTATATTTGATAGATCTTTCGATGAAATGTCTGAATTATGCTGCAAGCTTCCATATGGAATTTAGAGCATTAAATTGGGTTTCGTTTTCCTGTTTTACTTCAAATTTCAGCTATATATAACAATATAGACTATACATTAGAAATTACACTGGTAAGTAGCTGCTGAGGTCTTTTCTTGTATGGGGGTAAGTTTTACTCAGGTCCCTATTTCCTTTTTGTGGCTCTCAGGGAGAGGAGAATGAATAAGATCGGCTCTCATATTTTATTTAAAAAAAGGAAAGTAACTGCAATGGTACAGCTTTTAATTGGTTGCAGGAAAAAATTGCTCACTTGACATTTAAACGTCAAGAGTGCACTTGTTGCGCTGTCCGCCCATTCTGGCAGTCAAATGTCTACGAAGTGTTTTATCTGGATGCTCGAACATCCAGAAAAGTAAGGTCATCATTGGTCAACTATTTTTGACATTAAATAAATTTAAAATACTTTGTGACTTCCTCTTGGTTGAAAAGGGAGTCATATACTTATGTCATAGAATGGTGTCATATGATTTGTGAGTAGATGTATAAATTAACATCCCAACTGATGTGCACCTATCATCTCCTTAAACAACAGATAAATTTATTTAGACATTTTCCCTTAAACGTCAAAATTGCTTGTTCTATGGGGACGTTAAACCCAAAACATCTGCCGAGGCTTATTGTGACACCATATTAGGATGTTTGGTTTAGATGTTTAATAAAAGATATAAGTATGAAAATACGTGTTATAATATATTTTATAACGAATGATCAAAATCAATTAATTGAAAATAAAAATTTATCTGTTGAAAATCAAATAAATAAAAATATATTGTTTGAAAATTGGTGTGTTTTCCTTTCTAATGGTGGTGAATGATTTTTCATTTGGAATGTGATTTTTCACTTATGGAAAGTAATTTTTCACTTAAAAAGTAATTTTTCATCTATAGAATTGGTTTCCATCGGTGGAAAATTAAAATATATCGATTGAAATCATCACTCTCATTTTTTACGTTACAAAATGTATTGCAACGTCCGTTTGTTTACATTTTGACTTTAATAAACAATAGGAGAACTCTTTCTTGACATTTATTGTGCCCTTTATTTGTGTTTATAAACATTTGGAAAGAACATATACATTGTATTGGATTTTTGTTATGACTCGACTCGAACTCGGATGGTTATCGGGTTAGGCTACGTTTATTACCCAAGTTTCAATTGTCCAACACACAATAAATATAAGGTACATATGCAATCACAATAAAATTAAATAATTTAAATAAAGCAAGAAATAGTTCACTAGTTGAATAAAGTTCATGGCATGCATAGTCATCATAACATCAAAATTAGAGTGTGGAAAAGGAAATAGAGTTTATTCTATTATATCAAAGGAACTATGGTTGAAAAATATAACTAGCTATCACTACTAAACTGATAATTACTACCACTACGGTGTGTGATTGGATCCTGCAGCATCTTCCTCTGCAGTCATAGAAACTAGCTGCCTATTAGCTTGACTTGAGTACACAAAATTAGGGTAGATGTCAGCAAAACTGAGTAAAGTGACTCAAGAAAAGCATGTGTGAAAAATGGAACACGGTGAAGGAAAGAAACAGTATGACCCAACAGTGGTTGTTATCAATATTATTAACTTTGGTAATTATGCTAGTTCCATTTTTATTCATTTAATCCTGATTTTTGTTTTCCCTCGAAACACCCTTGTAGCAAGTCAAGTTCTTTTCCCAAATCAATATCTCATGAATATAGATGATCTTCTTGTACTTTTTTGGGTCGCAGGGCAACTACGAGACTCTCTTAGCTACGAGAATTTCTTGTACTAGCCTTACCACCTAGTTTATTGCTCGGGAGTCATAGTCGCAGTGTAGTGGTGACTACAACACATGCGATAAACACACGGAGAGTTACCTCGCGCTAGCACACGATCAGTCGTTTTCACTAATGGATATGCACAACCAAAAGCCAACCACTCTACCGCATACCCCTTAATCAACTATCTTGGTTGGCCCAACGTAGGACTGGCTAAGAGTTTGATGAGGAAGGTCAACTCCCAGGTCCCAAACTTGAGGAGGTCAGCTCTCTTGCTGTACCATGGGGTAGTTATCTCTCATCGGTACTCATGTACTCGAGGGCCAGCATGTCCCTATGGGGTGGTTAGCTCTCCTCGGTACTCGTATACTCAAGGGCCAGCTCATTCTTACACACACTAGTATCTCAACGAGTCTATCACCCTCGTTTTCATCTTATCAAGTACATCAAGTGTTTTTGATTTAACCAAGTATTTCAAGTTTCCCAATGTCCCTACTTTTGGTTTCACATTCCTCGTCTTCTTCAAGGTTCAAGATGTTCTATGCTCATCATTTAGTTTTCCTTAGGGGTCATTATTACTCTTATTTTGTTTCTACACATGATCATCAAACATAGTTCCATGGCATTAGTAAATCTCAAATTTTCATTCATTGGTTCACTTATCACATTATCATTTAAAATGGGGATGACTTACATCTTACTTAACCAACCACCATCATCAAGGAAGGCAAATAACATGATAATAAGAGCATCTCAATCTTATTAAAATAGGTAAGTTAGGTCGTGTACTCAGCAAGAGAAATGTGCAGGTAATTCATAGGTAAGAATCGACTTTTAACATGCCCTTATACTATCAAGATGATCGAAATCAAGCCATAAAGAATAAAGAATGGGCGAGATCGTTGTACCTCGAGTCATCAGTGGGTCTCGGTGACACATTGGGACTGTCGCGACTTCTATGGATATTGTGCATGTCTTCCCACATGTCGCATTGACTCCGGGTGCGATTCCTAGGTCAAGAGGCAAGAAACTGAACAAGCACCCTTATTTAAGGTTCAACGATTTGTTTAGTAAGCAAACAATACCCAAAAATGCAAAATAGTGACTTTAAATGTGGAAAATCATATGAGCTTTCCAACGATACTTTATTTGCGCGAAGGGCCTTGAACTGACCTTAAAACTTCAAGGGGGTTTACTTGGGTTAGACTTGAGCTATTGGTTCAATTGAACTAGCCACGACTTGCCCCCACCTAGTGCCTGTGTGCGTCCATGTGCATCACGCTCACCCTCACTTGCACCCTCTTGCACTTGCCTTGCGCATCTGTTGTGCCCGCGCACCTCTTGAGTGCAAGCCTCTCCTGCCTCGTGCACCTCATGCCTCCACTTGCGTGTTAATGGGTGAAGAGGAGAGGAGGGAGAGAAGTGTAGAGGGGTGTGGATCTCAAGGTGGAGATATTTATAAGTCTATGTTAGGATTTTTTAGTGGGAAAAATTGTAGGTTTCAACTTGGGTTTTTGCTTCTTTGATCCAGGGCCCAAACCAACTAATTTTAAGTGTGAAAATTGTATAGAACCCCTCAAGGTAGAGAAAAATGAGCTTGATGTCTCTGGGCATACTCTTAAGTGTGCAAAAATTATGGAAATGCTCTTAATATTGGGAAAATTATTCTATAAGTGAGTGTACTAGTTAGTGTGTAAAACTTATGGAAAACACCTTAGAGTTTGGAAAATTACACAATGACCCTTGGGTGTACTATTAAGTGCATACAATTTACACAAAATACCCTGGGGTCTGGACAATTACATAGTGACCCCAAGGGGTCAAATTTAACGTCCGAAAAGGGTGATTTCAATTTCAAGGCGAGGGGGGAGGTGAGTGTGTCAAGAGAACCATGAGATTGTAGGTGGTAAGTTGGCATAGATTGGTAAATAAGTATGCGGATTATGTTATATGATTTTAAAGTTTCTACTGGTTAGAGTAAATAATTCCAATTAAATGGATCTTTGCTACAAGTTTAAGTGGATTCAGGATTTTTAAGGGTGTATATAAGTGGGTGAAGACCCTATCTAGCATCTAGATGAGCATTTAGATTTTCATTAAGCCATGGACACTTTTGACTGAATTCTAATTTTTTTCATTCTTGACTTTTGAATTGCATTTAGTTTTCTTCAATTGAGGGGATCTCTTTCCATGTCTTTCAACTCTATCTTCTACCCAAAAGAGCTCCTCATTGTGTTCCTGAAGGATAATGTATTAGCTTATGCTTACAAGATAGCGAATTTCTAAGACATCTAAACGTAGGTCATAATGCTGGCTTACTCCTCTAAAACATTACATTTCACATTTGACTAAAATCAATAAAACATCACTTTAGTTACATATGCTTTTTATTTTATTACACTTCTCCCTACCATATCACACATTGTTAGTCTCTTAATGGTGAAATAAAAGTAGGATTAGGTTTTACCTTTTTATCTTTTTATGTTGATCTTTATGTTCTAAGTTTCTATCAATAGCTTTGTGTGATTAACAAAATAATAGAATAAAGTATAGAGTTTAAAGACTTGTGCATATATGTGAAATAATTAAGATTGTAAGTATAATGTAGATGAATTAAAGACTTTCTACAATCCACACTAATTAACCCCTTGGTGTTTTACACAATTTATGTAGATTTCCTTTCTCTATTTGACTTGAAGAGTCTATTAGACTTCTTTTTATAGTCTTAACTAAAGTGAAGATACAAGATAAGAATGATAATCCAAGCACTAAGAGGTGAGAGGTGGTAGAGAAGCATCGCGAGTTGCTCTCTTGTTATACTCTTCCAAGTCAAAGAGAACACTTTGCAATGAGCTTTGTCTTAGCATCTATATAGGTAGATCAAGTAACATAATTGGACATGCATTCATGCATCGATCTAGAGTTTCATATGTCAATGCTAGTCTTGATAACTTGAAGCAAAGAGTGTCTTGGATTCAAGGACAGAGCCAAAAAAAAAATTCAAGAGGAGGCACAGAATAGCTGGAAGTATATAGACAATTGTACAAAAGCCTTATTTTAATTATCCTAGTTCCTATGCTTATGAATATTCAAATTTAGTGATAATTCATGCAGTCATCTCAATTATCTCTTGATCTTTGAAAATATTCTATTGTTATTTTATAAGAAAATGCCTCTTTAAAATAGAAATTATATGAACCAACAAGAACCAAATATATCATCATCATTAACAAGGATGAAATATCATTAATAAAATTAAATGAAGTACTCAACAAAAAATAAAAGATCTAATTTGAATATTTGGTTCTTATTAATCGTGATATTTCCATGCTATTTAATTTTATTAATGATAGCATATCAATAAAATATTCTCCTTGTTACATCTCGATGATAGGGAATATCCTACTATTAACATAATGTGGTTAATATGTTGCACATTGTCCTTAATAGCATAGAACTGCTATTAAGGACCTTTTATTAATAGTCCTTATTAATATTATTTTATGATATCTATTTTGTCATGTAATAAAATGTGTGTCTGGTTGAGTGTATGCACATGAATGCATATGTCTGTTTATTTATATCAGTTGGTTGATATAAATAGATAAAAGATTTATTTATATATATAGATGCGTGTACACACACACCTAAATAGACACACACTCAACACATTTAGACACAACTTACTCGCAGATAAATAAACACATACACTACATGCGTGGACACACATATACACATACACATTCATCAGTACATACAAAATGCACATATACACACACAGATGCAAACACAACAGACAGACACGGACGCGTGCAACACATTCACCATTTCAACACATGCTAATTCAAGATAAACATGAAAGAAACGAACGACTTCTCAAGCATTGTCCACAGGTTTATGTGGTCAGTGGTGGTGTGGAGTGAATAGCTAGTGGAAAATTAACTATGGCGATGCTGAATGGGATTGAGGTGGTGAGGCTAATAAGGGCATGCAATTGGGTGGCACTGCCGATGGGATGGCGGTGTTGGGTGACTAGCAATGAGAAGGTTGTGGGTTTGCGTACAGGTGAGAGATGGCACCGGTGGATGCCAAGAGAGGACGAAATGGAGGTTGCGGATGAGGTGACAAAGGAATGGACAAGATGGCGGGAGGGAGGGTGCTTCTGTTTCGACGGTTGGTGGAAGCGTCGCTGACTAATACACTCACCAGATGATGTCGTCGATGTGCTGCTTTCTATTTCGACGTTCACACGTCAAAAACGACCGTTTCGACTTCTTGGAAATTCGTGACGATGATGACCAGTGGAATCACAGGACTACGGTTGATTGGACTGACTCTCCTTGAACGTTGACCTATAATAAGTTTCCCTAGCTACCATCAACAAATTTCTTAACGTTTTTCTCCCGAAATATTTTTAACAAGTGGAATCATCGATAGTTTGGTGTAATAACAGATATATTCTAATAATTAGATGATAAGTTTGAGATCGACGCTGGAACTCTAGACCCCCGCGTACGTGCCATATAACATCCACCACATCCCTTTCAGCTTGTCCAAACTGCTGTTTGGATGCGTCCATGTGCTTCTGGGCGCTTAAGGTCTTGTTCCACAGATTCCACAACTTTGCGTTTGCAACGTGATTTTGGAAAAGGAAAGAAGAGGGAAAAGTATCCAGCTTACTCCCTTCATGTTAATGGTATTCCTGTGGATATTTTTAAATCAGGTAGGGACCTTTGACAAGGGGACCCCTCTCCCCTCTACTCTTTGTTCTTACCTTTAATGTTCTATCTACTTTCTTGAGCCATCAAATTGATGCAAAGAGACTCCGGCCAGCTAAACATCAAGGAGCCTTATTCCCCTCACACTTATTAATTTTCTTGATGGCATTTGAATTTGTTGCAAAGGGGATGACTCCTTAGCCTAGGCTATTTGTAACACCCTTAATGCTTTTTTCAAAGTTTCAGGCCTCAACCTTAATGGTGCAAAGAGCAGGGTCTATTTCTCCAAGTGCTATAACCATCGGTGGTCAACTTGCCTCAAGCTTAGAATTTTAGAAGGAAAATTCCCAACGCGTTACATGCAGGGAATCCCCATTGGGGGGAGAAGGGACTCCCTCCCTTCTGCAACGTTGGAGGACCGTATCAAGGGGCTTCTATAGGGATTGTGGAAAAAAAACTTATCACGTATGGCTCGCATATGCTGGATAAAATGGGCGGCTGAGGGGACTTTGCACTTTTGGTTTGCTAATATAATTCTACCCAAGTGCACTCTTGTTATATTAAAAAAATGAATCTCTGATTTCATTTGGGATGACAAATCACATCAGGTGGCATGGAAAGATTTATGCAAACTAAAGATTGAGGGAGGCGTGGGCCTCTCTGATGTAATGGAACTATAAAGATGCGTTTATGTTAAAATGGTTTATCGCCTATCTTCCTCCTCTTCCTATTGGGGGCGGTGGATGACCCAATAGTATAGCTCTTACACTATTGCACAGAGACGAACAGATTCCAAAATTTGGAGCACTCTTCTCGATAACAGGGACATTATAATGGGGGCCTTCCATGACTCTTCTGGATGGTGTTGACCCTATACCAATGAAGGGAAATTAGATATGCATTCTATTTGGGATGCTCACAGAACTCGCAGTGTCAAGAAAAAATTATGGGAGGTTGTATGGTCAAATTCCATGGAGGAAGCTATGCTCAAACATCTTTCCTCCAAATCCACTATTGGACCTTTGGGTAATTGATCCTCACAAACACTCTTCCTATTTTTGGAAGGCATTCATGGCAATCATCTAATTTATCTGGAATGAAAGAAAGAAGAGAAGGTACGGTATCAATTCTACCTTGGCCTCTACGTTGGCACTCAATTTTACCAAAGATTGCATTTTGTAATTTTTTTATCATACTGTTCTATCCTTTGTCTCCTCCTTTAAGATTTGTATCTTGAACTTGTAACTGGCCGTGGCTTTGAGTAAAGGGGGAGAAATATCCATTTACGGGGATGCCTTAAATTTGCTTAAGCAACCTGCATGGACTCGTTTATGTTGCTATGTTGCCACATCTTTGTCAATCTTTTCATGAACGGGGAATGACAAGTCAACGTCAAGGGAAGAGAGAATGGAACAGCGAGTCTTGGCTACATACTTTAAATTTTCGTGGAGTATATGCGTTAATTAGAAATGAAGTTAAGGATCGATTCCAAGCTTGCGTAAAACTTTGCCGTCGAGTGTAAGTTTTCATTGTTATTATTAGGAGTCTATAATATTATTAAGGACAACTGCAAGCGACGAACACATTGGAACTTCGTCTTATCGATCTGCAAAGAATATCTAATTGTTTTTGTATTCTTACTTTCCTCTTAGAGGTGAAGAGGACCCGCCCAATCCCTAAACTCGGCGTAGGAATCGGATCGAGTGGAGATTAGTATAGGCTAACCGGCCGGCCGTTTCCAATTAAAAAAAGGTGCAGAACTCCAAGCTTCTTCCTAGATACAAATTATTTGAATGGAAGATGTTGTTAGATGATTTACCATTAATGGTCGAATTTGGTTGTAATTTAACATTAAAGCACGTATATTTTTTTGTCTATGTCAATTTACTCGTGCAACCCTGATTTCACATTGGCTGGAGAACAGACATCATGATTGAATTGTTCCTTGACAATCCTTTCTAATCAATCGTCTTGTTCTCTTTCTGTGTTATCTCTTTATGTTGGAAACTCGATATGGATACTAGATGTAGGATTGCATTTGAAAACTCCACTCAAAATTCTCTGAGAACGGCTAGGCCTACTAGGAATCTCTTCAATTTAATTTTATGGAAGTGCTAATACGTACCTATTAACGTTCAACACCTAATTGCCTGCCCTGATATTTGGGATGATACAATAACTTGGAACTTTAAAACTGATAGGCTTGTGGACTCCTTTACTATTTGATATATATATGTCGATGCCGCTGCATGCAAATACAACTTTGTTGGTGCAGTTGTTTGTTCAGGTAGTTTATTCACTAATTTCAAGGCATTTAGAAAGGCTGCAATATCCGTAAACTCTTCTATGGTATTTTTGTATCACTCTTTAGTAATAGTGGAAGTTCTCAATGGTTGATTTCTTTTTCTGAAATACCTTGGCACGTACATGATATTATCAGTTCTCACTGGTTGATTTCTTTTCTGAAATATCTTGACGTGTATATAATATTATCGGGAAAGTTAGTTAATGTCTATATAAACCAGTATACGTAGATTTGAAATGTCATGTATCAATCATGTGTGAACAAAATTTTTAAAGCTCTTTGCACATTCCCTTGCTCACCCATGCATGTAAATTAAAAGCAAGGTGTTTTTGGTTCTTGATGTCTCCGATTCTTTTCTATCAGTATATGCTAATCATTCTACTCAGAAGAAAAAGGAAGTCCAATAATTGTGTGCAGATTGGTAGTTTTCTGTTTCTATTTGTAGCAAATTCAAACTTGAAGAGAAAATTCTCTTTAGCCTTTCGTCCCGTCTCTATTCACGGCTACGAAATCTAAGAATATCCGAATATTTGGAGGCTAGAAATTTCGATCTTTTTACAGGGATTTCGAAATTTTATTTAATTTGATGCGACTTCAAACTTATGACTCAATTTATGAGTTGCCGGCACAGTTTCTTTCAAGACGTCTCCTTTTTCTCCATTCCCATAATTGCGACACTGCACGTAGTGCACGTTTTCTCCTCTCACCGCAAATTTCTCTTGTTTGGTAGAACCGTAGAAAGCGTGATCTTTCTTTTTTCGCCATTGTTCTCTTGCAGTAGTTAACTTTCGGGGAGGACTACCGTTCGGAGTGTCATAAATAGTTGTCATAAGATCATGATATCCTTTATGTGTAGCAACAAGGTTGCATGACCTGGAACCCCCGACCCTCCAGTAGTTTCATGATCAGAAGTGCAACGTGAAATTCTAAAAATTAGTTCAACATAACAAACTCATGAAAAATTAGATAGTACAATAAAAAGGTTGAAGATTACTAGAGAGTTTGGACTTAAGCATTTGCCATGGTTGTTTAGGTTCATGCATCGGGTGCATTCTAATAAGTTATGAAGATTAACTTTTCTCACTAAACTTAAGTTTAGGCTTAGGTAGTTGTAAATAATATAAAAGCTAAACTCCCTCAGGGATGAGAAAAAAGTTGTTCTTGGGATAATGGACGATTGCATCATGAGGTAGAGCAACCACTGATGTTAGGAGTACATTAATTGATCATTCGATTGCATGAACCTTGACACGGATGTCAAGATATCAAGCGAAGGAGATTATGACATCGTAAAAAAATAATCTTACATAATAAGCTAACAAAAGTGAATAGTGTGATATAAAAATTAAGGATTATTATTTAACAACTTAAATATTTTAAGTGATTATTTAGATTCATGAACTCCATGCCTAATAAATTATCAAAGTTAATTTTCTTCATTAAAATTGGATTTAGACTCCAATTGTTACATAAAAATAGTTAAATGAAACAAGGCTCAACAAAACCCATACAACAACTCTTCTAGGGTAGATAAGAACCTAAGCCAGCAAAAGTTTCTACTGGGCATATCTATCGGAGATTCCTCCATTGGCACAAGGGTCCCTCCACAATTTTCAACAAAGCCATCTCCTTCTCTGACGTAGTCTCCAATCGCTAGGCCATGTCCCAATGAAGGGCAACTTCCTTTTAATTTCCTAGTGAAAGCTTCCGCATAAAGTTTGATCATTCTTTATCATTGATCATTTTTTTTTTTTTGCCAATATCACGCGATTCATGTTATCCTGGAAATAATGACATTATCCTCTCTTTTTACCTAAAGGTAGAAAGGTGTGGGAGATTGAGCGACGGGGAACGATCGAGGGTTCATGTTTGGGATATTGGATCCATCATGGTCCATCTTTATATCGCAATATCCCTCGTGGCATGTCGTCAACGGCGGTTCGCTACTTAATTTCTTGGTTGTGCTTTCTTTTTCTTCCATTAATACGAAGAGCAATCAAATACGACGACCGGAGGAATGCACGAGAGGCGACTTTCTAACAAGTCATAAATGGTTTTTTACTTTTTTCTTTCCCCCATAAGTAGACTTTGTCTTATCCATTCATCACTCCCGAGAGGATCAAAAACAGATGTCAATTGTTGATAAAAGGCCCTGGAAGGTAGCTAATCGCTGACAGATACCATCCTACGTAGGCTGCTATATATATACGTGCCCTTACTTCAATCCTTACAAAGAAAATGGCCAGAATTTTACCCTGCAGCATCCAGGAAGAAGATAAGGTGGCATTTGGGTTCAATCTACTCCAATTGTCGCTCGAAGACAAGTGGAAAGGCCACCCACTGGAGCATATATAAGATCTACAGTCTTTGTTCTTGCCACTAAATTGGTTTAGTTCTGTGTATGGAAAAAAAAAAAGAGTAAGAGCTAATTAGCGCATGGAACTGCCTAATTTGTCGGTTACTTACCTCTGGCATTCACCATACCACAACAATCCACATTAAAGCTATATCCATTGATATCATTCGTCAAGCAACGGCAATTCACTAAAGCTACATTAATTGGAGTTTTTCTTTTTTCCTTGTTAGACTTAGAATCTCATTTGGGAAAATTAAGGAGGAATTAGTTATTTTTCACGTACTAAAGGAATAATGCAGTGACGGGGATTCAAATTTGGATCTCCCTTATCGAACTCAGGAATTTTCACCATTCAACCATACACCGGTGGCCAAACTACGCTATGATTGAAGAAGCTAATTCCGAACCTTAAAGTTGTACCCACTAATTATAAATATGATCAAGGCTATAAATAAGGCTACTGAAGGGCACAGCATGCATGCATCAGCTCGTCGTTTGTTACTTGCACACTGTGTAACATGCAAGATGAAGCCGAAGCTCCACGTACGCGTTTCTGGGAAGAGAGTGATAGAGGTCTCAAGTCACTTGGGCTGAGAGAGGGGTCTTAAGTTGTTTGAAACTGCACGTAACTTGGATACCGATGAGAGTGAACAGTGAAAGAGATCTCACTATCAATCAGCAGAGTTGACTCTATGCCAAAAAAAGCAAAGCAACACCTTTCTATATATGAATACTGTCATTAGTTTTAAGTCATTCTTCCCTTGAAAGATTCTGCAGAGTCCAAACTGTCATGGTTTGAGAGAGCTACAATAGCCATATGAGTGGTTCCAGATCAGAATGTTTGGCGTGTAATTTACTTAAGGAGATCAAAGGGATTTTCTTAAGGAGGGAATAAGGAATGTAAACTTCTAGACCCAAGTCTGCTAAATTGTGAAAAACAATTTTGAAATTGACAGGAACGGGAGAAAAACCCTCAGTCTGATCCAAGCAATAAAGGGAGGCGTAGATACCCAAGCATCATATATCCCCTCATAAGTTTCCAGCAATCAGGAAGTTTGCCTATTTGATAGTAAGTTCTAGAGCCGTTCACCACTTTAATGAGAGAACGGGGAATTTGTAAAGAGAACATTCCAAAATCCTTTTCATCCACAGGGTCAAAATAAAGGTCTAAAATGAATGCAGACTTCCAAAGCGAAAACTTATTTTCAAGGCAAACAAGATCATATCAATCCATTGAGAAGACTGACCAAAATCATTAGATCCTAAGGCAATTTGACAAAACAAGATTCAAAATGAACGAAGATGGATTCAGACAGTGTCATTTGATGGACCTTGATAGCTTCAAAGGTCATCAAAAAAATATTGTATACTATGGGAAACACAAACAAAGTTCGAAAATGGAAACGTCTATGCATCCACACAACATTGGAAGTTGGTGACCCAATTCTACCGGTATGATGTATGCCTACAGAAGAGCTTTAACTCTCAAAGTTCTCACTATGGGAATATGGTTTACATGCATAGGAATATAGGGTGGCTGGAATGTATTCTCTCTAATACAAGGGTTCCTTTAATAGAGGTTTGGAGCGCACACACCAAAGAATGCTCTCTCAGGTTGCCTCCTCGAAAAGGTGTGTGCATTGTGCAGAAAGGTAGAAGGGACAACCCCTGACCTTCCGGTAGTTTTTCTAGGTCTGTTCCTCTGCTAACGGCACAACCTTCATAGTAGTGGCACAGGTCGTACCTTATACTTGGCACCCAAGTCATAAAAAAAGAGTAAAATAGAAAAAGGAGTGGGATCCACCTCAGTTCCTGAGCTATCGCCGCACTTCATAGTCTTGGTAAGCCTTGCCATCTCAATGCTTAGCAGATCGGGTAGGCAAGCAAACAGGCGATCCAAGTGATTTGAGCAGGATGAGCACTCGAGAGCGACTCTAGTCATTATGCTGGTTGCCTTTAGCTATGACGAGATGCCTTTGATTGATGTAGCCGAAGCTCCTTTGATTAGACCTAGGCTTGGGCTTACCTCTATTTGGGCTACGGGCTTCATGGGCTTTTATCTGATGGGCCTGGTTTTTCCTTCCTCATGATTAGTTGCCACCACTCTCATAGTCTTCTACATAGGCTGTGATGGTAAAATACACTGAAGGTTTTTTTTTGGTACCTCCTTGCCCCAAGCAGCTATTGCATAACTTTGCTGGGGTAGGTGTTCACGCAGCTAAATCGGTGTTTAAAAGATAAATGATGTTGCGTTGCAGTATAAGTGAAATCACCTTATAAACAAATAAGAATTTTATTACTCGAAAAATTAAGAATTCGAGGTCGAACATGGGAAGAAAATTGGTATTTAAAAACTAAGAATACAATCTCAAATTGATAAAATTTGATGTTCATAATAGTATGAAGCAAAAGAATTAAGTTCAATATATATAAATGCTAAAGAGAAGAATAGAGATGTAAATAGAATGTCTGTTCTCTCTCTTCTTTCTTCACTCCTCTTTGATGTCTTCTTCTTTCTTTTCTTCTCTTGATTTCTTTCCTTCTTTGTCTGCCTTGGCTTCTTTCTTTTCTTCTACCTTTGATTTCCTTCTTTCTTTCTGCGGCTCCTTTCTTCTCTTCTTCTTTCTTCAGTTGGGACTTCTTTCTCTTTCTTCTTCAACCGCGCCTTCTCCTTCCTTCTTTTTCTTTTTCTTTCCTCAGCTGAGCCTTCTCCTTCCTTCCTTAAGCTCCTTCTTCTTTAGCCTCTGCCTTCAAGTCTTCAGCTTTCTTCCTTAGCCTCTCCTGTCCTTAGCCTTCTTTCCTTCCCACAGCTCCTTCCCTTAGCTTCCCTTCCTTCCTTCTTTCCCTGCACACATGAGTGCAAAACCTACCCCTACCCTTCCCTGCGTACACTCTCTCTCTATTCTCTCTTAGGTTCGCTCCCAGAGCCAATCGGGTATGTGGGATGGGTCAAGTGCAACCGAGTCTAGGCACATCGGCGTGGGTGGTGCGTGAGGAGTGTAGGGTAAACGGGTCAGGCAGTTAGGTCCACATAGCGTGGGTCGCGGACGAGGCAGGTGAGTGGGCGAGGGGACCTCACCCCATGATTTGAGGCGACAAGGTAAAAACACAAAAACAATATAGACCACTCACCTGTGCCCAACGTTTCTGAGGTGGGACTAAAGTCACACCCGCTTCTTCACGCACGCGTAGGGAGAACGCCTGTGCAATTGCTGCAGCTGCGAACTATGTGGCCTTCGATTGTTAGGTGCGAAAGAGTCATGGAGTGTTTCTGCGCACCTGGGATGCTAATTCCTGGAGTGACAACCTGGAGTGAGCTTGCAAGAAAGCTTTGCTCATGCTCCAATGGCGAAAAGGGGCTGAACCTGCAACTCAAAAATACGACCTCGCGGCCCTGTCAAAGCATATGGGTAGCTTCGCCATGTCACGACGAAGGTGATGCAGTGGGTGGCGTGGTGCAGAATAGCTTAGGCATGCGTGCCTAGGTCGGACTGTGATCATGAAAGTGCGTGTGTTCGGTGGGAGTGTAGGGTGCGTGTGGCGGTCGGTGAAGGGGCGGATGATGGCGGAGGTTCTGAGGTAGGTGGTGAGGCGTGTGGATGAGTGGTGCGATGGTTGCGCCTTCGCTAGTGGTCTGCTGGAGATGAGAAAGACGGAGGTGGTTTGTGGCTGTTGAGGATGATTTTGTGAAATAAAAAGGGGGAAAGTGAAAGGTAGGGAAAGAAGAACTTAATTAAGGGTATTTGGACGAAGGGGGGAGGCGGTGGGTGAGTAGCGCGTGTGTGCCGTTGCCGGAGAAAGAAGCCCTGAGATGAGGAAGACGACGACGATGAAGAGGTTGGAGAAGCGCACACAGGTATGGCACGACGCGGAAGAGCAAGGCAAAGAAGACTCTACCACTGTATGGTGGCAGAGCGACGAGAAGAGGGAGGAGAGATCGCCGAAGCTTGCGGGCTATTGTCCGGAGATGGGAGAGGATGAATTTAGGGGTTTTCTGTAGCCAATTCAAGCTTAATTTTAGCAGCAAGGGCAGGGGGTCCTTTTATAGCTACTGGTAGAGGTCCTTGTGCTTGGAAGGCAAGCTTCCAAGCATAAGAATCCTCGCTAGAGTAGGAATGTGCGAAGGATACCCATGTCTCTCGAGAGTTCGCACGAGTGATTGGATGTGAATCAGATCTTGGGATTGCGTTCAGATGATAAGGAATTCCTTAGAGAATCTCCCTTTCAAATCTGAGAGGGGATCTCTGAGGAATCAGGGAGAAATCCTCCTTGAATCCTCGCCGGAGTAGGACTCCTTCGCTGTAATGGCGGAGGGACCTAATTGCAAAGAGTGGCGAGGAAGATAGGGGGGTCTGCGCAATGGTTTTCAAAAGCTAAGGGTCAAAATGTAATTAGGTGGACTATTTTGCAAAGTAGGTCAAGGTGACCTCCCCTTAGGTCCAAATTTTGGTACAAACCTAATTTGAACCTAAGGAATCCAATGGTGAAGTTGGATTTTAGGTTTTACCATGTTGACCAGATATTTTGCACAAAAATACAATTTAGGGCAAATAATTAGTTAGGACCCCTATTTAGGTCAAAATAGGTTTCAAAGGCCAATTTGAAAGTTCTAAACCCTAGTTAATATCGTTCCATGAATTTTAGAGGGTTTAGTTGATTTTTATCTTGACCAGAACCTTGTTATATTAAGTATGCTTGTTTTAGGGTTACAAAATGTTATTTAATTCTTAGATCTCACAATAACCCTTTTTTGATTGAATCATCTCACTTTTCCTCTTGTTAAGTCCAATTGACCCATGTTTAATCCCTGAGAAATCTTGTTGTTGTACTACAATGGTAAAATTATAGTTTTACCCTTTATTTCTTATTTTTCTCTCAACCCATTTATTCTCTGAGTTAGGCCCTTCACTTGGTTATGTAGGAGCTTTTATTCTCTTTTCTAGGTCAAAATGAGCTAGTTAGGGCTCATGATGGTGTTCCCATCAGTAGGTGCTCTCCTGGTGCCTTCGCTCCTTCTATTAGGTGGGTTCGATTATTTGGGAGTTGCTTTCTTGCCCCTCCTCTCTCTTCTCTTTGGGTTAAAGGGTGTCGGTGGTTTGTTGAAGGGTAGAAGCCCAAAACTTTGTTGAGTTGTAAAATCGTGAGATTAATTGATTTAGTTGTAGTACAGTTGAGAAATTAACCTAAACAAAAATTATATAATGAGATGGTAAGTTCCGATCGAACTTAGGGAGGCGTGATTGCGAATTTCAAAATGCATTTGTAACTTGATTTATTAACTAGTCCAAAGCTATAAACATTGATATTTGAAGGAATCGCCATTTATTTGATAATGAAGAAAACCTTTATTCTATTAACATATTCACAATAGTGATGAGGATGTACAAAACTAATTCTAGAAACATGCTTGATGAAATATATATGAAATGCAGAAGAATCGAGAATAGAGATCAGAAAAGGAGGGCGCTGATGATGCTCCGATGAGGAGTGCTTCGGTGGCCTTGGAGCTTAGTGGAGATGAGAGAGCACATCTAAGAGATCTTCCTAGTCATCCTTGAAAAACCTTTGGAGAGGAGCTTTTCTTCTTGCTAGCCATCCATGGAGGAGGAGGAGTACCCTTGGAGAGGGACTATGGGGACGACGTTGGAGAGCTATGGAGGTGGAGCTCTCATGGTGGAATGAGGGAGGAGGAAGATGATGGTGGTGGTTGAAAGACGACTTTTCGCTTTGCAATATAGTATTTAAGCGGTGGAAAAATCGACTAATCAAAAATAATGAAAATAACCACTCGCAGAAGAGTGGGTCGTGTCCATAGGGAGGCAATTATGCAATAAATTCTTAATTATTTAATATTATTACGGATAGTGCGAAATCCTAATTCAACTCTGACATAAAATGCGAAGGAAAGTAGATTCACAATAACTTAAAAAGATAAGGATATATGTGCAGTTTTCCCTCACAGAAGTCTTCAATAAATTTATGCAATTTTCACGTGACGTGTACTAGAGAAAATTAGTACTTCAGTTAAGCCCAAAAATCAATCTTCAAACTAGTGAATATCAATAACATGCAATTATAATGAAATATGAGTGTTCATGTGCAATTCTGCCATAATATAATAATAAATAAAAATCAAATTATGTGGCAATTGCAATGAATGTAAATACTAATTGGCTTAAAAACAGAGCATTTTTGCTCTCTCCTCCTCGCGAGAGAGAGACCACCGGTGGGGCTTTGGAGAGGCTAAGGAGGACGGTGAGGACGAGGGCTATCCGATGGTGGTTGCGGCATCGACGGAGGTGGCCGGCGGGCGGAGGAGGAGCGCCGGCCTATTGGAGAAGAAGGCAGAGCGGCTGCTGTAGGGCAGCCTGTTGGCGGGTGGCCGCACGCTGGTGCACGTCGTGCACGTCTGCAGCAGTCTGGTGGCGGGTGGCCACGCGCTGGTGCGGCTGGAGGGTGAGGCGGTCTGCAGGTGGGCAAAGTGGGTGATTGCGGGTGAGGTAGCACCTGTGGGTGCGGTGCTGGAGGGTGAGATGGGCGCGCGGAGGTGTGGCTGCAGGCGCTTGCAGAGGTTGGAGCGCACGGCTGCAGTAGGGGGCGCGCCTGCGGGCGCGGGCGTCTGGTGGTGTTGATGCGGTGCTGTGCAGGAGCGGGATAGAGGAGGGTGGGCATGCTGAGGCGAGAGGGCGCTCTGTAGGAAGCACTAGAGAGGTTGGCTGCGGTGAGGCGTGCGGGTGCAGTGCAGGCTGAAGGGAGGTAGGTGCGCTTGCAGATGGCGCGGGTGAGCGGTGCTGCGCTAGGGCACGTTGCAGGCTTGATGCGGTGCGCAAGGCGGATTCCTGCAGGCGCGCTTGCAGGGGCGCTTGGTGGCTTGACGGTGTAGATGGCAGCAAGCACTTGCGGGCGCTGGAGAAGGAAGTGCTTGCTGGCACTTGCAGGCAGTGCGGTGCAGTGCAGAAGATGAGGTTTTTCCCTGCAAGGGGGAAGATGAACCACAGTGCACGCTGGAGAAGATGGTGCCCCTTCTTCTCTTCCTAGATGATTTTTCTTTCTCTCCCTGGATCCGCCTCTTGTTTTTAACTTCTCCTCCATTGCACCTGCAAGAGTTAAGGGATTTTCAAATCCCTTAACTATCTCTGATCGGCGACTGTTGAGGGTTCCCTGGAGAATGGGGAAAAGAATAGCTGCCGATGAATTGAAAAAGGGTAATTTATCCTTTTCTCCTCATTCTTTTGCCAATTATTTTTCTTGCACATAAAAATAACATATTAAGTTATAGAATAAATGTAAACCTAAATCATGATGCATGCAAACATTCTATAACTTAATATAGTTATTAATAAACCTAAAAGATATAATTAAAGTTACTTAGGCGTAATATTAGTCCATTAAAATGGACTCATCAAATACCCCCATGCCTAAGATTTGCTAGTCCCTAGCAAAAATGAAAAATAATAGAAGTAATCAGAAGATTTCTTCTTTTCTTATTTCAAAACTTTAGAAATCCAGACAAATGTGTAGTGCTGATAGCCTAGGTAACAGATCCAAGTGAAAGAGCCGATTCGCATTGGGAGTTCATGCATCACCCTTGGCAAAAATTTTTGTCAAGATAGGCAACTACTTCCCTCGAGGATAAAGCAGACGATAATCTGTAATTTGACCCCGACGTTTGGCTTAGGTAAGAGATATCGAGTTGAATGGATTTGTATTTGGTGGCACACACTCATCTGGTGCTATATATAGTCTAGTACTGCCGACTCTAGATCTTTAGACTATTAGACAAGTTAACTCTAAGAGAGGCTACACAATTGTGCTCTGTTGATGTTCCTGGGCACTCTCTCTTTTCTTTCTTTCTGAGATCATGAATCTCGCCAGAATTAGAAATTGTACTCACTATTTAGTGGCCTTACATGGCATCCATACTTCAATTAAAGTCCTAATAACTCTACAACTAAGTTAGAGTCCTCAACCAGTATTCGGGGGATTAGAAATACTAAAAGGTAGGTATGGGTCATATTTGGTGGAACGCAAAAGGTGTTCTGCTGCCTCAGAAATAATATTACATTAGAAACTTGGAATCTTTTTTTTTTTTTTTGTAATGTAACTATTTCTTCTTTTCCTCTCTTTCTTTTTTTTTTATTTCTTCTTGTTTTTATTTCTTTTTCAATCAACACAACACGACACAGACTTTTATTTATGAGGCATTATTAGGGATGATGATGGTCAAAAGGAAGTTGTGTGGCTTATTTGGTAGAAGTGCCTATTCTCGGCACCGGGAAGGAATGGATAGGACATGCGTATTTCTGACTTTTGACATTATTACCCTCCTTCAGTCGAGGACTCTATGAAGGATGGTCGTAACCATCCACCATAGTTATAGCTTTATTAAGACTCAATCTCTGTGTATCTGCCTTATTTGGTGACTCTCAAGAATTCACACAAAAGACGCACATAGGAACAGAGAGTAAAAACTACGCCTAACTCTGAAGTATCATCATCTAATTATCCAAAACTTAAGAGTCCTTGCACTAGACTTAGCGCACCAGTAATCTCTCTACTTCTTCTCACAAATATGAGGTGGATCTACTAGAAGATAGTATGCCTGACTCCCTATGAACTGTCCAAGGGTTCAGTGGACTACAAATGCTTATAAGTTTTCCTCAAGGATCCATTACCAAGTCTATGTGCATGTGAAATAAATGTACCAGATTCTAAACTTTAAGAAATAATTCTCGAAGAAAAACCTCCAATAAAAAATGTATTTTGCAAGGGACTAACCCATTCAGCTTAAGAAAAGAGAATTTTTTTTTTAATATATGAATATGTATGCAAATATTTATAAATGCTATAAACACTATAAACATTCTCAGGTTATACCCTCCCATGCCTAAAACTGACAATATCCTCATTGGAAAAATATAGACATAGAAGAATATCACCTGAGGAGGAGAGTGGGAGGAGCTAAGGCTCCTTAAGCCGTAGTGCGTTCAAAACTTGGCCATCTGAAAGAGTAATATACGGCTTAAGTCGCTGGCCATTTACTTTAAAGCTCGCACCTAAAATAGGGTTCCTAATCTCTACAGCTCCATGAGGGAAGGTATTGATAACAACATATGGCCCATCCTAGCGGGACTTGAGCTTTCCAGGAAATAATTTAAGTCTAGAATTGAAAAGCTAGACCCACTGGTTGGGCTCAAAAGTCTTTCTAATGATGTGCTTGTAGTGGAAGACTTTTGTACGTTGCTTATAAGCTTGAGAAGTTTTATAAGCTTCATTATGAAGCTCCTCAAGCTCACTTAATTCTAACATACGTGCTTTTACCGCTTTATCCAGATTCAAGTTAACTTTTTTAATAGCCCAATAAGCTTTATGTTGGATTTCAACGGGAAGGTGCATGCTTTTTTGTAGATAAGACGGAAAGGAGACATACCCAAGAGAGTCTTATACGCAATTCTGTAGGCCCAAAGAGCATCATTTAGTTTTTTAGACCAATCCTTCCGATCAGGCCTAATAGTTTTTTCTAAAATTCGCTTAATCTCCCTATTAGACACTTCAACTTGTCCACTCGTTTGGGGATGATAAGGTGTGGCTATCATGTGGTTGACTCCCAAATTTTGGAGTAGTCTTGTGAAGTGTACATTCTTAAAGTGAGGTCCTCCATCACTTATGATCGTCCTTGGGCACCCATACCGGGAAATGATATTAGCCTTAACAAAGCCCAAGACCACGAAATGGTCATTGGTTCACGTGGGGATGGCTTCTATCCATTTTGATACATAGTCAACAGCCACAAAGATGTATTCATATTCGAAGGACACAGCAAAGGGACCCATGAAGTCAATGCCCCAAATATCAAAGATTTCAATAGGGAGGATAGGTTGTTGGGGCATCTCATCCCTTTTTCCAATGGTTCCCATCTGCTGGCAACGTAGACATGCACCCACATACGTATGTGCATCTCGGAATAATGTGGGCCACCAAAAGCCAGACTGAAGAACCTTATAAGCAGTCTTCTTCCCACTAAAATGTCCCCCACAATGGAGGTCATGGCAGAAACTTAGAACACTTCTTTGTTCTTCATCAGGGATGCAACGGCGAAATAGCTGGTCAGGGCCTATTCTAAAAAGCTCGAGTTCCTCCCAGTGATAAAATTTAGCATTGGCGAGAAACCTGTCTCGCTTCTGCTTGTCCCAAGTACTGGGGGTGATGCCTGTGACCAGATAGTTCACTATGTCATCAAACCAAGGAGTTTTAGCTTCCATGGCCATTAGTGACTCATTAGGGAAAGTCTCTTGAATACCGCCAGCAGGGTTTGATGCCTCAATGGGGATTCTAGACAAATGGTTTGCTACCACATTCTCAACTCCTTTCTTGTCTTTAATTTCCAAGTCAAATTCTTGGAGTAGCAGAATCCAACGAATTAGGTGAGGTTTGGTGTCCTTTTTAGCCAGAAGATGCTTTAGGGTAGAATGATTAGTGAACACCACAACCTTGGATCCTAAACGATAAGACTGAAACTTTTCCAAAGCAAATACAACAGCAAGTAGTTCATTTTCAGTGACCGTGTAGTTTTGCTGAGGATCTATAAGGGTCTTGCTGGAGTAATGCAGCACATGAGGTTTGCCATCAACCTTTTGACCTAAGACTGCTCCCAGTGCAAAATCAGAAGCATTGCACATAAGCTCAAACGGGAGGGTCCAATCTGGTGCTTGGAGAATTGGCGCGATAATGAGGGCTTTCTTCAAAGCTTGGAAAGCCTCACCACATCTATCATCAAAATCGAGGAGACATCCTTCGCTAACAGGTCGTAGAGTGGCTTAGAGATTTTACTGAAATCTCTAATGAAGCGCCTATAAAATCCAGCATGGCCAAGGAAAGATCTAACCTGACGAACATTAGCGGGTAATGGAAGCTTAGAGATGGAATCGACTTTTACGGTGTCCACCTCTAATCCTCTCTCGGAAACTATATGCCCTAACATAATGCCCTGCTGGACCATAAAGTGGCTTTTCTCCCAGCTAAGCACCAGCTTTGCCTCTTCGCAATGGGTTAAGACTTTATCAAGGTGCGAAAGGCATAGGTCAAACGATGAGCCATAAATGGAGAAGTCATCCATAAAAATTTCAACAAACTCGTCAATCATATCAGAAAAGATAGCCATCATACAACGTTGGAAAGTGGCAGGAGCGTTACATAACCCGAATGGCATTCGGCGGAACGCAAAAGTGCCATAAGGACTCGTGAAGGTGGTATGCTCCTGATCATCAGGAAAAATGGCTATTTGATTGTACCCAGAGTACCTGTCAAGAAAACAAAAGTACTTGTTCCTCGCTAATCATTCCAAAATTTGATCGATAAACGGTAAGGGGAAATGGTCTTTCTGGGTAGCCGTGTTTAAACGGCGGTAATCAATGCAGACCCTCCAACCAGTTGAGGGTCTAGTGGTCACTAGTTCTCCTTGGTCATTCTCCTCCACAGTGATTCCTACCTTTTTCGGAACTACGTGAATAGGACTGACCAATTTACTATTTGAAATGGGATAGATAATCCCTGCATCCAGCCATTTCAGAATCTCTTTTTTAACAACCTCCCGTATATTTGGATTGAGCCTTCTCTGCATATCTCGGAAAGGCTTCACGGACTCGTCCGTGTATATATGATGCATGCAAAGAGAGGGATCAACACCCTTAATATCAGCTATTGTCCAGGCAATTGCTTCCTTGTGCCTTTGTAAACACTCAAGTAGAGCTCCCTCCTGCAATTCAGATAATGCAGATGAGATAATAACGGGGAGCGTGTTATTAGGGCCAAGGAAAGCATATTTCAATGTGCTCGGGAGGGGTTTCAACTCCAATTCAGGAGCCTTTTGGATTGAGGGTTTCAGTTGAGATGTCCCCGCCTCAGGTGGCGGATCTACCTTCACAGTCCAGGGTGGGGACAGAGACTCAGTGTGTACCCCCATCAACTCTTCTAGTTCGGGCATTTTCCTTTCAGTTTCTTTAATAATCGAGGGATGGTCCTGAGATATGACCTTCTGAAGGGGGCTCTACATAAGAGTGCTAGAGTAGTCTCTTCAATTATTTCATCAACGACCTCAATCTGAGAACAATCTTCAAGTCCGGGTTGCTTGTAAGTATAAAAAACATTCAACCGGATCTTCTTGTTCCCAAAGCCCATTTTAAGTTCCCCAGATCTACAATTTATAGAGGCATTGGCTGTGGCCAAGAAGGGGAGTCCCAGAATAATGGACGGCTTAGTGGGCTTATTAGATGGGTCAGTATCAAGTACCAGAAAGTCAACGGGGAAGAAGAAATCCTCCACTCTCACAAGGACATCTTCCAACAATCCCCGCGGTGTCTTAAGTGATCTGTCTGCAACCTGGAGGATTATTGGACTAGGCTTCAGCTTTCCTCCTCCCAAAAGTTCATAGACAGAGCTCGGTAGAATGTTTACCCCCGCACCCAGATTGAGCAGAGCCTCGTCAATGTGTTGGTTACCTATAACCACTGAAATATACGGGGCCCTTGGGTCTTTCATTTTGGGGGGTGTTCCATGCTGAAGAACCGAGCTAACATGGTCAGGCAGGATGACCTTGGTTTGGACCTGTTTCCTAGATCGGTGCTTCTGGGTGCATAGGTCCTTCAGAAACTTGGCATAGGACGGAATCTGTTTAATCGCTTCCAACAGAGGCAAGTTAATTTGGACTTGCCTAAAAGTATCCATAATCTCTTCCATCCTATCCTTGGCTCCAGATGAGCCAACAGAAGATTCCCCAGGAGCAGATAGGCATTCTGGATAGGGCACCCTCGGCTTCTGGGTAGAGGGGTCGTTATGGTGGGAAAGGGGTGGTGGAAGGATTACATCCTCATTGTGGGTGATTTTTTGTGAGGGAGAGTGGTGTGGCACTTCCTCGGGTGAGATGGAAGTCGGGTCAGGTGTGGAAGGGGAATTCTGAGATGTAACCGTAGGAGTGTTATCAGGCTTGTCAATCTTTTTTCCACTCCTCAACATGGTCACTGCTTGGGCGTGCTCCCTGAATACAGCCCCCTTGCCCTTAGGGTTCTCCTCAAAAGAGCTAGGCAGCTTCCCCGGATCACGTTGCCTAACTGCCTTAGTAAGATGACCAATTTAGGATTGCATATCAGTAATCATCTTATTCTAAGATTGGATAACCATATTCTAATGCTCTTGCATTGCTTTCATCATGGCCTTCAGTTCATCCATCTCAGAGGGCTTATTCGGAGGAGGGTTTTCATAAGAAGGTTGGTATGTGGGCTGGGGAGGTAAGGGTCTTGTATTCCCTGAGTTAGAAGCATCAGCTTGCTTCCAAGAGAAGTTTGGATGGTTCCGCTACCCTGGATTATAAGTGTTAGAGTAAGGGTTATTGCGAGGGGGGTGGAAACCTTGGGCCACGTTCAAGTTGGCCTGAATCAACTCAGGGAATTGGTTTTCCTGATGGCACTTCGCAGTGGCGTGCGTTGTGCTTTGGCAAATGGAGCATTCTCTTGAAGCCTAAAAAATAGATGCTGCTTGCAGGTTCATGTCGGGGTTTGCTAAAAGCCTATCAAAGTTTTTATTTAATAGTTGAATCTGGTAAGCCAAATCCTGAGAAGCCCTAGCTTCATGGGCCTCTATCTTCCTCTGCAAGATTGATGGTTTTCTTTCTTTATAGGCAGAGGACAGATGTATGGAGTTATCGCTTAAAGTTTCAAATAATGCCCAGGCTTCATCCTCAGTTCTGATCATGAAGGTTCCTGCACAGGCTGCATCAATGGTTTGCCTATGCCTTTCAGATAATCCGTTATAGAACCTTTCGACCAACTGCCATCTTGGCACTTGATGGTGGGGGCATAACCTAAGAAGGTCATTAAAGTGCTCCCAAGTCTCATGAAATTGCCCCTTCCTATTGAGTAAAACCCATAATCTCTCTTCTGTAATGGTTGGTTTTACTCATAGGAAAATACTTTTTTAAAAATTCTCCCTTAAGGGTGGCCCAATCATTTACCCTTGCATCAAGGGTATGATACCAGTGCTTGGCCTTATCCTTTAGGGAGAAAGGAAATAGAGTCTTCATCAGGGCTTCATCTGTAAAGCCCTGGAGCTTCACCGTGGAACAGACCTCGGTGAATTCCTCCAAATGTTGGTAGGGGTCCTCCCTAGTAGTACCATAAAAAGAGGGCAATAAAGATATGGTGCTGTTCTTGATCTCATACGAATTATCCCCTACCGGTCGTCTTAGTGCTTGTGCAGGTTGGTTAGTAGGAATAAAATAGTCCCTTAGGGTCCTTTGTTGATTTGCACCTTGCTCAACCATTCCTTCTTTTTCTTCTCCTAGGTGAGCTCTCCTAAGAATTCTCTCAGGCTCAGGAACAAACACTAGACTACCCTCAAGAGAGCATCTACCAAGCATACAAAGCACAATTCAGATTTTTTTATTAAGTCAAACCTCCACTCCAAGGATAAGTCAAAAGATCAAGACTTATCCCTCCGTTCCCATGTAAGTGGTATAAGAGGGGTGTGGACTTGAAATCTTAACCTTCTTTATTGTGGATGTCGAATTAGTTAATATAAATGGCCAAACAAGTTTTTCACTGTAATTACGTGTCTTAATTCAACCATTGAGTGCCCTAGGACCTATACTTTGCTTGGATGATACTCCCAGGTGATCAAGTGAGAAGTTACTCCAAGGACGAATAAAGGGATGCAAGTAGGGTGAACCCTTCCTTTGAGGCGATGCGTATGCGGTGCCCCTTAACTACCCTTTTATTCCTTTAAGGGGTGTCCCCCTCCGTGGAGTATCAAAACACTTGGTCAAAAGATAGTATCACCACCACCACAAAGCACAATAGGAGGGTCTGCACCGATAAAGAGATCGATGCCTATAGCCTTAAGGGATCGAGCCTTAGTGCTGTGCCTAATGTGCGTGCTTAGTGTCAGAAGTGTGCAACACACCGCAAATCTTTGTAATTTCTTTTGAAATCGCAGACAAGTCCCTTAGAATCAGATCAAATGTGAATTGCTTTTAGGGTTGAATCTGATTATTAGTTCCACTTTTAGTTATGTGACCACTGAATTAGTAAACTCAAACAACTTGGTGGTCTTGAATTTAAATTTGAATGCAAATGCGTGAACAGGAGCTGGATGCAAAAGTTAGAAAGATATACCTGTCTCCAGCAATCTTCGTGATAATATGCTTGCAATGCAATAATAAGATCTAATGTGCTACTCAATCACCCCTAAATGTGCGCACCTAAGGGCATGCAACTTCTAAATAGGCAGCTCGATATTTTCTTTATTGGTTTTTAAAAGCAAGCAAGCAGAAAATATAATCACGCATGCACCAAAAATATTGTAAGCCCTAGTAGCTAAAAAAATGTAGGAACAAACCCCCAAAAATTCAGCCTCAATTACTACAAGGACAAAAAGATAGAATTAAATTTGGGACAACGGAGAATCCTTTGCGAAAACAGGATCTTGGTCTCCTTCGTCTTTTCCTCGTGTGGCTTAACTCGTGGTTGCTGTCGCCGCTCTGTTGTGCCTCGTCGCCTCTTCAGATTCCTCGGACAATAATAAAAATGATTAGATAATTTCGCAACTCAGAAGATTTAAAACAATAAAGTAAATCTATTGCGTCGGTTGCCTCCCCGGCAACGGCGCCAATTTGAAAGACGACTTTTCGCTTTGCGTTATAGTATTTAAGTGGTGGAAAAATCGATTAATAAAAAACAATGAAAATAACCACTCGCAGAAGAGTAGGTCGTGTCCACAGGGTGGCAATTATGCAATAAATTCTTAATTATTTAATATTATTTCGGATAGTGCGAAATCCCTATTCAACTCTGACATAAAATGCGAAGGAAAGTAGATTTGCAATAACTTAAAAAGTTAAGGGTATATGTGTAGTTTTCCCTCACAGAAATATTCAATAAATTTATGATGAATTTATGCAATTTTCACGTGACGTGTACTAGAGAAAATTAGTACTTAAGTTAAGCCCAAAAATTAATATTCAAACTAGTGAATATCAATAACATGCAATTATAATGAAATATGAGTGTTCATGTGCAATTCTACCACAATATAATAATAATAAATAAAAATCAAATTATGTGGCAATGGCAATGAATGTAACTACTAATTGGCTTAAAAATAGAGCATTTTTGCTCTCTCCTCCTCGCGAGAGAAAGAGACCACCGGCGAGGCTTTGGAGAGGCTAAGGAGGACGGCGAGGACGAGGGCTATCCGATGGTGGCTACGGTGTCGATGGAGGTGGCCGAAGGTGGCCGGCGGGCGGAGGAGGAGCGTCAGCCTGTTGGAGAAGAAGGCAGAGCGACTGCTGCAAGGCAGCCTCTTGGAGGGTGGCCACGCGCTGGTGCTCGCCCATGAGCGTCTGCAGGTCCGGCTGGAGGGTGAGGCGGTCTGCAGGTGGGCGAAGTGGGCGATTGTGGGTGCGGTAGCGCCTATGGGTGCGGTGCTGGAGGGTGAGATGGGCGCGCGGAGGTGTGGCTGTAGGCGCTTGCAGAGGTTGGAGTGCACGACTGCAGTAGGGGGCGTGCCTGCGGGTGCGGGCGTCTGGTGGTGTTGATGCAGTGCGGTGCAGGAGCAGGATAGAGGAGGGCGGGAGTGCTGAGGCGAGAGGGCGCTCTACAGGAAGCACTGGAGGGGTTGGCTACGGTGAGGCATGCTAGTGCGGTGCAGGCTGAAGGGAGGTAGGCGTGCCTGCAGATGGCGCGGGTGAGCGGTGCTGCGCTAGGCCGCGGTGCAGGCTTGATGCGGTGTGCAAGGCGGATTCTTGCAGGCGTGCTTGCAGGGACGCTTGGTGGCTTGATGGTGTAGATGGAAGCAAGCACCTGCGGGCACAGGAGAAGGGAGTGCCTGCGGGCACTTGCAGGCAGTGCGGTGCGGTGCAGAAGATGAGGTTTTTCCCCGCAAGGGGGAAGATGAACCACAGTGCACGTTGGAGAAGATGGTGCCCCTTCTTCTCTTCCTGGATGATTCTTCTTTCTCTCCCTGGATTCGCCTCTTATTTTTAACTTCTCCTCCGTTGCACCTGTGAGAGTTAAGGGATTTTCAAATCCCTTAACTATCTCTGGCTGGCGGCTGTTGATGGTTCCCTGGAGAATGGGGAAAAGAACAGCCGCCGGTGATTTGAAGAAGGGTAATTTATCCTTTTCTCCTCATTCTTTTGCCAATTATTTTTCCTGCACATAAAAAGAACATATTAAGTTATAGAATAAATGTAAACCTAAATCATGATGCATGCAAACATTCTATAACTTAATATAGTTATTAACAAACCTAAAAGATATAATTAAAGTTACTTAGGTGTAATATTAGTCCATTAAAATGGACTCATCAGTGGTGGTCAGCCTAAGCTAAGGAGGAAGAGGAAGGTGGCACCTAAGGGAGCTCATCGGGTCTACGGTAGTCATCCAAGGGATCTTAGTGGTAGGTGCTTAGGTTGGGTTTACTAAAACTTTGATGGCTAAGAATAGGTGTTTCTAGAATAGGCTATATTTAGGTGGTTTCTAGACTAAACTAGAAGAAGTGTGTGTATGTGTGATTGAGTGTGCGTAAGTATGCATGTGAGTGTTTATGTGGATGTGTGTTTGGGTGTGGGTGTGTGTGCGTGGGTTTATTTAGGTTGGGTGGTGGTGGGTCAAGTCAGGAATTAGATGGGATTAGGTGAGTCTAATTGGGATGTATGTGTGTGATTGGGTTAGGAGATCCCTAATTAGTTTCTTGGACAAGGATTTTGGTGTAGCCTAATTAGGTTAGGGTTAAAGGTAGTAGGATAGGCTTAGTAGCTATCTATATAGGTTTCCTAAGGTGTATGGTAGGGTTTCTAGGTCAAAGGAGGCGAGCTCAGGCTTCTTGTTCCAAAAATAGGAACTAGAGAGTAGTATCAGACGTCCAGGGAGTATGTCAGACGTCTTAAAGTCCAAAATTGGACTTCTGAAGAACAAATTAGGCATCCAATACTGAAGTAGTATGGGCTTTAGCTTTTTGGAGTGGTTTTCTAAGGAATCATGTAAAGACCCGCCCCACTTTTAGCCATTTAATACGTTTGGAGTCTCAATCAGACGTCTGTCTAGACGTCTAGACCCTTTCCCGGACATCTGAAAATGAAATTTTTGTATGCACTCTGCGCTTTGAGCGCGGACGGCGTGCAAAACTTCTTTTCTCTCTCTCCTTTCTCCTCCTTCCTACTCGAACCCTAAACCCACAGCACCTATAAGACCACCCTCCCCTCCTCTCCTCTCCACCCCACACACCACCACCACACCCCACCTTCACTGCCGCAAGCGAGGGTGAGCGAGAGAGGGTGAGAAAGAGAAGTGCGGGAGGAGGAGGAGGAGGCCGAGGCCGGGAGCTTCGGTGGAAGCTCGTTGGAGCTCGCACGGCCACTGCGGGTGCGTGCGGGAGGAGGAGGGAGTCCGGAGCAGTGTCCTCGACCATCTATAGTAGCTGGAGCTGCGGTGGAGCGAGGAGAAGTGTGTCGGAGTGCGACGAAGAGCGCTGGGAGTGCATTTTGATACTGGAAAATTTTTAGTATTAGATGTCTGGAGTGAAGTCCGGACGACTGACGGAGCATCTGGATGTTTAGAGTCAAGATCAGACATCTGAAAGCACCTTTATCGCGAAGGTACGTTCTTTTCGCGGTTACGGCCATGCACGGCACACCGCAGAAGATATGCCGGCCTGACTTTGGGGTGGTTGCTATGTTGTACGCAGGAGTAGCCTTGGGAAGGAGTGCGGAATGCCCTCCCATGCACTTTCGGATGTCTGATCAGCTCACCAGATGACCGGAGGTGCTTCCAGACGACCAGAGGAGTGGTCCGATGTTTGGAACTGCTTTTAGATGATTACAGGGGAGTCTTGGATGTCTGAGGACACTGTAGGGACTTGAGGTAAGGTTCTGTATCTTTTAAGACGTCTAGACTTATTCCCAGACGTCTGATTTTGGTCAGTAGACACGTTTTTGACCCGTTTGGGGTCCGATTGGGATCCGTTTTACGCAAACGAAGTATCTGTAGATTCCTTGCGAGTTTATCTACATACCAGAAACCTTTATACACTGTTCTGAATCCACCTTTGTGATGTATTCCCTAGTTTAGGGTTTCGGCCTACTGCGTGTTTTGGGCTCGCAGAGAGACCTGGGTCTGCGGATCAAGCCCCCATTACTCCTGGATTGTCTGGTAGAGTGGCCTACTCCTGTTAATCATATTAAATAAGAATGTGTATGTGGAATTAGTCAACTGGAAACCTAGGATGTGGCATGAACCCTAGGATAGAGAAATGAATAAACCAATTATACTGCATGATTGTATTTGTATATATGATTAAGTTAAACTGCTAGCAATTGCCTGTAATAAAGTTGTGAGCTGTTGATTGTGCAGCAATCATAGGTCTTAATTGACCTAAATTAGGCTAGGAATTAGCATAAGTTAGGGTTATTCATGCATGCATATGCATTATCTGCATCTTTACTGCTTTCCTTTAGCTATGCATAAAATAATGTCATAATGTGCTGATTAAGTGCATTATATCAATTGCAGGGAATAAGCTGATCAGGAACTGGATCTGAAGCTGGATCAGGAATAACAGGAGTTGTAGCAGAGCTGGAGCAGAAGACCTAGTTTAGATGTAGGAATAATAATGTAAGGGGGTTAAAAGTTTGCTATTCTATTAAGTAGGAATAAAGCAGTAAAATGTGAAGAGCTTAGGTCTATCCTAGCCCTAGGATAGCCTGGAGACTTCCCCAAGCCTTAGCCACCTTAGATTAGGTCACAACACCCTAGGAAGCCCTAAAACCCTAGTTCCAACCCTTCTCTGGATGTCTAGATAAGTTTTAAGATGTCTAGGACCCTTAGCCAAATCCCGCACACTTCAAACCCACTTCTGTAGTGTTATTGGATGTCCAGACACTTTGTCAGACGTTTAATTTCTGCAGAATACCCAAAACAGAACCCAAAATCCTTCCTGACTCTGATTGGACGTCCAGACAACAAGTCTGGACTTCTGATTTTTGAGTGTAAGATGTCTGATTCTATTATTAAACATCTGATACTGCTCTCCAATTCTTGTTTTGAGATTTAAGCCTTGATCTTGGATCTCTAGGTCCCTAAACCCAATTCCAACCCCATAGGAACCTAAATTAAGGTGCCCTAACTGTAGTACATCACCTCTAGACCTCCCTAAGGACCTAATTTGGTCCTCACTAAACCTAATTGACTTGAATCTTAGTCAATTCCATCAGCCTATTCAATTGGACTCATTGAGTCCAATTGAGCCCTGATCTCAGCACACACTATCCAATTGGACTCAGTGAGAGTCCAATTGACCTAGACTTGACTTAATTGAGTTGTTTTACTCTCAATTAAGTTTCCACACACCCAATTAAACTTGTATTAAGTTTAATTGCACTTTACATTAGTGAATTAGGGTTTATAACCCTAATTTGAGACCTACCTTGACCTAAACCCACTAGAACCCAACCTAATCAACCTAGCCACCTAAGTTTCAACCCACACACACCCACACACACCATCCACACGAAAATATCTAGCCTAGAGTTCTCTAGGACTCTCTACCATGTCTGGTTGCCTTGGTTGCCAAAAATAGCAACCAAGAGCCATTCAATTTTTAGATCCACATTTGGTGGATCTAAAAACCACCATCCACCCTCTCTCTCTCACTCTCCCACGAGCTCCCACCATAGGCCTCTCTAAATAATTCCATAATTCTCTAGAGAGCTTCCCTCAGGTCTATAAAAAGACCCCTTGGGTGGCCATTTGCACCCATTCACTTCCTTGGCATCCATTCCACTTAGGCTAGCCACTTCCATCTCCACTCCACCTCCACGAGTTGAGCACCACCATGGAGGTCACCATCTCCACGCAAGGAAGCTGGATCAGCTCCCCAACCTCTCTCCAAGGGCCGACCTAAGTTCCATTGGCCGCCCCTCCTTCTCTCAACCACTCAAAGGCCATCGGGGACCACCCCTGAATGCCCTTCCATTCTTCTAGATTTAGATTATGCTCTTTGTATATTTACTGCTTAGTAGTGTAGTCTTATTTCTCCCCCAATGATGCATGCGAAATCTCCCCATCGATTCTTGTATGCGATCATTTTCTGGTAGCTAGATTTAATTTTCAAGCATTTATGTACAAGCTTCCCTCTACGTTTTATGTTGCAAACGACTCTCCCGCTGAATGAATGAAGAATGCTTATATATATATTTGTCTCTATATGTTTGAAATCACCATGAGCTTAATAATTGTCATTCTTTTTGTGTGATTCAAGTTGCCTGTTTCCGATTCCTAATATTCTTGCAACTAAGCATGTCATACCTAAATATGTAATAATCATGAACTGGCATGTGATTCTAAACAAAGTAGAGCGGCAAAAAGATCGATTTCAAAAGTGAAAGCAACGCCTCCCAGAGACGAACGATCGGGACTCAAAGTCTCGTTATTTTTACAAAACAATATCTTTGTTGGATTGTATTTCGCAACTATACTACGATGCTTTTATCAAAAATGCGATCTACGACCTTTCTGTCAAATGGCGCCGTTGCCGGGGAGGCAACGTCATCTTCTTTGATTTCAATTTTGGAACTATCACTAATGAATTGGCCTCTACTTTGTTCTTAATGTGCAGGACAACACGGAAGAAAAATGGGATCTGTGCACCCAACGAGCGCGGAAAAGAAATCAGGTGCACATCACATTCTCTTAGATTAGGTTTATTTTCTGAACCCTAGGGCTAGATCTACTTCCTGCAATTTCTTTGGAAAAAGAAAGGGAGATTTTTCTCATTTTTGTAAAAAGAAAAATAAAAAAAAAGAGGAGAAAAATTTTGAAAAAAATCTATAGTAGGTTCCCTTTTGAATCTAGGTTAAAAAAAAAGAAAAAAAAGATATATTTTCGTTGAATCTTTTGAAAAAATTCTTTTTGAAAAAAAAAAGAGTGCAAAAGATTTAAAAAAAAAAGCATTTTTGGTGGAAGGCTTGAATTTCAAGTTCAAACCTCTTTAAAAGCTTTTCCATCACCTTTTGATTTTCGACCAGATTTCAAATCTCACTTAAAAATTCGATTGCCAAAAAATTCATCAGCGAAAAATTCTAAAATTTGGGTTGAACCTTCATTTTCAAACCATCTTTCAAATTCCACCGTTACTTTGAAAAAATTCCAAGTATAAAATTTTTAAAAATTCACGAAGTGTACGGGGGTTAGTTTGACCCAGATTCAAAAATTTTCAAATTTCCAAAGGTAATTTCGAGCAATCTGCGAATCTGTTTTGACTAAAAATGATGGGGTTTGAAAGCTGATCTAATTGGATTTATTTTCCATATTTTTCCTGAATTTTTGAAGATCATTCGATACTATTTCGAAGCGAAAAACCATCCAGGGTCAAAGTTCCAAATCTGACCCCCTGATGTTTAAAATTCCCTAAAAATTTGGTTGAAATAGTAAAAATTCCAAAAAAATATTCTCTGAAAAAATAACTGAAAAAGGGATCTACTCACAAAATTTCAAGTTAATTGGATTCCAATTTTTATTAGAGAATCAACATTTTTTTTGTGGTCTGTTGAAATAGAGAAAAATCCTAGAAGTGCATGCAACTTAGGTTGAACCTTTAGGGTCACAAATAGAGACCACACTTTTGGCTAACCTAGACTTAATCAAGTCTAGTTAGCCGGTGAGCTTGGTCACCTTGTGGGCCACTCACCACAAACCCCACTGAAGAAAATAGGTTAAAATTAACTTTAAAATACGAAATCAACCTGAGTTCGTTGTCATACTACTGGGTGAGTTTAATCTCTCTTGCCAAACCTGGTGACTAAGTCTGCGGGGTAGTGTCAAACGACCGCGGCTTGGGGGTCAACGGAATCAGAGGCGTAAGCCAATGGAAGAACCTTCCCCTTAGTCCCCTCATAACCAGACTGGCTGGGTTAGCTTGAGAGGCGGGATTCACTTTCAGTCGGTTGTACGATGAACTTATCTTCAGAATTCAAATCCCTAATGAAAAATCTGGTCACCTGATCTATAAGGACCATTTGATTGATAGGGCCTTAGCCTTATCCTGTGTGGCTACACCAACCTAGGGGTTGGGCAGTGTATGCACGGAAGGAGGTCACTTCGACCTCACTTTTTGGACCTTGGGAGCCGCTCCCAAGGAGGTGAGTCACTTCTTCTATCTGCTGAGCCGCGATGACTAACATTGGATCTGGACCTAATCAGGATCTAGAAGAGCTGGACCCACGAGCTTATCTGAGAGCTTGGGTCACTGAATCAGCTCAACCTTGGGATCATAACCTAAGGTGGCGAAGACAACTTTTCGCTTCGCCTGAACCTTCTCCTCGGGTTACCGAAATGGTTAACCCATATCCTAACCCTGGATATTATGACCCATACCAGTCGGTCACTCAAAGGATCGCATCTTATAACCCAGGATACGGATTTCATACTCCTACTTCTCACCCATGGAACATGGGTAGACCTGATTCACCCCCTGGAACCCCTGAAGAGCTACTGGTGCATATGCGGCCGCATTATAGAATACAGAGAGCTATAGCGAGCACTAATTAAAAGGCCGCATCCTATCTATGCGAAATCCAGGCTATCATTGAGCCGAACCAAAGACAAAGCCGGATTCCACATCAACAAGCTGTGATGGAGCTCCTTCAGGAAACAACAAAGATAACAAGGCGAATGGGGCAAAATCAGGAAACTCAAGAACTATTGCTTTTGAGATATCAAGTGGAAAATAGCATTGAAGACCTCGAAGAATCTGAAACAACTACGCCGGAAGAACACACAGAAGATTCTCGAGAGCAGATGCCCGAAGATCACTCAGGGGAAAAAGAATCTAGCATGGATATGAGACAAGAGTAGGAAGTATGCCGAATGGGTTCATCTGAAATTGAGGAGGAAAGGACTGATATCTCCAGGACTGAGCCGCAATCAGATTATCCTGAATCCTGGGAGACACCTATCAGGTTAGATGACCCAATCGAGACAAGGGAAGTAGATCCAATTGAGGATATGGATCTTGAGGCAAGCATTACATGTGACACTATTGATCAATCTAGGCCACTTCCCATTGTAGGCGAACCTGTGCTAGAGCCAACATCTTCTGATCTGCACTCTTCTTTCACCTACATCCCTAATTCGGATATTAGAGATTTTGAGAGGACACTTTCTATCCCTGATCCAAACATCCGAAAACCAGCAGTAGCTATGGATGCTTTGACCGAAGAAATAAATATGCTACCTGAGGCAGGAATTATTGAGGAACCCAATGCATATGAGGGTAAAGCTTTGAGCAGAATGAGCTGGAGGTGCACCTATCATCCTAGTCAATCTAACAGATGGCTCGACTCTGAGCCTGAAGAGTCAGCCTCTGATGAATTAGAGATGGGTACTGATGAGGACGAAGTAATTTCTGACGAGGATTTCAGTGACCTCCCCACAGATCTTCTACTTTCACGGATACCCCCATATGACCCAGAGGCTGGAGAGGGAATGATCTTTGATGTCAATTATCATTATGAGGATCCCTATGAGTTAGATTCTGGTTCTGAGATACATGTTGATCTACTCCCTCAGCAACTTCTTGCTGAATTGTGGGACATGATAAATCAGCTAAATCAACATCATGATCCCACCTCTGATTATCCTCTATTTTCCACTACCACTCCACACTTTCTTATAGCTAGACTTTTTGGAGTAGGGGTGCACAATCAACTGGTTCGTATCTCTGGACCACTGATTCTGGGAGCATACGAGCATATCTTTCTCTTAATCTTAGCCGGCTCCTATGCTAGAAATGACACATCTGATTGAGTGCTCGCCCAGCTGGAGGCATTAAACTCAGCACATATAGATACCATTCACCCCACATTACACCGTCATTTATATATAACAATTTTTATACATAGCATATTTTTGTTTTAGCATATTTCCCTTTTATATTGCATATTAACAGGTTGGCCGGTGCTGAATATAATTTCAGGAGCAATTACAGGTGATTTCTACCTATTCTCTCCCTGCAACATTTATTTTCTTTTACATTCATGCATGAGGACATGCAAGAACTTAGGCATGGGGGGGTAGATACAGAAAAACAGAAAAAATTTTATGCCAACACTTAGGAAAACCTCGGAGCTGCATGCAAAATGTACTTTAGAACCTTAAATAAAAGAACAACCGACTCCACCTCCAGGTCTCTCATTGGAGCTAGAAATCGTTCGCAACAACCAATTCCGACTCACCCGCTCACCTTTTGTTCTAAATTTAGGGTCAAGCTGATTGTAACCCAATACGGGAAATTCACGAAGTACAAATTATATGAGGTTACATGTTTATAGCATATATAGATATTGCACTGATGAATAAGATTATTTTATTAAGAGAATGCATTAGGGATTTTATCCTTTAGTTGATTCCTGTAATCTGGAATCCAGTACAACTTTTCACACACATGTAGAATTTGCAATGGATTCACGGTGAAGGCTGATAAATGTCTTCAGTTTGTTGAGAAGAAGCAGTGCTTCTTTTCCTGAACCCTTGGACAATGCTTTGGGAGTCAGGCAGATTTTCCTCCAAAAATCCACCAAATAGTGTGAGATGAGAGTAGAGTGTACTGGTGCTCTAAGATTAGTGCGAGGAATCTGGAATCCTAGATAATTAGATGATGATGCTCTGAGATGAGACATAGTTTTCGCTCTCGGTTCCTGCGTATGCATTTTGTGCGAAATTGTGAGAGCCACCAAATAAGGAAAATACGCGGAGAGCGATTTTTCATAAAACTAGGGCTAAGGTGGATGGTTACGACCATTCTTTACGGAATCCTCGGCTGAAGGAGGGTATTGATGTCAAGGTCAGAAATACACCATCCTATCCGTCTCTACCGATGCCGTGAGTAGGCACTTCCACCAAATAAGCCACCCAATGTCTCTTGAGTACCACCAATCCCCAATAATGCCTCCTTAATAAAGTTCATGGATGTATGCCAGTTGTGTTATGCTGAAAAAAAAATGAGAAAAAGAAAAAGAATGATGAAAAGAAAGAAAAATTGAAAAAAAAATATAAAAAGAAGAAAAAAGAAGAAAAGAATGAATATTTAGTGTTTATCAAGGCAATACCACCAAATAAAATTGAGCTCCACCAAATATGGCCTTAACCTATTTTTCTTATGTTTCTGACCGCCTGAATAATGGCTGAGGAATTTCAACTTAGTGTTAGGGTTATGAGAACTCAATTAAAGTGTTAATGCCTAGTGAGACCACCAAATACAGATCCTATGTGTGAATCTGGTGAGGTTGTGAGCTCTAAGAAAAAGAAAGAAAAAGAGCAAGAGAGAATGAATACAAAGGAATCAAAGAGAGCATAGTTTTTCTCGTCTTTCTCTAAGTTAAGTTACTTAGTAATTCAGGAATCTGGATTCTGTAGTACTAGTCTCTATATAGCACCAAGTGAGAATGAGCCACCAAATATATAATCCTTTCCCTCAAAGATTCTCTACCTAAGCCCAAAGCCGAGGTGAAATTCATAGAATATCTTGAATACCCCGAAGGAAGAAATCCGCCTATCCCGCTAGAATTTTTATTAGGGGTCAAGTACAGGCTTTAGAGGTGTATTAGTTTTCACTCGAATCCGTTGCAAAAGCTACATAGCTGCACCTTCACGATTGTCTGGATTTCTAGAGCATAGGATGAAAACAAAAAGGAGAAAAATCTCTATGCAAACACTTGATAAAATAACCAGTCCTTTAGGGATCCTTGCTGTAAATAATTTAGTCTTGCATTTGCTAGGGACTAGCAAGATTTAGGCATGGGGGTATGATTGCGCAGCAATCATAGGTCTTAATTGACCTAAATTAGGCTATGACTTAGCATAAGTTAGGGTTATTCATGCATGCATACGCATTATCTGCATCTTTAGTGCTTTCCTTTAGCTATGCATAAAATAATGTTATAATGTGCTGATTAAGTGCATTATGTCGATTGCAGGGAATAAGCTGATCAGGAGCTAGATCTGAAGCTGGATCAGGAATAACAGGAGTTGTAGCAAAGCTGGAGTAGAAGGCCTAGTTTAGATGTAGGAATAATAATGTAAGGGGGTTAAAAGTTTGCTATTCTATTAAGTAGGAATAATGCAGTAAAATGTGAAGAGCTTAGGTCTATTGTAGCCCTAGGATAGCCTAGAGACTTCCCCAAGCCTTAGCCACCCTTACATTAGGTCACAACACCCTAGGAAGCCCTAAAACCCTAGTTCCAACCCTTCTCTGGATGTCCAGATAAGTTTTAAGACGTCCAGGACCCTTAGCCAAATCCCGCACACTTCAAACCCACTTCTGCAGTGTTATTGGACGTCCAGACACTTTGTCAGACGTCTAATTTCTGCAGAATACCCAAAACAGAACCCAAAATCCTTCCTGACTCTGATTGGACATCCTGAAAACAAGTCTGGACTTCTGATTTTTGAGTATAAGACGTCTGATTCTATTATTAGACGTCTGATACTGCTCTCCAATTCCTGTTTTGAGATTTAAGCCTTGATCTTGGATCTCTAGGTCCCTAAACCCAATTCCAACCCCATAGGAACCTAAATTAAGGAGCCCTAACCCTATTACATCACCTCTAGACCTCCTTAAGGACCTAATTAGGTCCTCACTAAACCTAATTGACTTGAATCTTAGTCAATTCCATCAGCCTATTCAACTGGACTCATTGGGTTCAATTGAGCCCTGATCTCAGCACACCTTGCCCAATTGGACTCAGTGAGAGTCCAATTGACCTAGACCTGACTTAATTGAGTTTTTTTACTATCATTTAAGTTTCCACACACCCAATTAAACTTGTATTAAGTTTAATTGCACTTTACATTAGTGAATTAGGGTTTATAACCCTAATTTGAAACCTACCTTGACCTAAACCCACTAGAACCCAACCTAATCAACCTAGCCACCTAAGTTTTGACCCACACACACCCACACACATCATCCAAACGAAAATATCTAGCCTAGAGTTCTCTAGAACTCTCTACCATGTGTGGTTGCCTTGGTTGCCAAAAATAGCAACCAAGAGCCATTCAATTTTTAGATCCACATTTGGTGGATCTAAAAACCACCATCCACCCTCTCTCTCTCACTCTCCCACGAGCTCCCACCATAGGCCTCTCTAAATAATTCCATAATTCTCTAGAGATCTTCCCTCAGGTCTATAAAAAGACCCTTGGGTGGCCATTTGCACCCATTCACTTCCTTGGCATCCATTCCACTTAGGCTAGCCACTTCCATCTCCACTCCACCTCCACGAGTTGAGCACCACCATGGAGGTCACCATCTCCACGCAAGGAAGCTGGATCAGCTCTCCAACCTCTCTCCAAGGGCCGGCCTAAGTTCCATTGGCCGCCCCTCCTTCTCTCAACCACTCAAAGGCCATCGGGGACCACCCCTGAATGCCCTTCCATTCTTCTAGATTTAGATTATGCTCTTTGTATATTTACTGCTTAGTAGTGTAGTCTTATTTCTCCCCCAATGATGCATGCGAAATCCCCCCATTGATTCTTGTATGCGATCATTTTCTGATAGCTAGGTTTAATTTTTAAGCATTTATGTACAAGCTTCCCTCTACATTTTATGTTGCAAACGACTCTCCCGCTGAATGAATGAAAAATGCTTATATATATATATTTGTCTCTATATGTTTGAAATCACCATGAGCTTAATAATTGTCATTCTTTTTGTGTGATTCAAGTTGCCTGTTTTCGATTCCTAATATTCTTGCAACTAAGCATGTCATACCTAAATATGTAATAATCATGAACTGGCATGTGATTCTAAACAAAGTAGAGCGGCAAAAAGATCGATTTCAAAAGTAAAAGCAACGCCTCCCAGAGAAGAATGACTGGGACTCAAAGTCTCGTTATTTTTACAAAATAATATCTTTGTTGGATCGTATTTCGCAACTATACTACGACGCTTTTATCAAAAATGCGATCTACGACCTTTCTGTCAGCTGTCTGTTAGAATATGAGCTGCCTGAGATAAATGAACAATTACCTGTGAAGTCATCAGTTGCATGTATTGAATTGTGAAAACACGAGCTGCCTGTATATAAACGAGAATTGAATTGTGAATAGTGGAATCTGGATCGGAATAATGTGGTGAACATGAGCATGAACCCTACAGGGAATTAGGAGTAGAGCTCCTGTGGTTAGATGGAAAATCTGGAATGTAGACGGAAAGTGTGTTGGCCCTTGAGTACGTGGTACTAAGGAGAGCAACTGTCCCCTTTTTGTATAGAGCAGAGCTAGCTGCCCTTGGGTTGAGACCTGGGGTTAGGATTGGCCACTCTACACTGACTTCTGTTGGCCCTCGTGTGTACGGTACTGATGGGAGCTACTAGTGTAGGGAGGGAGCTAGCCACCCCACGGGGCCCGAGGTTCAGTTAGCCACCCTACACCGACTTGTTAGGCCCTCTGGGTAAATCGGGGTAGTCAGATGAGGGTGCGCGGACTGTGGAGGGGTAAGACCCCTATTTGGTTCTGAGGGGCTAGACCCCTGTTTTTGATAGGGCTAGGCCCTGTGCTATTTTGTGTTGTACCTTGGGCGTGCCCGCTAGTGGAAACGACTGACCGCGTGTCAGTGCGGGATAACTACCCATGTGTTTATCACGCGTGCCGTAGTCACCGCTACATCTTGACAGTGACCTCGGGATGGTTGACTGGGTGTAGGACTATCACGGGGAACTCTCCCGGCCAGAAGAGCACCACGTATACCTTCTATTCTTCGGAAAAGACTGCATCAAGATCGTTCCCACGGGGAACATGCAAGATCAAGAAAATCTGAATGTTTGAGGAAAAAGGGGTGAAAAGGAAATGCATATAAAATAAAATAACTAGAAAAGAGAACTAAACCTGTTGCTTTTACTACTTTAAAAAGTATAGATACCACTCTACTCAGCGTTCGTTGACTCTGTCTTTTCCATAACTCTGTTCAGGTCCAGGAGTTGAGTAGCCCAACTTCCGGCTGCGGAGGGTGCTGGGCCCAGTCGAGCCCAACCGTAGTTTTTCTGCACTTCTTGTTGTACCCCCTTATTGTTGTAGTGAGTTTTAGACTTTTAGCTACTGTTGTTATTACTGTTACTTTTGTTTCACTTGTCTCTGTTGTTGTGGTGGTATGTATTGGAACAACAGTTTTACTTTTCCTCTACTGCTTTGCATGTTTTTACTGCTTAGTTATTTTGCATATGTGAATGTTGTTTACTTTCCTACTTTTTAGTTATTTCTTATTGGACGACTAGGTCTTGGGATTAGTCGAGACGAGCCGGTCTCAGGTCCTGTAGGGATCCGGGAACTAGGTCGTAACAAAATGGTATCAGAGTAAGGTCATCCTAAGAAATGAACCAACTGGCTTGAGAATAACCGTTCACATGCATATAACTAGGGTAGCCACCACAACGTATTGCTTTGATATCTGTTCTGAGTCCTTTTCCGAAGAAATTCGATAGCGTTGACCCTTTTGTTCTATCTTTCGCATCTCCTTGCAGGAGATGCCTCGTTGGGGAGTTCTCGAGGTGGGCCGTGGTTGCGGCTGTGGACGAGGTCGGAGGGGTGGACATGCCGGGTCTGAGGTGCCAGTTGACCCACCTCTTCTCCCAGGCATTCAGGCTCAGGATGTTGCCCAACTGATCAGAGACATAGTGTGAGAGGAGCTCCACCAGCCTCCATGGGCACCTCTCCCTAATGACGTGGAGGGGGAGTCCTCGGTGGGATAGAGAAACCACTGTAGCGCTGGACGAGCAGGAGGGGGAGGGGGTGGTCCTCCATTGCCCCCACCGCACTCTAACACTTTCGAGCATGAGCCCTCTTTGCCTAGAGGCGTGTCCGTTCCCCCACTACAGTTGCACCACGAGCTTTTCAGACAGTTCCAGAAGCTGGAGCCTCCCTCCTTCAAGGGTGACGAGGACCTGTTTGAGGCAGAGGACTGGCTGGAGTAGATAGAGAAGGTGTTTGACACCCTTCTCCCTCCTACGGAGTGTTGCGTGGCCTTTGCCACGTACCAGCTAGAGAGCGTGGCACATAGGTGGTGGAGGGCAATCAGAGGCCAGGAGAGGGGAGAGCCGACGTGGGACCAGTTCGTGACCCTCTTCTGTGAGCAGTACTTTTCGTAGACTTAGCAGGACCAAAGGAGGTAGGAGTTCCACACTCTCCGCCAGGGGACGATGACTGTCAGCGCGTATCGCACGTGCTTCCTGGAGCTATCACGTTTTGCTTCGACAGCCATAGCTACAGAGAAGGAGCACCTATGGAGGTTCACTGAGGGGTTTCGACCTGCTATTCGAGGGTATGTCAAACCCCTGAAGCTGCCCACCTTCTCGAGAGTGGTAGAGGTAGCCATGACCTACGAGGAGACCAACCCGGTCGCATGAGACACCGACAGCGGACGGAAGAGGCCCTACCAGCCAGAGTACTCTCAGGGCCCTCGAGAGAGGAGGCATGCGGCACCTGCAGGGGAGCTGACTCATTTTGCAGGGCCGTCAGTGGCCTTTGGGGGCCCCAGACAGGGGCCAGCTACCAGCACTAGACCCCTGCCCAGCCATCAGTAGGGACCTACCGAGGGAGGGAGTCGAGTTCCCCTTTGCTAACAGTGTGGCCAGCCAGGCCACATCAGGAGGGACTGCCTATTTAGGGCTGGGGCGCAGCAGATGCTCCCTACACCGAGTGCTGGAGGCTAAGTTGGTGGTCGTGGTTTCTAGGTGAGTGGGGGAGGGCAGCAGTCACGAGGAGGGTACCGACCAGTGGCTGCTCGCCCAACCCAGAGTGTAGCTACTTCTACACCGAGGATTGAGGGGCGTATTAATGCCCTAACACATAGAGACCCCAGGGCTTCCGGTTCAATGGTGGCAGGTATGGTTACCGTTTCCGGCAGATTAGTGTACGTACTTTTTGATTCCGGCGCCACACACTCTTTTGTTGCTGCGAGTTTTTTTGTTAGTTTAGGATAATACAGTGTACTGTTAGAGGATCTGTTTGTGATCAGAGGCCCAGGTGGCCAGTTGTTTGTTGCTGAGGAGGTCTACACAGACTACGAGGTCAGTATAGGGTGACATAGCCTCCCCGTTAAGCTAATTATGATACTAATGGAGGATTTTGGCGTGATTCTAGGGATGGACTGGCTGTCCACCTACCACACCTTGGTGGACTGTTTCGGGAGGAAGATGGTCTTCTCCATACTGGAGTTGCCTTCCTTTGAGTTTCACGGATAGCCGGTGGACGGAGGTTTCAGATGCATCTCTACACTTCGGGCAGCGAGGCGTTTGAGCCAGAAGTGCGAGGGCTTTCTAGCCTGTGTAGTGGCTGACTTTCAGAGCATTCTGGTGGTTTATGTGTACCCCGACGTGTTTCTAGAGGAGCTACCAAGACTACCGCCCGAGCGTGAGATCGAGTTTGAGATCTCACTTGTACCGGGGACCAGCCCCATTTCTACTGCACCATACTGAATGGCACCAATTGAGCTACGAGAGCTCAAGTCACAGCTACAGAACCTGTTGGAGAAGGGCTTTGTGAGGCCCAATGCATCCCCGTGAGGAGCCCTTGTGTTGTTTGTGAAGAAGAAGGATGGTACCCTGTGACTTTGTGTTGACTATAGACAACTGAATAGGGTCACCATCAAGAACATTATCCGCTGCTGAGGATTGATGACCTTTTTGACTAATTGTGAGATGCCACAGTATTCTCCAAGATAGATCTGAGGTTTGGGTACCACCAGTTGAGGATCAGGGAGACCAATGTGTTGGTGCTAGAGCACCACGATCATTTGTTTTGATGATAACAAAACACGTGTTATTTAACATTTGCAATTTGAGTCCTAGATTTCAGGTCAATTACAAATGAAGACGTGTTTAGACGGAACTCGAGCTCGCATCCAGGACGGATTGGAGGAGCTTGACGGAAAATAGAGGAGGTTCGCGTGGAGCGAAAGATTGGAGATGGAAGACAAGAAGAATAGGATAGATTCTTTTTTATCCTTTCATGTATCTCTTGTATTTATTTTCTTGCTCTTTATTTTCCTTAGACATTATGTTAAAGAGCCTCAAAGAACCCTAACAGTAGTCCTAGGAACACCTGCACAACCCTAGGATACGTAGGTTTTCTGTAGAACACTTAGAAAACCAATATAGGGTTAAAACTGACTTTCCAGACGTCTAATTCACGAATCAGACGTCTGATAAAGGATTTTAAGACGTCTGACTGTTGTTTCAGACGTCTGATAACTGTTAGGCTGGACATAGTTACTTCTGTCTGATGAATTCAGACGTCCAGACCTTATACCAGACGTCTTAGGAGACGTCTGATGACTTTGCCAGACGTCCAGTTAGTGGACCGTTGGCTGGCTTAGAAGACACTCAAGAATATGACCGTTAGAGCCTTATCAGACGTCCATAGGACTTCACAGACGTCTGATAAATGACCGTTTTGCCTCGGCTGACCCAAAATCTCTTCTCAGAGATTTTCTAGCCGTTGCAACGTTTGGAAATCAATTCCCACTGTAAAAGTAGGTTTCCAGACGTCCAGACATAGTTGCAGACGTCCTGTATGTCGTCTGATGGACTTGCACAAAAACCCTGTTTAGATCTGATTCAAGTCAGGGAGAAACCCGCATAGAATCAGACGTCTGACCTTGGAATCAGACGTCTTAAAGTGGCCTTCCAGACGTCTGATGCCATAGTTAGACGTCTGATAACCCTGTCAAATGCAATCATTGTCCTGATTTCGGCCTGATTCTCTTGGGCTTTGCATCCAACGGCTATGGAAGCTTTTCCAAGCCTTCCAAAGCCTTCCTAAGGCCTCTATAAATAGAGGGGAACCTTTGTAAACAAAAACACACAAGATATACACTAAGAAAGACACAAGACACACTTAGCTATACACTCTCACACTCTTGTGTCCAAGAAGCTCTTGCTCTCTAAGCTCAAGTTCTACATCTTGAGAGCATCCAGCCGTTGCTCACCCGCTCTCCCGCCGTTGTCTACGAGAGCGAAGTTGCGCCGTCGCGTGGCTCACGCACCCGCGTCATCGTCGACGCACTCCTTGCAAAGGGGAGTTTCCTAAATCCTATAGAAGCTTAGGTTTATTACTTTGTTGGCTCTATAGGTTTGTTGTTTTATTTTACCTTCGTAATTTGGTTGGGTATTCGCTTTGCGAATTCCCGTCTCCTTCGTGGGACAAAATCCTTCTCGTGGAGAGAAGGGGTTGAGGTACGCTACCCTCGTTTAAGTAGCGTGGTTGTATTGAGGTTGAATCACCCTCGTTCAAAGTGATTCGGTTAGTGGATTTGATCAACTAGGTTGATCGGAAAATCCTAACTCGAGAGGGTTAGGTGGTGGTTTTTACCCGGTTTGGGTTTCCACCTAAAAATACCTGTGTACATTTTGTGATTGCTTATTTTGTGAGATTGCTTTATATATTTTCAATTCCGCATTTTTTTGTCACGCTGATCTCACCCCTCCTAGTACAAGGGTAGAACCTTCAATTGGTATCAGAGCAGGTCTCGCATTTTCGGCGTTACAAACCGGCGAGGATCTAAACATGGAGGGAAGCTGTTCCACAAGTAGGATTTCCGAGGGGGAGTCCACAACCCGTCCGCCCTACTTTGACGGGAACAACTACAGCTACTGGAAGCTGAGGATGAAGACGTGGCTCCAAGCCACTGAATTCGAGGTATGGGGATGTTGCGAAACCCCATACGAGATCCCGAAGCGACCCCAAGGAGGCTACTCGCAGGTGCAGATTCTAGAGCTCTCACTCAACGCAAAGGCAATGAATGCCCTGTATTGCGCGTTGAGTCCGGAAGAGTTCGAGAAAATCCAAGAGTGCACCACCGCCCACGAGATATGGAGGAGGTTGGAAGGCACTCATGAGGATTCCAGCTCGGAGGAAGAAGAAGAAGAAAAAGAAGAAGAAACCACTTGCTTTGGTTTCATGGCTAGAGGAACCAATAGCGACAGTGAAAGCGGAAGCGACTCCGACGAAGAGGTAAATTTTGATTTACAAGAAGCTTTTAATGAATTATTCGAGATTAGTAAATCACTAAAAATAGAAAACAAAAGCATTAAAAAGAACCTTAGTTTTCTTAGAAATGAAAATGATAGGTTAGAAAAACAACTCAAGGATATAGAGACTAGTCCTAAGGATAATAACCTGTTATTAGAAAATCAAGACCTCATCAATGAAAATAATAAATTGATTGAGGAAAATAATAGTCTAAAGTTAGAAATTTTTGATTTAAAGACTAAGATGCAAATTATAGAAAGAGAAATTGCATGTCTTAGGGAAAATTCTAACAAATTAATCAACAAAGTAGATAAGTTTTATAGCCCTAAGGTTGAGAAAGGATCTCCGTCAAGGAGACCCACTAACAAATCCGGATCCAAGCTTACTTGGATACCGAAGAAAAATTTGGAATCTTGTTTTGTAGGGTTCAGGGATGACTACAACATAAAGGACTGGACCTACAAGCTCAAGGCTGGTCAACTTAAGTTGGGAGAACCAATGAGTAGACCAAGGAGGAGAAGAAGAAGACCGACGAGACGGCGAACAAACGACGGACCCGCCGCACGTCGACCACCAGATTGGAGACCGGCGCCAATGTCCGGGCCTCCAAGCTACGGATGGGAGCCCCATCCGATGTGGCATCCACCACCACCATTCGGGCCATTTTATTGGCCATGGTAGGTGAGGTAAAATTCTTAACCCTATCCTTTTTATAAGCATTTAGATAGGGGGAGTTAAAAATGATGAGCTTATTGTCAATTTTTAAGGGGGAGATACAAGTTAGCTAAATTTCCTTTAGTAAGGGGGAGAAAAATAATAGCTATCTTGTTGTTATAAAAAGGGGGAGGACATTACCTTTGTTAAAAATAAATAGAAGAGCATGTTTTAAGGGGGAGTAATAGGAAATATAAAATCAATCAAACCTTTTTGATAATGTCAAAAAGGGGGAGGATTTTTATGCATTATTATTTACGGTTTTGTCATCATCAAAAAGGGGGAGATTGTTGGTGCTAGAGCACCACGATCATTTGTTTTGATGATAACAAAACACGTGTTATTTAACATTTGCAATTTGAGTCCTAGATTTCAGGTCAATTGCAAATGAAGACGTGTTTAGACGGAACTCGAGCTCGCATCCAGGACGGATTGGAGGAGCTTGACGGAAAATAGAGGAGGTTCGCGTGGAGCGAAAGATTGGAGATGGAAGACAAGAAGAATAGGATAGATTCTTTTTTATCCTTTCATGTATCTCTTGTATTTATTTTCTTTCTCTTTATTTTCCTTAGACATTATGTTAAAGAGCCTCAAAGAACCCTAACAGTAGTCCTAGGAACACCTGCACAACCCTAGGATACGTAGGTTTTCTGTAGAACACTTAGAAAACCAATATAGGGTTAAAACTGACTTTCCAGACGTCTAATTCACGAATCAGACGTCTGATAAAGGATTTTAAGACGTCTGACTGTTGTTTCAGACGTCTGATAACTGTTAGGCTGGACATAGTTACTTCTGTCTGATGAATTCAGACGTCCAGACCTTATACCAGACGTCTTAGGAGACGTCTGATGACTTTGCCAGACGTCCAGTTAGTGGACCGTTGGCTGGCTTAGAAGACACTCAAGAATATGACCGTTAGAGCCTTATCAGACGTCCATAGGACTTCACAGACGTCTGATAAATGACCGTTTTGCCTCGGCTGACCCAAAATCTCTTCTCAGAGATTTTCTAGCCGTTGCAACGTTTGGAAATCAATTCCCACTGTAAAAGTAGGTTTCCAGGCGTCCAGACATAGTTGCAGACGTCCTGTATGTCGTCTGATGGACTTGCACAAAAACCCTGTTTAGATCTGATTCAAGTCAGGGAGAAACCCGCATAGAATCAGACGTCTGACCTTGGAATCAGACGTCTTAAAGTGGCCTTCCAGACGTCTGATGCCATAGTTAGACGTCTGATAACCCTGTCAAATGCAATCATTGTCCTGATTTCGGCCTGATTCTCTTGGGCTTTGCATCCAACGGCTATGGAAGCTTTTCCAAGCCTTCCAAAGCCTTCCTAAGGCCTCTATAAATAGAGGGGAACCTTTGTAAACAAAAACACACAAGATATACACTAAGAAAGACACAAGACACACTTAGCTATACACTCTCACACTCTTGTGTCCAAGAAGCTCTTGCTCTCTAAGCTCAAGTTCTACATCTTGAGAGCATCCAGCCGTTGCTCACCCGCTCTCCCGCCGTTGTCTACGAGAGCGAAGTTGCGCCGTCGCGTGGCTCACGCACCCGCGTCATCGTCGACGCACTCCTTGCAAAGGGGAGTTTCCTAAATCCTATAGAAGCTTAGGTTTATTACTTTGTTGGCTCTATAGGTTTGTTGTTTTATTTTACCTTCGTAATTTGGTTGGGTATTCGCTTTGCGAATTCCCGTCTCCTTCGTGGGACAAAATCCTTCTCGTGGAGAGAAGGGGTTGAGGTACGCTACCCTCGTTTAAGTAGCGTGGTTGTATTGAGGTTGAATCACCCTCGTTCAAAGTGATTCGGTTAGTGGATTTGATCAACTAGGTTGATCGGAAAATCCTAACTCGAGAGGGTTAGGTGGTGGTTTTTACCCGGTTTGGGTTTCCACCTAAAAATACCTGTGTACATTTTGTGATTGCTTATTTTGTGAGATTGCTTTATATATTTTCAATTCCGCATTTTTTTGTCACGCTGATCTCACCCCTCCTAGTACAAGGGTAGAACCTTCAATTGGTATCAGAGCAGGTCTCGCATTTTCGGCGTTACAAACCGGCGAGGATCTAAACATGGAGGGAAGCTGTTCCACAAGTAGGATTTCCGAGGGGGAGTCCACAACCCGTCCGCCCTACTTTGACGGGAACAACTACAGCTACTGGAAGCTGAGGATGAAGACGTGGCTCCAAGCCACTGAATTCGAGGTATGGGGATGTTGCGAAACCCCATACGAGATCCCGAAGCGACCCCAAGGAGGCTACTCGCAGGTGCAGATTCTAGAGCTCTCACTCAACGCAAAGGCAATGAATGCCCTGTATTGCGCGTTGAGTCCGGAAGAGTTCGAGAAAATCCAAGAGTGCACCACCGCCCACGAGATATGGAGGAGGTTGGAAGGCACTCATGAGGATTCCAGCTCGGAGGAAGAAGAAGAAGAAAAAGAAGAAGAAACCACTTGCTTTGGTTTCATGGCTAGAGGAACCAATAGCGACAGTGAAAGCGGAAGCGACTCCGACGAAGAGGTAAATTTTGATTTACAAGAAGCTTTTAATGAATTATTCGAGATTAGTAAATCACTAAAAATAGAAAACAAAAGCATTAAAAAGAACCTTAGTTTTCTTAGAAATGAAAATGATAGGTTAGAAAAACAACTCAAGGATATAGAGACTAGTCCTAAGGATAATAACCTGTTATTAGAAAATCAAGACCTCATCAATGAAAATAATAAATTGATTGAGGAAAATAATAGTCTAAAGTTAGAAATTTTTGATTTAAAGACTAAGATGCAAATTATAGAAAGAGAAATTGCATGTCTTAGGGAAAATTCTAACAAATTAATCAACAAAGTAGATAAGTTTTATAGCCCTAAGGTTGAGAAAGGATCTCCGTCAAGGAGACCCACTAACAAATCCGGATCCAAGCTTACTTGGATACCGAAGAAAAATTTGGAATCTTGTTTTGTAGGGTTCAGGGATGACTACAACATAAAGGACTGGACCTACAAGCTCAAGGCTGGTCAACTTAAGTTGGGAGAACCAATGAGTAGACCAAGGAGGAGAAGAAGAAGACCGACGAGACGGCGAACAAACGACGGACCCGCCGCACGTCGACCACCAGATTGGAGACCGGCGCCAATGTCCGGGCCTCCAAGCTACGGATGGGAGCCCCATCCGATGTGGCATCCACCACCACCATTCGGGCCATTTTATTGGCCATGGTAGGTGAGGTAAAATTCTTAACCCTATCCTTTTTATAAGCATTTAGATAGGGGGAGTTAAAAATGATGAGCTTATTGTCAATTTTTAAGGGGGAGATACAAGTTAGCTAAATTTCCTTTAGTAAGGGGGAGAAAAATAATAGCTATCTTGTTGTTATAAAAAGGGGGAGGACATTACCTTTGTTAAAAATAAATAGAAGAGCATGTTTTAAGGGGGAGTAATAGGAAATATAAAATCAATCAAACCTTTTTGATAATGTCAAAAAGGGGGAGGATTTTTATGCATTATTATTTACGGTTTTGTCATCATCAAAAAGGGGGAGATTGTTGGTGCTAGAGCACCACGATCATTTGTTTTGATGATAACAAAACACGTGTTATTTAACATTTGCAATTTGAGTCCTAGATTTCAGGTCAATTGCAAATGAAGACGTGTTTAGACGGAACTCGAGCTCGCATCCAGGACGGATTGGAGGAGCTTGACGGAAAATAGAGGAGGTTCGCGTGGAGCGAAAGATTGGAGATGGAAGACAAGAAGAATAGGATAGATTCTTTTTTATCCTTTCATGTATCTCTTGTATTTATTTTCTTTCTCTTTATTTTCCTTAGACATTATGTTAAAGAGCCTCAAAGAACCCTAACAGTAGTCCTAGGAACACCTGCACAACCCTAGGATACGTAGGTTTTCTGTAGAACACTTAGAAAACCAATATAGGGTTAAAACTGACTTTCCAGACGTCTAATTCACGAATCAGACGTCTGATAAAGGATTTTAAGACGTCTGACTGTTGTTTCAGACGTCTGATAACTGTTAGGCTGGACATAGTTACTTCTGTCTGATGAATTCAGACATCCAGACCTTATACCAGACGTCTTAGGAGACGTCTGATGACTTTGCCAGACGTCCAGTTAGTGGACCGTTGGCTGGCTTAGAAGACACTCAAGAATATGACCGTTAGAGCCTTATCAGACGTCCATAGGACTTCACAGACGTCTGATAAATGACCGTTTTGCCTCGGCTGACCCAAAATCTCTTCTCAGAGATTTTCTAGCCGTTGCAACGTTTGGAAATCAATTCCCACTGTAAAAGTAGGTTTCCAGGCGTCCAGACATAGTTGCAGACGTCCTGTATGTCGTCTGATGGACTTGCACAAAAACCCTGTTTAGATCTGATTCAAGTCAGGGAGAAACCCGCATAGAATCAGACGTCTGACCTTGGAATCAGACGTCTTAAAGTGGCCTTCCAGACGTCTGATGCCATAGTTAGACGTCTGATAACCCTGTCAAATGCAATCATTGTCCTGATTTCGGCCTGATTCTCTTGGGCTTTGCATCCAACGGCTATGGAAGCTTTTCCAAGCCTTCCAAAGCCTTCCTAAGGCCTCTATAAATAGAGGGGAACCTTTGTAAACAAAAACACACAAGATATACACTAAGAAAGACACAAGACACACTTAGCTATACACTCTCACACTCTTGTGTCCAAGAAGCTCTTGCTCTCTAAGCTCAAGTTCTACATCTTGAGAGCATCCAGCCGTTGCGCACCCGCTCTCCCGCCGTTGTCTACGAGAGCGAAGTTGCGCCGTCGCGTGGCTCACGCACCCGCGTCATCGTCGACGCACTCCTTGCAAAGGGGAGTTTCCTAAATCCTATAGAAGCTTAGGTTTATTACTTTGTTGGCTCTATAGGTTTGTTGTTTTATTTTACCTTCGTAATTTGGTTGGGTATTCGCTTTGCGAATTCCCGTCTCCTTCGTGGGACAAAATCCTTCTCGTGGAGAGAAGGGGTTGAGGTACGCTACCCTCGTTTAAGTAGCGTGGTTGTATTGAGGTTGAATCACCCTCGTTCAAAGTGATTCGGTTAGTGGATTTGATCAACTAGGTTGATCGGAAAATCCTAACTCGAGAGGGTTAGGTGGTGGTTTTTACCCGGTTTGGGTTTCCACCTAAAAATACCTGTGTACATTTTGTGATTGCTTATTTTGTGAGATTGCTTTATATATTTTCAATTCCGCATTTTTTTGTCACGCTGATCTCACCCCTCCTAGTACAAGGGTAGAACCTTCAATTGGTATCAGAGCAGGTCTCGCATTTTCGGCGTTACAAACCGGCGAGGATCTAAACATGGAGGGAAGCTGTTCCACAAGTAGGATTTCCGAGGGGGAGTCCACAACCCGTCCGCCCTACTTTGACGGGAACAACTACAGCTACTGGAAGCTGAGGATGAAGACGTGGCTCCAAGCCACTGAATTCGAGGTATGGGGATGTTGCGAAACCCCATACGAGATCCCGAAGCGACCCCAAGGAGGCTACTCGCAGGTGCAGATTCTAGAGCTCTCACTCAACGCAAAGGCAATGAATGCCCTGTATTGCGCGTTGAGTCCGGAAGAGTTCGAGAAAATCCAAGAGTGCACCACCGCCCACGAGATATGGAGGAGGTTGGAAGGCACTCATGAGGATTCCAGCTCGGAGGAAGAAGAAGAAGAAAAAGAAGAAGAAACCACTTGCTTTGGTTTCATGGCTAGAGGAACCAATAGCGACAGTGAAAGCGGAAGCGACTCCGACGAAGAGGTAAATTTTGATTTACAAGAAGCTTTTAATGAATTATTCGAGATTAGTAAATCACTAAAAATAGAAAACAAAAGCATTAAAAAGAACCTTAGTTTTCTTAGAAATGAAAATGATAGGTTAGAAAAACAACTCAAGGATATAGAGACTAGTCCTAAGGATAATAACCTGTTATTAGAAAATCAAGACCTCATCAATGAAAATAATAAATTGATTGAGGAAAATAATAGTCTAAAGTTAGAAATTTTTGATTTAAAGACTAAGATGCAAATTATAGAAAGAGAAATTGCATGTCTTAGGGAAAATTCTAACAAATTAATCAACAAAGTAGATAAGTTTTATAGCCCTAAGGTTGAGAAAGGATCTCCGTCAAGGAGACCCACTAACAAATCCGGATCCAAGCTTACTTGGATACCGAAGAAAAATTTGGAATCTTGTTTTGTAGGGTTCAGGGATGACTACAACATAAAGGACTGGACCTACAAGCTCAAGGCTGGTCAACTTAAGTTGGGAGAACCAATGAGTAGACCAAGGAGGAGAAGAAGAAGACCGACGAGACGGCGAACAAACGACGGACCCGCCGCACGTCGACCACCAGATTGGAGACCGGCGCCAATGTCCGGGCCTCCAAGCTACGGATGGGAGCCCCATCCGATGTGGCATCCACCACCACCATTCGGGCCATTTTATTGGCCATGGTAGGTGAGGTAAAATTCTTAACCCTATCCTTTTTATAAGCATTTAGATAGGGGGAGTTAAAAATGATGAGCTTATTGTCAATTTTTAAGGGGGAGATACAAGTTAGCTAAATTTCCTTTAGTAAGGGGAGAAAAATAATAGCTATCTTGTTGTTATAAAAAGGGGGAGGACATTACCTTTGTTAAAAATAAATAGAAGAGCATGTTTTAAGGGGGAGTAATAGGAAATATAAAATCAATCAAACCTTTTTGATAATGTCAAAAAGGGGGAGGATTTTTATGCATTATTATTTACGGTTTTGTCATCATCAAAAAGGGGGAGATTGTTGGTGCTAGAGCACCACGATCATTTGTTTTGATGATAACAAAACACGTGTTATTTAACATTTGCAATTTGAGTCCTAGATTTCAGGTCAATTGCAAATGAAGACGTGTTTAGACGGAACTCGAGCTCGCATCCAGGACGGATTGGAGGAGCTTGACGGAAAATAGAGGAGGTTCGCGTGGAGCGAAAGATTGGAGATGGAAGACAAGAAGAATAGGATAGATTCTTTTTTATCCTTTCATGTATCTCTTGTATTTATTTTCTTGCTCTTTATTTTCCTTAGACATTATGTTAAAGAGCCTCAAAGAACCCTAACAGTAGTCCTAGGAACACCTGCACAACCCTAGGATACGTAGGTTTTCTGTAGAACACTTAGAAAACCAATATAGGGTTAAAACTGACTTTCCAGACGTCTAATTCACGAATCAGACGTCTGATAAAGGATTTTAAGACGTCTGACTGTTGTTTCAGACGTCTGATAACTGTTAGGCTGGACATAGTTACTTCTGTCTGATGAATTCAGACGTCCAGACCTTATACCAGACGTCTTAGGAGACGTCTGATGACTTTGCCAGACGTCCAGTTAGTGGACCGTTGGCTGGCTTAGAAGACACTCAAGAATATGACCGTTAGAGCCTTATCAGACGTCCATAGGACTTCACAGACGTCTGATAAATGATCGTTTTGCCTCGGCTGACCCAAAATCTCTTCTCAGAGATTTTCTAGCCGTTGCAACGTTTGGAAATCAATTCCCACTGTAAAAGTAGGTTTCCAGACGTCCAGACATAGTTGCAGACGTCCTGTATGTCGTCTGATGGACTTGCACAAAAACCCTGTTTAGATCTGATTCAAGTCAGGGAGAAACCCGCATAGAATCAGACGTCTGACCTTGGAATCAGACGTCTTAAAGTGGCCTTCCAGACGTCTGATGCCATAGTTAGACGTCTGATAACCCTGTCAAATGCAATCATTGTCCTGATTTCGGCCTGATTCTCTTGGGCTTTGCATCCAACGGCTATGGAAGCTTTTCCAAGCCTTCCAAAGCCTTCCTAAGGCCTCTATAAATAGAGGGGAACCTTTGTAAACAAAAACACACAAGATATACACTAAGAAAGACACAAGACACACTTAGCTATACACTCTCACACTCTTGTGTCCAAGAAGCTCTTGCTCTCTAAGCTCAAGTTCTACATCTTGAGAGCATCCAGCCGTTGCGCACCCGCTCTCCCGCCGTTGTCTACGAGAGCGAAGTTGCGCCGTCGCGTGGCTCACGCACCCGCATCATCGTCGACGCACTCCTTGCAAAGGGGAGTTTCCTAAATCCTATAGAAGCTTAGGTTTATTACTTTGTTGGCTCTATAGGTTTGTTGTTTTATTTTACCTTTGTAATTTGGTTGGGTATTCGCTTTGCGAATTCCCGTCTCCTTCGTGGGACAAAATCCTTCTCGTGGAGAGAAGGGGTTGAGGTACGCTACCCTCGTTTAAGTAGCGTGGTTGTATTGAGGTTGAATCACCCTCGTTCAAAGTGATTCGGTTAGTGGATTTGATCAACTAGGTTGATCGGAAAATCCTAACTCGAGAGGGTTAGGTGGTGGTTTTTACCCGGTTTGGGTTTCCACCTAAAAATACCTGTGTACATTTTGTGATTGCTTATTTTGTGAGATTGCTTTATATATTTTCAATTCCGCATTTTTTTGTCACGCTGATCTCACCCCTCCTAGTACAAGGGTAGAACCTTCACAATGTCTCCAAGACAGCTTTCCGTACCTAGTATGCGCACTACGAGTTCTTGGTCATGACGTTTGGGCTGACCAACGCCCCCGCTGCTTTTGTGGATTTGATGAACCAGGTTTTTAGGTCGTACTTAGACCACTTTGTGGTGGTATTCATCGATGACGTACTCGTTTACTCACGGGATCAGGCACAGCATGGGCAGTATCTATGGATGATTCTAGACACTTTGAGGTGACGTAGGCTGTATGCCAAGTACAACAAGTGCGAGTTTTGGTTGAGGCAGGTGACTTTCTTGGGCCACGTGATCTCGGGGGTGGCTTGGCTGTGAACCCAGCGAAGGTTGAGGTCATACTTAGGTGGGAGAGACCACGTATAGTGATAGAGATACGTAGCTTTTTAGGACTGGCAGGTTAGTATCGGCGGTTTATCAGAGGATTCTCGTAGATTGCACGTCCTATGACCCAGTTGACTTGGAAGGATGTGCCCTTTGCCTGGACAGATGCATGTGAGGCATGTTTTCAAGAGTTGAAGGAGAGACTGACTTCAGCTCCTATGCTTACCCTCCTGGACAGCGGTGGTGGTTTTGTGGTCTACACAGACACTTCGTTGCAGGGGTTAGGAGGTGTGCTCATGCAGCGGGGTCACGTTGTCGCTTATGCTTCACGGCAACTGAAACCCCATGAGCATAGCTACCCTACCCATTTCTTAGCACTGGCAGCTGTTGTCTTCGCACTGAAGACATGGAGGCACTACCTTTACGGTGAGACCTTTGAGATCTTCACAGATCATAAGAGCCTCAAGTACTTGTTTGAGCAGAAGGAGCTTAACATGAGATAGAGACATTGGTTAGAGCTCCTGAAGGACTACGACTGCAGCATCTCCTACCATGCAGGGAAGGCTAATGTGGTGGCTGATGCCATGAGCTGGAAGGCACCCGCCCACTTGGCTAGTCTATAGGCACAGAGTTGGGGACTTATGGAGGAGTTGGGCAGTTGGCGACCCCGCGAGTCACAGGGGTATTGTGGGGGCAGTGACAGTGACACGGCAGATGTGACCAGAGCTGATAGACTGCATCATCGTAGGGCAGATGACAGATCTGTACTTACAGACATTGCGGGATAGAGTGCTGTCAGGGGACCCAGGAGACTTTTCTTTTATAGACGAGGTGCTGCGCGTGATGGGACACTTGTGCATTCCCAGGGACGAGGAGTTGTTGAGAGAGCTCCTGACGGAGGCACATGGGTCCAAGTTCACCATACATCCCGAGAACACAAAGATGTATCAGGATTTGAGACGCAACTTTTGGTGGAGAGGAATGAATTGAGATGTGGGTGAGTTCGCGCAGCAGTGTTTAGTGTACCAGCATGTGAAGGCCAAGCACTAGAGGCCTGCTGGGTCGTTGCAGCCACTTCCTGTGCAGAGTGGAAGTGGGAGAGCATCACCATGGACTTGGTGGTGGGTCAACCTGTCACCCAGCGAGGACACGACGTAGTCTGGGTGATAGTGGATAGGTTGACGAAGACGATGCGTTTCCTGCCGATCTGAGTCACCATGGGACCAGCACAGTTGGCAGAGGGGTACATTCGCGATGTGGTACGCTTGCACAGAGTTCCACATGAGATTGTATCCAACAGGGATACCCATTTTACTTCCCAGTTTTGGGCTGAGTTTCAGTAGGCTTTGGGGACAAGGTTGAGGTTCAGTACTACATACCACCCCTAGACGGACGAACAGTTGGAGCGCACCATACTAACACTTGAGGACTTTTTGCGTGCCTGTGTACTAGACTGGAGAGGCTCCTGGGAGGAGCACTTACCCCTGGCAGAGTTTGCATATAATAACAGTTATCACTCGAGCATCGGCATGGCACCCTACGAGGCTCTGTACGGACGGAGGTGTACTGCACCCTTGAGTTGGGTCGAGGTGGGGACCAAGTGAGATGTTGGCCCCAGGTTGATCCGGCGGAGTCAGGAGGTGATAGAGCAGATTCATAGATGACTCCGCACTGTCAGGAGCAGGCAGAAGAGTTATGCTGACTGGAAATGCAGAGAGGTGCAGTTCGAGGTTAGGGATCACGTCTTTCTCCGCGTTTCGCCCATGAAGGGTCTGCAGTGTTTTTGGGTGAAAGGGAAGCTTGCGCCGAGGTTTGTGGAGCCATTTGAGGTCCTAGAGCGGGTAGGACCCGTTTCTTACCGGCTTGCCCTTCCTCCCTTGCTTTCTAGAGTGCACGACGTGTTCCACGTGTCCAACCTCAGGAAGTACGTCGCCGATCCAAGTCACGTTCTGAGCCACGAGAGGTTGAGGTGAGTGACGACCTGACCTACCCTAAGAGACCAGTGCAGATACTAGACAGTGCCGTCTGGAGTTTGAGACGGAAGCAGGTGACAAGTCGATTCTTTGGTTTTAAAGTAGTTTGTCACGTAAAATGACACGTCGTTTGTAGTTCTATGTGGTGGAAAAATCGACTAATCAACAATTAAAATAAGCACTCGATTAGGAGCGGGTCGTGTCCATAGGGAGGCAATGATGCAATAAAATCTCGATTATTTCATATTCTTTCAATCAAGTGCGAAATCCCTAATCAAATCTGACATGAAATGCGATGGAAAGGAGATGCACAATAACTCAAAAATATAAGGGTATATGTGCAATTTTTCCTCACTGAAATATTAAATATGTGATGATTTTATATAATTTTCAATTGACATATATTAGAGAAAATTTGTGCACATTTTAATCCCAAAACCAATGTTAAAACATGTGAATATCAATAACCGCACAATTATTAGAAAGCATGAGTATGCAGTCACAATTTTGCCATAATAAAATAATCATAAATTAAAATTGATTTTGGTGGCAATGGCATTAAATGTAATTTTTAATTAACACAAAAACAAGAGATTTTACCTCTCTAATCGCGCATGGGAGAGAGGTTTAATCGAGGAGAGACTCCCACAGGAGGTTGGCTGAAGCAAGGTCGTCACGGTGGTGGCAGCGGTTCGTCGTGAGATGGCCAGAGTCGGCCTGTCAGAGGAGAGGAGTGGCGGTGGTGGAACTGCTGTTGCCGTGCATGCTGCAGGCTCAAGGAGACGTGTAGGCGTAGGCACGTGGGAGTTTTGCAGAGCGCACAGGCGCGCGCGGACGTGGGTGTGGCTGCAGCTGCAGGTGTTGCGCGAGGTTGCAGGCGGTGGCGTGGCGAAGTGCAGGCTCACGCACGGAGGTGTGCACGGGCTGGAAGCGCGTGGTGAGGCACTGCAAGCCCGCAGGGAGGGTGTGGGCATGAAGGCTGGAGAGCACGGAGGCAGGCGTGCGGAAGTGGGCGCGGGCGTGGGGCTCTGCAGTGGCGCTGGAGGTGGGCGCGCTGGACAAGTTGATGAGGCGCTGGTTCTGATGTTGAAGGCACACGCAGGCGTGGTATGATGGAGCGGGGGGCGCTACTGGTGATGGTGTTGGCTAGAGGAGAGGCCGGTTGGGGGTGATGGTGAGGCGCACGGACTATGGGTCTGTTGGAGCGGGGACAGGCGCTGCTGGCGCGTGCGCTGAGGGTGAAGTGAGCTCGCGCGCGGTGGTTTGATGGCGCTGTTGGAGGTTCCGGTGGAGATGAGGAGGCATGAGGTGTGCATGGCTGGTGGCTAGAAAAACAGAGGACGGGGGAAGAAGATGAAGGTGGTGCTGTAGGAGTTTTAGATTAACGGACGGGGGCGTGAAGTTGCGACGGCTACAGTGGTGGTTGTTGGTGATGACAGTGAGGGTGGTGCATGCTGAGGTGCTCACAGTAATGCAAACGAGCTCTAGATGGTAGTGTGGCCTGTCACGCCACATGCCCACAGTGGTGGAGGCTCATCGCCATGGTTGAGGTCGGTGGTGGTGGAGCGGACGAGAGATCAACTCTCTGCACAGTGGTGGGTCGGGGATGGTGGCCTCCTTCCCATGGCAGCTCTCCCTCCTCCTTTTGTAGCCACGACCATCATTTCAAATTCAAAATGCTGTAGCGTAAATGTGATGCGCAAGAGGAGGCGGAGCCGAAGCCGGAGGAGTTACCTATGCAAAAGAGAAAAAAATAAAAGAATAAAATATTATGGTTATTTATGCATAAGCCCTTAACTTCTATGTTAAATTAAAACAAAGCATGTAATGCACCTAACTGGTTAACTAATTAAATGAATGCAATTCTAAATTAATTCTAAATGAATTTAGTTATGAATGTAATGCATGAATTATGCAATTAAATCAAAAATATAAATTAATCTATTTACATCCTAATGCATGCTAAATAAATGTTAGATTTAACTTAATGTCTAGGCACTTAAATACTTAAATAGCCCACAAATATGGGCTAATCAGCAGGTATCCCTGATGAAGGTCTTATGGAGAAGCCAGCGATACGAGGAGGCTACCTAGGAACCTGAGGTGGCGATGCGAGAGCGGTACCCGGAGCTTTTTGAGGGTACGTCTTTTCGGACCTACTTTGGTCCTCTTTAAGTTTGTTATGCGTTTTATGTTCCTTTCTCCGCACCCTAGCTAGTTCAAGTTTCGGGGACAAAACTTCCTTAAAGTTTGTTATGATGTAAAGACCCGCCCCACTTTTAGCCTTTTAAGACATCTGGAGTCTCAGTCAGACGTCTGCCCAGACGTGTGGACCCTTTCTTGGACGTCTGAAAATGAAATTTTTGTATGCACTCTACGCTCTGTGTGTGGGCGGCACGTAGAACTTCTTTTCTCTCTCTCCTTTCTCCTCCTTCCTACCCGAACCCTAAACCCACAACACCTATAAAACCACCCTCCCCTCCTCTCCTCTCCACCCCACACACCACCACCACACCACACCTTCACTACCGTGAGCGAGGAGGTAAGCAAGGATAGGCAAGAGAGGGCGAGAAAGAGGAGAAGTGTAGGAGGAGGAGGAGGCCGAGGTCGGGAGCTTCGGTGGAAGCTCGTTGGAGCTCGCACGGCCACCGCGGGTGCGTGCGGGAGGAGGAGTCTGGAGCGACGTCTTCGACCACCTGCAATAGCTGGAGCTGCGGCTGAGCAAGGAGAAGCGCGGTGGAGCGTGGCGAAGAGCGTTGGGAACACATTCTGATACTAGAAATTTTCTAGTATCAAACATCTAGAGTGAAGTCCGGATGACTGGCGAAGAATCTGGACGTTTGGAGTCAAGACCAGACATTTGAAAGCACCTTTATCACGAAGGTATGTTCTTTTCGTGGTTACAGCCATGCAGGCAGCACCACAAAAGATATACCGGCATGATTTGGGATAGCTGCTCTGTTGTACACAGGAGCAACCTTGGGAAGGAGCATGGAACGCTCTCCCACGCACTTTCGGATGTCTGATCAGCTCACCAGATGACTGGAGGTGCTTCCAGATGACTGGAGGAGTGGTCCGACATCTGGAATCGCTTTCAGACGATCACAGGGGAGTCCTAGACATCTGAGGACACTGCAGGGACTTGAGGTGAGGTTCTGTATCTTTTAAGACGTCTGGACTTGTTCCTAGACATCTGATTTTGGCCAGTAGACACGTTTTTGACCCGTTTGGGATCCGATTGGGATCCATTTTACGCAAACGAGGTATCTGTAGTTTCCTTGCGAGTTTCTCTACGTACTAAAAACCTTTATACACTGTTCTGAATCCTCCTTTATGATGCATTCCCTTGTTTAGGGTTTCGGCTTGCTGCGTGTTTGGGGCTCGCAGAGACACCTAGGTCTGCGATTTGAGCTCCCATTACTCCCTGATTGTATGGTAGAGTGGTCTACTCCTGTTAATCATATTAAATAAGAATGTGCCTGTGGAATTAGTCAACTGGAAACCTAGGATGTGGCATTAACCCTAGGACATAGAAATGAATAAACCAATTGTACTACATGATTGTATTTGTATACATGGTTAAACTGCTAGCAATTGCATGTAATAAAGTTGTGAGCTGCCTGAGATAAATGAACAATTACCTATGAAGTCATCAGTTGCGTGTATTGAATTGTGGAAACACGAGCTGCCTGTATATAAACGAGAACTGATTTATGAATAATGGAATCTGGATCAGAATAATGTGGTGAACATGAGCATGAACCCTATAGGGAATTAGGAGTAGAGCTCCTGTGGTTAGATGGAAAATCTGGAATGTAGACAGGAAGTGTGCTAGCCCTTGAGTACATGGCACTAAGGAGACTGACTATCCCCTTTTTGTGTAGAGTGGAGCTAGCTGCCCTTGGGTTGAGACCCGGGGTTAGGATTGGCCACTCTACACTGACTTTTGTTGGCCCTCGTGTACACGGTACTGAGGCGAGCTACTAGTATAGGGAGGGTGTTAGCCACCCCACAAGGCCCAGGGTTCAGCTAGCCACCCTACACCAACTTGTTAGGCCCTCTGGGCATACTGGGGTAGTCAGACGAGGGTGCGCGAACTGTGAAGGGGCGAGACCCCTGTTTGGTTCTGAGGGGCTAGACCCTTGTTTCTGAGAGGGCTTGGCCCTATGCTGCTCCATGCTGTACCTTGGGCATACCCACTAGAGGAAACGACTAATCGCGTGTCAGTGCGGGATAGCAACTTGTGTGTTTAGCACGCATGTAGTAGTCACCGCTACATCTTGACAATGACCACGGGTGGTTGACTGGGTGTAGGACTACCATAGGGGACTCTCCCGACCAGGAGAGCACCACGTGTACCTTCTACTCTTCGAAAAAGATTGCAATCAAGATCATTCCCACGGGGAACATGCAAGATCAAGAAAATATGAATGTTTGAGGAAAAAGGGGTGAAAAGGAAATGCATATAAAATAAAATAACAAGAAAATAGAACTAAACCTGTTGCTTTTACTACTTTAGATAGTATAGATACCACTCTACTCAGCGTTCGCTGACTTTGTCTTTTTCGTAACACTGTTCAGGGCCAGGAGTTGAACAACCCGAGCTTCCAGCTATGAAGGATGCTGGGCCCAGTCGAGCCCAGCCATAGTTTTTCTGCACTGCTTGTTGTACCCCCTTACTGTTATAGTGAGTTTCAGACTTTTAGCTACTGTTGTTGTTACTGTTACTTTTGTTTCAGTTGTCTATGTTGTTGTGGTGGAATGTATTGGAACAACAGTTTTACTTTTCCTTCACTACTTTGCACGTTTTTACTGCTTAGTTATATTGTATATGTGAATGTGGTTTACTTTCCTACTTTTCGGTTATTTCTTGTTGGACGACTAGGTTTTGGGATTAATCGAGGCGAGCCAGTCTCGGGTCCTATAGGGATCCGAAAATCGGGTCGTAACAAATTAGATGTCCAAAGATACTGTCTGGACGTCCAGAGGTATGCTGGAAAGTGAGTTTTGGGTTTTGTATGGTAGGTTTGGGTTCCTAAGTGCGTGGATATCCTAAATAGGTTTTGGGCACTAGTTTCCTAGGGTTTCTATTTGTCGAAAGCAAAATCGGGTTTAAGGTAATGTGTCGTAGTATAATTGAAATCGCTTTGAAAATAAATAAATTTTATTACTTGAAGTTTAAGTCCGAGGTCGAAGATAGGGAGCAAATGGAATTAATGCACTAATCTCAATAATAGATGCAATTTGAATGCTTAAGACTACTCAAAATACAATTCAGAATGTCCAGCATAAGTTTATGAATAAAAAATGTAGCTAGAAAACATATAAAAGAGAAATTAAGAAGAATTGGCCAATAAAATGTCTTAAAAAGTATTTGATTCTTCTTTTGCTTCTTTCTTTGGCTTGTTCCTCTCTTTCTTTTCTTTCTTCTTTTTTCTGCCTTGGCTTTCTCTTCTTTGGCTTCTTTGTTCTTCTTTCCTTCTTCTTTATCTTCTTTGGCTTTCTTTTCTGACTTCTCCTTCCTTCTTTCTTCTCTTGCTTTGGCCTTGCGAGCCTCAACTGTCTTCTTCTTCCTTTCTTCTTCTTCTTTCCTCAGTTTCTGATCCTCTTCAGCTTTCTTCTGCCTTTTAGCCCTTAGCTTCTTCTTCAGCTCCCTCCTCCTTTAGTCCTTGCCTTCTCTTCAGCCATGTTTTCTCCATAGCTTCTTTTCCTTAGCTTCTTCCTTCCTCTTCCTTGGCTTTGCACCCTTGGCTTTTTACTTCATTTTTTTCCTTGCAAGAGCAAAACCTACCCCTACCCTCCCCGACAAACTCCCTCTTTTCTCTCTTAGGCTCGCTCTCCCAGAGCCTTTCTCAGGTAAACGGGTTGGGTCAGCGCGCCCGAGACCAGGCCCATCGGCGTGGGTGGTGGGCGAGGAGTGCACAGGTTATTGGGTCAGGATACCAGGTTCACGGAGTGTGGGGCATAGATAAGGCGTGAAGGGCGAGTGGGACCTCACCTCGTGTCAGGAGGCGATAAGCCCCTGGCACTTTTACAATTTATATCGCATCGCTCATTCTAAAACTACCAAGGTGAGACTAAATGTCCCACCAGCTTCTCGCATGCGCCCACAGGGGTCGCACTCAATTGTTGCGGTTGCAAGGTTCTGGGACTCCAATTGCTGGGCATGAGGGGTTCGCGAAGGGAGCTGGCGCGTCTGGGACTCTGATTCTTGAAGCCTGGGGTAGTTGGTGAAGCTTGCAAGTTTCTTCATGTCTACTCCAATGGTGGCATATGTCCAAACCTACACTCAAGTAAAATGGCCTTGCGGCCTCATTAAAACTTGTAGGAAGTTTCGCCGTGGCACAACGAAGATGCCTCAGTGGTTGGTGTGGCAGGGGGCGGCCTGGGCATGTGTGCCTAAGTCATTCTGTGGCCATGGAGATGGGTTTGTTCGGGGGAAGAGTGTGGAGCATGTGGCGATCAATGAAAAGGGGGGAAATGATCAGTGAGTTGTGGCGGAGCTTTTGAGGTGTTTGGCGAGGTGGATGGGTGCGTGGAACAATGGGAGCACCTCGTCGGTGGTTTGCCGGAGGTGGAGAAGATGGTGGTGGTCTGTGAGCGTCAAGGGATGATTTGGGAGATAAGGAGGTGGACACAGGAAGAGGAGAGAGAGGGAAGATACCTGACCTAATCTAAAGACGAGAGGAGACAGGATGGTGGTCGACTTGTGTCTGTCGCCACTGGAGACGAAGATCCCAGTAGAGGGGGGATGGTGATGACGAGAGGGTAGTTGGCACGTGTGCAGGTGTGGCGCGACGCGGACGACGGAGGCAGAGGCAACTTTGCCACTGGTATTGTGGCAGAGCGATGAGAGGAGGAGAGATAGGTCTCCGGAGCTCGCTGGGTGTTTGGCTGGAGGAGAAGAGAATAAATTGGGGGGTTGTCTCTGGCCAAACCAAGCTAAAGAGGAACAGGAGGATCTAGGGACCTTTAAATAGCCTCTAGCAAAGGGCCTTGTGCTTGGAAGGCAAGCTTCCAAGCACGGGCAGCCTCATCGTACATGGAAGTTCGAAAAGACCCAAATCTCTCATGCATTCGCATGAGAGATTGGGTAGGATTTGGAGCTTGAGATTGTGTTCATATGAACGGGAATTCCTCGGAGAATCTTCCTTTCAAATTTGAGAGGGTCTCTGAGGAATCAAGGAGAAATTCCCCTTGAATCCTTGTCGGAGAAGGATTCCTCCGCTGTAATGGTGGAGGGATCGAATAGTAAAAAATGACAAGGAAGTTAGGGGGTATCTACCAAGGTTTTCAAAAGCTAGGGGTATAAATGTAATTAGGTTGGACTGTTTTTCAAAATAGGTCAATGTGGGCTCTCCTTAGGTCTAAATTTTGGTATAAACTTAATTTGGACCTAAGAAATCCAATGGTGAAGTTGGATTTTAGGTTTGACCACGTTTGACTGGGAATTTTATACAAAAACCCAATTTAGGGCAAATATTTGATTAGGACCCCTATTTAGGTCAAAATAGGTTCTAAAGGCCAAATTGAAGGTTCTAAACCCTAGATGATATTTTTACATGAATTTTAGAGGGTTTATTTGAATTTTATCCTTACTAGAACCTTGTTAACTTAAGTGGGTCTGTTTTAAGGTTATAAGAAGTCATTTAATTCCCAGATTTCACATTAATCATTTTCTGATTGAACCAACCCACTTTTTGTCTTGTTAAGACCATTTGACCTATGTTTTGCCCCTGAGAAATCCCATTGTTGTACTGCAATGGTAAAATTACAGTTTTACCCTTTGTTTCTTACTTTTCTTTCAAACTAGTTATTCCTTGAGTTAGGCCCTTCACTTGGTTATGTTGGAGCTTTTGTTCTCTTTTCTAGGTCAAAATGAGCTAGTTAGGGCTCATGATGGTGTTCCCATCATACCCCCATGCCTAGCTAGTCCCTTAGCAAAATTTTAAGGTTTTAACTTCTGTCCTAGACCTTGAGTTTCTTTCACCATTTATGATGAGTGCTTTTTCTTTTTCTTTTTGATTAGGTTAGAATGCCAATAGTAGGCCTAGAGGTACTCAAGTACCAACCAAGATCCGGACCTGACCAGCTCTAGCCTCGGTCCTCCACGAAGGTTTTAAGGCCCGCAAGAACTATCCTAAGGTTCGTTGGACTTCGTGGTTAAAGCACCCATGCTTGAGACATATTTTAGCCTCGGTTCAATTTGCAATACATTTTTGTAAGAGAGAGACAGAGGATTTATTTGTTTGGAGAGTTTTCTCTCTCTTTTCTTTTTATTTCTAGCTTCGGATTAGCTTCTCAACACGGTCTGTATCGGATTCCTCGTCCCCATCATCAATCCTCAAAGGTCCCTAGCAATGGATGCTTCATGATAGCATCGCCCATGGCAACCTCCATAACCCTAGCTTTCGAGATTTTGAGATAATCCTTCCCATGGCATTCTGTAGCTAAATCTAGACCCTGGCAATTAACATTTCGTGATAATGCCGCCCATGGCATCCAAACCAGCAGGGTGCTTACGTGCCCCTAGTAGGATATGTAAATATCCTAGGAGACAATCACCGAGGAGATGATATGTTGTTATGCATCCTCGAGGGGAATTTCCTGCCTCTCCGTACTGGGAACTTGTCCAAATCAACTTGTGTTGACCGGCCGCTCCTAATCTAGGCAACTTTTTTCAGAACATTTAAACGCTTTTGCATGATTTTGATAGTTATGCGCACTTGAACTAGACTGTATGTGGATTGGGGTGCTTAGGTTACCGAGTCCCGTAAACCAAAGGTGAGTTAACGAGGCTGAATATTCCCTAAGCCTTAGACCTAATACTTAAGCTTCGCATTTTCCCCAATCTCTTAAGAATTATCCAGATCTGAGCGAATACTTGAATATTTATGCCTAAGAGTTCAGCGCAAAAGGCCTATGATCAGTGTTCCTACTAATCTCTTTTGTGTCTCCTTAGCACTTTTTCCTTCATTTTTCTTTTCCTTGATGTGGTCTAGAACTTTGGTTAATCCCTTAATTTCTTATTAATGACTATCTCTTTTTTTCTTTTTCTTTTTTTGCTCCTTTTTGGCATTTTGTTCTTTTCCTCCTCATGTTTATATGGCCTCAAAATTTTCTTCCCTTCTCCAATTTTTTTTGTTCCTTTTCACAATTTTCTATTTTTTTTTGATATTTTTGGCATATGTGAATTTTTTGTGAGAATCCTTCTGAATTTTCTTGATTTCTGTATGTTTGCACTTTACCACCCCCCATGCCTAAGTTTTGCAATGTCCTCATTGTAAACGGAGGGTGTGAAATAGTGTTGGGTTCAGGGACTTAGAACAAGATTTATCGGGTGGGCGAAAAAGGGTCGAGAATGATTGATGCGGACGATTTCAAACTCTGGCATGTGTACCAGAGGTGGGATCGACTGTTCTAAGGCTGAACTCAGGGTGTAGTAGACGTGAAGTACAGACAGATAATCAGACGGGTCTCAGATTTTTGGAATGACGGGTTGCCTCCCGTTAAGTGCTAAATTCAACACCTTTAGCCGAGCGGGAAATGAGATGGAGAGGGAGTGGTCAAATCGGTGGAGTTTTGTAGAACAAACACCTTGATCAAGAGCCTAGTTGGTCCAACCAGGTGCTTGCTTAGATCAATAGGTTGATGATGCAGCCCAAACCCAATCAATCTAGTGGGTTGATAAATGTAGATCAAGAGATGTGGAACCCACCATATGCTATGGAGCTCGGACGGATGTGGAAGTGTAAATTCGGGGTTTGGCTAAGTTGAATCAGCCTAGTCAGAGTAGGGATCCATAAAATAATCAGTGGATGATGTGGAAACCCCACAGAGGTGATCAGAGAATGATGGAGCATGGTCTTCAGTCTGATCAATGTCCGAAACCCGGTATATATGTGGAGTTGAATCATCTGCAATAGGCTCATTAAGAGGGGAATCAGAATAGAAATTGAGTTCGGTTGCGGGTCGGGGTTGAAAATGGGTTTGGATGGGTTCTGTATGTGCAGAAGAGGTGGATTCAATGAGAATTGTGTATGAGGGCTCTTCTAGAAAGGAGTTACAGGTGGTTTCATGTAGAGAGTCCTCATAGTAGCTCTCAAAGTCAAAAGTGAATGCCTGAAGAGTGTTTATAGGATGTTGGAAATCTGAGTCGAGAAAAGATTCGAACTCTGGGTTGTAGTAATTCTCAGCATTTTCTGGTTTTGATTCCTGAGGATCGAAAAGAAATGATTTCATCTCATTGGAACTTGAATTTAAGTCGGTGATCTCGGGATCAAGGACCTCAGAATCTGTTACGACTCGATTCCTGAATCCCTACAGGACACAAGACCGACTCGACTCGACTAATCCCAAGACCTATTCTTCCAACAAGAAATAACCAAAAAGCAGGAAAGTAAACCACATTCACTATGCTTAGTAACTAACAGTAAAAGAGTATAAGCAGTAAAAGAAGTGAAAGCTACTAACAGTACATATCACCACCACAACAGTAAAATAGAAACAAAGTACAGAAACGTAAACGGTAAGAAGGGTCTGAACTCACTAACAAAAGAAAGTACTACAACTGCAAGACTACTATTGGGCTCGACTGGGCCCAGCACCCTCTGCAGCCGGTGACTCGGGCTGCTCAACACCTGGACCTGAAAGGGGTTATGAGTAAACAAAGTCAGCGAACGCTGAGTAGAGTGGCAACCAACTAACTAAAGCAGTAAAAGCTAATAGGTAAACAATCTATTCCAATTACTTTATTTCACAAGTTATTCCTTTTCAACCATTGGTTTATTTTTCAGATCTCTTTCTTGATCTCAAATGTTCCTCGTGGGAACGATCTTAATTGCAGTCTTTTCCAAAGAGTAGAAGGCACACGTGGTGCTCTCCTGGCTGAGAGAGTCCCCCGTGGTGATCCTACACCCAGTCAACCACCCCAAGGTCACAGACAGATGTAGCGGTGACTATGGCACGCGTGATAAGCGCACGGGTAGCTACCCTGCACTGGCATGCGATCAGTCGTTTCCGCTAACGGGTACGCCCAAAGTACAGCACGGAATAGTATAGGGCCTAGCCCTCTCAGTAACAGGGGTCTAGCCCCTCAGAACCAAACAGGGGTCTTGCCCCTCCACAGTCCGCGCACCCTCATCTAACTACCTTGGTTTGCCCAGTGGGCCTAACAAGTCGGTGTAGGGTGGCTAGCTGAACCCCGGGTCCCTTGGGGTGGCTAGCTCTCTCTCAACACTAGTAACTCTCCCAGGTACAGTGTACGTGAGGGCCAAGAAGTTGTTGTAGAGTGGCTAATCCTAACCCCAAGTCCCAACCCAAGGGCGGCTAGCTCCGCTCTACACCAAACAGGGGATAGTCGCTCTCCTTGGTACCACGTACTCAAGGGCCAGCACACTTCCCACTTACATTTCCAGATCCATTCCATTTATTCCCAGGAGCTCTACTCCTAATTTCCCGTAGGGTTCATGCTCGTATTTCTCATGCCATTCCATACTAGGTTCATCATTCACATTTCCATTCTCAGGTTATACACATGCAGCTTGTATTTCCATCATTTGACATATACAACAGGTAATGTCACATGTAATTGTTTAACTAGCACAGGTGTTTCATATTTCATAAGTAGCTCTTGTTTATTAACAGGCAGTTGTTAACATTTCTATTCATTCATTTAAGACTGTAATTTCAAACATGCATACAGGCAGTGCAAGTACTTCTCGTCTTAGGATTCATGCCATATCCTAGGTTTCTAGTTATCCAATTCACATATGCATTCAGGTTTTATAATTAAATTAGGGGAAGACCACTCTACCAAACAACCTGGGAGTATTAGGGGCTTAAACGGCAGGCTCTCGTGCCTCAGCGAGCCTCGACCCCGTAACTGATCAAAGTCCTATAACAAGGAACACACCATAATGGAATATTTAGAACAGTGTAAAAGGCCTTCTAACAAGTAGAGGAACTCACAAGGAAAACATTGATATCTTGTTTGCGTAAAACGAACCTCAAACGAACCCTAAACGGGTAAAAAACAAGACTGCAGACCTAAATCAGACGTTTGGCACAAGGTCCAGATGTCTTAAAAGTAACTAGAAACTCACCTCAGGTTCTACGTCAACCTCAGACATCCATAACCTCTTCTAGACCATTTGGACCTAGCTCCAGACATCCGACCTCTCCTCCAGACATCTGGGAGTGCTTCTAGTTGTCTGGAAAGCTATCCAGACGTCCGAATCGCGTGGGAGGACGTGCCCTGTGCCTTCTCAAAGCTGTCTCTGCATGCAACAGACAAAATCCACCACTTTTAGCCATGCAGATCGAGGTTGCGGTACAGCCTACATGGCTATATCCGCAAAAGGAACTACCTTCGTGGAAAGCTGCTTTCAGACGTTTGGTGTAGTCACTAGACATTCGCCCCATTGTTTAGACATCATGCCTGATGTCTGATTCTGGAAAAATCCCAGAATCAGAGCGACCTGCTACTCTCCCTTGCCGCGTGCAGCCGCAGCCTCGCTTCCTCGCTTGCAGCTCTGACTACAGCAAGTGTCGGGGATGTCTCCCCCCAACACGCTCCTCCTCCCGCACGCGCCGCTCTGGCCGTGCATCCTCCGGCGAGCCCCTACGAGCTCACGAGCTCAAGCTCTTCCTCCTCTCCTCACGCCGCCTCTCCTCCTCGTCACTGCTCTCGCACTCTCTCTCGCGCTTGCTCCTCTCGCTATGATGGAGAGGAAGGGAAGAAGGTGGCTGGGGTGAAGTTGGGAAGAGAGGAGGGGGAGAGGGCCTTTTATAAGGTGTGTTAGTGTTTGGATGGAGGAGAGAAGAGGGAAGGAGAGAAGAGAGGTACTGTTTGCTCGCAGCCCGTGCGCAGACGCGAAGGCTCATACCAAAATTTTGATTTCCAGACGTCTGACCGACAGTCTAGACATCTTAAAAGGCTCAGGACAGAACGGGTCTTTATAGAATCGGAGTAGGAAAATGATTCATGTGAGCTGAGGTCGTAGATTGGCTCGTTGTATTCAGGACACAGAGTTTCTCCGAAATCATGGTAAGATTCGAAATCGTCGAAGAGTTTGCGAAAATCAAGTTCTGAATGAGATTTGAGATCAGGAGTTCCACCTTTGAGTAAATCACATGATGTAGACTTAGCAGCCTGACTTGGGTCTAGCCTATATGTAGATTCTGAGCTTACAGAGGTGTCCTTATTTGGTCTAGGCTCAAGTTCTAGGCTTGTAGGAAAGACCTAATCAAAACCCCACTCGTCCAACTCCTCAATTTCTATATCGTAAATGGGCGTGACTTCCGAAAAATCAATCTGTATCTTTGAGGATGTTGGAGAGGGATATTCATCAAATAAAGGCCCGGAATCACACTTTTTATTGAAAATCTGATCTTTGTTATACGTGGCCTCGTAATCTTCCTAATAAGTTTCAGATCTAGATTCTAGGCTTAGGATGTGGGTTAAATCACTAGAATCTAGGTCAGAGTTACCGTCGAGGAGCACCTTATCAGAATAAGGGGCAGGATTTACACCCTCGAGAGGTTTAGTTCTAATCTCCTTATTGCAGGATGATCCGGAAAATCGCGTGATTTGTAATTTCGGGTTTTTAAAGTCGTTGTAACACGCAAAATCGCAAATGCTTTTAAATTTCTATTCCTAAATAGGGGAGTATCTAGGGTCGTCCAAGGAGGCAAGTTTGAAAATCAAAATCCCTTGCTTTAAAGGTGGAACTCAACTTTCTTTTTGATATATATTTAATATATACTTTTTATAGATTTTTGAAATAAAGACATCATGCAAGTTTTTGTTGAAAGCTGGAAAACAACTGATACCTAATTTAATAAAGCTAACCCTAAGGTGACAGGTAGAGCCTCTCCCTAAGCTCCCCCTAAGCACGTGGAGGTCTAGAATAATTAGGGAGAGGGAGTGAAACAAATGCTCGGCAAAAAAAGCTATGCAACAAAAATTGAAAGAAGGCAACTTGAATTAAAATGAATTTGTTCTACACAAAACTCATAGAGGAAAGCTTCTAATCTACTTGAAATGCAAGAAGATAAAACACAATCCTCTAAATGAAATGGTGAAGAAGATGATGGCTTCTTGCTCCAAGCCTGGTAGCTCCCGAGCTTGAAAAGAGTCCTCCAACTCCTTCCTTGCTATGCTCCTCCAAGATGGTGTCCTCCAAGGTGGAAGCTACCACCTTCAATTCTCCTCCTCCAAGGGTGGATGTCCACCCTAGGTCCTTCTCCTTTGCCTGGCCGTCCTCCTTGAAGTAGAATGGTTCTCCTCCTTGGCATGGCACAAGTTGAAGAGAGTGGGGAGAAGAAGGCACCAAAGGGGTGGGTGATGTGCCCCCTTAATCTTCTTCTCTACTCCTTCTTCTTGGCCATAGGTGTAGGTGGGCATAGGTAGAATAAAATACTAATGGATGATGGGAATTATGTGGTGGTAGGGTAGGGTATTTATAGGATGGGAAGGGGGGTGGTTATGGTGTTTTCTTAGAGGGAAATGAAGGGGTGCTTGGATATTTTTGGAGGGAAAAATGGGAGGGAAATGAAGAGGTGCCTTGGTTTTCCCTCCAAAAATACCTTCTAGAAGGCATTGATTTTGGAGGGAAAAAATGGAGGGTGGAGATGGGTTTTGATGGTGGATGTAGGGTGGTGATGGAAGGGATAGTTGGCACCAAAATAAAATAGGAGTAGGTGGTCTTTTTGCTGGAGCTTAGGTAGTAGGGTAGTAGGTTTTGGTGCCATGGAGGTGGACTAGCTAAGTTAAGCAGCTTAGCTAGCTTAGCTAGTAGGGAGTAGAGTTGGAGGCATTTGGAGCTAGGGTTTTCAGAGAGAAGAGCTGGAGGTAGTCATCTTGAGCTGCACTGGAGCTGGTGGCTGCTGAAGAGAGCTGCAAGGAGCTACCTTAGCTGGCTTAGCTTGTTAGTTCTTTGCTAGCTACTAAGCCAAGCTAAAGCAAGCTGGCTTTTGCTGAAAGGAGTTGAGGTGAGCTGGATCTAATGCTCCTGGGGAGGATCAAGCTGGGTGAGGCAGCTAAGGTAGCTTAGGTCAACTCAGTTGAGCTAAGCTAAGTCCCCGGGAGCTGGACTTGAGATTCCTAAGCTGGAATGAAGTCATCTTCAATTGGCCGGAGTTGAGTGGAGTTGGATGTAGCTGGACCTGAGCTAGGTTAACTCCAGTCAACTCAGTTGAGTTAGCTAGAGCTCCCTGTGGACTAATGGGAGCTGAGATGAGCTAGACTCAGCTAAATTGAGCTGGATCTAAGCTGACCTGAGCTAGGGTAAGATAAGATGAGCTCTCTTGAGTTGCCATTCAGCTGAGATGAGCTGAATGGAGCTAAGATGAGCTAACCTTAGTTCAAGTGAGCTGGAATCCAGCTATGGTGAGCTGGATCAAGCTGAGTTCTAGTTAGTCTGAGCTTCTTCTTCACCAGTATCCTTCCTAAGTTCTAGGGTTTTGGAGTTCTGACAATCTGTATATCCCTAACACACAAAAATACATTAAAAAGACAATAAAAAGTGCAATGCATGCCTAACCTAATTGATGCCTAAATGTAGCCCAAAAACCCGTTTGTGGAGCAAAATCCTAAGAGCTAGGTTTGTTTTAATGCATAAAAATAATGATAAACTTGCGTTTATCATAGGAGTCTCGAGATTCTATGTTTGGTGACCTAGAGTCTAGGGTTGGCTCAACATTGTGTTCTCCTACAATTAGAACTTCCCAACCTATTTCAAGATCAGGCATGTTGTACTCCATCTGGGTTGGGAATCCATGACAACCTTGTGCCTCAAACCTGAGATTTGGGAAATCGGATTGATCCTCAATACTATTCCAAGATGGTTCATCATTTGTTTGGGGTGTGTACGGGTATTTCTGATCGATAACTTGTTTCAATAATTTCATCATCTCTTCTCGTTTTTCAAGATCGTCATGGTGTTGTTCCCATAGTACAGGATTTGTCATGCATTGAAGGTATTCAAAGTTGTGCAACTTTTCTATCTCAATGTATCTTGTTATGAGAATGTCTCAGGTTGATCTTTTTGTGGCTTTTGTCAATAACACTTGGGCACAGTTTATGATGAAAGAGGTGGTTATTGGTACACTAACGTGAATGTCTTCTACTGGTGTTGAGGTTTTGTATTCAATTTCATAGAATTCAAGGGCATCCTCAATCATCCTATCTCTCATGGATGTCTGTGATTCAGGTTTCTTGAATGGTAATCCTAAGTAACCAGGATACATATTTGGATCAGATGGTGGAATCAAGATGTAGAATCAGCGTTCGGATCAAGATGTAGAATCAAGTTGTGAATTGATTAGATCTGAATAGAGAATCCCACTGAAAATCTATGTGTGTGCTCTAAAGAGAAGGGTTGAGGGACTGGATGTGTTTTTGACCCAATCAAGGCACCCAAAGATGTTTGGATGACTATGGAGGTTTGGGGTGGATGATACCCTTGGATTGGAAAGTCGTCCACCTGAAAATTACCTGGGCAGCCAGAGAGGGAGAGTCCCGCAAAGACCCCTACACGGTAGAGCATCCCCACGAGTTACAGGGTTTCCCCTACCCGACCTCTCTTGTCACTGAGATTCCAGGTAGACTAGAATGGGGACCTTGACCTCTTAAGTCTACCACTTTTATTTAAGATCAAAGGTGCTTAGGTTTCCACTTGAACTTTAGATGTTTTGGTTTTGTGACCTAATTTCAAGGTTGGTTGACCCAACAAGGGATCAACTTCACCTGACCTGTCCTAAAGATGGCAGAATGATTCTAGGTCAAGACCTAGAACTCACCCTGATTTGACTCCCAGGTTATTAGGAACAAGGTTTTTAAGGTTCAAGTGATTTTAGAGCTTAATTTTAGGGTTTGTTTTGATTAAATCCTTTCAATCAAGGGCTTGGGTAGTACACAGGTGTGGGTGGGTTTATTTCTTTTATGCAAGCACGTATGAACTAGCACTCCAAAACCCTACTGTAGAAACCCTAGTGTGTCTCTATTTCCTATCATCTTTGATTTTCACAGAAGTTCTCTTTGGACTTCAGACAAGAAGTGTGTAGTCCGCGGAGATTTAGAAATTAAGCGTGATCTCTACTAGGCACAGGAATTTTTGGGTAGGGTCTCAAGAATCGCTTCAACTTCAATAGGATGTGAAAAAATATTTCGCAAATAAGGAAACTAGCCTTTTAAATGATAATTACCATAAAAAGAAGGCAAGTGATTCCTAATTTGATTATTTCCTTTTTGTCTTCCCAGGATTAGGAGATGGTTAGGGAAGAAGAGAGAATTTACCTGCCCTGGAGTGGTTGATTTGCGTAGGAGATCTCCTTGTGGAATACCTCGCAAAAATTCACAATAAAACAAATAGGGCAAGTTAGTGCTCAAATATAATCAAAATAATGTAGAGGCTAGTGATGAATTGCGCATTGCTCCCCCGGCAACAACGCCAAAATGTTTGTTAAAAGCGAAATCGGGTTTAAAGTAATGCGTCGTAGTATAGTTGACATCGCTTTGAAAAAAATAAATTTTATTACTCGAAGTTTAAGTCTGAGGTCGAAGACAGGGAGCAAATGGAATTCATGCACTAATCTCAATAATATATGCAATTTGAACACTTAAGACTACTCAAAATATAATTTAGAATGTCCAGCATGAGTTTATGAATAATAAAATGTAGCTAGAAAACATATAAAAGAGAAATTGAGAAGAATTGGCCAATAAAATGTCTTAAAAAGTATTTGATTCTTCTTTTGCTTCTTTCTTTGGCTCGTTCCTCTCTTTCTCTTCTTTCTTCTTTTTTCTGCCTTGGCTTTCTCTTCTTTGGCTTCTTTGTTCTTCTTTCCTTCTTTATCTTCTTTGGCTTTCTTTTCTGACTTCTCCTTCCTTCTTTCTTCTCTTGCTTTGGCCTTGCGAGCCTCAACTGTCTTCTTCTTCCTTTCTTCTTCTTCTTTCCTTAGCTTCTGATCCTCTTCAGCTTTCTTCTGCCTTTTAGCCCTTAGCTTCTTCTTTAGTTCCCTCTTCCTTCGGTCCTTGACTTCTCTCCAGCCACATTTTCTCCTTAGCTTCTTCCTTCCTCGTCCTTGGCTCTACACCCTTGGCTTTTTCATTCTTTCCTTTCCCTGCAAGAGCAAAACCTACCTCTACCCTCCCCCACGAACTCTCTCTCTTTTCTCTCTTAGGCTCGCTCTCCTAGGCCTTTCTCGGGTAAACGGTCGGGTCAGCTGATTGCACAGCAAAAATACACCAACAATTGTGCCATCTTGTGCTATTTCCTAGCATTGCCAGTGCATATTAGGTAGCCATAGTCGCATTTGTAAAAATACACGCATGCATGCATTTATTTGAGAGGGGAGGAGAGTGAAATAAATGGCCTTATAATTAAGAAATTCTTCAAGTGCTGCCTCGCAAAATCTCCGTCTTTATTTTTATTTTTATTTTTATTTGACTTTCTTCTCCGCGACTGCATGGCATGGCTGAACCTTCCTCGCACCATGCTTTGCAGCAAGCCACTCCCTGCCAAGCCATGCAGAGGCATGCACAGCCAGGGCATGGCTGTGCATGCCTCCTTTCTCTTTAAAAAGGCACGGCTTGCTTCTTTGCAAAGGGAGACTGGTCCACACAAAAAAAAAAAACACCAACACAGCAGCTTCCCTCCTTCCAGGCCGTCTCCTCCCCTCTCCCCTCCATACGTAGCCTCTCCTCCTTATGAGGAGCCACTCTGCGGGCAGGAGTAGCTCACAGTGGTGCACAACCACCACTGTGAGTCCCACCACCGCCCAGCTCATCAAAGAGTCGGTGGGCGTGGTGGTCTTCTCTTCTCTGAATTCGTCGTTCAGCCATTTCCGCCATTGCCACAGGAGCTTCAAGCTTTGAAGCTCGAGCTCCGCAGCAGCAGTAGCAAGGCAGCAGTAGTAGCGCAGGCCACCATGCGCCCACACGCAGGCCACCGCGCGCGCCTGCAGGCTGCCCTCGCCCCTCTCTGCTTGCCCTATCGCGAAGCGTCACCCGCAGGCCAGCAGCCGGTGTAGCTTCTCCGCGCGCACGCCGAGCCGCTCCACACCGCCCGTACTCACGGAACCGGGCACAGGCGGTCACGCGAGCCGAGCGGCACTGTAGCCACTGTTCACGTGTTTCAGCAGAACACTGTGGCTACAGTGCGGTGACCGATAAGTTTCTCACTTATCTGGTCACCCGACGTGCCGCTACCGGCCCCTGCCCGTCCACGCACACCTGCGGCCGCATCTGTCCCCGTGCCCGCTCCAACGCCTGCGCCCGCGTCTGCCAGTGCCCGCAACTGCTTGCGTCTTCGCCCGCTTCAGTGTATAGTGCCTTTGCCCACACCCGCCTCTTCGCGCAGTGCGGTGCGCTGCGGTCTCTCCCCCACTCCCACTCCCTCCAGCACGCATCTTCGTGCTCCTACACGCGTGCGCGTGCGCTTGGCACCAGACGACGGCCGCTGTGTGCAGATGACTTAACCTGCACTCCTTCACTTCAGTAGATGAGCTCTCTCTCTCTCTCTCTCTCTCTCTCGCAGCACTCTCTCACTCCTGCAGACACATACACACACACTCACACTCTCGCACACGCACACTCTCACTTATACAATACCATATACTTATATATATATATATACATATATATATTTATATCTATATATATTTATATATATATATATCTATACATATATTAGTACTTATATAACTAAGTATAAGTATATATACATATATATACACATGTATTTATACATACATATATATATATATATACAAATATACATACACATATACATACATATATCTATAACTATAAATACATATATATATTTATATATATCTATAGATACTTATACTAACATATATATATGCATATACACATATATATAACTATATATATTACTATATATATATATACATATACATACATCTATCTATAAATATATTTACATATCTATATATATACATATAGATATATATTTATATATATATACATATATTTTCATATCACCTACCATACGATGTATCGCTAGAATATCTGCACCAGTTGCTGATATTCCCCGATACACGCGTATGATGGGTCGGCCCAAATAGGTTGTTAATATGATATTTTTATCGTTGAAATGTGTATAGTGGTTAACCTAATTCAGACCTAACCATCTCTTTACAAAATTTTTAACCTGGCCTAATTGATTTTATCTTGTCACTTTTAGGCCCAGGGTCGAACTCAGGGAAGTGGGGTTCAAGTCGAGTTTCTACGTTTTCCTTAAAACGCGTCTCTTTCGTTCGTTTATTGTGTTTTTGGTATTTTTCTTATTTAGGTTTTTTTCTGGTAATCCTTGTTCTTGAGGCACACCCTCAAAATTATGTCCTTGGCTTTTAGCCAAAACAGAGTTTCAAAACACGCCTTGCTACTTGCAAGACAGGGTACCTGCAAATCAAAGATTATCTTTTCACTTTTATACCTTTTTTTTTTTATCTTTTTACTAAGAAGGAAGCTAACAGATAGAAAGTAAATATAGTAGCTATAGATATATATCTATATGTAGTATATATATAAAGGGGTGGGGGTGGAGGTGACGATGGAGTGTAGCACTATGTCGAGTCAGTCGACGTCTAGAGAGACGCAACCAACACGACTAGGTGCCGCGTGGAGTGTGGATGGAGGATGGATGATGTATGGGACCACGCTTTTTTTGTACGCGTGTATCAGGGAATATCAGCAACTGGTGCAAATATTCCCACGATACAACGTATAGTATATAACGTAAAAATATATGTACATATGTATGTATATAAGTAAATATATCTATATATATATATATAAATGTATAAGTATATATGTATAGATATATATAGATATATATGTATATATATATATAGTTGTATATGTATATATATGTATGTATATATGTATATAGCTATGGATATTTGTATATAAGTATATATATATATAATACTATATAGATATATATATATATATATATATATATGTATATAAGTATATATGTATCTAGATATATATGTATATATATATGTGTATATGTATAAGTATATAGATATGTATATATATATATGTATATGAGTATGTGTATATATATATATATTATATATGTATATGTATATATATATTATATTATATGTATGTATACATAACTATATAGATATACTATGTATATATAAGTATATATATATAGATATATGTATATATATATATATATATATATATATGTATGTATATATGTTACTATGAGTGTGTATGTCTGTGTGTGTCGGTGAATGGGTGTGTGTGTGTTGCTGTAAGTTAAATAAAAGAGAGAGAGAGAGAGAGAGAGTACGTGAGAGAGAGCGGGAGCGGGCGGAGAGATCGGCAGAGAGAGAGCGGGAGAAGGAGTGATCGCGGACGCGCGAGTTAAGATGTTTGCCGGAGGCGGCAGACGTCTGGAGCCGCGTCGTCTGCAGGCGGCGCCTGACATCTGGAGGTCGAGTCGTCTGCAGATGGCTGCCGACGTCTGATGGTCGCGGATGCAGGCGCGTCTTCGCGTGGAGAAGGTGAGGCGTCTGCAGGCCGGGTGCGAGGAAGGAGAGCGGGCGATGGCGTGCTCGGAGAGGGCGGCGGGGAGTCTACAGTCGGTCGCGGAGGGTTGCAGAGGTTGGCAGGGGGCGGCGAGAGGGCCTGGCCGGCCGCTGCAGTGCGCGCAGCGGCCGGACGCGGGTGCAATGGCAGAGGCGACAGAGCAGAGGACTGAGCGGAGAAGTGCCCTGCAGGCGCGCGCGAAGAGCTGAGCGCCTGCGGGGAAGGCCGCGGAGGAGCGAGGGGATGCTGCTGCTGTTGCTGTCGCCGCGGTTTAGCTGCTGCTGCTACTGCTTCAAGCTTCGGAGCTTGAAGCGGCGGCAATGGCGAGGAGACGAAAACGAAGAGAAAAGAAAACACCATGCCCACCGGCTCGTTGAAGAGCTGGGCGGTGGTGCTCCCACTGTGGTGGTGTGCACCACAGTGGGTTCTCCTACTCGCCGGGTGCCTCCTTGACGGAGGGCCGGCGTATGGAGGGGAGGACGGGCGAGGAAGGTGGTGGACTGCAGGGTGGCGTTTCAGCAGCTCCCCCCTGTTCCTCGCGAGGAAGAGCTGCGGCTTTATAGAGGAGGAGAGCGTGGTGGGGAGTGATAAACGCCAGTTTATCATCATTCTTATGCATTAAAACAAACCTAGCTCTTAAGATTTTACTCCGCAAATGGGTTTTTGGGCTGCATTTAGGCATAAATTAGGATAGGCATGCATTGCATTTTTTATTGTCGTTTTAATGTGTTTTTGTGAGTGTTAGGGATGTACAGATGCACAGATTCCTAAAACCCTAGCACTCAAGAAGGCAAATGGTGAAGGAGAAGCCCAGACTAGCTGGAACTCAGCCTAATCCAGCTCACCTCAGCTTGATCCAGCTCACCGCAGCTGGAACCTAGCTTACTTGAACTAGGGTTAGCTCATCCCAGCTCCATTCAGCTAATCTCAGCTGGATGGCAGCTCAAGAGAGTTCATCTTAGCTCACCCTAGCTCAAGTCAACTCAGATCCAGCTCAACTTAGCTGAGTCTAGCTCATTTCAGCTCCCACTAGTTCACAGGGAGCTCTAGCTAGCTCAGCTGAGTTGACAGGAGTTCACCCCAGCTCAGATCCAGCTACATTCAGCTCCACTCAACTCCAGCCAGCTGAAGAAGAATTCATCTCAGCTCAGGAAGCTCAAGTCCAGCTCCCGGGGACTCAGCTTAGCTCAACTCAGTTGAGCTAAGCTACCTTAGCTGCCTCAACCAGCTTGATTCTCCCCGGGAGCACCAGACCTAGCTCACCTCAGCTCATTTTGGTAGAAGCTAGCTCACTTTAGCTTGGCTTAGCAACTAGCAAAGAACTAGCAAGCTAAGCCAGCTAGAGTAGCCCCATGCCAGCCTCTTCAGCAGCAGCCAGCTCTAGCTCCAGCTCCAGACTTCTCCTCCTCAGCTCTTCTCCCTGAAAACCCTAGCTCCAAATGCCTCCAACTCTACTCCCTACTAGCTAAGCTAGCTAAGCTGCTTAACTTAGCTAGTCCACCTCCATGGCACCAAAACCTATTACCCTACTACCTAAGCTCCAGCAAAAAGACCACCTACTCCTACTTTATTTTGGTGCCAACTATCCCTTCCATCACCACCCTACATCCACCATCAAAGCCCATCTCCACCCTCCATTTTTTCCCTCCAAAATTGCCTTCTAGAAGGTATTTTTGGAGGGAAAACCAAGGCACCTCTTCATTTCCCTCCCATTTTTCCCTCCAAAAATAACCAAGCACCCCTTCATTTCCCTCCAAAAACACCATAACCACCCCCCCTTCCCATCCTATAAATACCCTACCCTACCACCACATAATTCCCATCCTCCCTTAGTATATTTTCTACCTAAACCACCTATACCTACGGCCAAGAAGAAGGAGTAGAGAAGGAGATTAAAGGGGCACATCACCAGCCCTTTTTGTGCCTTCTTCTCCCCACTCTCTTCAACTTGAGCCACGCCAAGGAGGAGGACTCTCCCACTTCAAGGAGGACGGCCAGGCAAAGGAGAAAAGCTTAGGGTGGACGTCCACCCTTGGAGAGAAACTTAGGGCACGCCCCCTTAGGGCTTGCCTTGGAGGTCATCACCTTGGCGAAGTTCTGCAAGGAAGGAGTTGAAGGATTCTTTTCAAGCTTGGGAGCCACCAACCTTGGAGCAAGAAGCCCTCTTCTTCACCATTGTTACAAGAGGATTTGTGTTTCTTTTCTTGCTTTTAAATTGTTCAATTCTAGTAGAAGCTTTCCTCTACTTGTCCTTGAAAAGAACACTCATTCTACTCAATCAAAAATTACCTTCTTTTAAGCTTTTTATTGCAGTTGTTTGTTTTGGTTCTAGCACTTATTTCACCTCTTCTTCCTAATTACCCTAGGCCTACACTTGCCTAGAGTGAGCTTAGGAAGAAGATATTTCTATCTTTTAGATTTTTAATCATTTGTAGGTGTTAGTTCTTTTCGCTACAATCTGCCGTTTGCCCTCGTCTTTTCAAAATACAAAAAAATTACATATTGAAAAATATTAAAAAGAAAGTTGAGATTGTATTCCAAGCAAGAGAATCATTATTGCAATTTTTGCCTCCTTGGACGACCCTAGATACTCCCATATCTAGGATATAAATTTTAAAAGCGAAAGCGGATTCACGTGTTACAACGACGTTAAAAAACTGCTTTTACAAATCACGCGTATTTCGCTATCACTTTTTGGCGCCGTTGCCGGGGAGGCACGGCTTTGCATTAACTCATTTTCTCTTGCTTGAAGTGGATCTCATCCCCTTCTCTTTCTTTCTTTTGTGTGTGCAGGAACTACAGCGGGAAGGCGGGAATCTGGAAGAGAAAGCTCAAAGGTCCTTTTCTTCCCGCGAAAATTCAGGTTGGTTCCTCTTTCTGGTCACATAAATAATTAAAACTACCAAAAATATATTAAACTTGGCTTTCAGGACCCTAAACACTTAAATTAAGTGGAGTGGTGCATTTTAAAATCCATTGTTTGCTTGTATGCTTCTTTAACACCACTCCATTGCAAGTATTGGTGTTCTATTTTTCGGGTCCAGATTTCTGTCCGGACTTGAAAAATCGATTCCTAACACCCCAGGCCTCCTAAAATCATAAAATTTCATAGAGTGATTCCCAATTAAGTTAGGAACATCTGTTCCAAATTTCAAATCAATTGGGTTTGTATTTAATTTTTAACAATTCGTGGATTACAGAGAAGTGATACCCTCTTATCTTCCTGTTTTGCTATTGTCCGCGAATTTTCAGAATTTTTATACTCATCCAATTTTTGGGAAATTGAGCTTGTTGGAATCCTTGTGAAATTTTATATATCATGTAAAATCATAAAAATTTTCTGAGGTCGGTGGTAGTACTAAAAAGTTCATAATACCCACAGGTATTATTTCTGGACTTTGACACCAGTACAATTAAAAATTCAAAACAATTATCAAACGAATTCCTAAAATCTTACAAAAATATTTTCTGGAATCCTTGTTTGATTTTATTCAAAGTAGTGGTGTTGTTTGACTTGTTTGGACCACTACTTAATTCTGAAAGCCTAAAAAATAACTCATTGGTAGTTAAATTTCTGTCTTAGGGATAATTGGCTTAGGGTTTCTTTCTTTCTCTTTTGAGGATTAATTCAAAGGAAATATACAATCACCCATACAACTTGTTTCCCTTTGATTGTGGGTTTTCAAACTTGTTTGAAAATTTAACTAAAGAAACCCTAAAATACATTTAATTAAATCAAATCCTAAAAGACAAAAATACAAAAAAAAAAAATTGTGTGACAACTTGATTTTCATTGGAGCCACTCTCCAATTCTTGCACACACACAAAAAAGTCAAATAACAGGGCCACATCCCAATAAACGCCCTCTACATTCCATGTGCACTATAGCATCCTAGACCTAATTAAAATTTGTAGCAACTTGACCCCTAAGGCTTTATCAACTTAGGCTTGCTATTTAGGTCTTAAGTTTTCTTTAGTTAGTACCAATTTTGTCATCTATATCTGGTGTTCAGGCTGAGGGGCTGTGTCAAACGACCAGGCGCGGGTTTGTACAAGCACCTGGGGTTTTCCCTGGGAAACGTTTGGGCCCAAACCTCCCCTTAAGCAACCTGGCCAGATTTGTTGATAGAACGGGTATTCACTATTGACTACTTAATTCCTACATAGACCAAGTCTTAGGTTTATTTTTTTAGGGAGTCACAACTAAGTTAGGTCTAGAATTTAATTGCTTGTGTGCACACTTCTCTCATCCCCATCTCTTCTCCTCCCCTACCATTTCTTCCATTTTGCACGGGCAGCGGTCCAAAACTCCACACTTGGAGGGACCACTTGATTTTGCCTCCCCAAAAAAGGACTTTTCTTGCATTCTTCCTCTTCTTTAAAAATGGAAAATCAAAATTGGTCTAACCTGCATGCTAATTTTTCTTTCCCCTATTTTCCCACCCAGGAGCTACTTAATCAGGCCCCTCCACCTAATCCCTACTCTATCATGGCTCAGCTACAAGTTAAGCAACAACAGTTGCATAAGGATTTAACAAACCTAGCCAACCAAGGGAGTCCTGCCACACCTGCCCAAGCTCCACACATTCCACATCTCACCCCTTTTAACACCCGCAAGAGAGAAAATCTGCATAAATCCCATGCTGAGTATAATTATTATTCTGAGGCTTTCTACGGTTCAACAGGGAATTATGTTTATCCCAATCATCACCCCAGCCAAAATATCCCTACTTTCCAGGAGAAATTGAAAAATTCCTCTAATGGGGGGAATTATCCAGCTCACTCCTGGACCAATCTGATTCCGCACCAACAACAGAACCCGTTTGGAGGGTATGGTTCAAATCAGACTTATCAATCTGGGCAATCTCAAGAAGACATTAATGCCCAGATGATGAAAACCCTGCAGGAGTTACAAAGAAAAACAAAGGAAACAACCCGTCTTATTAACAATCTCAATGATCAAATTGGGGATATTCCGACTCAAAGACCTGTAGGACACTCACCATCCCAACCCACACCAAACTTTATTAATCACAGGAACCAACACCCGAGTGGCTACCAACATCAGAACCACATGGTCCAGCCTCCTATTAACCCAATATCACAACACCAACCCAGTTTCTATCAAAATCAGGCCCCCCCACCTCCTCCTAGTGATCACCAAGCTGCGTATGCAGAGACCTTGAGGAGTGAGGAAACCACCATGGATTTAAGGCCTTCACATTCAAATGATGAAACTGATTCTCAACCAATGCAGATTGACTCCCCTAACCTCAATAAGGAAGAAGAACAAGGAATCCCAAAAACACCTGATTCAAATCCTATTTCCTACTGTCAAAAACTGCAATCCATCAATCCAAAACCAGAGCCCTCTGACCACAACCCTTTGGACGTATTTGAGCAAGTTGAGAGGAATATTCCCTTCCTAGATTCTCCCCATGCCTCTAAAAAATTTACTTCAAAAGGGCATGATCAGAATCTAGAAAGGTTGGTCCTTTCAAAGACAGCCAGCTCAGTTTTTCAGAGCACGCTGCCTTTCACAAAAAAGGACCAGGGCACATCACTCATCTCAGTTGTCATAACTGACACCATTTTTTTTCGCGCCCCTCTCGACTTAGGTACCTCTAGTAATCTCATCCCCCCAGTCTTATTTGAGGAATTTCGATTCAGTGATTTAAAACCTACTAAGGTTCAATTTCAATTGGAAGACCGATCTACCATTCAACCGTGGGGAGTTGTTGAGGATAGTATCATCAAGGTCCAGAATTGTCTATTTCCGGTAAATTTTCTGGTCCTTGACATAGAGGTACCTAAGGCTCTTATTAATACCATTCTTGGAAGACCCCTTTTGATTACCGCAACAGCTAATATCCATTCTCATTCTGGGAAAATGAATATAAGTTGCAGTAACCAGACCTTCTCATTAGATTTCTTTCTAGCTTCCAAGAGGTCCATTGATCATAAAATTTTTGAGGACACTGATAATAAAATGGAAGCAGTATTTGAAAAGTATATGTTGATCCAATCTCATTCATCTTTGACCACTATTGATCTAGATTTTATTGATTCTTATGTGGTCCAAGACTTTCCAGATCAACTAGGGTTTGATTTTCCCCCTTTTCATCTTCCTGATTTTTCACCAAAAATATCCACACTAACTTCACCCATCTTGCATATCACTAACTCCTTTCCCCTCCCTTTTCTATTAGACCTACCACCTAATCCACCTGAGTTTGGCCTTCATCATCAATTAAAACCATGGCCAGATCGGGGTCCTTTTTCCATTTCTCTATTTTATTTTGATCCCTTTATCTTTACCACTCATCTTTTTAGGGATCTTGAGGAAGACACTTTTATTAAAGACATTCAAGTGTCCAATTATTTACATGATTTTCCATCTTCCATGCATACCTTCACGCCCGGCTGAATGGCGTAAAAGATAGCACTGGATGGGAGGTAACCCATCATTTTCTTGCGTTCCTTTTTTTTTTTTTCTTTTTCCAGGTTTTGTTCATCCTAAACCCGACCGTCATCACTAAGGTGATCCCTTTTCCCTCCTAATGCATGAGGACATGGCATATCTTAAGCAGGGGGGGTGTTTTTAAATTTTTACTATCGATTTAGGATGTTTAAAACCTAAAAACATGCAATTTTCTTTAATTTATTTCCTGCTTGCATACCCAAAAAAATAAAAATGTTGAAAACTTTTTGAGGAAAAATTTTGAAATCGGGACTAAGGTCGTAAAATTCACTTCTGGTACAATGGGATTTAATCTTTAACAAACTAAGGATGAGGATATGGATCTGATCATTAGAATTCCAGGGTCTATTTTAGACTAGATCAGATATCCTTCTCTAAAATTCCACCTGAACTCATGATAGTTCAGGTGACTTGATCCTATTTTGTAATATGGAAAGTATTTGACTTAGTTTCTGATTCAAAAACTTGCGGGTCTCAAGAAACTTCTTGTGTCAATTTTCACACACAAGCCAACACTTGAAAACAACTAAAAAAATTGAAAAGCTTCCTTGTTTGGATTTAGTAAAAGTCTGAAGCAGATCATTGGTTTGAGTTTCCACCGCCGAGAAGAAGGAAAATACCTTCTTTGAGGACGCGATGTCAACATGTTACTGCCTCGACGTTGCTCCATATCTATATTTCATATCTTTAGACGGAGCATTAAAGCGCATTTTAGCAGCTCAAGTGTCTTGGACGGTGCTCTACCTATAGTGTCGGAGCAAGAGCTTGAGTTTGTTTGGAGCGCCCCTTTTCACCGCATCGTGTTTTGGGGTTGTGAGCTCCTGGGTGGTGTCATGGACAATGCTATCTCGAAGTACTGGCGCCAGAGCCCCCTCGAGGAATGGTAACGGGAATGATGATCCCAACACATCTGTTGTAAGAGTAAGCTAAAAATAAGCATGGGGGAGAAAAAAAAAAAATATATAAATAAATTAACATGTCCTTATAAATGTTGGCTTTTCACAAGCACAGCCACAAGGTTTTAAAGGATTTTGCAAGTTGAGAATCAGATTCATGAGCCAAAAAAAAAAAAAAAAATTCCTAAAAACAAACATTTCAAGTCATCTGAAATAACAAGGGGTTAATTTGAGAATTTTTTGGAAGATATATTGATCCCGTGCTATCTAATGGTTGAATCCAAAAATAAATCCCGATGTTTATCTTTAACAAATCCCGTACCTCCAGTGTTTTTAATCTACCAAGGTCCATTGATCTCTTTTTCTCCTCCAAAGTCAAAAAAAAAAAAAAAAATAGATTTCCCAAAAATTCCATTTTAAGTTTTGCTAAGAGACTAGCAAAAAATAAGCATGGGGGTGTGATAAACGCCAGTTTATCATCATTCTTATGCATTAAAACAAACCTAGCTCTTAAGATTTTACTCCGCAAACGGGTTTTTGGGCTGCATTTAGGCATAAATTAGGATAGGCATGCATTGCATTTTTTATTGTCGTTTTAATGTGTTTTTGTGAGTGTTAGGGATGTACAGATGCACAGATTCCTAAAACCCTAGCACTCAAGAAGGCAAATGGTGAAGGAGAAGCCCAGACTAGCTGGAACTCAGCCTAATCCAGCTCACCTCAGCTTGATCCAGCTCACCGCAGCTGGAACCTAGCTTACTTGAACTAGGGTTAGCTCATCCCAGCTCCATTCAGCTAATCTCAGCTGGATGGCAGCTCAAGAGAGTTCATCTTAGCTCACCCTAGCTCAAGTCAACTCAGATCCAGCTCAACTTAGCTGAGTCTAGCTCATTTCAGCTCCCACTAGTTCACAGGGAGCTCTAGCTAGCTCAGCTGAGTTGACAGGAGTTCACCCCAGCTCAGATCCAGCTACATTCAGCTCCACTCAACTCCAGCCAGCTGAAGAAGAATTCATCTCAGCTCAGGAAGCTCAAGTCCAGCTCCCGGGGACTCAGCTTAGCTCAACTCAGTTGAGCTAAGCTACCTTAGCTGCCTCAACCAGCTTGATTCTCCCCGGGAGCACCAGACCTAGCTCACCTCAGCTCATTTTGGTAGAAGCTAGCTCACTTTAGCTTGGCTTAGCAACTAGCAAAGAACTAGCAAGCTAAGCCAGCTAGAGTAGCCCCATGCCAGCCTCTTCAGCAGCAGCCAGCTCTAGCTCCAGCTCCAGACTTCTCCTCCTCAGCTCTTCTCCCTGAAAACCCTAGCTCCAAATGCCTCCAACTCTACTCCCTACTAGCTAAGCTAGCTAAGCTGCTTAACTTAGCTAGTCCACCTCCATGGCACCAAAACCTATTACCCTACTACCTAAGCTCCAGCAAAAAGACCACCTACTCCTACTTTATTTTGGTGCCAACTATCCCTTCCATCACCACCCTACATCCACCATCAAAGCCCATCTCCACCCTCCATTTTTTCCCTCCAAAATTGCCTTCTAGAAGGTATTTTTGGAGGGAAAACCAAGGCACCTCTTCATTTCCCTCCCATTTTTCCCTCCAAAAATAACCAAGCACCCCTTCATTTCCCTCCAAAAACACCATAACCACCCCCCCTTCCCATCCTATAAATACCCTACCCTACCACCACATAATTCCCATCCTCCCTTAGTATATTTTCTACCTAAACCACCTATACCTACGGCCAAGAAGAAGGAGTAGAGAAGGAGATTAAAGGGGCACATCACCAGCCCTTTTTGTGCCTTCTTCTCCCCACTCTCTTCAACTTGAGCCACGCCAAGGAGGAGGACTCTCCCACTTCAAGGAGGACGGCCAGGCAAAGGAGAAAAGCTTAGGGTGGACGTCCACCCTTGGAGAGAAACTTAGGGCACGCCCCCTTAGGGCTTGCCTTGGAGGTCATCACCTTGGCGAAGTTCTGCAAGGAAGGAGTTGAAGGATTCTTTTCAAGCTTGGGAGCCACCAACCTTGGAGCAAGAAGCCCTCTTCTTCACCATTGTTACAAGAGGATTTGTGTTTCTTTTCTTGCTTTTAAATTGTTCAATTCTAGTAGAAGCTTTCCTCTACTTGTCCTTGAAAAGAACACTCATTCTACTCAATCAAAAATTACCTTCTTTTAAGCTTTTTATTGCAGTTGTTTGTTTTGGTTCTAGCACTTATTTCACCTCTTCTTCCTAATTACCCTAGGCCTACACTTGCCTAGAGTGAGCTTAGGAAGAAGATATTTCTATCTTTTAGATTTTTAATCATTTGTAGGTGTTAGTTCTTTTCGCTACAATCTGCCGTTTGCCCTCGTCTTTTCAAAATACAAAAAAATTACATATTGAAAAATATTAAAAAGAAAGTTGAGATTGTATTCCAAGCAAGAGAATCATTATTGCAATTTTTGCCTCCTTGGACGACCCTAGATACTCCCATATCTAGGATATAAATTTTAAAAGCGAAAGCGGATTCACGTGTTACAACGACGTTAAAAAACTGCTTTTACAAATCACGCGTATTTCGCTATCACTTTTTGGCGCCGTTGCCGGGGAGGCACGGCTTTGCATTAACTCATTTTCTCTTGCTTGAAGTGGATCTCATCCCCTTCTCTTTCTTTCTTTTGTGTGTGCAGGAACTACAGCGGGAAGGCGGGAATCTGGAAGAGAAAGCTCAAAGGTCCTTTTCTTCCCGCGAAAATTCAGGTTGGTTCCTCTTTCTGGTCACATAAATAATTAAAACTACCAAAAATATATTAAACTTGGCTTTCAGGACCCTAAACACTTAAATTAAGTGGAGTGGTGCATTTTAAAATCCATTGTTTGCTTGTATGCTTCTTTAACACCACTCCATTGCAAGTATTGGTGTTCTATTTTTCGGGTCCAGATTTCTGTCCGGACTTGAAAAATCGATTCCTAACACCCCAGGCCTCCTAAAATCATAAAATTTCATAGAGTGATTCCCAATTAAGTTAGGAACATCTGTTCCAAATTTCAAATCAATTGGGTTTGTATTTAATTTTTAACAATTCGTGGATTACAGAGAAGTGATACCCTCTTATCTTCCTGTTTTGCTATTGTCCGCGAATTTTCAGAATTTTTATACTCATCCAATTTTTGGGAAATTGAGCTTGTTGGAATCCTTGTGAAATTTTATATATCATGTAAAATCATAAAAATTTTCTGAGGTCGGTGGTAGTACTAAAAAGTTCATAATACCCACAGGTATTATTTCTGGACTTTGACACCAGTACAATTAAAAATTCAAAACAATTATCAAACGAATTCCTAAAATCTTACAAAAATATTTTCTGGAATCCTTGTTTGATTTTATTCAAAGTAGTGGTGTTGTTTGACTTGTTTGGACCACTACTTAATTCTGAAAGCCTAAAAAATAACTCATTGGTAGTTAAATTTCTGTCTTAGGGATAATTGGCTTAGGGTTTCTTTCTTTCTCTTTTGAGGATTAATTCAAAGGAAATATACAATCACCCATACAACTTGTTTCCCTTTGATTGTGGGTTTTCAAACTTGTTTGAAAATTTAACTAAAGAAACCCTAAAATACATTTAATTAAATCAAATCCTAAAAGACAAAAATACAAAAAAAAAAAATTGTGTGACAACTTGATTTTCATTGGAGCCACTCTCCAATTCTTGCACACACACAAAAAAGTCAAATAACAGGGCCACATCCCAATAAACGCCCTCTACATTCCATGTGCACTATAGCATCCTAGACCTAATTAAAATTTGTAGCAACTTGACCCCTAAGGCTTTATCAACTTAGGCTTGCTATTTAGGTCTTAAGTTTTCTTTAGTTAGTACCAATTTTGTCATCTATATCTGGTGTTCAGGCTGAGGGGCTGTGTCAAACGACCAGGCGCGGGTTTGTACAAGCACCTGGGGTTTTCCCTGGGAAACGTTTGGGCCCAAACCTCCCCTTAAGCAACCTGGCCAGATTTGTTGATAGAACGGGTATTCACTATTGACTACTTAATTCCTACATAGACCAAGTCTTAGGTTTATTTTTTTAGGGAGTCACAACTAAGTTAGGTCTAGAATTTAATTGCTTGTGTGCACACTTCTCTCATCCCCATCTCTTCTCCTCCCCTACCATTTCTTCCATTTTGCACGGGCAGCGGTCCAAAACTCCACACTTGGAGGGACCACTTGATTTTGCCTCCCCAAAAAAGGACTTTTCTTGCATTCTTCCTCTTCTTTAAAAATGGAAAATCAAAATTGGTCTAACCTGCATGCTAATTTTTCTTTCCCCTATTTTCCCACCCAGGAGCTACTTAATCAGGCCCCTCCACCTAATCCCTACTCTATCATGGCTCAGCTACAAGTTAAGCAACAACAGTTGCATAAGGATTTAACAAACCTAGCCAACCAAGGGAGTCCTGCCACACCTGCCCAAGCTCCACACATTCCACATCTCACCCCTTTTAACACCCGCAAGAGAGAAAATCTGCATAAATCCCATGCTGAGTATAATTATTATTCTGAGGCTTTCTACGGTTCAACAGGGAATTATGTTTATCCCAATCATCACCCCAGCCAAAATATCCCTACTTTCCAGGAGAAATTGAAAAATTCCTCTAATGGGGGGAATTATCCAGCTCACTCCTGGACCAATCTGATTCCGCACCAACAACAGAACCCGTTTGGAGGGTATGGTTCAAATCAGACTTATCAATCTGGGCAATCTCAAGAAGACATTAATGCCCAGATGATGAAAACCCTGCAGGAGTTACAAAGAAAAACAAAGGAAACAACCCGTCTTATTAACAATCTCAATGATCAAATTGGGGATATTCCGACTCAAAGACCTGTAGGACACTCACCATCCCAACCCACACCAAACTTTATTAATCACAGGAACCAACACCCGAGTGGCTACCAACATCAGAACCACATGGTCCAGCCTCCTATTAACCCAATATCACAACACCAACCCAGTTTCTATCAAAATCAGGCCCCCCCACCTCCTCCTAGTGATCACCAAGCTGCGTATGCAGAGACCTTGAGGAGTGAGGAAACCACCATGGATTTAAGGCCTTCACATTCAAATGATGAAACTGATTCTCAACCAATGCAGATTGACTCCCCTAACCTCAATAAGGAAGAAGAACAAGGAATCCCAAAAACACCTGATTCAAATCCTATTTCCTACTGTCAAAAACTGCAATCCATCAATCCAAAACCAGAGCCCTCTGACCACAACCCTTTGGACGTATTTGAGCAAGTTGAGAGGAATATTCCCTTCCTAGATTCTCCCCATGCCTCTAAAAAATTTACTTCAAAAGGGCATGATCAGAATCTAGAAAGGTTGGTCCTTTCAAAGACAGCCAGCTCAGTTTTTCAGAGCACGCTGCCTTTCACAAAAAAGGACCAGGGCACATCACTCATCTCAGTTGTCATAACTGACACCATTTTTTTTCGCGCCCCTCTCGACTTAGGTACCTCTAGTAATCTCATCCCCCCAGTCTTATTTGAGGAATTTCGATTCAGTGATTTAAAACCTACTAAGGTTCAATTTCAATTGGAAGACCGATCTACCATTCAACCGTGGGGAGTTGTTGAGGATAGTATCATCAAGGTCCAGAATTGTCTATTTCCGGTAAATTTTCTGGTCCTTGACATAGAGGTACCTAAGGCTCTTATTAATACCATTCTTGGAAGACCCCTTTTGATTACCGCAACAGCTAATATCCATTCTCATTCTGGGAAAATGAATATAAGTTGCAGTAACCAGACCTTCTCATTAGATTTCTTTCTAGCTTCCAAGAGGTCCATTGATCATAAAATTTTTGAGGACACTGATAATAAAATGGAAGCAGTATTTGAAAAGTATATGTTGATCCAATCTCATTCATCTTTGACCACTATTGATCTAGATTTTATTGATTCTTATGTGGTCCAAGACTTTCCAGATCAACTAGGGTTTGATTTTCCCCCTTTTCATCTTCCTGATTTTTCACCAAAAATATCCACACTAACTTCACCCATCTTGCATATCACTAACTCCTTTCCCCTCCCTTTTCTATTAGACCTACCACCTAATCCACCTGAGTTTGGCCTTCATCATCAATTAAAACCATGGCCAGATCGGGGTCCTTTTTCCATTTCTCTATTTTATTTTGATCCCTTTATCTTTACCACTCATCTTTTTAGGGATCTTGAGGAAGACACTTTTATTAAAGACATTCAAGTGTCCAATTATTTACATGATTTTCCATCTTCCATGCATACCTTCACGCCCGGCTGAATGGCGTAAAAGATAGCACTGGATGGGAGGTAACCCATCATTTTCTTGCGTTCCTTTTTTTTTTTTTCTTTTTCCAGGTTTTGTTCATCCTAAACCCGACCGTCATCACTAAGGTGATCCCTTTTCCCTCCTAATGCATGAGGACATGGCATATCTTAAGCAGGGGGGGTGTTTTTAAATTTTTACTATCGATTTAGGATGTTTAAAACCTAAAAACATGCAATTTTCTTTAATTTATTTCCTGCTTGCATACCCAAAAAAATAAAAATGTTGAAAACTTTTTGAGGAAAAATTTTGAAATCGGGACTAAGGTCGTAAAATTCACTTCTGGTACAATGGGATTTAATCTTTAACAAACTAAGGATGAGGATATGGATCTGATCATTAGAATTCCAGGGTCTATTTTAGACTAGATCAGATATCCTTCTCTAAAATTCCACCTGAACTCATGATAGTTCAGGTGACTTGATCCTATTTTGTAATATGGAAAGTATTTGACTTAGTTTCTGATTCAAAAACTTGCGGGTCTCAAGAAACTTCTTGTGTCAATTTTCACACACAAGCCAACACTTGAAAACAACTAAAAAAATTGAAAAGCTTCCTTGTTTGGATTTAGTAAAAGTCTGAAGCAGATCATTGGTTTGAGTTTCCACCGCCGAGAAGAAGGAAAATACCTTCTTTGAGGACGCGATGTCAACATGTTACTGCCTCGACGTTGCTCCATATCTATATTTCATATCTTTAGACGGAGCATTAAAGCGCATTTTAGCAGCTCAAGTGTCTTGGACGGTGCTCTACCTATAGTGTCGGAGCAAGAGCTTGAGTTTGTTTGGAGCGCCCCTTTTCACCGCATCGTGTTTTGGGGTTGTGAGCTCCTGGGTGGTGTCATGGACAATGCTATCTCGAAGTACTGGCGCCAGAGCCCCCTCGAGGAATGGTAACGGGAATGATGATCCCAACACATCTGTTGTAAGAGTAAGCTAAAAATAAGCATGGGGGAGAAAAAAAAAAAATATATAAATAAATTAACATGTCCTTATAAATGTTGGCTTTTCACAAGCACAGCCACAAGGTTTTAAAGGATTTTGCAAGTTGAGAATCAGATTCATGAGCCAAAAAAAAAAAAAAAAATTCCTAAAAACAAACATTTCAAGTCATCTGAAATAACAAGGGGTTAATTTGAGAATTTTTTGGAAGATATATTGATCCCGTGCTATCTAATGGTTGAATCCAAAAATAAATCCCGATGTTTATCTTTAACAAATCCCGTACCTCCAGTGTTTTTAATCTACCAAGGTCCATTGATCTCTTTTTCTCCTCCAAAGTCAAAAAAAAAAAAAAAAATAGATTTCCCAAAAATTCCATTTTAAGTTTTGCTAAGAGACTAGCAAAAAATAAGCATGGGGGTGTGATAAACGCCAGTTTATCATCATTCTTATGCATTAAAACAAACCTAGCTCTTAAGATTTTACTCCGCAAACGGGTTTTTGGGCTGCATTTAGGCATAAATTAGGATAGGCATGCATTGCATTTTTTATTGTCGTTTTAATGTGTTTTTGTGAGTGTTAGGGATGTACAGATGCACAGATTCCTAAAACCCTAGCACTCAAGAAGGCAAATGGTGAAGGAGAAGCCCAGACTAGCTGGAACTCAGCCTAATCCAGCTCACCTCAGCTTGATCCAGCTCACCGCAGCTGGAACCTAGCTTACTTGAACTAGGGTTAGCTCATCCCAGCTCCATTCAGCTAATCTCAGCTGGATGGCAGCTCAAGAGAGTTCATCTTAGCTCACCCTAGCTCAAGTCAACTCAGATCCAGCTCAACTTAGCTGAGTCTAGCTCATTTCAGCTCCCACTAGTTCACAGGGAGCTCTAGCTAGCTCAGCTGAGTTGACAGGAGTTCACCCCAGCTCAGATCCAGCTACATTCAGCTCCACTCAACTCCAGCCAGCTGAAGAAGAATTCATCTCAGCTCAGGAAGCTCAAGTCCAGCTCCCGGGGACTCAGCTTAGCTCAACTCAGTTGAGCTAAGCTACCTTAGCTGCCTCAACCAGCTTGATTCTCCCCGGGAGCACCAGACCTAGCTCACCTCAGCTCATTTTGGTAGAAGCTAGCTCACTTTAGCTTGGCTTAGCAACTAGCAAAGAACTAGCAAGCTAAGCCAGCTAGAGTAGCCCCATGCCAGCCTCTTCAGCAGCAGCCAGCTCTAGCTCCAGCTCCAGACTTCTCCTCCTCAGCTCTTCTCCCTGAAAACCCTAGCTCCAAATGCCTCCAACTCTACTCCCTACTAGCTAAGCTAGCTAAGCTGCTTAACTTAGCTAGTCCACCTCCATGGCACCAAAACCTATTACCCTACTACCTAAGCTCCAGCAAAAAGACCACCTACTCCTACTTTATTTTGGTGCCAACTATCCCTTCCATCACCACCCTACATCCACCATCAAAGCCCATCTCCACCCTCCATTTTTTCCCTCCAAAATTGCCTTCTAGAAGGTATTTTTGGAGGGAAAACCAAGGCACCTCTTCATTTCCCTCCCATTTTTCCCTCCAAAAATAACCAAGCACCCCTTCATTTCCCTCCAAAAACACCATAACCACCCCCCCTTCCCATCCTATAAATACCCTACCCTACCACCACATAATTCCCATCCTCCCTTAGTATATTTTCTACCTAAACCACCTATACCTACGGCCAAGAAGAAGGAGTAGAGAAGGAGATTAAAGGGGCACATCACCAGCCCTTTTTGTGCCTTCTTCTCCCCACTCTCTTCAACTTGAGCCACGCCAAGGAGGAGGACTCTCCCACTTCAAGGAGGACGGCCAGGCAAAGGAGAAAAGCTTAGGGTGGACGTCCACCCTTGGAGAGAAACTTAGGGCACGCCCCCTTAGGGCTTGCCTTGGAGGTCATCACCTTGGCGAAGTTCTGCAAGGAAGGAGTTGAAGGATTCTTTTCAAGCTTGGGAGCCACCAACCTTGGAGCAAGAAGCCCTCTTCTTCACCATTGTTACAAGAGGATTTGTGTTTCTTTTCTTGCTTTTAAATTGTTCAATTCTAGTAGAAGCTTTCCTCTACTTGTCCTTGAAAAGAACACTCATTCTACTCAATCAAAAATTACCTTCTTTTAAGCTTTTTATTGCAGTTGTTTGTTTTGGTTCTAGCACTTATTTCACCTCTTCTTCCTAATTACCCTAGGCCTACACTTGCCTAGAGTGAGCTTAGGAAGAAGATATTTCTATCTTTTAGATTTTTAATCATTTGTAGGTGTTAGTTCTTTTCGCTACAATCTGCCGTTTGCCCTCGTCTTTTCAAAATACAAAAAAATTACATATTGAAAAATATTAAAAAGAAAGTTGAGATTGTATTCCAAGCAAGAGAATCATTATTGCAATTTTTGCCTCCTTGGACGACCCTAGATACTCCCATATCTAGGATATAAATTTTAAAAGCGAAAGCGGATTCACGTGTTACAACGACGTTAAAAAACTGCTTTTACAAATCACGCGTATTTCGCTATCACTTTTTGGCGCCGTTGCCGGGGAGGCACGGCTTTGCATTAACTCATTTTCTCTTGCTTGAAGTGGATCTCATCCCCTTCTCTTTCTTTCTTTTGTGTGTGCAGGAACTACAGCGGGAAGGCGGGAATCTGGAAGAGAAAGCTCAAAGGTCCTTTTCTTCCCGCGAAAATTCAGGTTGGTTCCTCTTTCTGGTCACATAAATAATTAAAACTACCAAAAATATATTAAACTTGGCTTTCAGGACCCTAAACACTTAAATTAAGTGGAGTGGTGCATTTTAAAATCCATTGTTTGCTTGTATGCTTCTTTAACACCACTCCATTGCAAGTATTGGTGTTCTATTTTTCGGGTCCAGATTTCTGTCCGGACTTGAAAAATCGATTCCTAACACCCCAGGCCTCCTAAAATCATAAAATTTCATAGAGTGATTCCCAATTAAGTTAGGAACATCTGTTCCAAATTTCAAATCAATTGGGTTTGTATTTAATTTTTAACAATTCGTGGATTACAGAGAAGTGATACCCTCTTATCTTCCTGTTTTGCTATTGTCCGCGAATTTTCAGAATTTTTATACTCATCCAATTTTTGGGAAATTGAGCTTGTTGGAATCCTTGTGAAATTTTATATATCATGTAAAATCATAAAAATTTTCTGAGGTCGGTGGTAGTACTAAAAAGTTCATAATACCCACAGGTATTATTTCTGGACTTTGACACCAGTACAATTAAAAATTCAAAACAATTATCAAACGAATTCCTAAAATCTTACAAAAATATTTTCTGGAATCCTTGTTTGATTTTATTCAAAGTAGTGGTGTTGTTTGACTTGTTTGGACCACTACTTAATTCTGAAAGCCTAAAAAATAACTCATTGGTAGTTAAATTTCTGTCTTAGGGATAATTGGCTTAGGGTTTCTTTCTTTCTCTTTTGAGGATTAATTCAAAGGAAATATACAATCACCCATACAACTTGTTTCCCTTTGATTGTGGGTTTTCAAACTTGTTTGAAAATTTAACTAAAGAAACCCTAAAATACATTTAATTAAATCAAATCCTAAAAGACAAAAATACAAAAAAAAAAAATTGTGTGACAACTTGATTTTCATTGGAGCCACTCTCCAATTCTTGCACACACACAAAAAAGTCAAATAACAGGGCCACATCCCAATAAACGCCCTCTACATTCCATGTGCACTATAGCATCCTAGACCTAATTAAAATTTGTAGCAACTTGACCCCTAAGGCTTTATCAACTTAGGCTTGCTATTTAGGTCTTAAGTTTTCTTTAGTTAGTACCAATTTTGTCATCTATATCTGGTGTTCAGGCTGAGGGGCTGTGTCAAACGACCAGGCGCGGGTTTGTACAAGCACCTGGGGTTTTCCCTGGGAAACGTTTGGGCCCAAACCTCCCCTTAAGCAACCTGGCCAGATTTGTTGATAGAACGGGTATTCACTATTGACTACTTAATTCCTACATAGACCAAGTCTTAGGTTTATTTTTTTAGGGAGTCACAACTAAGTTAGGTCTAGAATTTAATTGCTTGTGTGCACACTTCTCTCATCCCCATCTCTTCTCCTCCCCTACCATTTCTTCCATTTTGCACGGGCAGCGGTCCAAAACTCCACACTTGGAGGGACCACTTGATTTTGCCTCCCCAAAAAAGGACTTTTCTTGCATTCTTCCTCTTCTTTAAAAATGGAAAATCAAAATTGGTCTAACCTGCATGCTAATTTTTCTTTCCCCTATTTTCCCACCCAGGAGCTACTTAATCAGGCCCCTCCACCTAATCCCTACTCTATCATGGCTCAGCTACAAGTTAAGCAACAACAGTTGCATAAGGATTTAACAAACCTAGCCAACCAAGGGAGTCCTGCCACACCTGCCCAAGCTCCACACATTCCACATCTCACCCCTTTTAACACCCGCAAGAGAGAAAATCTGCATAAATCCCATGCTGAGTATAATTATTATTCTGAGGCTTTCTACGGTTCAACAGGGAATTATGTTTATCCCAATCATCACCCCAGCCAAAATATCCCTACTTTCCAGGAGAAATTGAAAAATTCCTCTAATGGGGGGAATTATCCAGCTCACTCCTGGACCAATCTGATTCCGCACCAACAACAGAACCCGTTTGGAGGGTATGGTTCAAATCAGACTTATCAATCTGGGCAATCTCAAGAAGACATTAATGCCCAGATGATGAAAACCCTGCAGGAGTTACAAAGAAAAACAAAGGAAACAACCCGTCTTATTAACAATCTCAATGATCAAATTGGGGATATTCCGACTCAAAGACCTGTAGGACACTCACCATCCCAACCCACACCAAACTTTATTAATCACAGGAACCAACACCCGAGTGGCTACCAACATCAGAACCACATGGTCCAGCCTCCTATTAACCCAATATCACAACACCAACCCAGTTTCTATCAAAATCAGGCCCCCCCACCTCCTCCTAGTGATCACCAAGCTGCGTATGCAGAGACCTTGAGGAGTGAGGAAACCACCATGGATTTAAGGCCTTCACATTCAAATGATGAAACTGATTCTCAACCAATGCAGATTGACTCCCCTAACCTCAATAAGGAAGAAGAACAAGGAATCCCAAAAACACCTGATTCAAATCCTATTTCCTACTGTCAAAAACTGCAATCCATCAATCCAAAACCAGAGCCCTCTGACCACAACCCTTTGGACGTATTTGAGCAAGTTGAGAGGAATATTCCCTTCCTAGATTCTCCCCATGCCTCTAAAAAATTTACTTCAAAAGGGCATGATCAGAATCTAGAAAGGTTGGTCCTTTCAAAGACAGCCAGCTCAGTTTTTCAGAGCACGCTGCCTTTCACAAAAAAGGACCAGGGCACATCACTCATCTCAGTTGTCATAACTGACACCATTTTTTTTCGCGCCCCTCTCGACTTAGGTACCTCTAGTAATCTCATCCCCCCAGTCTTATTTGAGGAATTTCGATTCAGTGATTTAAAACCTACTAAGGTTCAATTTCAATTGGAAGACCGATCTACCATTCAACCGTGGGGAGTTGTTGAGGATAGTATCATCAAGGTCCAGAATTGTCTATTTCCGGTAAATTTTCTGGTCCTTGACATAGAGGTACCTAAGGCTCTTATTAATACCATTCTTGGAAGACCCCTTTTGATTACCGCAACAGCTAATATCCATTCTCATTCTGGGAAAATGAATATAAGTTGCAGTAACCAGACCTTCTCATTAGATTTCTTTCTAGCTTCCAAGAGGTCCATTGATCATAAAATTTTTGAGGACACTGATAATAAAATGGAAGCAGTATTTGAAAAGTATATGTTGATCCAATCTCATTCATCTTTGACCACTATTGATCTAGATTTTATTGATTCTTATGTGGTCCAAGACTTTCCAGATCAACTAGGGTTTGATTTTCCCCCTTTTCATCTTCCTGATTTTTCACCAAAAATATCCACACTAACTTCACCCATCTTGCATATCACTAACTCCTTTCCCCTCCCTTTTCTATTAGACCTACCACCTAATCCACCTGAGTTTGGCCTTCATCATCAATTAAAACCATGGCCAGATCGGGGTCCTTTTTCCATTTCTCTATTTTATTTTGATCCCTTTATCTTTACCACTCATCTTTTTAGGGATCTTGAGGAAGACACTTTTATTAAAGACATTCAAGTGTCCAATTATTTACATGATTTTCCATCTTCCATGCATACCTTCACGCCCGGCTGAATGGCGTAAAAGATAGCACTGGATGGGAGGTAACCCATCATTTTCTTGCGTTCCTTTTTTTTTTTTTCTTTTTCCAGGTTTTGTTCATCCTAAACCCGACCGTCATCACTAAGGTGATCCCTTTTCCCTCCTAATGCATGAGGACATGGCATATCTTAAGCAGGGGGGGTGTTTTTAAATTTTTACTATCGATTTAGGATGTTTAAAACCTAAAAACATGCAATTTTCTTTAATTTATTTCCTGCTTGCATACCCAAAAAAATAAAAATGTTGAAAACTTTTTGAGGAAAAATTTTGAAATCGGGACTAAGGTCGTAAAATTCACTTCTGGTACAATGGGATTTAATCTTTAACAAACTAAGGATGAGGATATGGATCTGATCATTAGAATTCCAGGGTCTATTTTAGACTAGATCAGATATCCTTCTCTAAAATTCCACCTGAACTCATGATAGTTCAGGTGACTTGATCCTATTTTGTAATATGGAAAGTATTTGACTTAGTTTCTGATTCAAAAACTTGCGGGTCTCAAGAAACTTCTTGTGTCAATTTTCACACACAAGCCAACACTTGAAAACAACTAAAAAAATTGAAAAGCTTCCTTGTTTGGATTTAGTAAAAGTCTGAAGCAGATCATTGGTTTGAGTTTCCACCGCCGAGAAGAAGGAAAATACCTTCTTTGAGGACGCGATGTCAACATGTTACTGCCTCGACGTTGCTCCATATCTATATTTCATATCTTTAGACGGAGCATTAAAGCGCATTTTAGCAGCTCAAGTGTCTTGGACGGTGCTCTACCTATAGTGTCGGAGCAAGAGCTTGAGTTTGTTTGGAGCGCCCCTTTTCACCGCATCGTGTTTTGGGGTTGTGAGCTCCTGGGTGGTGTCATGGACAATGCTATCTCGAAGTACTGGCGCCAGAGCCCCCTCGAGGAATGGTAACGGGAATGATGATCCCAACACATCTGTTGTAAGAGTAAGCTAAAAATAAGCATGGGGGAGAAAAAAAAAAAATATATAAATAAATTAACATGTCCTTATAAATGTTGGCTTTTCACAAGCACAGCCACAAGGTTTTAAAGGATTTTGCAAGTTGAGAATCAGATTCATGAGCCAAAAAAAAAAAAAAAAATTCCTAAAAACAAACATTTCAAGTCATCTGAAATAACAAGGGGTTAATTTGAGAATTTTTTGGAAGATATATTGATCCCGTGCTATCTAATGGTTGAATCCAAAAATAAATCCCGATGTTTATCTTTAACAAATCCCGTACCTCCAGTGTTTTTAATCTACCAAGGTCCATTGATCTCTTTTTCTCCTCCAAAGTCAAAAAAAAAAAAAAAAATAGATTTCCCAAAAATTCCATTTTAAGTTTTGCTAAGAGACTAGCAAAAAATAAGCATGGGGGTGTGATAAACGCCAGTTTATCATCATTCTTATGCATTAAAACAAACCTAGCTCTTAAGATTTTACTCCGCAAACGGGTTTTTGGGCTGCATTTAGGCATAAATTAGGATAGGCATGCATTGCATTTTTTATTGTCGTTTTAATGTGTTTTTGTGAGTGTTAGGGATGTACAGATGCACAGATTCCTAAAACCCTAGCACTCAAGAAGGCAAATGGTGAAGGAGAAGCCCAGACTAGCTGGAACTCAGCCTAATCCAGCTCACCTCAGCTTGATCCAGCTCACCGCAGCTGGAACCTAGCTTACTTGAACTAGGGTTAGCTCATCCCAGCTCCATTCAGCTAATCTCAGCTGGATGGCAGCTCAAGAGAGTTCATCTTAGCTCACCCTAGCTCAAGTCAACTCAGATCCAGCTCAACTTAGCTGAGTCTAGCTCATTTCAGCTCCCACTAGTTCACAGGGAGCTCTAGCTAGCTCAGCTGAGTTGACAGGAGTTCACCCCAGCTCAGATCCAGCTACATTCAGCTCCACTCAACTCCAGCCAGCTGAAGAAGAATTCATCTCAGCTCAGGAAGCTCAAGTCCAGCTCCCGGGGACTCAGCTTAGCTCAACTCAGTTGAGCTAAGCTACCTTAGCTGCCTCAACCAGCTTGATTCTCCCCGGGAGCACCAGACCTAGCTCACCTCAGCTCATTTTGGTAGAAGCTAGCTCACTTTAGCTTGGCTTAGCAACTAGCAAAGAACTAGCAAGCTAAGCCAGCTAGAGTAGCCCCATGCCAGCCTCTTCAGCAGCAGCCAGCTCTAGCTCCAGCTCCAGACTTCTCCTCCTCAGCTCTTCTCCCTGAAAACCCTAGCTCCAAATGCCTCCAACTCTACTCCCTACTAGCTAAGCTAGCTAAGCTGCTTAACTTAGCTAGTCCACCTCCATGGCACCAAAACCTATTACCCTACTACCTAAGCTCCAGCAAAAAGACCACCTACTCCTACTTTATTTTGGTGCCAACTATCCCTTCCATCACCACCCTACATCCACCATCAAAGCCCATCTCCACCCTCCATTTTTTCCCTCCAAAATTGCCTTCTAGAAGGTATTTTTGGAGGGAAAACCAAGGCACCTCTTCATTTCCCTCCCATTTTTCCCTCCAAAAATAACCAAGCACCCCTTCATTTCCCTCCAAAAACACCATAACCACCCCCCCTTCCCATCCTATAAATACCCTACCCTACCACCACATAATTCCCATCCTCCCTTAGTATATTTTCTACCTAAACCACCTATACCTACGGCCAAGAAGAAGGAGTAGAGAAGGAGATTAAAGGGGCACATCACCAGCCCTTTTTGTGCCTTCTTCTCCCCACTCTCTTCAACTTGAGCCACGCCAAGGAGGAGGACTCTCCCACTTCAAGGAGGACGGCCAGGCAAAGGAGAAAAGCTTAGGGTGGACGTCCACCCTTGGAGAGAAACTTAGGGCACGCCCCCTTAGGGCTTGCCTTGGAGGTCATCACCTTGGCGAAGTTCTGCAAGGAAGGAGTTGAAGGATTCTTTTCAAGCTTGGGAGCCACCAACCTTGGAGCAAGAAGCCCTCTTCTTCACCATTGTTACAAGAGGATTTGTGTTTCTTTTCTTGCTTTTAAATTGTTCAATTCTAGTAGAAGCTTTCCTCTACTTGTCCTTGAAAAGAACACTCATTCTACTCAATCAAAAATTACCTTCTTTTAAGCTTTTTATTGCAGTTGTTTGTTTTGGTTCTAGCACTTATTTCACCTCTTCTTCCTAATTACCCTAGGCCTACACTTGCCTAGAGTGAGCTTAGGAAGAAGATATTTCTATCTTTTAGATTTTTAATCATTTGTAGGTGTTAGTTCTTTTCGCTACAATCTGCCGTTTGCCCTCGTCTTTTCAAAATACAAAAAAATTACATATTGAAAAATATTAAAAAGAAAGTTGAGATTGTATTCCAAGCAAGAGAATCACTATTGCAATTTTTGCCTCCTTGGACGACCCTAGATACTCCCATATCTAGGATATAAATTTTAAAAGCGAAAGCGGATTCGCGTGTTACAACGACGTTAAAAAACTGCTTTTACAAATCACGCGTATTTCGCTATCAGGGAGGCATGGCAGCAGCAGGGAGAGGCGTTGGAGAGTGGCAACCGCAGGGAGAGGTGTTGGCAGGGTATGGCATCGCATGCAGCATGGCGTGGAAGAAATTCAGCCGTGGGAAGAAGAAGAACCGCGGGAAGGGAAGAAAGAAAGATGAAAATAAAAATAGAGAAGGGACTTTTGCAAAGAAACACTTGAGAAAAAAAAAATTATGCAAGCCATTTATTCATTTCTCCTCCTCTCATGATTAAATGCATGCATGCAACCGTTTTTACAAATGCGACTATAGGATTATAATATACATAGTTAATGCTAGAAAATAGCATAAGAAGGCGTTCTTATAGGCGTGTTTTGAGGTGCAAACATATACCCCCATGCCTATCTTTTGCTAGTCCCTAGCAAAACCGTATTTAGAAATGATCTTAAGCTGAAGATTTTCTTCTGAGATGATATCGGTGTGTTTATTATCGGATATTGTGAGAACCAATTGTAGAGAAGATTACCAGTACTTTAAGTCTTACATGACAAAGATTATCTCTCAACTAACCAGGACTCTTGATATTTAAACCTTAAGTACGATTTCCAGGACCCAGGAGGTTTTGCCATACTCGAGAGCTCAAGAGGTTATGGTTTGTGCATAGTGAAGGATCAAGACTGACCAGATGAACCTTAAGACTCACTCCCAGGGTTTCACGAATTTTTAAGTACAGGTTGGTCCCAATTTCAGCTCGTGTTTTCGGATTGACCCTTAAGATGATTACGGAAAACTCAACTCCCATTTTCTGATTTTTTTTTTTGTGCCTCACCGAAAAACAAAGTATACAGACATTTATGAGATATACCGACTCTTTTGCAACATCTTTTTTTTTCTTTTTTTTTTTTTTTTTACAACTCTTTTTCCTTTTGTTTTTTTTTTTTTCTTTTTGAAACACCTGTCAGTATATCTCTTACAACACATTTTGAAGGAGCACACATTTTTCTTTTTGATGGGAGAGTTTCTTTTTGGTGGAAAGAGTCACTCCTAAACACAAGACTAAAGCTTGGGATAAAAAGTCTACCTGCACGCATAGGTAAGGACTCCACCTTTCCTAATGAACACTAGGGTTGGATCTTATGTTCACCTGATCTTTCCTGATATGTGTAGTGTGAACCAAGTTTACTTAAGCTCTCAAGAAAAAGCAAACCAACGAATCCTGTACTGGTGTCTCAGGTACAAGAAACGTTCTTAGTTAGGAGAGATTTTGATCTATTTCATCAATGCTTTAAGTGAATTAAGCCGAGCCTGAGCGAATCAAGCTTCTGTGGCCTGGAAATTCTTCAAAACAGAGGTTGAATATCCATAAACACTTATTGTATTTTTTGTTTCATCTTTTAGATCATTACTAAACACCATTTATTACTAATATATATATATATTTTTATTTTTTTTTCTTTTCTTTTTTCTTTTTCTTGCATATTTATAAATAGGTGGTAATTGTCTGATACCATAAAATACCCGGATCCTATAGATGCCTATCCACCCCCCCATGCCAAACAATGCTATGTCCTCATATGCATGCAGGGAAAGGCAGAGAACGGACGACAGATCGGGTAACAGGAGCTGAGGTTCAGGGTATAAATCAGGGTGGAAGGGTGGGTGGATGGTGGGTGGTGAAGAGAAAAGCGAAGTAATCGCGATAGAGGCATGAAAAGTAATGGTGGATGGTGAGAGATTTGGCGTTTTCTGGGACAAGAGTGTCCCAGGCGGATCAGAAAATAGATCAGGAAGAGGAAGTTGGCCCTTATATTGGCCAAGAAGGGGGGCTTTTTGGATAGATGGATCCAAAAGGGAATAGCCCCTGTGAGTAAGATGTGGGCTCAAGGTCCCAGTGTGGATTTGCAAATCCGCCTGATTTAGCGGGAAAGAAAGGGCAATCCGGTCTTCCATAGTGTGGACTGGCGGTGACCAGCCCGGCGATGACTCAGACCACAAGGTATGGGAAGCGGAAAAAACCTCGTCAGAAGTCTGGTCAGGAGAAGGTACAGGAATAGGGAGGGATTGGGGAACGTCACAGTTTGTGTTGGTCAGGCAGTCGTCAGGTAATTCGCAGCAGTCAGAATCAGCTCCAATTAGTTCGATACACGTACTGACAGTCACGTCCTCGTCAGATGTGTCATCCTTGATGTGATCACTATCAGCATAAGAGTGCGGTGCTGCAGCGGGATTAACCTAAAATCCTGGAGGAATACTCGGAGCTTGCAGAATTTGATGAACCTGTTCCTGAGAAGGTTGTACCTGTGGTTGTGGACCACAGGGTACAAAGTTTTGCGGGTTTGGAACAGGTTGGGCGGGAAAAGTGCCCTGAGATCGAGTCGCCATGCTTAGTTGACTGATCTCAGCATTCTGCTGCGCCAAATGCTGAAGAGAGGTCATGTTTTCTTTATGGCGCTTTGACATTTCCGTCATCATTCGCATCAATTTATCAAGAGGTTTTGATGCGTGTTTGGTTTTCTGTACACAAGGGCCTGATGGCAGATTTGCCATAGGATTAGACTGGGCCCTTGGGATGACGGGTGCGGACGATCGCATTGGTCCACCAGCGGGGTTTCGACGCTGCAGGTTGTTGGACCATGCAAAATTGGGATGATTGTGCCACCCTGGGTTATACGTGGCAGAAAACGGGTTATTCCCCAGGGTGCAGGCATCTTCTATGCCAGAAGACGTGTCCGCATATGTGTCCGAGTACATGGAGGCTTGGTCCTCCATGTTGAAATACTGGCTCGCAGAAGCCAGTTCCACATGACTTACCGAGTCGCTTGGCGCGACACTCGATAAGGAAGGTCTTGCAGGGTTTCTCGGGATAAGCCTGGTGTTGAAAGAATTGAAATTGTGACGAAGTGGTGAGGCGGGGGTGTGTGCCATGTTTGTGGAGGAGGAGGATGATTCGGCTCTTTTTCTAGATTTATCAGTCAATACAAGCAATTCAGGGTTTTGTGACCTCCTCCCAAACATGCACTACCGCAGGAAGAATTGGGGAGATGAGAAGGGAAAAGGGATGAGAGAAATGACGCCGCAAAGGTACACTTGATTAAAAATCAATACAGTCAAGTTCCTAACCTCTACAGTGTGCCCTTAGACCTAAAGATCTAAGTTACCTACTATCACGAACTACGGAACCGAATGCGAGCACCGCGGAACCACCGGGCCAGATTGAAAGGCCGTTTGCCCCAGTCTTAGACACCCGATAGCACGCGGGAACTCTCACCAGCACGTAGTCGCTACACACAGGTAATTAGACCTCCAATCCTTAGTAAGGGTCAAGTTACTACCAGTTTTAATTAGAGGCTTAGGGTCAAGTGCTTTTGGAATGTGAAGGGCGTTGTTTACGGGTAATGCCCAAGTGATTGATTTTAAGAGTGTGTAAGAACAAGCATGCAACGGGGAAATCTCCCCGAATTGAAGTTTTAATTGGTGAATGGTTTTTAGAGTTCAACCTTAAGTAGTATGAATTTTAGGATTTTGCTGAATTACCAATTCAACCAATCTCCAGGTTTTGCAAGAATACAGGTTTTCTTTCTAAAGCCCAAGAAACCCTTCTTCAATTATCAGTTAGTTAATGCATGCTAAAATGCAATGGGCTACCCTAAATGGAGATTTCTATGTGTGAATGCGCGAATCAATTTTATACCAATGTGAAAGGGAGCCAAAACACTTCAATTCAAGTGCTCCCAATCACTAGAAAGATATCCACACACAAGGCTTCAACCAACAGATAAAGAAACTAAAATTGCTGGGGTTGAAGTATTCAGGATCAAATCACAGGCAAGTTTGAAAAGTCGTGGTGGGGTTGGAATCAACTCAATTCCAAATCTCCCCACCAAAAATGTGATCCTGAATTAAAGATAAGTGAGGCAAAAGAGGGATACAAGCAATCTTTTTCTTTGCCTCAAAGAATACTTCCCACGGCGAAAAATCTAAGAATCAAGATTCTCAGATTTTCGCTATGCGAAGTAAGGCGGGAAATCCCGGAGCAGTGGGAGTGAAGACAATCAATCAATCAAGTGAATTTTAATCCACTTGCCCTCAAGAAATCCCAAGAAGTTTTTCTAGTTTTTAGTTTTAATTTTTTTTTTTTTGTGGTGGCAAGTTAACCCTAATTTGATGAGAAAAGAAAACCTACTTGTTCGGCAACGTGTGCGAAGCTCCAATGCGATGTTGGCGTCTTCACGCTCTCGTTCCCGCCTTGGATCTGCTCACGTCCTCGACTTCGTCAGCCTTCTTCTCCTTCCACCAGGTTCACCTGCACACCAAAAACAACAATACCCGTGAAGAGAGAAGAGACAAATTTAAAGGAATTGGATAGAAACTTACTCGAAAGCGCACATCCCCGGCAACGGCGCCAGAAAAGTTATGATGGGTTGGCCCAAATAGGTTGTTAATATGATATTTTTATCGTTGAAATGTGTATAGTGGTTAACCTAATTCAGACCTAACCATCTCTTTACAAAATTTTTAACCTGGCCTAATTGATTTTATCTTGTCACTTTTAGGCCCAGGGTCGAACTCAGGGAAGTGGGGTTCAAGTCGAGTTTCTACGTTTTCCTTAAAACGCGTCTCTTTCGTTCGTTTATTGTGTTTTTGGTATTTTTCTTATTTAGGTTTTTTTCTGGTAATCCTTGTTCTTGAGGCACACCCTCAAAATTGTGTCCTTGGCTTTTAGCCAAAATAGAGTTTCAAAACACGCCTTGCTACTTGCAAGACGGGGTACCTGCAAATCAAAGATTATCTTTTCACTTTTATACCTTTTCTTTTTTATCTTTTTACTAAGAAGGAAGCTAACAGATAGAAAGTAAATATAGTAGCTATAGATATATATCTATATGTAGTATATATATAAAGGGGTGGGGGTGGAGGTGACGATGGAGTGTAGTACTATGTCGAGTCAGTCGACGTCTAGAGAGACGCAACCAACACGACTAGGTGCCGCGTGGAGTGTGGATGGAGGATGGATGATGTATGGGACCATGCTTTTTTTGTACGCGTGTATCAGGGAATATCAGCAACTGGTGCAAATATTCGCACGATACAACGTATAGTATATAATGTAAAAATATATGTACATATGTATGTATATAAGTAAATATATCTATATATATATATATAAATGTATAAGTATATATGTATAGATATATATAGATATATATGTATATATATATATAGGTGTATATGTATATAGCTATGGATATTTGTATATAAGTATATATATATATAATACTATATAGATATATATATATATATATGTATATAAGTATATATGTATCTAGATATATATGTATATATATATGTGTATATGTATAAGTATATAGATATGTATATATATATATGTATATGAGTATGTGTATATATATATATATATATTATATATGTATATGTATATATATATTATATTATATGTATGTATACATAACTATATAGATATACTATGTATATATAAGTATATATATATAGATATATGTATATATATATATATATATGTATATATGTTACTATGAGTGTGTGTGTTTGTGTGTGTCGGTGAATGGGTGTGTGTGTGTTGCTGTAAGTTAAATAAAAGAGAGAGAGAGAGAGTACGTGAGAGAGAGCGGGAGCGGGCGGAGAGATCGGCAGAGAGAGAGAGCGGGCGAAGGAGTGATCGCGGACGTGCGAGTTAAGACGTCTGCCGGAGGCGGTAGACGTCTGGAGCCGCGTCGTCTGCAGGCGGCGCCCGACGTCTGGAGGTCGAGTCATCTGCAGATGGCTGCCGACGTCTGATGGTCGCGGATGCAGGCGCGTCTTCGCGTGGAGAAGGTGAGGCGTCTGCAGGCCGGGTGCGAGGAAGGAGAGCGGGCGATGGCGTGCTCGGAGAGGGCAGTGCGCGCAGCGGCCGGTCGCGGGTGCAATGGCAGAGGCGACAGAGCAGAGGACTGAGCGGAGAAGTGCCCTGCAGGCGCGCGCGGAGAGCTGAGCGCCTGCGGGGAAGGCCGCGGAGGAGCGAGGGGATGCTGCTGCTGTTGCTTTCGCCACGGTTTAGCTGCTGCTGCTGCTTCAAGCTTCAGAGCTTGAAGCGGCAGCAATGGCGAGGAGACGAAAACGAAGAGAAAAGAAAACACCACGCCCACCGGGGGTTCTCCTGCTCACCGGGTGCCTCCTTGACGGAGGGCCAGCGTATGGAGGGGAGGACGGGCGAGGAAGGTGGTGGACTGCAGGGTGGCGTTTCAGCAGCTCCCCCCTGTTCGTCGCGAGGAAGAGCTGCGGCTTTATAGAGGAGGAGAGCGTGGTGGGGAGGCATGGCAGCAGCAGGGAGAGGCGTTGGAGAGTGGCAACTGCAGGGAGAGGTGTTGGCAGGGTATGGCATCGCATGCAGCATGGCGTGGAAGAAATTCAGCCGCGGGAAGAAGAACCGCGGGAAGAGAAGAAAGAAAGATGAAAATAAAAATAGAGAAGGGACTTTTGCAAAGAAACACTTGAGAAAAAAAAAAATTATGCAAGCCATTTATTCATTTCTCCTCCTCTCATGATTAAATGCATGCATGCAACCGTTTTTACAAATGCGACTATAGGATTATAATATACATAGTTAATGCTAGAAAATAGCATAAGAAGGCGTTCTTATAGGCGTGTTTTGAGGTGCAAACAGCGTACAGAAAGCGTGTTCGCACTCATCTTCCACCAATCCACTTTACACTTCACGCAGCACTTAGTCCTGTTGGTTGCATCTTCCTAGACGACGACTGACTCGACACCGTGCTACATGCCATCTCCACCTCCACCCCCACCCCTTTATACATATACAATATATACATATATATATACGATATTTACCTTATTTCTATTTCTCTTTCTTGCCATTAAAAAGATAAACAAATATACAAAAGAGAAAAGATAATCCTTGACTTGCAGATACTCAGTCTTGCGAATAGCAAGACCGATTTTGGAACCCTAATTTGGCTCAAAGACAAGAACCTGATTTTGAGGGTGTGCCTCAAGGATAAAAATTATCGGAAAAAAATATTAAATAGAAAAACACCAAAAACATAATAAATGAAAGGAAGAGATTCGTTGTAGGAAAGGCGTAGAAACTTCTTCTAATCCCACTTCCTTGAGTTCGACCCTGGGCCTAAAAGTGACCAAGATAAAATCAAGTAGGCCAGGTAAAAAAATTTTGTAAAGAGATGGTTAGACTCGATTTAGGTTAACCACTATACTCATTTCAATGATAAAATCACCATATTAACACAACCTATCTGGGCCTGACCATACATCTTTTCATCAGCGCGCCCGGGACCACGCCCACTGACGTGGGTGGTAGGCGAGGAGTGCACGGGTTATCGGGTTAGGATACTAGGTCCGCGAAGTGTGGGGCACAGATGAGGCATGAAGGGCGAGTGGGACCTCACCCCGTGTCAAGAGGGGATAAGCCCCTGGCACTTCTACAATTTATGTCGCACTGCTCGTTTTAAAACTACCGAGGTGGGACTAAATGTCCCACCGGCTTCTCGCATGTGCCCGCAGGGGTCGCACTCAATTGCTGCGTTTGCAAGGTTCTGGGACTCCAATTGCTGGGCGTGAGGGGTTCGTGAAGGGAGCCCGTGTGTCTGGGACCCTGATTCCTGAAGCCTGGGGCAGTAGGTGAGGCTTGCAAGCTTCTTCATGTCTACTCCAATGACAACCTATGTCCAAACCTGCACTGAAGTAAAATGGCCTTGTGGCCTCATTAAAACTTGCAGGAGGCTTCACCGTGGCACAACGAAGATGCCTTAGTGGTTGGTGTGGCACGGGGTGGCCTGGACGTGCGTGCCTAAGTCGTTTTGTGGCCGTGAAGATGGGTTTGTTTGGGGGAAGAGTGTGGAGCGTGTGGCGATCAATGAAAAGGGGGAAATGATCAGTGAGTCATGGTGGAGCTTTTGAGGTGTTTGGCGAGGTGGATGGGCGTGTGGAACGACGAGAGCACCTCGCCGGTGGTCTGCCGGAGGTGGAGAAGATGGTGGTGGTCTATGAACGTCGAGGGATGTTTTGGGAAATAAAGAGGGGGACACAAGAAGAGGAGAGAGAGGGAAGACACCTGACCTAATCTAAAGACGAGAGAGGAGACAAGATGGCGGTCGACTCGTGTCTGCCACAGCCGGAGACGAAGATCCCAGTAGAGGGGGACGGTGATGATGAGAGGGTAGTTGGCGCGTGCGCAGGTGTGGCGCGATGCGGACGATGGAGGCAGAGGCAACTCTGCCACTGGTATTGTGGCAGAGCTACGAGAGGAGGAGAGATAGGTCACCGGAGCTCGCTGGGTGTTTGGCTGGAGAAGAGAAGAAATTGGGGGGTTGTCTCCAGCTAAACCAAGTTGAGGAGGAACGGGAGGATTTGGGGACCTTTAAATAGCCTCTGGCAAAGGGCCTTGTGCTTGGAAGGCAAGCTTCCAAGCACGGGCAGCCTCGTTAGACTTGGAAGGGCGAAAAGACCCAAATCTCTCATGCGTTTGCATGAGAGAGTGGGTAGGATTTGGAGCTCGAGATTGTGTTCATATGAATGGGAATTCCTCATAGAATCTCCCTTTCAAATTTGAGAGGGAGTCTCTGAGGAATCAAGGAGAAATTCCCCTTGAATCCTCGTTGGAGTAGGATTCCTTCGCTGTAATGGTGGAGGGACCTAATTGCAAAGAATGATGAGGAAGCTAGGGGGTATCTGCAAGGGTTTTCAAAAGCTAGGGGCATAAATGTAATTGGGTTAGACTATTTTGCAAAGTAGGTCAAGGTGGACTACCCTTAGGTCCAAATTTTAATATAAACCTAATTTGGACATAAGAAATCTAATGGTGAAGTTGGATTTTAGGTTTGACCATGTTTGACTGAGCATTTTACATAAAAACCTAATTTAGGGCAAATATTTGACTAGGACCGCTATTTAGATCAAAATAGGTTCTAAAGGCCAAATTGAAGGTTCTAAACCCTAGAGGATATTTTTCCATAAATTTTAGAAGGTTTAGTTGAATTTTATCCTAACCAGAACCTTGTTAACTTAAGTGGGTTTATTTTAGAGTTAGAAGAATTCATTTAATTCCCAGATTTTACATTAACCCTTTTCTGATTGAACCAACCCACTTTTTATCTTGTTAAGACCATTTGACCTATGTTTAGCCCTTGAGAAATCCCATTGTTGTACTGCAATGATAAAATTATAGTTTTACCCTTTGTTTCTTGCTTTTCTTTCAAACTAGTTATTCCTTGAGTTAGGCCCTTCACTTGGTTATGTAGGAGCTTTTATTATCTTTTCTAGGTCAAAATGAGCTAGTTAGGGCTCATGATTGTGTTCCCATCAGTTTCTAAGGTCATGGATGGGAATATCTTCCTCTCTACATTGTCTTGATCCAGCTTCTTCTTCCTTCTCTTCTTCGCCTCTTCCTTGCCTTATTCCATTCTATCTCACATCCTGGATCACTTTATTACCCGCAAATAACAATAGAAGAATTAACTTAATAGCAAGATAAACTCACATTATTCTATGTACAATACTATAAAATGATGCAATACATGATATGCATGATATGAATGCAATATTTATAGATTAAGCTAGGTTTCTAACATTATTTAGGTTGATTAAGACTTATGATTGTTGTACAATCACACTTTATTCTTAGTCTAGAGGTTTACTTGCTCGAAAGCATCCGAGCAAACCTCCAACACCTTTTAGGACGAAGAGGAGCTGAAAACCTTCTCCCAGTATTACCGGGTTGTCGTTAATGCCTTCGCTAGCTTAGTCATGTCTGCCTTTGAGTAAAGAGCTCGAACCACTTCATGCCCCCACTCGTTGCATACTAGGTGGTCCTCTGCTTGATTGTTACCAAATGAAAGGAAGGAAGGCTGAACATGCTCCGCCTAATAGATTAGGTTGCCTCCTCCCTGGTAGTAATGACAATCTCTAGGACTACCAGGGACTTTTTCACCCTAGATGCTGAGGGCCAAGTTAGCCAAGGCACCTAAAGACTTGACACTCCTTGGTGGAAGGGACAAATGTCTATAGGTGGGGGAGGCCATTACTTGGGTCGTTCCGGTGCTATTGGAGTTATGTACCCTGAGAGAACCAACCTGAGTCAAATCACTTGATTAATGATTTAGATTTAAGTGTTAGATCATGTGAACACGCTAATAGGGTTAGATAGGTCCCTCAGTACAATCACAATAATGTATTGTGCCATGTTGGATATACCAATGATGAGTATCGAAGGATCCGAATGATTTCGATTGAAGATTTCGATACATCAAGAACTATCATGATATCCAACTATTGTCTCTAGTCTGAGAATCATGGTAATCTTCTCTAGAGACTATTTCTTGACTGATGCCCTTGATGCACATTGTTTGAGCTCGCTGAATCGGGTTTTAAAAGTATTGCATTGTACTATAGCCCAAATTGCATTCAAAACGGATATAATTTTATTACTCGAAAAGATTTCCGAGGTCAAACACAGGGAGCAAATTGGTATTTAGAAATCAAGATCACAATTTAAACTGAAAGAAATTGCAATAGTAGCAGTGTCAGAGTGCAAAAATATGGGAATAAAATGGTGATGTAAATACCAATTACTCCTACAATATTGATAAACGCCAGTTTATCATTATTCTTATGCATTAAAACAAACCTAGCTCTTAGGATTTACTCCGCAAATGGGTTTTTGGGCTGCATTTAGGTATTAATTATGTTAGGCATGCATTGCATTTTTAATTATCTTTTTAATGTGCTTTTGTGAGTGTTAGGGATAAACAGATTAATAGATCCTTAGAACCCTAGCAGTCAGGAAGGCAACAAGTGAAGGAGAAGCACAAACTAGCTGGAACTCAGCTTGATCCAACTCACCATAGTTAGAATCCAGCTCACTTGGATTAGGGTCAGCTCATCCTAGCTCTATTCAGCTCATCTCAGCTGAATGACAGCTCAAGAGAGCTCATCTTAGCTCACCCTAGCTTAGGTCAGCTCAGATCCAGCTCAACTTAGCTGAGTCTAGCTCATCTCAGCTCCCATTAGTCTACAGGGAGCTCTAGCTAGCTTAGTTGAGTTGACTGGAGTTCACCCTAGCTCAGGTCCAGCTACATCCAGCTCCACTCAACTCCAACCAGCTGAAGATGAATTCATCCTAGCTCAGGAAGCTCAAGTCCAGCTCCTAGGGACTCAGCTTAGCTCAACTTAGTTGAGCTAAGCTACCTTAGCTACCTCAACCAGCTTCATCCTCCCCGGGAGCTCCAGACCCAGGGATCTCATTATGGTAGAAGCCAACTCACTTTAGCTTGGCTTAGCAGCTAGCAAAGAATTAGCAAGCTAAGCCAGCTAGAGTAGCTCCATGCCAGCCTCTTCAGCAGCTGTCGACTCCAGTTCTAGCTCCATGCTTCTCCTCCTCAGCTCCTCTCTTCAAACCCTAGCTCCAATACCTCCTCCTCTACTCCACTACTAGCTAAGCTAGCTTAGCTTAGCTTAGCTATACTCTAGATCCCTTGCCTTTTACCACCTAAAAACCCTACCTAACAACTCCACCAACTAGCTCCACCTAAGCTCCACATAAGCTAACCCTACTTCCACCTCACCTTGGCGCCAACCTAGCCTATCCACTACCTCCAAAAGACACCACTAAATGGAGCCAAAACCACCTATAACTACCCTTGTTTTGGTGCCAAAAATTCCCTCCAAAAATCCCCCCATCCTAACCCTACACCTACCCATATAACCCATCCTAGCCATCCACATACCCCCCTTCTAGAACCCTAAGGTGGCGCCACCTAATAGGAAGGCCCATTTTGGCACCAATTCTAAAGGGCACCAAAGCCATAACTACCCCTCCTTAGCACCCCTTAGGTGGCGCCATTTATCCTTAGCCCTAGGATCCCCAACTACCCCCCATATCCTATCCTAGTCATCCATTCCAAGAGCCACCTATGCCCCCCTTCCTACACTATATATACCCACCTATCTTCCCACATTTTCTTCATCCTCCATTAGTATTTAATTCCACATACATCCACCTACACCTAAGGCCAAGAAGAAGGAGTAGAGAAGAAGATCAAGGGGGCACATCACCAGCCCCTTTGGTGCCTTCTTCTCCCCACTCTCTTCAACTTGGGCCATGCCAAGGAGGAGGACCTTTCCATCTCAAGGAGGATGGCCAGGCAAAGGAGGACTTAGGGTAGATGTCCACCCTTGGAGAAAAGCTTGGGGCACGCCCCCTTAGGGCTTGCTTTGGAGGACATCAATTTGGTGGAGCTTTCAGAGACAAAGAGTTGGAGCACTTCTTTTCAAGCCTAGGAGCTACTAGGCTTGGAGCAAGGAGCCTCCCCTCTTCATCAATTTTTAGAGGATTAGTGTTTGTTTACTTTGTACTTATAATTCTAGTTATAGAAGCTTTCCTCTACTAGGGTTTTTGTACAACACTTTCTCATTAATCAAGTTGCCTTCTTTAGTTGCATTCTTAATTGCTTTGTTTCTAGCATTCTTCACTCCCTCTCCCTAATTATTCTAGGCCTCCACTTGCCTAGAGTGAGCTTAGGGAGAGGCTCTACTTGCCACTTTAGGAGTAGTGTATTGAGTTAGGTGTTAGTCACTTTCTCGCCAACAACTTTGTATGTTGCCTTAATTTCAAAAACATAAAAATGATATATTGAGAAAGACCAAAATGAAAGGTGATTTCTATTTCCAAGCAAGAGACTAGAATTTTGCAAACATATTGCCTCCTTGGACGACCCTAGATACCCCACTATCTAGGTTTATAAATTTAAGAGTTGATCGGTTTTGCACGTTACAACGACATATTTTACAAACTGTGTAAAATTCATTATCAAATATCACTAAATAATTCAATGTATATGCAATGGAAACTAGGATCTGTCATCTGATTCCTTAATCAAACGGCTTAAAGTGTTTGGTTTCTTCTTCTCTTTCTCATCTCTGTCTTCTCCTTCCTTCTTCTTCTTTGGCTTCTGTTCGTCTTTCTTTGTCTTTGTCCTTCTCTTTCTTCTGCGATCCGTCTCTTTCTCTTTAGATTTCTCTATCTTTTGCCTTTCCTCTTCCTTTGCTTTTCTTCTACCTTGAGTCCTATGGTCTTCTCTTCTTCTTCTTCTCCTTGCCTCCTCTTCTTCAGACCGTGGCTAAGTGTTGGTCGGAGAACCTTATAGCAAAACCCTACCCCTACCCATGCGCAGCTCTCCTCACTTTCTCTCTTAGGATCCGCTGGCCCAGAGCCATACATGAATTTGGGTAATTAGGTCAGGTGTGTACCTGGGACCAGGCCCACTGGCGTGTGGTAGTGGGTGAGGAGTGTAGTCGGGTCGGGTTAGGCCAGGTCCACGGGGCTTGTTTGCAGACGAGACTAGTAAAGGGTGAGTGGGACCTCACCTCGTGGTAACTGAGGAGATAAGACTACTTCACTTTTTCAATTTATTCTGGTGCAGCCGCTCTTTCACTTCTGAGGTGGGACTAAATGTCCCACCTATCTTCCATGCACCTGCAACAGAGATGGTCTTCGCGATTGTAGTAGCTGCAGAGGTCTTTGACTCCAATTGAAGGCCTGAGTGCATGCGCGAGGGTATTCCGCACAACCTGGGGCAGCAGCTGGGGCTTGGCGGACCCTGGAGCTGCAGCATGCTTGCTTCAAGCTCTGCAACAATGGCAGATGGCCGACAAACCTTAAAACACAAGAACGGCCTCGCGGCCATGTCAAAACGTTCAGAGAGCATCGTCGGAGTACGGCAAAGGTGCTGGGGGTGTTGGCATGGTGTGGCGTGGCACTGCTTGTGAGTGCGTGCCTAGGGCACACTATGTGTGAGTGCGTGGGTGTGTTCGGGGTGGTGTTTGGATGAGTGGCACGGTGAGTGGAGTGAGGGGATATGATCAGGGAGGTGAGGCGGAGCTCGTGGGCTTGTCGGCAAGGGTTGGGGTCACCTGTGAAGGTGGGATGGCTTCGCTGGAGTTGATGGTCAGAGATGAAAGGATGGAGGTGATGGAGGTCGACAGTGGTCAATTTTGGAGAATAAAGGGTGGAGAAGAAAGTAGAGGTGAGAGGGAGCTTATCTGGGAGGTCAAGGGATGAAGGGGGTGAGTAGAGGCGTCGGGTCTGGTGTGGCTGACGCCGGAGACGAAGGCGGCTTCGGTGAGGTGGGATTGGTAAGGACGAAGAGAGGGAAGCGCCTGCTAGTACGGCGAGATGTGGACGAAGTCAGGGAAGGTAGATCTGCCGTAGGTATGGCAGTCGAACGATAAGGGGAAGCAGGGAATGTCGCTGGACGTCAAGGGGCCTACGGCTGTTAGGGGAAGAGAGGAATTAGGGGTAGTCGCAGTCGAAGTTGAGCGTCCAGAGATCGAAGAGGTCTGGGCTCCCTTAAATAGAGCTCTAAAAGTCGGTTAGGACTTTTAAAGCAAACTTCCCAAGCTTGGAAAGTCGCCAGGAGATGGAAATCGTTGATATACCCACATCTCTCATGTGTTCACAGGAGAGATTGGGAGGGAATTAGATCTTAAATAAGGGTTCAGACGAGAGAGAATTTCTTAGAGGATCTTCCTTCCAATTTTGGAGGAGATCCTCCAAGCAATCAAGGAGATTTGCCCTGTCAAAGTTCACCAGAGTAGGTTTTTTCCATGATAATGGTGGAGGGACCTACTTGTGAAGACGACGAGAAAGCTAAGGGGCTAGTTGTAAGGGTTTTTGAAAGTTAAGGGAAGAAATGTAACTAGGCTGAACCTTTTTGCAAACTAGGTCAAGGCAAACTCATCTTGGGTCCAAATTGGTAAAAACCTAACTTGGACCTAAGGAATTCAATGGTGAAGTTAGATTTTGGGTTTGATCACATTCGATTAGAAAATTTATGCAAAAACCCAATTTAGGGTAAATATCTATCTGGGACCCCATTATAGCTTAAGATGGGTTCTAATGGCCAAATTGAAGTTACTAAATCCTAGAGAATATTTTTCTATAATTTTTAGAGGGTTTAAGTAAATTTTATCCTGACCATAACCTTGGTTAATCAAGTGGGGCTGTTTTTAGGGTTTCAAGAAGTCATTTAATTCACAGAACACACACAAACCCTTTTCTGTCTGATCTAACCCACTTATAATCTTATTAAGACCATTTAAAATTTCTTTAGCCCTTAGGAAAACCCGTGGTTGTACTACATTGGTAAAATTATAGTTTTACCCCCAGTTTCTTGTGTTTATCTCAGAAAGGTTATGCAGTAAATTATGATCTTCAGTTGGTTATTTAGGAGCATTTATTTTCTTCATTGGGTCAAAATGAGCTAGTTAGGGTTCATGATGGTGTTCCCATCATACCCCTATGCCTAGCTTTTGATAGTCCCTTAGCAAAATTTTAAGGTTTTAACTTTGATTCTAGACCATGAAATCTTTTGATGCTAAAAAACTGTGATGTGTGCTTTCTTCTGTAGATTAGGTTAGAATGCCGATAGTAGGCCTAGAGGTACTCAAGTACCAACCAAGATCCGTACCTGACTAGCTCTAGCCTCAGTCTGCTGCGAAGGTTTTTAAGGCCCGCAGGAACTATCCTAAGGTTCGTTGAACTCTATGGTTAAAGCACCCGTGCTTGTAACATGTTTTAGCCTTAGTTCAGTTTGCAGTGCATTTTTGTAAGAGAGAGACAGAGGAATTTTCTTTATTTTTGTAGAGTTTTCTCTCACTTTTCTTTTTATTTCTAGCTTCGGATAGACTTCACAACACGGTCTGTATCGGATTCCTAGTCTCCATCATCAATCCTTGAAGGGTCCCGTGTAATAGATGCTTCGAGATAGCACCACCCATGGCAACCCCCAGAACCATGGCTTTTGAGATTTTGAGATAATCTTGCCCATGGCGTTCTGTAGCTAAATCCAGACCCTGGCAATCGACATTTCGGGATAATGCTGCCCATGGCATCTGAACCAGCATAGGGTGCTTACATGCCCCGGTAGGATATGTAGATATCCTAGGAGACAAGCACCGAGGAGACGATATGTTATTGCTCATCTTTGAGGGGAATTTCCCACCTCTCCACGCCGAAAATTCGTCCAAATCAACTTGTGTTGATCAGCCACTCCTAATCTAGGTGACTTTTTCATAACAACTTAAACGCATTTGTGTGATTTTGATACTTAAGTGCACTGAACCAGACTGTGTGTGGATTGGGGTGCTTAGGTTACCGAGTCCCGCAAACTAGAGGTCAGTTAACAAGGCCGAATACTCCTTAAGCCTTAGACCTAATACTCAAGCTTCGCATTGTCCCCAACCTCTTGAGGACTATCCAAATCTTAGTGGGTACTTGAATTTTTAAGCCTAGGAGTATAGCCCAAGAGGCCTAAAATCAACGTTCCTACTAATCTCTTCTATGTTCCATTAGCACTTTTTGCCTTTCATTTTTTTCTTTTGATATGGTCTAGAATTAAGTCAATTCCTTAATTTCTTACTAATGACTATTTCTTTTCTTTTTCTTTTCAACTTGTGCTCCATTTTGGCATTTTTAACTTCTCCTTTTTCTCCTCAAAATTGATATGCCCTCAAAATTTTATCTCCTCTCATTTTTTGTTGTTTTCAAGAAGTTTTTCATTTTTTTTGGGTATATTTGGGATATGTGAATTTTTTGATGAAACCTTTTCTTGTGAGATGATTTTTACGGTGTTTTGCACTTTCATCCCCCTCATGCCTACGATTTGCAATGTCCTCATTGAAAATTAGGTGGATTTTGTGACTCGTAAAGCGCATTTTTTATATGAAAATGCGTCGTAGTATAGTGCGTAATACGATCAACAAAAAATTTATAAAGATAACGAGACCTGGAGTCTTGGTCGTTCATCTTTGGGAGGCATTTACGGAAATGCAGATTTGAAATTGATCTCTTTCGCTCTACTTGCTTAAAATATCATGCCAATTTATGGTGATTTACATATTGATGTACGACATGCTAGTTGCCAAAAGATAGTAATTAAAACATGCAACTTCAATCACACCAAAAGATGATAACTAGGCACATGGTGATTTTCAACATATATATTTATATATATAAAAGATGATGATGATATCAGAGTTGCAGAGCACAGTAGAGGAATGCTTGTACAGGGAAATAAAACTACTCGCTACCAGAAAATGACTGCATACATGAATCTATGGGGGAATTTTGCATGCATCATTGGGAGAGAACTAAGGAACTACACTATTAAGCAGTAAATAAAGCATGTAAATCTAAGAAGAACTATAATCTAATCTAGCAGAAATAAGGGCATTCGGAGGTGGCTCCGATGGCCTTTGAGTTGGTTGAGAGGAGGGGCGGCCAATGGTGCTTAGGCCGACCCTTGGAGAGAAGTTGGAGAGGTGATCCAGCATCTTGGCATGGAGGTGGTGGTGGCCATGGTGAAGCTACTCATGGACAGGAGGTGGAGTGGATGTGGAATGAAACTAAGTTAAATGGAACCAAGAGTGGATGAAGCCAAGAGTGGATTGGTGCAAATAGCCACCCCTTAGGTTTTTTTATAGACCTAAGGGAAGCTCTGTAGAGAATTATGGAAATCTCTAGAGAGGCCTATGGTGGGAGCTCGTGGGAGAGTGAGAGAGAGAGGATGGATGGTGGTTTTAGATCCACCACATGTGGATCTAAAAATTGAATGCCTCTTGATTGCTAATTTTAGCAACCAAGGCAACAACACATGGTAGGGAGTTCTAGAGAACTCTAGGCTAGGTATTTTTCATGTGGATGGTGTGTGTGGGTGTGTGTAGGTTGAAACTTAGGTGGCTAGGTTGATTAGGTTAGGTTCTAGTGGGTTTAGGTCAAGGTAGGTCTCAAATTAGGGTTGTAAACCCTAATTCACTAAGGTAAAGTGCAATTAATCTTAATACAAGTTTAATTGGGTGTGTGGAAACCTAATTGAGAGTAAAATAACTAAATTAAGTTAGGTCTAGGTCAATTGGACTCTCACTGAGTCCAATTGGATAGTGTGTGCTGAGATCAGGGCTCAATTGGACTCAATGAGTCAAATTGAATAGGCTAATGGAATTGACTAAGATCCAAGTCAGTTAGGTTTAGTGAGGACCTAATTAGGTCCTTAGGGAGGTCTAGAGGTGATGTACTAGGGTTAGGGCACCTTAATTTAGGTTCCTATGGGGTAGGAATTGGGTTTAGGGACCTAGAGATCCAAGATCAAGGATTGAATCTCAAAGAAGGGTCTGGAGGGAAGTTCTGGACGTCCAACAATAGTGTCAGGCATCTTATAGTGAAAATTCAGAAGTTCAGACTTATTGTTTGGACATCCAATCAGAGTCAGGAGGGATTCTAGGTTCTGTCTTGGGTATTTTGCAGAAATTAGACATCTGACCAGGTGTCTGGACGTCCAATAACACTGCAGAAGTGAGTTTACGGTGTGTGGATGTCCTATAACTCATCTAGACGTCTAGATAGAGGTTGGAATTAGGGTTTTAAGGTTTCCTAGGGTGTGGTGACCTAATCTAAGGGTGGCTAAAACTTAGGGAAGCTTCTAAGTTATCCTAGGGCTAGGATGGTCCTAAGTTCTTCTTAATTTACCTCTTTATTCCTACTTAAATAGAATAGCATACCTCAACCCCTTACAGTATTGTCTACTACATCTTATTCTAGGTCTTCTGCTTCAACTCTGTTGCAACTCCAGTTATTCTTTATTCTTCAGATCCAGCTTTAGATCCAACTTCAGATCTATCTTCTGGTCAGCTTATTACCTGTAATTGACATAATGCACTTAATCAACACATTATAGCATTATTTTATGCATAGTTAAAAGAAAGTAGTAAATGTGCAAGAAATGCTTTTGCATGCATAAATTATCCTAACTTATGCCAAGTCCTAGCCTAATTTAGGTCAATTAAGACCTATGATTGCTGCACAATCATACCCCCATGCCTAAATCTTGTTAGTCCCTAGCAAATGCAAGACTAAGTTATTTACAGCAAGGGTTCCTGAGGGATTGATTATTTTATCAAGTATATGCCTAGAGATTTTTCTCCTTTTTGTTTTCATCCTATGCTCTAGAAATCCAGATAATTGTAAAAGTGTAGCTATGTAACTTTTGCAACGGATTCGAGTGAAAAACTAATTCACCTCTAAACCATGTACTTGACCCCTAGTAAAATTCTAGCGGGATAGGCGGACTACTTCCCTCGGGGTATTCAAGATATTCTATGAATTCTACCCCAGCTTTAAGTTTAGGTAGAGAATGTCAGAGGGATATGTGTGTTTATTTTGTGGCTCACTCTCACTTGGTTCTACATAGAGATTAGTACTATAGAATCTAGATTCCCAAATTACTAAGTAACTCAACTCAGAGAAAGATGAGAAAAACTATGCTATTTTCTGGTTCTTTTGTATTCATTCTCTCTTACTCTCTCTATTTTTTTTTTCTTAGAGCTCACAATCTCACCAAATTCTCACGTATGATCCGTATTTGGTGGTCTCATTTGGCATTAACACTTTAATTGAGTTCCATAACCCTAACACTAAGTCGGAATCCCTCATCCGGTATTTGGACGATCAGAAACACAAGAAAGGTGGGTTAAGGCCATATTTAGTGGATCTCAAATTTATTTGGTGGTATTGTCTTAATGCAACTAAAATAAATACTAAATATTCTCTTTTTTTCTGCTCTTTTCTTCTCTTTTTTTTCTTTTCCTTTTTTCTCTTTTTTATTTTTTTTCCTTTTTCTTATTTTCTCACTTTTTTATTTTTTTATTTTTCTCATTTTCTCATTTTTTTCATTCTTTTTTTTTCATATATAATTTTTCTAACTCAACACAATCTAGCAACACATTCATGAATTTTATTAAAGAGGCATTATTAGGGATTGGTGATACTCAAGAGACATTGGGTGGCTTATTTGGTGGAAATGCCTACTCATGGCACCGGGAAAGATGGATAGGATGGTGTATTTCTGACCTTGACATCAATACCCTCCTTCAGCCGAGGATTCCATAAAGAATGGTCATAACCATCCACCTTAGCCTTAGTTTTATGAAAACTCGCCCTGTACGTATTTACCTTATTTGGTGTCTCTCAAAATTTCACACAAAAATGTATACGTAGGAACTGAGAGCGAAAACTATGCCTAATCTCTGAGTATCATCACCTAATTATCTAGGATTCTGGATTCCTTGCATTAATCTTAGAGCACCAGTACACTCTACTCTCATCTCACACTATTTAGTAGATTTTTGGAAGAAAATATGCCTGGCTCCCAAAACACTGTCCAGGGGTTCAGGAGAAGAAGCACTGCTTCTTCTCTACAGACTAAAGACGTTTATCAGCCTTCACCATGAATCCATTGCAAATTCAACGTGTGTAAAAAATTGTACTGGATTCCAGATTACAGGAATCAATTAGAGGATAAAATCTCTAATGTATTCTCTTAATCAGATAATCTTATTCATGGATGCACTATGTATATATGCTATAAACAAGTAACCTTTTATATTCATACTTCATGAAATTTTTCTTATCGGGTTACATTCAGCTTGACCCTAAAGTTAGAACAAGAGGTGAGCGGATGAGTCAAAAATGGCTGTTGCGGATGATTTTTAGCTCCAATGCGAGCATTGGAGGTGGAGTCGGTTATTCTTTTATTTAGAGTCCTAAAGTACGTTTGACATGCAGCTCTGAGGTTTTCCTAAATGTTGGCATAAAAATTTCCAATTTTGTCATATCTACCCCCCCATGCCCAAGTTCTTGCATGTCCTCATACATGAATATAAAAGAAAATAAATACAGTAAGGAGTAAATGGTTAGAAATCACCTGGAATTGCTCCTGAAGTTTAACTTTCAGCACTGGCCAACCTGACAGTATGCAATATGCGAAAAGGAAATATGTTAAAAGAAAAATATGCTATGTATAAAAATGATTTGTATAGGTGATGGTAGAATGTGGGGTAGATGCTGAGTTTAACGCCTCTAGCTGGGCGAAAACTCAATCAGATGTATCAGTTCTTGCATAAGAGCTGGTCAAGATTAAGAGAAAGATGTGCTCGTATGCTCCTAGAATCAGTGGTCCGGAGATGCGAACCAGCTGATTGTGCACCCTTACTCTAAAAAGTCTAGCTATAAGAAGGTGTGGAGTAGTGGTGGAAAATAGAGGATAATCAGAGGGGGGATCATGATGTTGATTCAGTTGATTTATCATGTCCCACAATTCAGCAGAAAGTTGCTAAGGGAGTAGATCAACATGTATCTCAGAACCAAAATCTGAGTCATAGGGATCCTCATAACGATAATTGACATCAAAAATCATGCCCTCTCCAGGCTCTGGATCATATGGGGGTATCCGTGAAAGTAGAAGATCTGTGGAGAGGTCACTAAAATCCTCGTCAGAAATTACTTCGTCCTCATTCGTACTTATATCTGATTCATCAGAAGCTGACTCTTCAGGCCCTAAGTCGAGCCAACCATTGGATTGACTAGGATGATAGGTGTGCCCCCAGCTCATTTTGCTCAGAGCTTCACCCTCATACGCATTGGGTTCCTTAGTAATTCCTGCCTCAGGTAGCATATTTTTTTCTTCGGTCAAATCATCCATAGTTATTTTTGGTCTTCAGATGCTAGGATTAGGGATAGAAAGTGTCATCTCAAAATCTCTAACATCCAAATTAGGGATGCAGGTGAAAGAAGAAGAGTGCAAATCAGAAGATGTTGGCTCTAGCACAGGTTCACCTACAATGGGAAGTGGCCTAGATTGATCAGTAGTGTCACATGTAATGTTTGCCTCAAGATCCATATCCTCAACTGGATTTATCTCAGTTGGGTTTCCTAACCAATGAGGTATCTCCCAGGATTTAGGATAATTTGATTGTGGCTTAGTCCTGGAGATATCGGTCCTTTCCTCCTCAATTTCTTGAATGGAGTTCTCAGACGAACCCATTCGGCATACTTCCTGCTCCTGTCTCATATCCAAGCTAGATTCTTCTTCCCCTGAATGATCTTCCAGCATCTGCTCCCAATAATCTTCTGTGTATCCTTCCGGCGTAGTCGTTTCAGATTCTTCGAGGTCTTCAAGGCTATTTTCCACTTGATATCTCAAAAGCAGTAGTTCTTCAGTTTCTCGATTTTGTCCAATTAGCCTTGTTATCCTTGCTGCTCCCTAAATGAGATCCATCAAAGCTACTTGATACGAAATCCAGCTTCGTCTTTGGTTTGGATCAGTGGTAGCTTGGATTTTGTTTAGATAGAATGCAGCCTTCTCCTAAATGCTAGCTATGGCTCTCTGTATTATTTAATGCGATCGAATATGCACTAGTAGTTCTTCAGGGGTTCCAGGGGGTGAATTAGGTCTACCCATATTCCATGGGTGAGAAGCAGGAGTATGAAATCCATATCCTGAGTTATAACATGCGGTCCTTTGAGGGACCGGCTAGTATGGGTCATAATATCCAGGGTTAAGATATGGGTTAACCATTTCGGTAACCCGAGGAGAAGGATCAGGCTAAGCGAAAAGTCATCTTCGCCACCTTGGGTTCTGATCCCAAGGTTGAGCTGATTCAGTGACCTAGGCTCTCAGATAAGCTCGTGGGTCCATCTCTTCTGGATCCTAATTAGGTCTAGATCCATGTTGAACGTACGAGTTGCTATGCGAATGTGTTTCATTTTTGAAAAACCTATCATTGTAGTTTGAAAGTGAAGAACTTGTGTTCAATAAATAAAATTTATACCGAAATGGAAATTCCGGGTCGAACACAGGGAGGCTACGTCGATCTATATTCGCAATTATATTTTTTTTAGAATTTTTCTTTGAAAGGTGAGGTGATGTAATTACAATGAAGCTATAACAACAATCAGACTAAAAAAGAGAGAGAGAGAGAGAAAACATGCATTCAATAATTCAAAATGTTTATGCCATAAAACCAAATAAGAATTACACTAGAAAGCAGGAAATCAACTACACTAGAAAGCAGGAAAATTCTACACTAGAAAGCTGTAAAGAAGAATGGGAGAGAGAAGTTATCCTCCTCGAGATCGCTTGCAGGACGAGCCAGACGGGATGACGCCTGGATGAAGGAGAACGGAGCGGAAGAAGGAGGACGAAGCAGGATGGAGAATGAGGTAGCACGTCATCGTCGTCGCGGGATCCGCTTCCGAAAGGGGATGAAAATTTTGACTTTATCTCGTGAGGAGCATCCTGGGTGTGGTACAAGCTTCTCTTGAGCTTTGGAGAGGTAGAGAAGAGAAGGAAGGGATGAGAATTTCGTGTGGAGGGGGTCTCCTTTTATAGTTGCAAGGAGTGGGGGCAATTTAGTCATTACAACTCTTAAAACATTAATTCAGGACCTTTAGTGACGGATAAAACTGTCGCTAAAGGTTTGAACGTGGGCGTAGTGGGCGACGCACGCGCGCCTGCTCGCTTGCCTGCATGCGCAACGCTTGCACACGTTCAACCATCCTCAGTGATCGGACGGCTCAGATCGCTTTACGCTTGCCTCCTTAGCACACGCCCGATCGAGTGCGATTCCGCGTCACCGCCGCTCGTGCAATTGCGCGTGGGCACTATCGGGTGTGTGCAATCGTTCGATCGTGATCCGACAGTCGATTGAAGGCGTGCCCCAGCTCCAAATTCTGCATGGCGAGGCTAGAACGCACGCTCTCACTTCGCGTTAGAGTGCTCGACTAACGTGCTGGGGGCACGTTTGTGTCGAGCGCCTGACTTCAGTGCGGGAGCGTCGCAACCGTTGGATCTTGATCCAACGACGGAGAAGGGTGGATGTGGGGGCTTCAGCGGGTGCGTGCGGGCGATTGGGCGGCCGAGATGGTGTCACGTGGCGCCATCTTGGCCGTCCATCTTTTGGATGATGTAGATGGTGCCACGGATGTCGGATTGACTCGATTTTTGTGTCGTTAGGTTGCGATCATCAATCCAAATCCATCCGTGCGGTCGGATTTGTCATTTGAAGTGCGGATTGACACCATCTTGGCCCTTGATCTTCTAGGGTTCCCCAGTCATTATCTGATGCTACAGATGCCTGATTAGGGTGATCTTGTAGTCGTTGAACTCCAATCGTCGCCCTGATCACATCTGTACGATTGGATCTTCGATCCGAGGCCTCGATAAAAAGTTTGCCCTGTCCAAGCACATAAAAGGAGACAATTAACCTCCATTTTATTCAAACTACTCTAAATGCAAGATGATGCATGTTATGTAATATTTATAGCTCGCAATGCAATCCTATACTTAAGAAGATGCATAAATAGACATCTTAAGTAGTGTAAACATGTTTACATCATACCCCTATGCCTATCTTTTGCTAGACCCTAGCAAAAATTATATGCTATTTATAAAAGAATTAGGTTGGATTATTTGGGCATGAGTTATTTTCAATCATTAAGAAACTGTCTACTTAGGATCTGAACTTTCAAAGACACAACAGTGCCCGAGTATCTGCCAAAATGTAGACCGCCTCAAGCCCTCGCCTTATTCAAAGAAAAATTTCTTTTTCTCTTTTTCCTCTTTTCTAATTTTTTTGGATTTTAAAGTTTTAGGGTTTAAGAGTGGCTTTCTATGGCCATTCAACTCACCCAAGATTTGATGAGAACCCTAAGTTTTAAGCATTTTATTGTGAATGTGATAGACTCGTTGGCCGGTAGTTAAAACAGACTTCGGATTTCTACACCTCTAGGTGACCTAAAAAGAATTCTGCCTAAAGGTGTATCTTTACAACTGGTAGCTTTCTCCCTACTTTTATTCTTTTACGGGGTCAACACAAGGGTGAATCTAGTGTATATCTCCCCGGTTTATTCTACTTCTCCGCTTCTTCCTAAGTGTTTTGGGAATTTTTAGTACATTTATTGAGCTAGGTTCTGGACAACCGGTCGATGAGCTGTTACCATCGACAACTTGCCAGCCATACTCGTGCGGCGAAGTATGGTTTATTTCTTTTTCTCTTTTCTCCTTTTCTTTTTGATTTTTTTTTCTTTTTAAGTAGGTGGCTTCCCTAGTCTAAGATTTACCTAAAGGTAGCAAAAAAAAAAAAAAAGAAAGGTCCAGTGATTGGGCTCTGGACAACCTACCTATGGGCTGTTACCCACAATAACTTGCCAGCCATATCACCCTAGAAGGTTCATTAGCTACCCAATTTTTGTTAGAATCACCGAACAACGAGTCAGTGCAAAGAAAGTGCAGATGCTTAAAACTCAAAATTTCCCTCAAATCAAAGGGTAGGTTGATAAGTTGTGTACTTATCACCCAAACTTATTTACTCCAATTACAATAGAATTAAGATGGCGAGGACTTGAAAGATAAATCCACATTTTAGTGGATACACTGGCTAATTAAGTCCAAAGACCTGAAGGATCTTTGTGTTCAGATCCTAATGTAAAATTTCCTAAGATTGAAAAGTCCTAATGTTCAACTAATCCTTCCTAATTTTGATTTTTTTTTATGTATAAATAAGAAGAGAAAAATAATTTACATGAATTTCACAAAGCTGACCAAATGATTCAAAAATGAATCCACCCCCCCATGCCTAGTTGATGCAATGTCCTCATTGAAAAAGAGACATGAAAGAAAGGGTAGAATATGAAAGATGTCACCTGAATATGAAGCTCGTATCAGCCTTGTGTCATATGTACAACTGCTGAGTTTAATGCCATCAGCTAGGCGAAGTCCAGCCAAAGAAGTCACAAAATGGCTAGAGCAACTGTGTCTGAGACAGGTTTTGGAGGAATATGGTCAATAACAGGCTTCAGACGTTGACCGTTGACTTTAAATGTGTTACCCGTCTTTGGGTCAGAAATCTGAATGGCTCCATTTGGAAAAATCTGGTCAATTATGAATGGGCCATTCCATTTAGATCTAAGTTTTGCCAGGAAAGAGCTTAAGTTTAGAATCGAATAACCAGACCTTCTGGTTTGGCTCAAAGCTCTTGCGTGAAATCAGTTGATAATGTAGAGCTTTGGTCTGAGCCTTGTAGATCTTGGCATTCTCATAAGCATCATTTCTAAGCTCCTCCAACTTAGATAGTTGGAGTTTCTTGGTCATCCCAGCTAAATTTAGATCTAAATTGCATTGTTTGATCACCCAGAATGCCCTGTGTTCAATCTCTACGGGTAGATGGCATGCCTTTCCATACACCAAACGGAATGCAGACATGCCGATGGGCGTTTTATACGCCGTACGGTAGGCCCAAAGAGCGTCCTTAAGCTTTTGAGTCCAATCCTTGCGATCAGGCTTAACCGTTTTCTGCAGAATGTTCTTGATCTCTCGATTGAAGATCTTGGCTTGTCCATTCATCTGGGGATGGTAAGGTGTGGAAATTCGGTGATTAACCTCGTATTTGGCCAATAAATTCTGGAATTGGGCATTAGTAAAATGAGTACCACGATCACTGATGATATCCCTCGGAATCCCGAACCTACTGAAGATATTTTTCTTGACAAAATCGATGACCATCTTGTGGTCATTGGTTCGGGTGGGAATCGCCTCAATCCATTTGGACACATAATGAACCGCAACAAGAATGTACTGATGTCCAAATAAAGGGAGAAAGGGTCCCATGAAATCGATGCCCCAAACATCGAAAATTTCGACAGGAAGAATTGGGTTTAGGGGAATCATATCTCTCTTAGTTATGCTCCCGAGTACCTGACATCGAGAACATGACCTTGAGAAATCCTGGGCATCCTTGAATAAAGATGGCCAATAGAAGCCAGATTGCAAGATTTTTGCAACCATCTTTTTCCCGGAGAAATGTCCACCACACCCAGATGCATGGCAGAACTCGAGTATACTGTTGAATTCATTCTCTGGTATACATTGATGAATAATCTGATCAGAGCCGATGCGGTACAGCTCAGGGTCCTCCCAGAAGTAGTATTTGGCCTCAGATTTGAGTCTATCCCATTGTTGCTTGGTCCAATCTTGGGGGATTTGACCAACGGTCAAATAGTTAACAATGTCAGCAAACCATGGGGTGTGGACACCTAAAACTGTAAGAATAGTTTTGTTTGGAAAAGTGTCAGCAATCGGAATGTCCGGACGAGAGGAATCACCTAGGAGTCTCGACAAATGATCCGCTACCACATTTTGTACCTCAGTTTTATCCTTAATTTCAGGATCAAATTCTTGAAGTAGAAGAATCCAACGAATAAGCCGGGGTTTAGCATCCTTTTTGGCCAAGAGATGTCTCAAGGTCGAGTGGTCGGTATAGATGATAACATGAGACCCTAAGAGATAAGCCCTGAATTTTTCCAAAGTGAACACTACAGCTAGTAATTCCTTTTCAATAACAGTGTAATTCCTCTGGGCTTCATCCAGAGTTTTACTAGCGTAGTAGATGACAGAGGGCTTTCTATCAATTTTCTGACCCACGACAACCCCGACCGCGTAATCAGAAGCATCGGTCATGATCTCAAAAGGGGCTGTCCAAATTGGTGGTTGCAAAACTGGAGCACAGGTGACTGCCCTTTTCAGGAAATCAAATGCCTTTCGGTATGATTCGTCAAAAACAAACGGCATTTCTTTGGCAAGAAGATTGCTCAAGGGACGAGTAACCTTCGAGAAATCCTTGATGAATCTTCGATAGAATCCCACATGGCCAAGAAATGATCGAATTTGTTTAACAGATGTGGGAGGAGGAAGTTTAGCGATAGCATCAACCTTAGCTTTATCCATTTCCATTCCCCGTTCAGAGATTACATGACCCAAAACGATGCCTTCTTGGGTCATGAAATGACTCTTTTCCCAGCTAAGGACCAATCGTGTTTTGATACATCGCTTAAGAATCATTTCCAGATTAGCCAAACAAGAGTCAAATGATTCTCCGAAAACAGAGAAATCATCCATGAAGACTTCCATAAACTCTCCCACCATGTCAGAAATATGGCTAGCATACACCTTTGAAAAGTCGCAGGTGCATTGCATAACCCGAAAGGCATCTTGCGAAAAGCAAAGGTTCCGTAGGGACAGGTGAAAGTAGCTTTTTCCTGATCCTTGGGATGGATAGGAACTTGGTTGTATCCCGAGTAGCCATCAAGAAAATAGAAGTACTTCTGCCCGGCTAATCTTTCCAAGATTTGATTGATGAAGGGCAGGGGAAAATGATCCTTTTTAGTGGCTGTGTTTAGCTTCCTATAATCAATACAAACCCTCCAAGAGGAAGCTGAATGAGTTGTGACAGATTCTCCTCTCTCGTTAGTCACATCGGTAATCCCAGCTTTCTTCGGAACAATCTGTATGGGACTTACCTAGGGACTATCAGAGATTGGATAAATAATTCCTGCATCGAGCCACTTTATGACTTCCTTTTTTACCACTTCTCGCATATTTGGATTCAATCTCCTCTGCATCTGGCGAGAAGGGTGGGATCTATCTTCCAAGAATATTCTATGATTACAGTAAGATGGCTCGATCCCCCTGAGGTCATGAATGGTCCAACCAATTGCCTCCTTATGTTCCTTCAGGACCTTGATCAATTTAATCTCTTGCTCCTTTGTCAATTTAGCATTGATAATCACAGGGAGCATCTTCTGAGGTCCTAAAAATTGATATTTCAAATTCTCAGGCAATGGTTTCAATTCAAGTTGGGGCAGGTTGATGATTGATGGTAAGGTAGATGCTGAAGATTTAACAAGAGGAAGAGGTTGCGAGTGAACAAAATCAATAACCTCTTCAGAAGATGGTAGGTCAGCCATAAAGGGTTGCAGGTCAAATTCGTCATCCAAGGAGGAACTTTCGATTGAAGAAACCATCAAATAAGTTTCAATGTTTTCATTATCCTCATCAAGTTCCTCAATAAATCCACAATCCTCAAATTTGTTGATCTCCTTAAAAATTTCCAATTTCATTCGTTGGTCCCCAAAGGCGATTTCCATGCTACCGCTTTCACAATTAATGTTGGCCTTAGCGGTAGGCAGGAACGGACGCCCCAGAATGATGGGCGTGTTCCTCAGATTATCAGGTACATCCATGTCAAGGACAAGAAAATCTACAGGAAAATAGAAATCCTTGACCTTAACTATAACATCTTCAATAACGCCTCGCGGGTTTATGACCGAGCGGTCCGCTAACTGTAGCGTTACTGAAGTTGGCCAAAGTTCACCTAACCCAAACTTCTCGTAAAGAGAAGTCGGAATTAGGTTGATGGATGCACCCAGATCCAAAAGTGCTCTATCAAATGTGTAATCTCTGATGACGCAAGAAATCAACGGAGCACCAGGATCTCTCTTTTTCTGAGGGAGGTAGTGCAGGATAATAGAACTAGCCTGCTTAGAGAGTACCACCTTCCTCGGAACAGATTCTCTCGACTTACGCTTTTGTGTACATAATTCTTTTAAAAATCTTACGTAAGCCGGTATGTGCTTGATAGCATTAAGGAGCGGGATATTGATCTCAACATTCTTAAATAGATTCAGAAGCTCCTCATTGCTATCAACAGACTTCTTCTTCTTTGATTTGGTTAAGGCTTTAGGAAAAGGAACATGAGTCAGATCTTTGGAATCAAGCTCTTGAGCCTTGATTTCTCCTTTAGAATTCTCCTCTCTCTCCTCAGGATTTTCAGGATTCAAAAGATTACACTAGTGTGGTTGTGGATCCTGAGTCTGCTTACCACTCCTCAAAGTGACAGAATTTGCAGATGCATAAGAATTTGGGTCTTTGGGAGGGTTAGGAAAGATTGGAGGGGCTTGATTAGCCATGAATTGTTGATTTGCAGAAGAAGAAGAGGACGAGGAACCCTGCTCAACCACCTGACCATGTGCGTGTGGGTCCCTCTGATTTCCGTACCCATGGGCTTGGTTGCCCGAATTCATAATATTACATAGGTTGGGTACGGGTTGGGATGGTAGAGATCTGGGTTGACGAGAGTTAGCAATGAGCCCAGACTGCAAGTTGTCCAGCAAGGTTTTCATTTGTTGCATGAGCTGGAGCATGGATCCTTGCATCTCTACCATTTGTCGATTCAAATCAGCCTACCTTGCAGGTTGACGGGCATTCCAAACTGGCTGATTGACCTGATTTGGAGGCAACTAAGTATATACATGACCCTGACCCATTGGTCGTTGCGAAGCATAGTTGCCAGGTCGGAATTGGATCTGTTGCCCCGTGTTTTTCCAAGAGAAGTTAGGGTGGTTTCTCCAACTTGGATTATAGGCATTAAAGTAGGGGTTGGATCACATTCTCTTATATAGCACATACATCCTCATAGGGTGAGGATGGAGAGAAAGAAAGGGAAGGATCAGAAAAACTAGGATCAAAGGCCCCAGTTTGGAACCTGTGGAGTTCCAAAAAATGCTGACTCACAGGTTGAGCCGCATCGAGTTGATTCACGAACTCCCATCCAGAAGGAGCTTGTAAGGAATGGAATCCCGAATTTTGGGATTGAGTGAAACGAGAGTTGTTCATAGAATTGCCAGCCATCCACTCTTCCGTTCTCTTAGCAACTAGGTCCACCTTATCAAGTTTGTTATAAATCAATTCCATATCAAATGAATGAGAGTCATGGACTTCATTGACATTTGATCTAGGCTGCTGGGACCAGTTAAATGTTTCTATGGAGGCATGATTGATTGAATTCTCACTCATTTCCTCAAATAAATCATGTGCACTATCTGCATCTTTATTAAGGAAATTGCCTCCGCAAGAAGCATCCACATGATTTCTGAGTTGCTCAATCAACCCATGATAGAAGATCTGCACGAGTTGCTATTTTGGCACCTCGTGGTGTGGACACCTCCACAATAAGTCCTCGAATTACTCCCAAGCCACATGAAACTGCTCCCCCGGCCACTGGGTAAAGGTAGTGATTGCCCGTCTCAAAGCATTGGTACGTCCGGCTAGGAAGAATTTCTTCAGAAAGGCCGATTTCAACTCATTCCAAGTTGTAATTGGTCTTCCTATTATCCTATACCAATGCGTGGCCTTATCCATAAGAGAGTGAGGGAAGAGCCTCATGATCATTTGCTCCTCGTTTACATTTCGTAACTTGGTGGTCTGGACCAAAGTGGTCAAGTCCTTCAAGTGCTGAAACGGATCTTCGGAGCCAAGCTCATGATAATTTTTAATCAGGCTTAACACCTGGGCTTGATTTCTACGTCACCGGCTGGAATCTGGACACCGAGACGTTCCCCATAATTTGAAGGATCATAAAAATCCTTCAAGGGCTGAGCACCCTGCATTCTCTGCAACCATTCCTGCATTCTATGCATTTGTTTCAGCTGCCTCGAAATTCTTCCTGTAGATTTCCAAGCAGAGGAGGCTGTTGGTCGGCCATGGGATCAATTTGACCAAAATCCAATTTGCGCCTCCTAGAATACTCTAATGGTCCTTCCAATCGGGGATTCAATGACCGTCTTCCCAGCATAAATTAGGAGAAGATCGGAAGGACTGGGGATAGGGACCCTGCAACACAACAAAACAAGGCTGTCCTTAAGTGGGATAGCCTAAGGATCTACTGACTCCCAAAACCTACCTTAAGACTGTAAATGATTTACTCTACTTGCATCTGTTCAATCCAACCAGTTAGAAAGAGGGACTGGGGAGAAGGTTCTTCCTTCGGCTTTCGCCTCCGGTTCCTAGTGTACCCCCAGCTGTGGTCGTTTGACGCTACTCCCCTAGCTAAACATCAGATTAATCAATATAAGTAGGTTAATCAAAGACAATCTCAGACTAGGCCCTGAAGAGCGAATCAGACCTTAAGGCCAACGTCTACTCAATTTTATTAAGGCCTAGGATTGTGGTGCCTATGGAATGTGATGGGCCCTTAAAATGGGTTGTGCCCTTAATAATTGATTGAGATTTGTGTAAGTTCATGCACAACCAGGGTTTTCAAGCAAGATTATTTGTGATGCGTGGATTTTAATGTTCAAATCTTGCTTAAGTAGCTTTTAGGGTTTTAAATTAGGTGGATTGCAATTAAGTTTCTAGGCAAACCAAGTTGTCAAACACGGGTGAAGATTATTTTCCTTTAAAACCAAAAAGAAAGTGGAGTGCCTGGAATAGACCTAGATTGAAAACCCTAAGGAGGAGCTACTTGATGAGTTGATTTTAAGTAGAGTGGTGCGGCCCAAACAACTCAAACAATTGACCACAAATGCACCACTAAGTTAGGCACTCAAAGATGGTTAACCTAGAATGATTTCTACTTTTTTTATGTGTTGCTTTGTGTGTACCGGTTCCACAGATCAGAACCCGGTTGAGTAGAAACAAATCAATTTTATTAAGTGCCTTGAATGTGGGTGTATGTTGAAAATTGCCCCACAAGATTATCTTTTTGTTTCTTTTTTTATATATATGAGGGTGGAATGAATGTGAGTGAGAATCCAAACAACCAAACTATTCCTAGGATTTATGCAAACACCTAGGTTAATTGGAATTTGGATTTAATGTGGCGAATGAAATCTATGGAGGGGGAAAGAATGGGGAACACTTACAGTTGTCTTCAACTGCACTTTACTCTAGTCTACTGCTTGATGATTCCTTGATGGAGGTCTCTACAAAATAATAGACACAAGAGAAAGCAGGTTAGAAAATAATAAAGTGCAAGAAATGCGAAAAGAAGATCAGAAATCGTTGCCTCCCTGGCAACGGCGCCAAAATGTTGAATGTACGAGTTGCTACGCTAATGTGTTTGATTTTGAAAAACCTGTCGTTGTAGTTTGAAAGCGAAGAACTCGTGTTCAACAAATAAAATTTATACCGAAATGGAAATTCTGGGTCGAACACAGGGAGGCTACGTGGATTTATATTCGCAATTATATTTTTTTTAGAATTTTTCTTTGAAAAGCGAGGCGATGTAATTACAATGAAGCTATAACAACAATCAGACTAAAAGAGAGAGAGAGAGAGAGAACATGCATTCAATAATTCAAAATGTTTATACAATAAAACCAAATAAGAATTACACTAGAAAGTGGGAAATCAACTACACTAGAAAGCAGGAAAATTCTACACTAGAAAGCTGTAAAGAAGAATGGGAGAGAGAAGTTATCCTCCTCGACGATCGCTTAGAGGAGAGTCGAACGGGACGACGCTTGGATGAAGGAGGACAGAGTGGAAGGAGGACGAAGCAGGACGAAGGAGAACGAGGCAGCACGTCATCGTCGTCGCAGGATTTGCTTTCGAAAGGGGACGAAAATTTTGACTTTATCTCGTAAGGAGCATCCCAGGTGTGGGACAAGCTTCTCTTGAGCTTTGGAGAGGTAGAGAAGAGAAGGAAGGGATGAGAATTTCGTGTGGAGGGGGTCTCCTTTTATAGTTGCAAGGAGTGGGGCCAATTTAGTCGTTACAACTCTTAAAACATTAATTCAGGACCTTTAGTGACGGATAAAACCGTCGCTAAAGGTTTGAACGTGGGCGTACTGGGCGGCGCGCGCGCGCCTGCTCGCTTGCCCGCACGTGCTATGCTCGCGCACGTTCATCCATCCTCAGTTGTCCGATCGTGAGATCGGACGACTCAGATCACTCTACGCCCGCCTCCTCAACACACGCTCGATCGTGTGCGATTCCGCATTACTGCCTCACGTGCAATAGTGCGTGGGTGCTATCGGGCGCACAAGATCGTTCGATCGCGATCCGACGGTTGATTGAAGGCGCTCCCCTGCTCCAAATTCCGTGTGGCAATCCTCAAATGTGTGCTCTCGCTTCGCGTTAGAGCGCTCGACCAACGCGCTGGGGGCGCGTTTGTGTCAAAAGCCCATTTTTGCACGGGTGCATCGCAGCCGTTGGATCTTGATCCAACGGTGGAGAAGGGCGGATGCGGGGGCTTCAGCGGGTGCATGCGGGAGATTGGGCGACCGAGATGGCGCCACGTGGTGCCATCTTGGCCGTCCATCTTCTGGATGATGTAGATGGTGCCACGCATGTCGGATTGACTCGATTTTTGTGTCGTTAGGCTGCGATCGTCGATTCGAATCCATCTGTGTGGTCGGATTTGTTATTTGAAGTGCAGATTTACACCATCTTGGCCCTTGATCTTCTAGGGTTCCCCGATCACTATCTGATGCTACAGATGCCTGATTAGGGCGATCTTAGAGTCGTTGAACTCCAATCATCACCCTGATCACATCTGTATGGTTGGATCTTTGATCTGAGGTCCCGATAAAAAGTTTGCCCTATCCAAGCACATAAAAGGAGACAATTAACCTCCATTTTATTCAAACTACTCTAAATGCAAGATGATGCATGTTATGCAATATTTATAGCATGCAATGCAGTCCTATGCTTAAGAACATGCATAAATAGACATCTTAAGTAGTGTAAACGTGTTTACATCAATCCAGGGTTAGCCATTGCGGCTAAGCAGATAGATGAAGAGGGTGGGGGAGAAGATGGAGTGGGCGAAGTGACTCGCCTCCTTGGGAGTGGCTCCTAAGGTCCAACCAATCGAGGTCTGAGTGACCTCCTTCCTCGCATACACCACCCAACCCCTGGGTTAGTGTGGCCAAGCCAGACAAGGCTAAGGCCCTATCAATCAGATGGTCCTTATGATCAGATGACGAGATTTTTCATTTTAAGTTCAAATTCCTAAAGAAAAATTCATCGTGCAACTGACTGAAAGTGATTCTCGCCTCTCAAGTTAACCCAACCAGTTTGGTTACGAGGGGACTAAGGGGAAGGTTCTTCTTTCGGCTTAAGCCTCCGGTTCCGTTACCCCTTAGCCGTGGTCGTTTGGTATTGCCCTGTAGACTTAGTCACCAGGTTCGACAAGAGAGGTTGAAGCCACCCAATAGTACAACAACGAATTCGGGTTTGCTTACGTGTTTTAAAATTAATTTGAGCCTGTTTTTCTTCAGTTGGGGTTTGTGGTGAGTGGCCCACAAGATGACCAAGCTCACCAGCTAAACCTTAGACTTGATTAAGTCTAGTCTAGCCAAAATTTATGGTCTCTAGATTGTAATCCTAAAGGTGTACCCTAAGGTTCATGCAATTCTAGCATTTTTTTATTTCTTCTTTAGCAGACCACGAAATTAAGACTAATTCTATGATAAAAATTGGAATCATAATAAATTGAAATTTGGCAAGTAGATTTCTTTTTCAATTATCTTTTTAGAGAATATTTTTTTATAATTTTTATTGTTTCAACTGAATTTATAGAGATTTTTAAATGTCAAAGGGTCAGATTTGAAATTTTTGACCCTTGGTCGATTTTCCACTTTAAAATAGTATCAAATGATCTTCAAAAATTTGGGAAAAATATGAAAATTAAATCCAATGAGATTAGATTTCAAACCCCACCATTTTTAGTCAAAACAGATTCACAGATTGCTTGGAATTGCTTTTTGAATTTTGAAAAATCTCAAATCTGGGTCAGTTTAACCCCCTTGCACTTCACAAATTTTTAAAACTTTTGTACTTGGAATTTTTTCAAATGAATGGTTCCATTTGAAAGATGGTTTAAAAATGAAGGTCTAACCCGAATTTCAAAATTTTTCGCTCATTAATTTTTCAGCAATTGACTTTTTAAATCGAAACTTGAAATTTGACCAAAAATCAGAGGGTGGTAGAGAAGCTTTTGAAAGGGTGTTTGAATTTGAAATTCAAACTTTCCACCAAGATAATTCTTTTTTTTTTTTCAAAAACTTTTGAATGTTTTTTTTTGAAGGAAAAACTTTTTTCAAAAGAAAAATTTTTTTTCTTTTTCTTTTTGAGTAAACTAAACTAAGATTCAAATCGAAACCTAATCTAACTACCTACACCTTTTTCTTTTATTTTTTTTCTTTTTCACGAAAATAAATAGGCTTTTTTTTTCAAATAAATCTAACCTAGGGTTCAGAAAGGGAAATCCTAATCTAAGATGAAATGTGCACCTGATTGTTTTTTTTAATCTACGCTCGTTGCATGTGTAGATTTCCATCTTTTCTATTTTCCTGCACATCAAAAGACAAGCAGAGGAAAATTTGTCAGTGATAGCTCAAAAGATCGAAATAAAAAAATGGCGTTGCCTCCCTGGCAACGGCGTCATTTTTTGTGACTCATAAAGCACATTTTTGATGTGAAAAAGCATCGTAGTATAGTAAGTAATACAATCAACAAAAATATTTATAAAGATAACAAGACTTGGAGTCCCGGTCGTTCGTCTCTGGGTGGCATTTATGGAAATGCAGATTTGAAATTGATCTCTTTCACTCTACTTGCTTAAAATCTCATGCCAGTTTATGGTGATTTACGTATTGATGTACGACATGCTAGTTGCCAAAAGTTAGTAATTAAAACATGCAACTTCAATCGCACCAAAAGATGATAACTAGGCACATGGTGATTTTCAACATATATATTTATATATATAAAAGATGATGATGATATCAGAGTTGCAGAGCACAGGTAGAGGAATGCTTGTACAGGGAAATAAAATTACTCGCTACTAGAAAACGACTACATACATGAATCTATGAGAGGATTTTGCATACATCATTGGGAGAGATGTAAGGAACTACACTATTAAGCAGTAAATAAAGCATGTAAATCTAAGAAGAACTATAATCTAATATAGCAGAAATAAGGGCACTCGGAGGTGGCTCCGATGGCCTTTGAGTTGGTTCAGAGGAGAAGGAGGGGCGGCCAATGGTGCTTAGGCCAGCCCTTGGAGAGAGGTTGGAGAGGTGATCCAGCATCTTGGCGTGGAGGTGGTGGTGGCCATGGTGAAGCTACTCATGGACATGGAGGTGGAGTGGATGTGGAATGAAACTAAGCTAAATGGAACCAAGAGTGGATGAAGCCAAGAGTGGATGGGTGCAAATGGCCACCCCTTAGGTCTTTTTATAGACCTAAGGGAAGCTCTCTAGAGAATTATGGAAATCTCTAGAGAGACCTATGGTGGGAGCTCGTGGGAAAGTGAGAGAGAGAGGATGGATGGTGGTTTTTAGATCCACCAAATGTGGATCTAAAAATTTAATGGCTCTTGGTTGCTAATTTTAGCAACCAAGGCAACAACACATGGCAGAGAGTTCTAGAGAACTCTAGGCTAGGTATTTTTCGTGTGGATGGTGTGTGTGGGTGTGTGTAGGTTGAAACTTAGGTGGCTAGGTTGATTAGGTTAGGTTCTAGTGGGTTTAGGTCAAGGTAGGCCTCAAATTAGGGTTGTAAACCCTAATTCACTAAGGTAAAGTGCAATTAAAGTTAATACAAGTTTAATTGGGTGTGTGGAAACCTAATTGAGAGTAAAATAACTAAATTAAGTTAGGTCTAGGTCAATTGGACTCTCACTGAGTCCAATTGGATAGTGTGTGCTAAGATCAGGGCTTAATTGAAACTAAGATCTAATTCAGTTGGGTTTAGTGAGGACCTAATTAGGTCCTTAGGGAGGTCTAGAGGTGATGTACTAGGGTTATGGTACCTTAATTTAGGTTCCTATGGGGTTGGAATTGGGTTTAGGGACCTAGAGATCCAAGATTAAGGCTTGAATCTCAAAATAGGGTCTGGAGGGCTGTTTTGGACTTCCAACAATAGTGTCAGGCGTCTTATAGTAAAAAATTAGAAGTCCAGACTTGTTGTCTGGATGTCCAATCAGCGGCAAGAGGAATTCTAGGTTCTGTCTTGGGTATTCTATAGAAATTGGACATCTGACCAAGTGTCTGGACGTCCAATAACATTGCAGAAGTGGGTTTAAGGTGTGCGGGAGTTGGCTAAGAGTTCTGGACGTCCTATAACTCATCTAGACGTCCAGATAGAGGTTGGAATTAGGGTTTTAAGGTTTCCTAGGGTGTGGTGACCTAATCTAAGGGTGGCTAAGGCTTGGGGAAGCTTCTAGGCTATCCTAGGGCTAGGATGGTCCTAAGTTCATAATTTACTGCTTTATTCCTACTTAAATAGAATAACATACCTCAACCCCTTACATTATTGTCTACTACATCTTATTCTAGGTCTCCTGCTCCAACTTTGCTGGAACTCCAGTTATTCTTTATTCTTTAGATCCAGCTTTACATCTATCTTCTAGTCAGCTTATTACCTGTAATTGATACAATGCACCTAATCAGCACATTATAGCATTATTTTATGCATAGCTAAAAGAAAGCAGTAAAGTTGCAGGTAATGCTTTTGCATGAATGAATTATCCTAACTTATGCCAAGTCCTAGCCTAATTTAGGTCAATTAAGACCTATGATTATTGCGCAATCAGTGGGTTCGCATTTAGCTTAGATCATTCATTAAAATAGGTTTTGCATGGGTGACTGGGTTGGGATGACTGTTGTGAATGATTTCAAGCTCGAGTACGGGTACCTGAGGTGGGGTTGGTTGTTCTAATGGATGAACCCTAATGTGTAATATAAGTTCAACATAGGATGTTAAGAAAGGTTTCCGATTTTTCAAAGTGACGGGTAGCCTCCCGTTAAGCATTGAGTTTAACGCCATCGGCTGGGCATAATGAGCATAGGGAGAATGGAGGGTAAAAGATAGCCAAATTTTTATCGGTAAGCTCAATGAACGGTTTGAGTCTCTGACCGTTCACAACGAAAGGTTCTGAGTCGTGACTGAGTTGACTGATTTCGATGGCTCCATTTCCAAAGATTCATCGGACGAGGTAAGGTCTGATCCATTTTGATCTTAGTTTTCCTGGGAATAGTTTGAGCTTGGAATCAAAGAGTAGGACTTTTTGACCAGAGTAAAAGATCTTTCTGGATATGTGCTTGTCATGAAAGGCCTTAACCCACTCTTTGTAAATTCATGAGTTCTCATACGCGTCGTGGTGTAATTCATCGATCTCACTCATTTGAAGCTTTCTGTGGGTTCATGCCTTATAAAGATCTTGATTGCAGTTCCGAACTGCCTAATAGGCTTTGTGCTCCAATTCGACAAGGAGGTGACATGCTTTCCCGTACATTAATATGAAGGGAGACATACCTAATTGGGTTTTGTGGGTGGTTCTATAAGCCCACAAAGCTTCCAGAAGTCAAGATGACCAGTCTTTCCTATCAGGTCGAATAGTAACCTAAAGGATTTTCTTGATGTCCCGATTTGATAGCTCAGCTAGACCATTAGTTTGGGGATGATAAGGAGTAGAGATTCAGTGTGACACCCCGTATTTGGTCATCAGTGACCTGAATTGAGCATCAGTGAAATGGGTCCCTTCATTAGAGATTATAGCATGTGGAATCCCGAATCGAGAAAAGATGTTCTGATGAATGAATTTGATAACCACCTTATGATCATTGGTTCAGGTCGGAATGGCTTCGATCCATTTGGACACGTAGTCAACAGCGAGTAGAATGTACTTGAAGCTGTCCGAAACAGGAAAGGGTCCCATAAAATCAATCCCCTAGATGTCAAAGATTTTGCATACGAGAATCGACTGTAAGGGCATCATATCATGGTGGCTCATGTTACCTAAGGTCTGACAACGAGTGCATGCCTTACAGTGATTGTATGTGTCTTTGAAAATTGTGGTCCAATAAAAGCCGCATTGGAGGACTTTAGCTACGGTTTTATGACCAGAGAAGTGTCCACTACATACCTGGTCATGGTAGAAGGACAAGATGCCCTGAATTTTCGCTTCTGGGACACACCGTCAGATGATTTGATTAGCACTGATGTGGAAAAGATACGGGTCTTCCCAGAAGTAGTACTTAGCGTCGAAAAGTAATTTGTCCTTCTTGGCCTTCGGCCAATCGGACGGGATTTGATGTGATGCCAGGTAGTAACTAGATCGGCAAACCATGGAAACCCTGTACTAATAGTCAGGAGGTGCTCATCAGGAAAATGTTCCGTAATGGGTCCGGAAGGGTCGATAATATCAGAAGGAAGGCGGGACAAGTGATCAACTACCACATTTTGTTTTCCTGCCTTGTTGCGAATCTCAAGGTCAAATTCTTGCAACAGCAAGATCCAGTGGATTAGTCGAGGTTTCATGTCCTTCGCAAGTAGATGCCTCACAGCTGTGTGATCAGAGTAAATGATGACATGGGAACCCAGAAGATACGATCTAGATTTTTCCAGGGCAAATACTATGGGTAGCAACTCTTTCTCGGTAACTGTGTAGTTATGCTGAGCCTCGTCAAGTGTCTTGCTAGCGTAGTAAATGACCATGGGTTTCCTGTCAATTTTCTACCCAAGTACCGCTCCTACAGCGAAATCAGAAGCGTTGCACATGATCTCAAAGGGTTGAGACCAATCAAGGGAGTGTAGAATTGGAGCTTGAGTAACTCGAGCACATAGGATCTCAAATGTTTGAGTGCATTCCTTGAAGATTTCAAAAGGAACATCCTTAGATAGTAGATTAGTCAGGGGGTGTGCGATTTTTGAGAAATCAGGAATGAATCGACTGTAAAAATCGACGTGCCCCAAAAAAGATCAGATGTCCTTGATCGAGCTAGGCATAGGGAGTTTGGAAATTAGATTCACCTTGGCTTGATCAACCTGGATTCTTTTTCTGAGATGAGATGTCCCAGGACAATTCCTTCAGGCACCATGAAATGGCTCTTTTCCCAGGAAAGAACCAGATTCACGTCATTGCACCGCTTGAGGATTTGGACCAAGTGCAAGAGGCAATCGTCAAATGATTCGCCAAACATTGAGAAGTCATCCACGAAGACTTCTAGATAATCACCTACCATATCTGAGAATATGGCAAGCATGCACTGTTGAAAAGTAGCGAGTGCATTGTAGAGACCGAACAGCATCCTTCGGAATGTGTACGTCCTGAAGGGGCAAGTGAAAGTGGTCTTCTCTTGGTCCTCGAGATGGATTGCCACTTGGTTATAACTGGAGTACCCGTTCAAAGAGCAGAAGAATCTATTTCCCGCTAGTTTCTCGAGGATCTGATCAATAAATGGTAGTGGAAAATGATCCTTCTTTGTGGAGGTATTGAGTCTTCTGTAATCAATGCAGATTCTTCACGAATTCACCACACGGGTCGGTATGATTTCTCCGATTTCAGTTGTGATCACGGTGAGTCCTACCTTCTTAGGCACACCTGTATTGGACTCACCCACCGACTGTCGGAGATCGGGTAGATGATCTCAGCATCTAACCACTTGATGATCTCCTTTTTCACGACCTCCTACAGATTAGGATTCAAACGTCTCTGCATTTCACAGGAAGGTTGTGTGCCCTCTTCAGTATAGATGCGGTGTATGCAGTAAGAGGGGCAGATGCCAGTCAAATCATCGAGAGTCCATCCAATGGCTCTTCGATGTTGCTGGAGAACAGTAATCAGACAGGATTCCTGATCATGTGTGAGTCTGGAATTGATAATCACAGGAAACGTTGATTGGAACCCAAAAAGACGTACTTCAGATGCTCGGGAAGAGGCTTGAGTTCCAAAATAGGGTTATCAGCAGCAGCAGGTGGTTCAGGTGTGTGTCAGGAGCAAGGGAAGGAGTATGGGTGTGTCTAGCTTAAGTTCGGACTCCTCTGATTGTGGGTTTTGATCCTCATGTGGTTGATCAGAAGTAGTCAGGTTTTCCTCAATATACGGATCGTCAACCACAGCCTTGATATCACATATCTGCTTTATAACTCCGCAATTAATCCCTTGTTGGGCCTTAAAGATGTCAATTTTGAATGTCTGGTTCCCAAATTTCAGTTCAATTTGGCCCTCCTCACAATTAATGTTGGCCCTAGCAGTGGCCAGAAAGGGTCTCCCTAGTATGATTAGTGTGTTCTTCGGATTTTCTGGAGCATCCATATCCAAGACTACGAATTCCACTAGGAAATAGAAATCCCGAACCCTAACAATGACATCTTCAAGAACTCCTTTAGGTGACTTAATTGATCGATCTACCAATTGTAATGTCACCTCTATCAGTTTGAGCTCAGATTCTTCAAGATGGTCAAGTAGGGATGTAGGTATTAGGTTTATGGAGGCTCCTAGATCCAATAGTACTCTATCAATCTAGATATCACCAATTGTACAGAAAATCAGGGGAGTACCGGGGTCTTTTGCCTTAGGTGGGAGTTTGCTCAAAATTATAGAGCTGGCTTGCTCTGACAATACGATTGGGCTCCCACTTTTGGTTCGCAGCTTATGCTTAGGTGTACACACGTCTTTCAGGAATTGTGCGTAAGCTGGTACGTGGTGAATTGCATCCATCAAGGGGATGTTTATGTGGATCTGTTCAAAGAGCTTGATCAAGTCCTCCTCAGGTGCCACAGGTTTGGTTGTCCTCTTTCCCTTAGTCAAGGCCTCAGGAAATGGAACCTTGGATGGTTCCTCTAGAATAGGTCCAGGTTCTTGATTTGGGATAGGGGTATCTTGGATGACTATCCTAGGGCTTGGAGTACTACTAGGCTGAAAGTGCCTTGGGTAAGGTGGGTCTTGTGTTGCTTTGCCACTATAGGTTGTTACTGAATTTAATCCTGCTTGGTTTTGGTTTAGTGTCGGTAACATAGGTGGTTGCTGCTGAAATCCTGAGTATAATGTCGAAGCTTCCATCCCGTCGGGTGATGGAGCAGAAGGGGCTTGATAAATCATGTGGGCTTGGCCTGGATTTGGGTTCATAACATGCCTCTGGTTCAACACATTACTCTGATTCGGCAGAGATTGCGAAGGGAGTGTGCCAGGTTGGCAGGAATTTTCTGTTGGTGCTAGAGCACCACGATCATTTGTTTTGATGATAACAAAACACGTGTTATTTAACATTTGCAATTTGAGTCCTAGATTTCAGGTCAATTGCAAATGTGGACGTGTTTAGACGGAGTTCGAGCTCGCATCCAGGACGGATTGGAGGAGCTTGACGGAAAACAGAGGAGGTTCGCGTGGAGAGAAAGATTGAAGATGGAAGGAAATGAAGAATAGGAGAGATTTCCTTCTTTTGTACTTGTTGTATTTTTCGTTTCTTTTGTTGCTCTTTATTTCCTTAGATATTTCATGTTAAAGAGCCTCAAAGAACCCTAACAGTAGTCCTAGAAACACCGGCACAACCCTAGGATACTTAGGTTTTCTGTAGAATACTTAGAAAACCAATATAGGGTTCAAACAGACTTTCCAGACGTCTAATTCCCAAATCAGACGTCTGATAATGTATTTTAAGACGTCTGACTGTTGTTTCAGACGTCTGATAACTGTTAGGCTGGACATAGTTAGTTATGTCTGATGAAATCAGACGTCCAGACCTTAGACCAGACGTCTTAGGAGACGTCTGATGACTTTGCCAGACGTCCAATTAGTGGACCATTGGCTGGCTTCGCAAACACTCCAGATATGACCGTTAGAGCCTTATCAGACGTCCGTAGGACTATCCAAACGTCTGATAAATGACCGTTTTGCCTCGGCTGACCCAAAATCTCTTCTCAGAGATTTTCTAGCCGTTGCAACGTTTGGAAATCAATTCCCACAGTAAAAGCAGGTTTCCAGACGTCCAGACATAGTGCCAGACGTCCTGTATGTCGTCTGATGGACTTGCGTAAAAACCCTGTTTAGATCTGATCCAAGTCAGGGAGAGACCCGCCCAAAATCAGACGTCTGACCTTTGAATCAGACGTCTTATAGTGAACTTCCAGACATCTGATGATAGAATTAGATGTTTGATAAGCCTGTCAGAACAATGATTGTTCCTGATTTCGGGCTGATTCACTTGGGCTTTGTTCCCAACGGCTATAAAACCTTTCTTAAGCCTTCCAAAGCCTTCCTAAGGCCTCTATAAATAGAGGGGAGCCTTTACACACCAAGATACACCTAGAGAGACCAAGATTCACAAGAAACAATTTGTATTACACTTTCCACTCTCTTGTGTCCTAGCTAGCTCTTGCTCTCCAAGCTCAAGCACCATTCTCTTGAGAGCATCAAGCTGTTGCGCACCCGCTCTCCCATCGTAGTTCACAAGAGCGAAGTTGCGCCGTCGCGTGGCTCACGCACCGCGTCATCGTCGACGCACTCCTTGCAAAGGGGAGTTTCCTAAATCCTATAGAAGCTTGGGTTTATTACTTTATTGGCTCTATAGGTTTGTTGTTTATTTTACCTTCGTCTTTTGGTTGGGTATTCGCTTTGCGAATTCCCGTCTCCTTCGTGGGACAAAATCCTTCTCGTGGAGAGAAGGGGTTGAGGAACGCTACCCTCGTACTTGTAGCGTGGTTGTACTGAGGTTGAATCACCCTCGTTTTAAAGTGATTCGTTTAGTGGATTTGATCAACTAGGTTGATCGGAAAATCCTAACTCGAGAGGGTTAGGTGGTGGTTTTCATCCGGTTTGGGTTTCCACCTAAAATTACTTATGTATTTTGTGATTGATTTTTGTGAGATTGCTTTATATTTTATTTCCGCATTTTTTACGTCACACTGATCTCACCCCTCCAAGTAGGGAAATTACATTTTCCATCTGGGTAAGTTGATTCCGAACCTCTGTGATCTCGTCTTTGTGCTGTTTTTATATAGCCGCATCCATCTTTTGAATGTCAGCCAGAGTTTGAAGGATAAGAGTCATTTGATCTGTCTGAGTTGGCCTAGATTGATAGGTGGGGTTGGGTCAAGGTTGAGGCGACTGATATGGACGAGGAACTTGTGGACGGGGTTGATATGGTGGTCTCTGATTCTGATTATTTCTCGCCCACAGGAAGTTGGGATGATTCCACCATCCAGGGTTATAGGTATTAGAGAATAGGTCATTCTGGATGGCGCTGAGGTCCTCGCAGGTCTGAGGAACCTCAAAAAAATTAGAGTACAAGGGTTCAAAGTTCCCCCAACTAGAGTAGGTAGGGTCGGAGTTTCCTTCGGCCCTGGAGTCAGACGGGGGTGGATACGGGTCCACCCCCTGAGAAGATCGATGATAGATGTTATGCATAGCTTCCCTCCTAGAGGGTGGTTGTGTGAACGGGTTTTGCACAGAGGTGGCTCGCTGCAGATGTCGAGTTAGCTCATCCACCTTCTCAATGATAGAGACCTTGTCCAAATGGCTGGCCATCAATTCCAAGTCGACAGATGAGGACAGGCCTTGCGTCTCATGTTCTCCCCTTGGAGCCGTCGATGCTTGGGCATTCGTCCGGTCGAATAAGCCCATGGAGTCATTATTGATAGAGTTCTCACACATATTCTCGAGAATCTCCCACACAGTATCTTCATGTTGACCCATGATATTTCCTCTGCAAGTTGCATTGACGAATAAACGAATATCTTCACGGAGTCCCTGGTAAAAAGATTGCACTTGTTCCCATTTAGGAACTCCGTGATGGGGGCACTTTTGCATGAGATCCAGGAAGCGATCCCATGCTTCGTGAAGTGATTCTCCAGGCTACTGTGTAAAGTGCATGATCTGGTGTCATAAAGCATTCATCCGACCAACTAGGAAGAACTTTTTCAGAAACTCGGATTGTAGTTCAACCTATGTGTTAATTGGATGCGTTTGAGTCTGATACCAGTGAGCTGCTTTGTCTATGAGAGAGAAGGAGAACATCTTCATCAGAAGAATGTCCCAATTTTGGACATCTGACCCGAAGGTCTAGGCCAGATGCTTAAGTTGTTTGATGTGCTGGAAAGGATCTTCGGAATTGAGCCCATGAAATTTTGGAATAACATGAATCATGTTGGGCTTGAGTTTAGAATCAGGACCTCCAACCGAGATTTGGACTTGAGGTTCGATCACCACCGCAGCGGGATTGTAATGATCTTGCATCATAGGATGTTGTGATTGATTCACAAAGGCTTGGAATAAATCATTAAGGCGCTGAAGCTAGTTCTCAAGGTTATTCTCTTCTTCTATAGGTTGAGCCATGATGATGGATGAAGGAGAATTGGGTTCAGATGAATCAAAGGAGATGTTTATGTGATGGGGTTGCTGCATAAACACGAAAGTCGAGGCCTAGCCTCGACGGGAGTGAATGACTAAAGGAGGCCTCAAGGATGGTCTTAAGGACCTCCTACCGAACATGCACCGATTGTCTGGATGAGAGTAGAATGTGATGGACCTAATCAAAACACCCAAAAATTTTGGATGACTATAGAGGTTCGAGGTAGATGATATCCCTTAGTTAGAAAGTCATCCACCTGAGAAATACCTGGGCAGCCAGAGAGGGAGAGTCTCGCAAAGACCCCTACACGGTAGAGCGCCCCCACGGGTTATAGGGTTTCCCCCACTCGACCTCTCATCACTGATGTTCCAGGTAGACCAGAATGGGGACCTAACCTCTTAAGTCTACCAATTTTATTAAAGAGCAAGGATGCTTAAGATTTCACTTGAACTTTAGATGTATTGAGTGCAAAAAGTGACCTAATTTCAAGGTTGGTTGACCCAACAAGGTGGGTCAACTTAACCTATTTGTCCTTTGACAAGTTTTAGGTCTCTCTTTTAGGATTCAAGTTAGATTAAGAGCCTGATTTTTGCGGTTTTCTTGAATAGATCAATTCAACCAAGGCTTAGGCACACATCATTTTGGAGAGTTGATTCTTGCTTATGGAAGTGTCTCTAAAACCCTAACTTGAAATTCTTAATTGGCTCTAATTTTGGTCCAATTTAATTTTCCAAATGTGCTATCTAAGGCTCAAACAAGAAAGTGGTAGCCCTAGTTACCTTAAATGGGTGCACAAATCAAGTTTTTGTTGTTGAAATCAAATCAAGCAACTTGATGAATTAGCTAAGAATGGAAAGAAAGTAGCCCTAATTGATTTTGCTCTTTTTAACCTTTTTAGAATAAGCGGTTTAAGAGAGAGAGAGTAATCAGAAGTTACCTGCCCTTGGTGTGTTTGTTGTGCGACTGTACTTTTCTTTGAATCTTCCCCCTGAGATAACCACAACAAAAGAGATATATCAAGTTAGTACCAAATCAGGAATTGTAATCAGAAATTCTAAATTGCTTGTTGCTCCCCGGCAACGGTGCCAAAATGTTTGAGCTTGCTGAATCGGGTTTTAAAAGTATTGCGTTGTAGTACAGCCGAAATAGAGTTCAAAACAGATATAATTTTATTAATCAAAAAGATTTCCGAGGTCGAATACAGGGAGCAAATTGGTATTTAGAAATCAATATCACAATTTAAACTGAAAGAAATTTCAATAGTAGCAGTGTCAGAGTACAAAAATTTGGGAGTAAAATGGTGATGTAAATCACCAAATACTCCTACAATATTACCAAATAATTCAATGTATATGCAATGGAAACTAGAATATGTTGTCTGATTCCTTAATCAGATGACTTAAAGTGTCTGGTTTCTTCTTCTCTTTCTCTTCTCTGTCTTCTCCTTCCTTCTTCTTCTTCTTTGGCTTCTGTTCTTCTTTCTTTGCCTTTGGCCTTCTCTTGCTCTTCTTCTCTTTCTTCTGCGATCCTTCTCTTTCTCTTTAGCTTTCTCTATCTTCTGCCTCTCCTCTTCCTTTGCCTTTCTTCTGCCTTGAGTCCTGTGGTCTTCTCTTCTTCTTCTTCTCCTAGCCTCCTCTTCTTCTTCAGATCGCGGCTAAGTGTTGGTCGGAGAACACTATAGCAAAACCCTACCCCTACCCGTGCATAGCTCTCCTCACTTTCTCTCTTAGGATCCTCTCTCCCAGAGCCATACAGGAATTCGGGTAATCGGGTCGGGTGCGTACCCAAAACCAGGTCTACCGGCGTGCGGTAGTGGGCGAGGAGTGTAGTTGGGTCGGGTCAGGCCAGGTTCGCAAGATGTGTTCACGGACAAGACCGGTAAAGGGTGAGTGGGACCTCACCCCGTGGTAACTGATGCGATAAGGCTACTTCACTTTTTCAATTTATTCTGGTACGGCCGCTCTTTCACTTCCGAGGTGGAACTAAATGTCCCACTTGTCTTCTGCGCACCTGCAACAGAGATGGTCTTCGCAATTGCAGTAGCCGTAGAGGCCTTTGACTCCAATTAAAGGCCTGAGTGCGTGCGCGAGGGTATTCCGTGCAACCTGGGGCAGCAGTTGGGGCTTGGCGGACCCTGGAGCTGCAACAAGCTTGCTTCAAGCTCCGCAATAATGGTGGATGGCCAACGAACCTGAAAACTCAAGAACGGCCTCGCGACCACGTCAAAACATTCAGAGAGTGTCGCTGGAGTATGACGAAGGTGCTGGGGGTGTTGGCGTGGCGTGGCAGTGCCTGTGAGTGCGTGCCTAGGGCACACTGTGTGCGAGTGCGTGGGTGTGTTCGGGGTGGTGTTTGGGTGAGTGGCGCGGTGAGTGGAGTGAGGGGATATGATCAGGGAGGTGAGGCAGAGCTCATGGGCTTGTCGACGAGGGTTGGGGTGGCCTGTGAAGGTGGGATGGCCTCACCGGAGTTGATGGTCAGAGATGAAAGGGATGGAGGTGATGGAGGTCGGCAGTGGTCGATTTTGGAGAATAAAGGGTAGAGAAGAAAGTAGAGGTGGGAGGGAGCTTATCTGGGAGGTCAAGGGATAAAGGGGGTGAGCGGAGGCATCGGGTCTGGTGTGGCCGACGCTGGAGACGAAAGCGGCTCTTGTGAGGTGGGATCGGCGAGGACAAAGAGAGGGAAGTGCCTGCTGGTACGGCGAGATGTAGACGAAGTTAGGGAAGGTATATCCGCCGCAGGTATGGCAGTCGGACGACGAGGAGAAGCAGGGAATGTTGCCGGACGTCGAGGATCCTACGACCATGAGGGAAGAGAGAAATTAGGGGTAGTCGCAGCCGAAATCGAGTGTCCAGAGATAAGAGAGGTTTGGGCTCCCTTAAATAGAGCTCTGAAAGTCTGTTAGGGCTCGAAAAGCAAGCTTCCTAAGCTTGGAAAGTCACCGGTCATGGAAATCGTTGAGATACCCACATCTCTCATGCATTCGCATGAGAGATTGGGAGGGAATTAGATCTCATATAAGGGTTCAGACGAGAGAGAATTTCTCAGAGGATCTCCCTTCCAATTTGGAGGAGATCCTCCAAGCAATCAAGGAGATTTGCCCTGTCAAAGTTTGCCGGTGCAGGTTTCCTTCGCGATAATGGTGGAGGGACCTACTTGTGAAGACGACGAGAAAGCTAGGGGGCTAGTTGTATGGAATTTTGAAAGTTAGGGGTAGAAATGTAATCAGGCTAGACCTTTTTGCAAACTAGGTAAAGGCAAACTCATCTTGGGTCCAAATTTTGGTACAAATCTAATTTGAACCTAAGGAATCCAATGGTGAAGTTGGATTTTGGGTTTGACCATATTTGACTAGGAAATTTATGCAAAAACCTAATTTAGGGTAAATATCCGTCTAGGACCCCATTCTAGGTCAAGATGGGTTCTAATGGCCAAATTGAAGGTACTAAACCTTAGAGAATATTTTTATATATTTTTTAGAGGGTTTAAGTGAATTTTATTCTGACCATAACCTTGGTTAATCAAGTGGGTCTGTTTTCAGGGTTTCAAGAAGTCATTTAATTCATAGAAACACACAAACACTTTTCTGTCTGATCCAACCCAATTATAATCTTATTAAGACCATTTGACCTTTGTTTAGCCCTTGAGAAAACCCATGGTTGTACTACATTGGTAAAATTACAGTTTTACCCCTAGTTTCTTGTGTTTCTCTCAGAAAGGTTATCTAGTGAATTATGACCTTCAGTTGGTTATGTAGGAGCGCTTATTCTCTTCATTGGGTCAAAATGAGCTAGTTAGGGCCCATGATGGTGTTCCCATCACACATCCTCTACATGGGAATAGAGATTCGAGGTCATCACGCAAGTTGAGTTAAGGAGTTGACTCGAAGAGATTCGGGGTCGTCGACTGATTGAAGTCCTTCTCTTGTCACTGTCACAGAGAAAGTGCATCCTTTGACTTGAGATAGATATGTATCTCTATGTTTTAATAGGCACATCTAGTGGACCAATAGAGGACACACCCACCTTGGTGTTGAAATTAGAAAGATGGTGTGCATATGAGGGCAGAGGAGACACATGATCTCTTAAAGGGATCACATTGGTCCGTAGTTGTAGGTGTACGTAGTAGATTGGGAGACTTAAGAAGTACAAAATCCCATGCGTGATTATATGAGTCCTAATCAGACCCATACATGAAGAGAAGAAAGTCCTTTGTGAAAAGAAACTGGTCATTGTTCTCGTCCCAATAGTATAAAGAGGATGTCAAAAGTTTGTAACCCATGATGAGATGGACAATAAATTTGAGAATCAATCCCAAGGGCTACATATTGTTGGTGCAAGGGTACCATGATCGTTAATTTTGATGATAACAAAATACTTGTTATTTAACATTTACATTTGAGTTTATGAGTTTTTAGTAAAATTGCAAATGGATACATGTTTAAAGGAACTCAAGCTCGCATCCGTGGCAGATTGGAAGAGCTTGATGGAGGAGAAGAAGCTTCGCCTGGAACGAAAGCTAGAAGACAAGAAGAATAGGATATATTTCTTTTTGTCATGTATTCTACTCTTTGTTTTTGTATCTTTGTTCTTTGCTCTTTATTTTTTCTAGATTATATGTTAAAGTGCCTCAAAGTAACAAAATAATAATCTTAGGAACACCTACACAAACCTATGATACTTAGGTTGTTCATAGAGAACTTAGAAAATCAAAATAGGCATCAGACAGCCTGATCAGACGTCCAATCTAAACATCAGACTCTGATCTTTGACTTTAAGACATCTGACTGTTTAATCAGATGTCCAAAACACTTAGGCTAGAAACCCACTCTTTGTCTGCCAGTTTTAGATGTTCAACCCTTAGTCAAATGTCTTAGAAGATGTCTAATGACCTTGCCAGGTGTCCAACTAGAGAACCGTTGGCTTTGTCAGACTTAATCGTTGAGGATTATCCTTTAATCTAACCTACATTCACTTTTAGATGACCGTAGAGATCCCTAGACATCTAATAAATAAACATTAGGCTCAATCCTTCCCCAAATCATTTTTGTCAGTGATTATAGATGTTTGAGCCTCGAGAAATCAATTCACACAGTGAATCCTATTTCTAGATGTCCAGAATTTGTGTCAGACGACTGACCTGTCGTCTAACCAACAAGGCCTAGAACCCTGTTTAGGTCTGTACAAAATAGGAAGGAAACTTGTCTAGAATTAGATGTCTAATTTGTTTCACAGATGTCTTATAATTTATCTTTAGACGTCCGTCTTGATCCCACCTTAATAAGATCTTCCACCCTTTTAGATCAGACGACCGATCATAGAATCAGACGAAGACCCAAATGTCTGACCTTAAGTCCAGACGTCTGATAACACTGTCAGAATCATTAATAGCCCTGATTCCGGCCTGATTAGCCTTGGATTTATTTCCAACGGCTACTTATGGCTTCCATAGCCTTCCTAAGGGTTCCTAAGCCACCTATAAATAGAGGAGTACCATTCCTTTGTTAGACACACCAAGATATATTACTTTCCACTCCTTTTGTGTCCTAGAAGAGAAAGATCAAAGAAGAAGTGCTCTTGCTCTCAAAGCTTCCAATATGAGAGCACCGATACTCTGCTGAGATCACGCCTACACACTTCCTACTAAGGAGAGATCCTTACCTATAGTAGCATAACATTACATTTACTTTGTGGCTCTATAGGTTCTTGTTTATTTTCTTTATTCTTGGTTGGGTATTTGCTTTGCGAATTCCCGTCTCCTTCGTGGGACAAAATACTCCTTGTGGAGAGGAGAGTTTGAGGTACACTACCCTCACATAAGTAGTGTGGCTGTAAGAGGTTAAGTCACCCTCGTTTAAGTGACTTAGTGGATTTGATTGACTCGATCGATCAGGAAATTATAAGTCGAGAGGCTTAGTTGGTGGTTTTTACTCAGGCTTGGGTTTCCACCTAAAAATCCTTTGTGTACTTGTGATTGCATTCTTTTATGAGATTGTTTGTTATATTTTCGCATTTACTTTATATCACACAAATCTCACCCCCCTCCTGTAGAACCTACACATATGTCCTCTAGTGAAGGATTCATGGGTATCCAGAATCAGCAGGTTCCAATAGGGTAGGCCTCCTCTCTCGAACCAGCTAGTCAGTGACCTCCCTTTCATCATGACCGATTCGAATAGAGTGGAGTTTGGCTCTGATGAGAGAGACCCAGGTGCTAAACTCTCATCTACGGCTGGGGTTATCGATGCATGCTGCACTACAATGGTTTTGCATAGCACCTCCTCTCTCATAGGGGACTTTGCTCTGAAGTCATTGCCTACCTATTTCTTAGATGGACGTTCGCTGTCACCAAAAGTGGTGCCTTGTCCCCTCCTATTCTTCTGCTGCTCATCGAGCTTTATAGTTTTAAAGGCAAGAAAGCTAGAAAGAAGAAACAAGGTCAAATTAGCATGACAAAATTGAGTGATTAAGATCGAGGACACTTACTAGAGTCTAGATAGTTGTCCCCAAACTACGATAAGATCTTCCAGACATCCTCCCATGCAAGCTCTTACTAGACTAAGGTTCCAAGATGTCCAAAGTATCCAACTTATTCTTGAGTTGAAGGTTGAGAGTTCATCAGACATCTCATTCCAATGAACCTTGCCAGCAGTTGGGAACATGGAGGGGCCCCTCATTATTCATATTGAAGAAATGACTGTCCTACCTCTTCAGTCTATTTGGTAAATCCATGAGCTGGATAGCCCTTTTTCATTTCTAGGAAGGTGTTTGTCTTGATTGGTGCATGATCTTTCTTCACCTTTTGGGGGAACAAACCGAAGAGTTGTCAGAAAATATTTAGCCAAGGTTCTATCCCAAGGTTAAGACAAATGACAACAAAGGCATTATAGACCAGCTAGCAGTTGAAGCAATGTTGGGATAAGGTAATGTGGTAGTATGAAGGGAAGACAACAATGAAAGGATTGAGTAGGATATGCAAATAGTTTTATATGGCATGTTTACAGATGATGAAGTTTTTGGACCAACTAGGCAAGCATAGCCTCAAGTGGTCCCCCACCACAGTATCTCTAACCTTGCCTAGGTTGTGCCTCCTAAGAAATTTCCCTATCTTGTCCTCTGTATGGATCAAAGAAGGAAAATCGTACAAAAACAGTCTCATTACTCACCTAGCCAAAGGACGAGGGATTCTCACCTTGGTTGATCAACATCTTCAACCCAAACTAAAGAAAGCTCACTTCAATTTCACGTCAATTATAGTAGAGAGCACAACCCCAACACTGCAACCACTTTGACATCGAGAGTAAAAGTTATTTACTGCCCTTACCTACCCCCTATATATAATGAGAGGTAAAAGGTGAAGAGAAATGGATTTTGCTGCCCTAAACTGTCCTATTAGCATTTAATGCAGTGAGACAATCTTAAAGACTAGGCTAATAAGGCCATGACACATATCCCATACCAGGCCTCGGGAATACCAATCAACATGATAACGTCACCTACCCTACTACCACATATAGATAGTGTGATGTGATGGTTGGCCACCATCCCCCCTAATATTGAGGTGAATAGACCACCCAGTCGGGGCATAGTTCCTCAATGAAAATATGGTGGTACAGAACACTGATTGCCACAATTTGCTAAGGAAAAATTGAAATAACGTCGTTGTGCAATCATGAATCGTGCAACCAGAAAAGGAGAAAATACAAGAACCACATATAGATTCAAGATTATCCACAAAGAAGGCAACAACTTAGCAATCAATCCTTCATTCGATCGCTAGAACAACAAGTACATTGGCACGCATTCACAAAACAACAAAAATGAAAATAGAGAGAAGGGGACATATCATGGTAGTGGCAAATGGCAGAGGTGAACACAGTCGAAGCACGATGTGTGTGCTGTGTGGTGGAATCTCATAGTGCTGTCAACACCATGCGATGCGGTCTCCTCCTCCTCCTCTCCTTATGGAGAAACATGAATGGCACCATGATCCATCCTCTATTTATTCTTGCAACCAAAATAAATACACATGATTATTTATATTGCATAATAAATTATGTAATGCAAGAAAAGTTATGAAAACAAATTATAATGCATGTAACTATTCTATAATTAAATGCACACATTAATGCATCCTGACATAGGAATTAGCTAATTTAGGCTTACTTATAGTTCACTAAAGTGGACTCATCAACCACCAAGTTCAAACAGGGGGTAAGACCTTAGAGGCACCACAAGAGTTCTCAAGTGGATAAATTTCCAAAGAAACAACGTTCACCCCTCTTAAGAGAAGGAGCGGGACATCCCCATCTTGAAGCATTGAACTTTCGATACACTAAATGGTAGTTGTTGAGGGCAAGGAGGCACACAAAAAAAAAAAACTCCCATACCCTTGTAGCTTGAGCAACAAGACTACCAGAGTTGAGGCAATTGATGAGGGAAGAAAAGTCAGGTCCAAAACAACCAACCCAATAGAACCAAGGAAGGGCCGACCCAGTATTAAGAAGAAGCAACCCCATAGAAAAATGCCTAGGGTTGCATCATCACTTTAGATGGCACAACCAACTTGCAAGCTAACTCTGTCAGATGAATTTGTAGGACTACACCATGGCTCCACTTCCATTCTAGCCAGCCTGCTAGGTCCCTGAGTGGTAATGTTCAATAGGAGCCACATATTCAAATGGTTTAGTTTACGAGCGGAGCACCTTACCTAGCCTCCATGACAACGTAACCTAAATGATGTTGACATGGGTCGCAAAGCGACATAGAGGCAAGGTGAACCTTGAGAAATGGAGGAAACAATTGTGCTACCCAAAGAGAAAATGATTATGTGTAATAATTAGGATTTGAAATTCCTTATAAAAATGTCCTCTTTGTAGGTACACTAGAGGGGGGTGAATAGTGCGAAAGATAAAAAAATATGCGAAAATAAAATTATAATCACACAAGCATTCATCACAAGAGACAACAAATTTTTAGGTGGAAACCTCTAGGGTAAAAACCACCACCTAAGTTTGGAAGACGTTGAACTTCTTAATCGACCGAGTTGATCAAATCCATTAACCGTACTACTTAAAATGAGGGTAGTACAATCTCAATATAAGCACACTACTTTACAACAGAGGGTAATGTACCTCAATCCCTCTTCTTCACAAAGAGAATTTTGTCTTGCGAAGGAGACGAGAATTTGCCATGCGAATACCCAACCAACAAAATACAAAATAAAAACCTATAGAGCCTAAAATATAAGGATTAAACTGGAGCTTCTATAAGCAAGAAGACTTCCCTTATACAGAAGAGATTAGGCGTGATTGCATAATGAGTTGCTGCTCTCGTATATGATGTGTGAAGCTTGGAGAGTAAGGCCACAATCTTTTTCTTGTTGAATTCTCCTCTTTGATCACTAAAAATGGTGAAAAGAATTGTGTCAAGGTGTAACTCCACAAAGGAGAGGCTCCTATCTATTTATAGATACACTAGGAACCTTCTAGAAGGCCCTGGAGAGGCCTCATAGCCATTAAAAACAAATCCAAGAAGAATCAAGCCGAAATCAAGGTCATAATAACTCTAAGACCAAAATCAGACATTGGATCTTTGGGTCAAACGATTGATACAAGTTTTAGTCATTTGATGCAAGGGTCAAAGTTCCTGATTTTGTTGGATGGAAATAGGGTTATGGGTCAGACATTTGGGAGGACATTTTAAGACATCTAGGTGAAAAATTGGATGTCTAATTTTGTGAGAGTTTGTTCCTACTTTGAACTAGATCGAAATAGGGTTCTAGTGCAAAGATATCAGACATCTTGTTGGATGTCTGGAAAGGCTATTGGACCCTTGGAGATAAAGTTGTTTTGCGGGAATTGATTCCCAAGGACCTAATGGTTGGATTTGGTCTGACAAGGTCAACATCTCTTTATCAGATGTCTGGGAGGCTCTACAGACATTTGAAAGAAGGGTAAATTCTCCAACAGTTGGATTTTATTCTGACAAAGGTGATTTGGAGATAATTAATCCTAACGGTAGTATCTTTAGATGACTAAAGGTGTTACAAGATGTCTGATAGGGCCTGGGACGTCTAAACCGAAGTTTTATCGACTGAAGCTTAAATGTTTATTGTAAAAGGTAGGCTACAGGGATATTGGATATCTGATCTAAATATCAGACAACTTAAAAGTATTTATCAGACATCTGATTTCATTGTTGGACATTTGATAATATAGTTTGAATCCTATTTTGGCTTTCTAATTTGACTTCTAATTTTTCCTAAGTGTTTTGGGATAGAGTAAGCGTTCCTAGGACTAAAAGTGATATACTTTGGGCTCTTTCACATAAATCTAGAAAATAAAGAGCAAAATAAAAGACAAAATACATTCAAGGAAGTTTTATCCTATTCTTTTTCTTCTTTAAGCTTTAGCCCTAAGCAAAGATCCATCTTCTCCATCAAGCTCCTCCATCCCGCCAAGGACGTGAGCTTGGGCTCCTAGCACTTGCTTCCATTTTCTTTTCATCCTGAAATCTTAAACTCAAATGTAAATGTCAAATAACAATTATTTTGTTATCATCAAAATCAACGATCACAGTGCCCTTGCACCAACACCCTTCTATATGAAAGAACATTAATCACCCAGATTGTACACCAAAACAGATAAAAACACTTTAGTGAACTATTTAGGATTAGATCCCCTCACCAGATGTATATCGTTTAGATAGAACTAGGTCACCAATTTTATCTTGCTTTTGCTCTTGGTTGTTAATCTCCTCAATCAGGTTCGAGAGAACTCAATTATATACCCATGGATTTTCTTCCATTTTGAAATCCATAATTTATTATAAATCAAGGGCTAAAATCACCAAAAAAATGGATTAGAAGATATTTAATCAAATTAGGTATTTAGTTTACAAGATTACTAGTTGGCTTGCGACCTTAAATAATTACATGAAGAGTCCAATCAATTAATCAAAGCCAACAATAGATTGTTGATCAAACTACACAAATCAATGTGCTATAACATTGATAGATCTATGCAATTGTACAATAATTTATTGTAATAATATAGTGCAATGGATCTCATTTCTTACATAAGTAAGACCTTTTCATTGAATGAATGTAATAAAAATTAATTTTTATATTTTTTTGAAAGATGTCTTTGAAGAACCCAAGTAGAATTCATACAAATCACTCACCAACTGGAGTTCAATCCTAGAGGAGAGAAAGAATGGAAAATTTATTATAGTGAAGTGATTACAAAAGTGTGCCTCTAAGCATGGGGCCTTCATGGAAAAAATGTGGGAGAAAGGATGATAAAAGACAATCCTCTATATCTTTATCCCCCTATTTACAGGCTCTCCTATATAGAAAGTATTATAATACCTTTTGATGAATTATAACTATCCTTACAACTTTATTCTACCTTTTGATTAATTAGGACTATCCTTACAACTTTATTCCTCTTAACAAATTGGGTCAATAGTCAACCCCTTGACTTATTAACCTAGCAATTCAACGATCCATGTTATTACAGTAAAGGGGGCTTCCAGTTCCTTAGCTTGCAAGTTCAAGCTATGATTAGCGAAAAGAAGAATTTGTTACGAGTTAGTTAGTTGTTATTGTAATCTCTTCAGGATAGCCATTCTTGCATGTCTAATTTCATATATACAAGTTTATTAGTTCATTAAAGAAAAGAAGAGTTTGTATGAATTATTCATAGGATCATAGTTGCACAATATCTTATTATCTTCTTACATTAATCTTTCCTTAGCATTTGATCGGATAGAGTTCTACAAAACTCTTTTTTAAATTAATAGTATATACTTGTTGACTTTCATAAAATGTATTTTGAGGTTCATAAAGCTTATTTAACATTTCCCGTCTAATTAGAGTACTCATGCATCCTAGGTGTCTGTGGATTGCCTTCAAGATTAATCAACATTACTCAATGGAGTTTATCCATGACCTATGCACAGATTCCTCTCTATGTGTTTACTGAATAAAGGAGATTTGAGAAACCCCTCGGTCTAAGGGTAACTCACATGTCAGAAATATTTTTTCGATATTGCATCTCAAGCTTATGAGCTAGGTGTTGAGTTCATTACTAATTGCTCTTTGGCTTGTTGGTAGAGAATCATGCACCATATGGTTATTAGCTTATTTGCCAAGTTGAATAATATTTTCTTAGAAAACTTCCTGTTAGGTTTGTCCAGGTTCTTTTTGGAATATGAATCTCTAAATCTCCTTTGAAATAGAAATCCTTGCCAGAGAGAGAGAGAAATTTATAATATATTTTTCTCAACTTTCTTTAGCATGCTTCATTCCTTTTGGAATTCATATAAAACTTCTTGGATCTTCTTATCATTTGAGAAATTTGTTTTGAAATTTCTCAACTTGTCGTTTGATCTTCATTTCTTTACCTATGCTTCTCCGTCATCTTTATTGCTTATCATTCTATGCCTTTCAAGAATTCTCAAACTTATTTTACGACATTCTCAAGGACTTTCTTGACAAAATAATCTCCTTAGTAACATCTTAAAGATAGCAATATTCTTCTCTACAAATACTACTTAAATTTTCCCTACATGAACTTATTACTTCTTGTAGAACTCAATTGTTTAAATCAATACTATTAACAGAATATTTTTGAAGTAACTTTATCCTCCATCACATTTGAAGGAAGTATTGTATCTTCGATGTACGTGAGGACATTTGAAATGACCGTTCCAAAGATCGTTTGGAGTTTTTTCGGAAAGTTAGGGGTGTGAACAAAAATTCTAAACCCCGTAGGTTTAGTTTATGGGCTTTACGGGAAGGAGGGAAATGCGAGGGGGTGTCACACAATTTTTCCCCTCTCTCTCTCTCCCCACACACTCACCCACACATACACACACCCCATCCTCCCCACTCCAAACCCTAACCCACTTCTATTTAAACCCACCACCACTTCCACCACCTCCACCTCCATCCCTGGTCTACCGGCGAGCCACCAACGGCCTCCCCTTCTCAACTTGCAGCCGCACGTGGAGGAGAGGAGCTTGAGTGAGGAGGAGAAGGAGAGAGGGAGAGAGTGTGTGTATGAAAGAGCGAGGGTGTGGAGAGAAGAGAGAGCTCAGGGAGCCTGAGTGCTCAACCGGAGTGTAGTTGTAGGAGCGGGGGAAGCACTTGTGGGAGAGAGGAGGACGCCGAAGGAGGGTCCTCAACCTTCTGGAGCTGCTATTGCCGTGTTGCGGGTGGAGGTAGCGAAGAAGACGAGCGTCTCAAAGAGTTATGCATACTAGATTTTTTTTGGTATCAGACGTCTGGAGCATCTGGCAGACGTCTGGAGAAGCAGCGGACGTCCGGAGCTGAAGTCGGACGTCTGAAAATTCACGGAGTGCCGAGGTAAGCATCTTGAATGCGGATGCATGCATGTACATTACGTACGTAACGTTACGCTATCGAGGTTTTAAACCTGCGAACATCTGCGCAGGTACAGGTCTTGGAAAAGCATGCAAGCATGCTCTTCAAGGTGCTTTAGGATGTCTAGATGTCTCCACAGATGTCTGATAGACCTATTGGACGTTCGGGCACACCGACAAATGTCTGGAATGACACAGGATGACTGTAAAGGGGTTCCAGACGTTCACCAACAACGCAGCGAAGCAAGGTGAGGTTCTGAGATCATTTAAGATGTTTGGGTTTGGTCCCAGACGTCTGATTTTAGACAGTATGCATGTTTTTGGCCCATTTAAGGCCCAAATGAGGTCGGATTTACACAAACGAAATACCATTGTTTTTTTATCAAGTTTCTCTATGTGATAGTGTCTATTATATACTGTTTTGAACTCGTCTGATTTGACTTAGTCACTGGTATAGGTCTCCAGCCTGTAGCATGTTCGGGGCTCGCAAAGGCGACAGGACCTATGGTTTCAGCCCCCATTCCTCCTGTGTTTCCCAATAAAGTGGTTTACTTTAATATTAAGATTTAAATAAGTAAAGTGCATGATTAGAATAACTCGTTTGAACTCTAGGATGTGAAATGAATCATAGGACAGAAACGAATGAATATTTCCTGATGTTCTCCAAGCTTTTGTGCGATTTTAAAGGATGTCACGTTGTAGTATAGCCGAAAAATCGTTCAAACAAATAGAGAATTTTATTACTCGAAAACTGGAGTATCCGAGGTCGAACACAGGGAGAAAATGGAATTTACTACTAATCAAAATGTAATTGAACACTTTAATTTACTCAAAATGTTAATTCAAATATGAATGTATGCCATTAAAAGTAGTTATGACAAAAAATATGAAATTGGACGTCTGATCTGGTGGTCAGACGTCTTAAAAGTATTTCCCCTTTTTCTTCTTCTGATCTTCTTTCTCTTCTTTTATTGCGAAGGCTTCTTCTTCCTGCCTTTGTATCTTTTCTCTTGTTTCTTCTCCTGCCTTGCCTTCCTTCTTTCTTCTTCTTCTGATCTTTGCTGTCTTCACTTGACCTTTCTTTCGTTCTCTGGCTTGCTTGTGCCTTGCTCTTCCTTCTTCTCCTGTGAAGGCTTCTTTCCTCTTCTTCTTCTCTGCCTTGGTCTCTCCTTCGCTCAGTTTCTTCTTCTGCTTCTTCTCTTCTCCTTGCGGCTAAGTCTCTCCACGCTCAGTCTGCCTGCACAGGAGCAAAACCTACCCATTTCCCTCTACCCGCGCATCTCTCTCTCTCAACAATTCACTCAGGGACGCTCTCCCAGAGCCACACGGATATTCGGGTCGGATCGTACCCGGGACTAGGCGCACCTGCAGGTGGTATGATGCACGAGGAGTGCTCAAGGATTGGGTTGGTCGGATCCCGCCAGATCCGCGTGGTCAAGCCGCGGATGAGGCGTGCGTGGGGGCAAGTGAGGGACTTCACCACTGTGCTTACGGAGGCGTTAAGGTAATATCACAAATTCAATTTATGGCGCAGCGGCGCCTCGTCTCTCCACGATGTGGGACTAAAGCTTCTGCCCTGATTTCGCGCGCGGCCGCAGACTTGCCTGCATCCCCACAGCTGCTGGCTCTGCTAGCACTCCTTGCTGGACCAGAGCACTTCGCGACACTCGCACGAATACGCAGCACTCGCAGCCTGGGAGCCCTGGCGCCTGGAGCTGCTACAGAACTTCTTCAAATGTCGTCCATGGCAACAGGAGCATCAACACTGTCAGACACAAAACAAGCCTCTCGGCCTAATCAGACCAGCTAGAGACCTTCGCCGTAGCACGGCGAAGGCGGTGGACGGTGCTGCAGGCCGCAGGTCATCCTAGGCATGCGTGCCTAGGTCAACCTGTGGCCGGAGTTGTGGGGTTGGTCGGGGGGTTATTGTGGAGGTCTGGAGTGGCAGTGGAGGGGTGGAATGAGTTCCTGGTGGTGAGGCAGGCTCACGAGATGGTTGTCGAGCCGTGTGGAGGGGCGGAGTGGTGTGGGCGGCTCGCCGGAGGTCGGTCGGAGGCGAGGAAGATGGAGGTGTTCAGGCACTGCTGTCGCCGGAGAAGATGCTGCCCAGTGGGGGAGAACAGCTGCGACGACGAGGCTGAGGCAACGTGCGCGGGTGCTGCGCGTCGCGGAGGAGAGTCAGGAAGCTAACTCTGCCACTGGTTTTGTGGCAGAGCGAAGAGGGAGGGGAGGGGGGCTCGCCGGAGCTTGCTGGGAATTTTGGCCGGGCAGGAGGAGATGAATTGGAGGTGGAAACTCGGCCAAATCAAGCTGAAGATGAGCGGCCGGAGGTGTGGGTTCTTATATAGGCACTGGGCCAGTCGTTCAAGGCATGGAAGGCACGCAATCGTCTGAGGTCGGTCGCCGGAGATGGAAAGACTTTAGATACCCAAATCCCTCGTGCGTTCGCACGAGAGATTGGGTTCACACCAGGGATCAAGATTGGCCTCAGATGGAAGGGAATTTCTCAGAGAATCTCCCTTCCATTTCTGGAAGGGGATCTCTGAGGAATCAGAGAGGATTCCCTCTCAAATCCTTGCCGGAGCAGGATTCTGCCCTAATAATGGCGACAGGACCTGATTGCAAAGGTGGCGAGGAAGTTAGGGGGCTTTCTGTTATGCTTTTCAAAAGATAGGGACCAAATTGTGATTTGGGTGTACTAAATTGCAAAGTAGGTCAAGATGAGCTCCCCTTAGGTCCAAATTTTGGTACAAACCTAATTTTGACCTAAGGAATCCAATGGTGAAGTTGGATTTTAGGTTTGACCTCGTATGATTGGACATTTTGTGTAAAAACCCAAATTAGGTTAATTGATGAACTAGGACCCTAATCTAGGTCAAACTGGGTTCCAAAGGCCAAATTAAGTGTTCTAAACCCTAGGGGATATTTTTTCATGATTTTTAGAGGGTTTAATTGATTTTTATCCTGACCGAAACCTTGTTAATTTTTGCGGGTCTGTTTTAGGGTTACCAAGTGTCATTTAATTCTTAGATTGCACATAAATCCATTTCTGATTGACTCAACCCACTTTTTATCTCATTTAGACCATTTGACCTATGTTTTGCCTCTGAGAAATCCCATTTATGTATTGCAATGGTAAAATTGCAATTTTAACCTTTAATTCATGTTTTCTTCTCAGAGCACTTATTCCTTCAATTAGGCCTTCTTCTTGGTTATGTAGGAGCCTTTATCTTCTTTATTGGGTCAAAATGAGCTAGTTATGGCTCATGATGAGGCTCTCATCATACCCTCATGCCTATCTTTTGCTAGTCCCTTAGCAAAATTTCAAAGTTTTAACTTCCATTCTAGACCCTGAGTGTCTGTCAACAATGATAAGTGCTTCTCCTTTTGTGATTAGGTAGGAATGCCAATAATAGGCCTAGAGGTACTCAAGTACCAACCAAAATCCGGACCTGTTCTGCTTTAGCCTCAGTCCTCCGCAAAGGTTTTTACGGCCCACAAAAACTAACCTAGGGTTTGTTGGACTCCGCGGTTAAAGCACCCGTGCTTGAGACATTTTCAGCCTAAGTTCATTTTGCAGTGCATTTTTGTAAGAGAGAGATAGAAGATTTATTTGTTTGGAGAGCTTTTCTCTCTCTTTTCTTTTTATTTCTAGCTTCGGATTAGCTTCTCAACACGGTCTGTATCGGATTCCTCGTCCCCATCATCAATCCTCAAGGGTTCCTGGCTTTCGAGATTTCGAGATAATCCTGCCCATGGCGTTCCGTGGTCGAATTCAGCCCCTGGAGATCGACATTTTGTGATAATGCCGCCCATGGTATCTGAACCAGCAGAGTGCTTACCTGCCCCCAGTAGGATATTTAAATATCCTAAGAGACAAGCACCGAGGAGATGATATGTTGTTACGCATCTTCGAAGGAAATTTCCCGCCTCTCCGCATTGGGAACTCGTCCAAATCAACTTGTGTTGATTGGCCGCTCGTAATCTAGGTGACTTTTGTAGAACATTAAACGCTTTTGCGTGATTTGGATGTTTATGCGCACTGAACCAAACTGTGTGTGAATTTGGGGTGCTTAGGTTACCGAATCCCGCAGACCAGAGGTCAGTTAGCGAGGCCGAATACTTCCTAAGCCTTAGACCTAATACTTAAGCTTCGCATTTTCCTCAACCTCTTGAGGATTATCCAGATTTTAACGGATACGTGAATTTTTTAAGTTAAAGATTCTAGCCTAAGAGGCCTAAGACCAGCGTTCCCACTAATCTCTTGTTATATCTCTATAGCACTTTTCTTTTCTTTTTCTTGATTCGGTCTAGAACTTCAGTTAACCCCTTAATCTTTTACTAATGACTATTTCTTTTCATTTTCCTTTTGTGCTCCTTTCTTCATTTTTGCTCTTTTTCTCCTCCTTATGCTTATGTGGCTCACAAAATTTCCTCCCTCCCCCCATTTTTTTGTTCTTTTTCTTAATTTTTTTCAATTTTTTTGTGTTTTTGACATATGCAAATTTTTTGTGTGTGAGACTCCTAATTTTTTTTTCTTGGTTCTGTATGTATGCACTTTATCACCCCCCCCATGCCTAAGTTTTGCAATGTCCTCATTGTAAACAGAGGGTGTGAATTAGTGTTGAGGTCAGGGACTTAGAACAGGATACATCGGGTGGGTGAATGGGTCGAAAATGACTGATGCGGATGATTTTAAGCTCTGATACGTGTACCAGAGGTGGGATCAACTGTCTAAGGCTGGACTCAAGGTGCAATAGATGTGGAGTACAGATGGATAATCAGACGGGTCTCTGTTTTTGGGAATGACGGGTTGCCTCCCGTTAAGCTCTAAATTTAATGCCTTCAGCCGAGCGGAAAATGGGGTGGAGAGGGGGTGGTCAAATCAATGGAGTTTTGGAAAACAAGCACCTTGATTAAGAGCCTGGTTGGTCCAACCAGGTGCTTGTTAAGATCTGTAGGCTGATGATGCAGCCCAAACCCAATAAGTCTGGTGGGTTGATAGATGTAGATCAACAAATGCGGACCCCACCATATGCAGTGAAGTTCTGATGGATATGGAAGTGAAAACTCGAGTTCCGGCTGAGTTGAATCAGCCTGGTCAAAGTAGGGTTCCGAAAAATTATCCATGTAAGGTGTGGAATCCCTACAGGGGTGATCAAAGGATGGAGGCTCCTGATTTGTGGTCTGATCAGTACCCGATACCCGGTCTAGATATGGAGTTGAATCATCTGCAAACGGCTCAGTGAAAGGTGAATCGGAATAGAAATTGAGTCCGGTTGCATGTCGGGGTGGGGAACGGGTTTTTATTGGTTCTGTATATGTGGAGCAGGTGGCTTCAAAAAAGATTGACATGTTATAATCAGGAGGAAGATTTTCTCCGATGTTATGGTCAGATTCGAAATCGTTGGAGAGTTTGCGAAAATCAAAATTTGAATGAGATTCTAGATCATGAGTTCCACCATAGAATAAATCATATGTTGTATATTCAGCAGCCTAACTGGGATCTAGCCTAAATGTTAATTCTGAGCTTAAAAGGGTATCCTTATCTGGTAGAGGCTCAGATTTTAAGCTAGTAGGGCAGACCCAATTGAAACCCTGCTCGTCCAACTCCTCGGTTTCTGTGTCGTAGATTGGCATGACTTCCGCAAAATCGATTCGTTCCTCTGAGGAGGTTGACGAGGGATATTCATCAAATCAAGGCCCAAAATCATATTCTTCATTAAGAGATTGATTTTCTTCATCTGGGGCCTTGAAATCTTCAAAATATGTTTCAGATCTAGGTTCTAGGCTTAGGATGTGGGTTGAATTACTAGAATTTAGGTCTGAATAACCTTCGAGGGTCACCTTATCAGAATAAGGGACGTAATTTACACCCTCGAGAGGTTCAGTTCTACTCTCATACTTGCAGGAGTCTTGGGATTCTAAAATGGGCTCATCATGGTCTTTTCCTGCATTTGGAGCTTCCCAACCTTCTTCAATATCAGGTGCATTATACTCCATCTGGGTTGGGAATCCACAACCATTTTGTGCCTCAAACCCGAGGTCAGATTTATCCTCGATGTTGTTCCAAGATAGCTCATCCTCTGTTGGTGGTATGTACGGGTATTTCTGATCAATCACTTGTTTTATTAATCTCATTATCTCTTCCCATTTTTCAACACTATCTTGGTGTTGCTTCCAAAGTCGAGGATTTGTCATACATTGAAGGTATTCACTATTGTGCAATTTTTCTATCTCAATGTATGCAGTAATGAGCAAGTCACGGGTTGATCCTTTGTTGGCTTCTGCTAATAGTACTTGGGCACAAGTTATGACAAAGGTTGTGGTTGTTGGGACATCAACCTCAATGTTTCCTACTGTTGTTGAGGTTTCTTCATTTTCATAAAATCTCATGGCAACCTCAATCATTTTATCTCTCATGGATCTCCAGTATTCAGGTTTCTTGAATGGTAGTCCTAGATGGTTTGGCTGCATATTTGGATCAGGTGGTGGAATCAAGATGTAGAATCAGAGTTTGAATCAAGATGTGTTATGAAGCGATTAGATCTGAATAACGAGTCCCACTAAAAATGAGTGTGTGTGCTCTAAAGAAAAAAGATGAAGGACTGGAGATGTTCTTGACCCAATCAAGACCCCAAAAGATGTTTGGATGACTATGGAGGTTCAGGGCGGATGGACCCCTGGATCCGAAGATCGTCCACCTGAGAATTACCTGGGCAGCCAGAGAGGGAGAGTCCTGCAAAGACCCCTACACGGTAGAGCATCCCTACGGGTTACAGGGTTTCCCCCACCCGACCTCTCTTGTCACTGAGATTCCAGGTAGACCAGAATGGGGACCTTGACCTCTTAGGTCTATCACTTTTTATTTCAAAGGTGCTTTCAGGGTTCTCACTTGAACTTTAGATGTTTTTGGTATTGTAACCTAATTTAGAGGTTGGTTGACCCAAGGGGTCAACTTCACCTGACCTGTCCTATAGATGGCAAAATGATTCTAAGTTTGGAGCCTAGAGATCACCCTGATTTGACTCCCAGGTTATTAGGTCAAAAAATTTTAAGATTCAAGTGATTTTAGAGCTCAATTTTAGGGTTTGTCTTATTTAGCTTTCTTCAATCAAGGGCTTAGGTAGCACACTGATGCGGGAGGGTTTATTTCCTTTTATACAAGCATGTGTGACTAGCGCTTCAAGACCCTAATGTGGAAACCCTAATTTGGTTCTATTTCCAATCCACTTTTTCTTTTTCAAAAGTTCTCTTTGGACTTATAAACAAGAAGTGTGTGGTCCGCCGAGATTAAGCATTATTTCAATTAGGCACAAGAATTTGTGGGATGGAATCTAAAAAAAATCACTCCAACTTCAAGAATATTTGTAGAAATTTTCGCAAAATCAAGAAATGTTTTGCCTTAAAGATGGTGATTACTATATAAAGAAGGCAATTGATTCCTAAATTGATTTTCTTCCTTTTGTCTTTCAAAGATTAGGGGATGATTAAGGAAGAAAAGAAATTACCTGCCCTGGAGTGGTTGACTTGAGGGAGAGATTTTCTCATGAAGTACCTGCAAGATCACATCAAAGCAAAGTAGGGCAAGTTAGTGTTCAATATGTTAAAAAGAATGTAGAGACTAGTGGTAAATTGCGCATTGCTTCCCGGCAACGGTGCCAAAAATGTTCTCCAAGCTTCTGTGCGGTTTTAAAGGATGTCACGTTGTAGTATAGCCGAAAAAGCGTTCAAACAAATAGAGAATTTTATTACTCGAAAATCGGAGTATCCGAGGTTGAACACAGGGAGCAAATGGAATTTACTACTAATCAAAATGTAATTGAACACTCTAATTTACTCAAAATGTTAATTCAAATATGAATGTATGCCATTAAAAGTAATTATGACAAAAAATATGAAATTGGACGTCTGATCTGGTGGTCAGACGTCTTAAAAGTATTTCCCCTTTTTCTTCTTCTGATCTTCTTTCTCTTCTTTTCTTGCGAAGGCTTCTTCTTCCTGCCTTTGTATCTTTTCTCTTGTTTCTTCTCTTGCCTTGCCTTCCTTCTTTCTTCTTCTTCTGATCTTTGCTGTCTTCACTTGACCTTTCTTTCATTCTCTGGCTTGCTCTTCCTTCTTCTCCTGTGAAGGCTTCTTTCCTCTTCTTCTTCTCTGCCTTGGTCTCTCCTTCTCTCAGTTTCTTCTTCTGCTTCTTCTCTTCTCCTTGCGGCTAAGTCTCTCCACTCTCAGTCTGCCTACATAGGAGAAAAACCTACCCATTTCCCTCTACCCGCGCGTCTCTCTCTCTCAACAATTCACTCAGGGACGCTCTCCCAGAGCCACATGGATATTCAGGTCGGATCGTACCCGAGACCAGGCGCACCTGTAGGTGGTGTGATGCGCGAGGAGTGCTCAAGGATTGGGTCGGTCGGATCCTGCCAGATCCGCGTGGTCAAGCCGCGGACGAGGCGTCCGTGGGGGCAAGTGAGGGACCTCACCCCTGTGCTTACGGAGGCGTTAAGGTAATATCACAAATTCAATTTATGGCACAGCGGTGCCTCATCTCTCCACGATGTGGGACTAAAGCTTCTGCCCTGATTTTGCGCGTGGCCGCAGACTTGCGTGCCATCCCCACAGCTGCTGGCTCTGCTAGCACTCCTTGCTGGACCAGAGCACTTCGCGACACTCGCATGAATACGCAGCACCTACAGCCTGGGAGCCCTGGCGCCTGGGGCCGCTACGGAGCTTCTTCAAATGTCGTCCATGGCAGCAGGAGCATCAACACTGTCAGACACAAAACGAGCCTCTCGGCCCAATCAAACCAGCTAGAGACCGTCGCCGTAGCACAGCGAAGGTGGTGGACGGTGCTGCAGGCCGCAGGTCGTCCTAGGCGTGCGTGCCTAGGTCAACCTGTGGCTGGAGTTGTGGGGTTGGTCGGGGGGTTATTGTGGAGGTCTGGAGTGGCAGTGGAGGGGTGGAATGAGTTCCTGGTGGTGAGGCGGAGCTCACGAGATGGTTGTCGAGCCGTGTGGAGGGGCGGAGTGGTGTGGGCGGCTCGCCGGAGGTCGGTCGGAGGCGAGGAAGATGGAGGTGTTCAGGCACTGCTGTCGCCGGAGAAGATGCTGCCCAGTGGAGGAGAACGGCTGCGACGACGAGGCTGAGGCGGCGTGCGCGGGTGCTGCGCGACGCGGAGGAGAGTCAGGAAGCTAACTCTACCACTGGTTTTGTGGCAGAGCGAAGAGGGAGGGGAGGGGGGCTTCCCGGAGCTTGCTGGGAATTTTGGCCGGGCAGGAGGAGATGAATTGGAGGTGGAAACTCGGCCAAATCAAGCTGAAGATGAGCGGTCGGAGGTGTGGGTTCTTATATAGGCACTGGGCCAGTCGTTCAAGGCGTGGAAGGCACGCAATCGTCTGAGGTCGGTCGCAGGAGATGGAAAGAGTTTAGATACCCAAATCCCTCGTGCATTCGCACGAGAGATTGGGTTCACACCAGGGATCAAGATTGGCCTCAGATGGAAGGGAATTCCTCAGAGAATCTCCCTTCCATTTCTGGGAGGGGATCTCTGAGGAATCAGAGAGGATTTCCTCTCAAATCCTCGCCGGAGCAGGATTCTGCCCTAATAATGGTGGCAGGACCTGATTGCAAAGGTGGCAAGGAAGTTAGGGGGCTTTCTGTTATGCTTTTCAAAAGATAGGGACCAAATTGTGATTTAGGTGTACTAAATTGCAAAGTAGGTCAAGATGACCTACCCTTAGGTCTAAATTTTGGTAAAAACCTAATTTTGACCTAAGGAATCCAATGGTAAAGTTGGATTTTAGGTTTGACCTCGTTTGACTGGACATTTTACGTAAAAACCCAAATTAGGTTAATTGATGAACTAGGACCCTAATCTAGGTCAAACTGGGTTCCAAAGGCCAAATTAAGTGTTCTAAACCCTAGGGGATATTTTTCCATGATTTTTAGAGGGTTTAATTGATTTTTATCCTGACCGAAACCTTGTTAATTTATGCGGGTCTGTTTTAGGGTTACCAAGTGTCATTTAATTCTTAGATTGCACATAAACCCATTTCTGATTGATTCAACCCACTTTTTATCTCATTTAGACCATTTGACCTGTGTTTTGCCTCTGAGAAATCCCGTTTATGTACTGCAATGGTAAAATTGCAGTTTTAACCTTTAATTCATGTTTTCTTCTCATAGCACTTATTCCTTCAGTTAAGCCTTCTTCTAGGTTATGTAGGAGCTTTTATCTTCTTTATTGGGTCAAAATGAGCTAGTTATGGCTCATGATGAGGCTCTCATCACCTGAGCTACCCTATTTACTTTGAGATGCATGTTAAACCCTAATTGCTAGCAAGTGTATTAATTACTTGATGTGATGCTTTCTCAGTTATTAAAATACAAGCTGCCTGTTATAAAAATGAAACCCAAGATGTGAATAGTGAGATCTAAATGTTGAGAAATGGAATGAATGAAATACAAGTACGAACCCTATGGGGAATTAGGAGAAGAACTCCTTTATACGGAAAGAACTTAGTAAGTAGATGGGAAGTGAGCTGGCCCTTGTGTACACAGTACCAAGGAGAGCAACTATCCCCTTAGAGTAGAGGGGAGCTTGTCGTTCCTTGGGTTAAGAATCGGGGTAGGTTTGACCACTCTACGTCGACTCCTGTTTGGCTCTTGCGTACATGGTACCGAGGTGAGTTACTTAGTGTAGGGAGGGAGTTAGCCATCCCATGGGGCCCGGGATTAGGACTAGCTACCATACACCGACTCTTGTTAGGCCCACTGGGCAAACTGGGATAGTTGGACAAGGGTACGCAGACTGTGGAGGGGCGAGACCCCTGTTATGAGAAGGCAAGGCATGTGCTGTTCCGTGCTATACTTTTAGGCGTACCCATTAGTAAAAATGACTGACCGCGTGCCAATGTGGGGTAGCTACTTGTGTGCTTATTGCACATGCCGTAGTCACCGCTACGACCCGACTGTGACCTTGGGGTGGTTGACTAGGTATAGGACTATCAAGGGGGACTCTCCCAGCCAAGAGAGTACCACATGTACATCCTACATCACGGGAAAGACTGCAATCAAGATCGTCCCCTTAAGGGATAGTCAAGATCAAGAAATGACCAGATTCCTAATAGAATAAACAAAACAGAACCACTTAGTTGAGCTAAATGGAATTGAATAATAAATTAGTTGCTTGTCTTATGTTAATTGCATGTAAATGGCTTAACTATCACTCTACTCAGCGTTAGCTGACCACGGATTTTATAACCATGTTCAGGTCAAGGAGTTGAGCAGCCAGTGCCACCGGCTACAAAGGGAGCTGGACCTAGTGGAGCCCAACCTTAGTTATGTTTCATTTCCATTTCATAGCTTCTTTTGTTTTAGTGAGTATTCAATATATGTAATACTGTTTTTGTTACTTTTCCGCTTTATTTTCCATTGTTGTAGACTGTGATGGCATGTAACATTGTAAGACTTTCCGTTCTGTTTCCTTTACTGTCTTTGTATTATTTTCTGCCTAGTTACATTACATGTGTAATTATGGAATATTTTCTGCTTTTGGTTATTTCTCGTTGGACGACTGGGTCTTGGGATTAGTCGAGGCGAGCCGGTCTTGGGTCATATAGGGATCTGGGATCGAGTCGTAACAAAGATGGTATCAGAGCAAGGTCGTCCTAGGAAATGAACCAAATGATCTGGAAGTAACCACTCACGTGCATGTAACTAGGATAGCCATCACAACGTATCGCTGTGACCTTTATTTCCAAGTCTTATTTCTTTATGTAATCTTGTATCATTGACAGTTCCTATTCTTTCTCTTGTATCTTTGTATAGGAGATGCCTCGTCAGGGAGCCCTTGAGGTGGGCCGCGGACGTGGTCGTGGCCGTGGGCGGGGTCGGAGGGGCGGACGTGCCGGACTTGAGGCACCAGTCGACCCACCTCTCCTTCCGGGCATCCAGACCTAGGATCTCACCCAGCTAATCCGGGATATAGTACGTGAGGAGCTCTAGCAGCCTCCTCGGCTACCCCTCCCTGAGGACGTGGAGGGAGAGTCCTCTGTGGGATAGGGGAACCGCCGCAGCGCCAGATGAGTTGGAGCCTTAACTTCGCTTCGGGAATGGAAATCTCATATACAGACAGCATACAAACTCAACTCCCTCTCTTCTGCTCCCCCTATTGGTTGTTGTTACTTAGTTATTACTTGCTTTACCTAATGCTCCTATTTCAAATGCCACTTCTGATTTTCCAACTCACTATCAGTATTCAGTGAATTCATCTAGATATCTAGGGACCCATTCGCCATCCTGATCATTTGGCTTAACTATAGAAAATGATGGATATCAGAAAGAATCCACATATGGTGATGTCCTTCAAGTCGCACGTTGCTTTCTACCACATCGTTTGAAATGAAGTTAATGGGAAGTTCAGAGTGGGAGAAGAACCAACAAATGAGGATTTTGCACTACTCCACCTAAGAAATACCCTACTTTACCAGGAGAGCCATCGATCGAATCCAAGCAAAAGAAAACATCACCCCCGTACCCCGACCCAAAGGGGAGGATCGACCTCAAGGGAGGAACAGATACTAGCTTGCAAGCTTCACTCCACCACCCCCACCACCCTCGGACACTTCTGAGCACGAGCCCTCCTTGCCTGGAGGCGTGCCTGTTCCCTCGTTGCAGCTCCACCATAAGCTTTTTGGCCAGTTCCAGAAGTCGAAGCCCCCCTCCTTCAAGGGGGATGAGAGCTCGTCTGAGGTAGAGGACTGGCTGGAGCAGATAGAGAAGGTGTTTGACACAATCCACCCTCCTGCTGAGTGCTGCATGGCCTTTGCCACGTACCAGCTGGATAGCGTAGCCCACAGGTGGTGGAGGGCAGTCTGAGGCCAGGAAGGGAGAGAGCCATCGTAGGACCAGTTCGTGGCTCTCTTCTAGGAGCAGTACTTCCCATAGACCTAGCAGGACCAGAGGAGGCAGGAGTTCCACACTCTCCACCAGGGGGCAATGACAGTTAGCACGTACCGCATGCATTTCTTGGAGCTATCTTGCTTCACCCCAACAGCTGTGTCTACTGAGAAGGAGTTCCTGTGAAGGTTTATTGAGGGGCTTCGACCTGCGATTCGAGGGTATGTGAAACCCCTGAAGCTGCCCACTTTTTCTCGCGTGGTCGAGGTGGCCATGACCTATGAGGGACCAACCCGACCCCGTGGGACACTGATGGTGGATGGAAGAAGCCCTTCTAGCCAGAGTACTCACAGGGTCGTTGGGAGAGGAGGCACACGGCGCCCACAGGGGAGCCGTCTCGTTCTGCGGGGCCACTAGTGGCCTTTAGGGGCCCCAGACAGGGACTAGCTGGCAGCACTAGACCCCCGCTCAGCCACCAGCAGGGACCGACTGAGGGAGGAGGTCATGCCCCTCTCTGCTACCAATGTGGCCAACTAGGCCACATCAAGAGGGACTATCCATCTAGGGTTGGAGCACAGCAAATGCTCCCCACACCGAGCGCAGGAGGCCGATCTGGCGGTTGTGGTCACCAGACGCATGGAGGAGGACAATAGTCACGAGGAGGGTACCAGCAAGTTGTTGCTCGCCCGACCCAGAGCGTGGCCGCTTCTTCTACACCCAGGGCTGAGGGGCGCATCAACACCCTAACACACAGAGACGCCAGGGCTTTAGATTCTGTGGTGGCAGGTATGGTTATCATTTCTGGTAGATTAGTCTATGTCCTTTTCAATTCTGGTGCCACACACTCTTTTGTCTCCTCGAGTTTTGCCATCAGTTTGTGGCTGGGCAGTGTACTGTTAGAGGTTCCGTTCCTGATTAGAGGGCCAGGCGGACAGTTGTTCATAGCAGAGGAGGTCTTTACAGACTATGAGGTCTCTATAGGGGGATGCAGTCTTCCCGATGGAGGACTTTAGCGTGATCCTAAGGTTGGACTGGTTGTTTGCCTATCATGCCCTACTGCACTATTTTGGGAGGAAGATCATCTTCTCCCTACTGGAGTTTCCTCCCTTTGAGTTTCACCTCTAGTCGATAGACAGAGGTTTTAGGTGCATCTCCTAGCTTTGGGCAGCGAAGATTTTGAGCCAGGGTGTAAGGGCTTCTTAGCTTGTGTTATAGTAGAGCCTAGCCCCGTGGTCGACTTTCAAAGTATCCTGGTGGTCGACGAGTACCCCAACGTCTTCCCAGAAGAGCTGCCAGGACTGCCGCCTGAGCGTGAGATCGAGTTTGAGATCTCACCAGTACCGTGGACCAGTCCCATTTCTACTGCATTGTACAGGATGGCACCACTTGTGCTGCCAGAGCTCAAGTCACAGTTAGAGGACCTGTTTGAGAAGAGCTTTGTGAGGGCCAGTGCATCCCCGTGGGGAGCCCTTGTATTGTTTGTAAAGAATAAGGACGGTACCCTGCGACTTTGTGGTGACTACCGACAATTGAATTGGGTCATCGTCAAGAACAAGTACCCGTTGCCTCGTATCGATGACCTCCTTGACCAGTTGAGAGATGCCACAGTGTCCTCTAAGATAGATCTGAGGTCATGTTACCACCAGTTGAGGATCAAGGAGACTGACATCTCCAAGACAGCTTTCCGTACTCGGTATGGGCACTACGAGTTCTTGGTCATGCCATTTAGGCTGACCAACGCCCTTGCTGCTTTCATGGACATGATGAACCATGTTTTCAAGATATACTTGGACCAGTTTGTGGTGGTGTTCATCGACGACGTCCTAGTCTACTCTCAGGATCAGGCACAGCATGGACAACATTTACGTATGGTCCTGGATATCTTGAGACGACGTAGGTTGTACGCCAAGTACAACAAGTGCGAGTTTTGGCTAAGGCAAGTGACCTTCTTGAGCCATGTGATTTCAGGAGATGGATTGGCTCTGGATCCAGCCAAGGTTGAGGTCATACTCAGGTGGGAGAGGTCACGCACAGTGACAGAGATATGCAGCTTTCTGGAACTGGCAAGCTACTACCGGCAGTTTATCAGAGGGTTCTCTTAGGTAGCACGTCCTATGACTCAGCTGACCTGGAAGGACGTGCCCTTTTCCTGGACAGACGAGTGTGAGGCATGTTTCTAGGAGTTGGAGAGACTGACTTCAGCTCCTGTGCTTACCATCACAGACAGAAGTGGCGGGTTCGTGGTTTACACTGACACTTTATTGCAGGTTTGGGAGGTGTGCTCATGCAGCGGGGTCACGTTGTCTCTTATGCTTCATGGCAATTGAAGCCCCATGGGCATAGCTACCCCACCCATGACTTAGAGCTGGCAGCAGTTGTCTTCATGCTGAAGACATGGAGGCACTACCTGTATGGTGAGACATTTGAGATCTTCACAGATCACAAGAGCTTTTGGTACATGTTTGACCAAAAGGAGCTCAACATAAGACAGAGACGTTGGTTAGAGCTCCTAAAGAACTACGACAGTAGCATCTCTTACCACCTAGGGAAGGCCAATGTGGTGGCCGACACCTTTAGCTGGAAGGCTCCCACCCATGTGGCTAGCATACAGGCATAGAGTTGGAAACACATGGAGGAGGTGGGCAGTTGGCGACCTCAGGAGTTACGAAGGTACTGCGGGGCAGTGACAGTGACGTAGTAGGCATGACCAGAGCTGATAGACCGCATCATTGCAGGGCAGATGGCCGATCCATACTTATAGACACTGCGAGACAGAGTGTTGATAGGGGACGCAAGAGACTTTTCCTTCTCAGACGAGAAACTACGCATAAGGGGACACCTTTTTGTTCCTAGAGACGAGGAGCTATTGAGAGAGCTCCTGACTGAGGCACACGTGTTCAGGTTTACCATACATCCCGAGAATACAAAGATGTATCATGATCTATGATGCGACTTCTGGTGGAGAGGGATGAAGCGTGAAATGACCCTTCCTGAGGTCGTTTGGCGTTTCCAGAACCTGTGGGGCTTTTTCTGCAATCGTAAACCCCTTAGCTTTTGTTTTGGGGATTTGTGAGGGGGAAAGGAAAATTGCAGGGGCATCCCTGCAATTTCCCCACCACCACTCCCACCGTACGCACATTGTTGGATGCTTACGAGGCGAGATCATGTTTAAAAAGACGTTCGTTGTAGCTGAAATCACCGCAAAAACAATTAACAATTTATTACTCGAAAATCAAAATGTCCGAGGTCGAACTCAGGGAGCAAACTGGTATTTTAGAAACTAAGATCACAATCTCAAAATATGATATTTAACAAGAATATAAATGAGAGTCCATGTATAAGAAAACTAAAAAGGGAATAGAAATGTAAGAGGAAATTGAGTATTCTCTCTGATGGCTTCTTTCTTCTCTTTCTTCCTTTTTCTTTCTCTTCTTGGCTGCACCTTTTCCTTCTTTCTTTCTCTGACTTTCCTTGTGAATCAGACATCTGATTTTGTAAATTAGATGCCTTATATGGCGATTGCTACAGTGCTCACTCTTTCTTCTTCTTCTTCCTTCTTTCTCTTCTTCTGCTCTTCTGTCTTCCCTTTCTTCTTCCTTGCCTTAATCTTTGGCTGTGCCTTCAGCTTCCTCTTCTTCTTCTATTCTTGATTCCTCCTCCTTCTTCCTTTATTCTACCTTCAAGTTTGCCCTTGGTCTTCTTCTTCTTCTTTTTTTCTTCTGCGGCCAAGTCCCTGCTTCTCTTCTTCACTAGCTACTTTCTTCTTCTACTTGGTCGGTCTTGCTGCTATAGTGCTTGTTCTTCTCCTTCTTTCTTCTGCTGCACCTTCAGCTTCTTCCTCTTCTTCAGCAGCTGCCTCCTCTTCCTTCTTTCTTCTGCGGCTTCAATCTTCCTTGCTAAGTCCTTCAGCTCCTTCCTTGGCTTCTTCTTCTTCTACGACTCCTTCCTTAGCTCCTGCATAGCACAGGGAAAAACCTACCCCTACCCTCCCTTGCGTATTTTCTCTCTCTTTTCTCTCTTCAGTTCACTCTCCCAGAGCCAATTGGGTATTCTGGTCGGGTCAAGCACACCCAGGTCCAGGCGCACCGGCATGGGTAATGCGTGAGGAGTGCAGGGTTATCGGGTCAGGTCAGCTAGGTCCGTGGAGGAGTGAACGCGGATGAGGGGGGTGAGTAGGCAAGGGGACCTCACCCCATGATCGAAGGCAATCAGGCTAAAACACAAATTTCACTTATATCACTCACCGCGCTCTAAAGTTTTTGAGGTGGGACTAAAAGTCCCACTCGCTTCGCTGGCGCCTGCAGGGGGAGAACTCCACCCAATTGGAGCAACTGAGGGCCTTGCAGCAACTGCTCTCAGGCTGGATGCACGTGCACACTCAACCCGCATAGCCTGAAGTCTTGAAGCCTGGAGCGCGCGGCCTAGAGCTTTGAAGAAAGCAAGCTTGCTTGTGTGTTAATGGCAAACGGAGGCCCAACCCTGCATGACACGAAGACAGCCTGGCGGCCCTTTTAAACAACGGGAAAACCTTCGTCGTATCACGGCGAAGGAGAGGTGGGGGTCGGCTGGCTCAGAATGGCCTAGGCGTGCGTGCCTAGGTCGGTCTATGGTCAGGGTGATGGGTGTGGTCGAGAAGAGATTGTGGAGGTTGTGGCGGTCGATGGAGATGGGGAAAGTGATCAGTGGATGGTGGTGGTGCTTCTGAGGGTTCTGGTGAGGTGGATGGGTGTGGGGAGGTAACGGAGACACCTCGCCGGTGGTCTGCCGAAGGTGGAGAAGATGGTGGTGGTCTACAGTTGTCGAGGGGTTGAAAATAGAAATAAAGGGGAAAACGAAGAGAAGGAGAGGAGGAACTTATCTGTGGTGATTGGAGTGAAGGGGAGGCAGAGGGGCGGACGACGCATATCTGACATCGCGGAAGACGAAGGCCTTGAGATGGAGAGGTGGCGACGACGAGGAGGTCAGAGAGGCGTGCGCTGGTGCGACACAACGCGGAGGAACGAGGCAAAGCGAACCCTGCCACTGGTATGGTGGCAGAGTGACGAAATGAGGGAGAGGAGGTCACTGGAGCTTGCGGGCGTCTAACTGGAGATGAGGACGGTGGAGATTGAGAGGGTATCTCAGGCCAGAACAAGCTTGCCGAAAGCGGCTGGACCTGGAGCTTCATTTATGGGCACAGGCGGAGAGTCAGACACTTGGAAGGCGAGCAAAATCCTCACCGGAGGTATGGCTCGGAACGATACCCATACCTCTCAAGCATTCGCACGAGAGGTATGGGGCGAATCAAGGCATGGGAAGCTGCTCAAGCGATAGGGGATTTCGCAGAGGACTCCCCTTTCAAATCTAAGAGCAGCTCCCTGGGGAAGCGAGGAGAAATCCTCCTCGAATCTTCACTGGAGGTATGGGTCTTCTGCTGTAATGGTAGAGGGACCGGAATGCAAAAAAGTGACAAATAAGTTGAGGGTGTCTTCGCAAGGGTTTTCAAAAGTTAGGGGCCAGAATGTAATTGGGTGGACTATTTTGCAAAGTAGGTCAAGATGACCTTCCCTTAGGTCAAAATTTTGGTACAAACCTAATTTGGACCTAAGGAATCCATTGGTGAAGTTGGATTTTAGGTTTGACCACGTTTAACTAGATATTTTGCATAAAAACCTAAATTAGGTCAAATATTGAGCTTAGACCCCAATCTAGGTCAAAACAGGCTTGAAAGGCCAAATTGAAGGTTATAAACCTTAGGGAATATTTTTCCTTGAATTTTAGAGGATTTAGTTGATTTTTATTCTACCTGGAACCTTGTAAAATTAAGTGAGTTTGTTTTAGGGTTGTAGAATGTCATTTAATTCTTAAATTTCACAATAACCCTTTTCTGACTGAACCATCCCACTTTTTCTCTTATTAAGTCCAATTGACCTATGTCTAGACCCTGAGAAATCCTGTTGATATACTGCAATGGTAAACTTGCAGCTTTACCCTTTGTTTCATGCACTCTTTCCAGATCAGTAACCTCTTGAGTTAGGCCTTCCTTTAGGTTATGCAGGAGCTTTTGTTCACTTTATTAGGTCAAAATAAGTTAGTTAGGGCTCATGATGAGGTTCTCATCACACACCCTCTCCTCCCCCTCACCCCGCACACCGTAACTCTCCCCCCTCTTGCGGCAACCTCACCTCCCTCACCCTTTTCCATGCCGTCTCCTGTATCCCCCCCAGCTCCATATATACCCCCCTCCTCCATTCGTCCCCACACCAGAGAACAGAGAAGGAGAAGGAGAAGGAGAGCGAAAAGCAGAGGAGTTGGAGGCCGAGAGCGGAGGACTCACGAGGGAAAGAGGCAATGCTGCAGCTGCTACCATTTCTACAACAAGAAAAGATTCAGAAATGGTTCTGCGGAATCATTTTCTCGTAGAATCAGACATCCAGAGTGACCTCCAGATGTCCGGTCGGACATCCAAAGGTAACCTCAGACGTCGGGTAGAGCAGTTTTCTTTCGATTATCTTCCTGCCAAAGTTCTGATCGTGCACACACGTATGTTAGAGGTCAAGAAGCACGTTGGTGCGAAGATCAAGGTAGTTTTAGATGTTCGGACATGTCTCCAGATGTCTGAAGACACCCTCAGACATCTGCACTGAGTTCCAGATGTCCAAGAAAGGCACCCCGAGCAACGTATGCTTGCGAGTTCATTTAAGACGTCTGGGACCTTTCCCAAACGTCTGATTTTGGTTAGGATTGGTGTTTTTGGGCCTATTCAGGTCCTAAACAGAGTCAGTTTCCTGCAAACGAAACGTCGATGGTTTCCTTTTGAGTTTCTCTACGTAGTGATACATTGTCTATACAGTTTTGAGCTCATTTTGACATATTAGTCAATGTGATAAGTCATTCATTCGTGGTGTGCACGGAACCTACGAGGATATCAAGCTTCGTCGACTGTGCCCCCACATCTCCTGATTATCCTGGTAGAGTGGTTTTGCGTAAATTTCAGAATTAATAATTAAATTGCATGCGTAGAATTAACTGAACATAGGTTGTGAGCTGAACCTTAGGATTGGAAAGAGTTAAATGTATGCTGCTATAGAATCGAACCCTAGGATTGTGAAATGAACCCTAGGGCTGAAAGAAATGAATGTACCTTTAGTGACTGATTAAATTGTTTCCTAGAAAGAAATAAACCATGAGCTGCCTGTAAATGAATTACATTATGCCTACTAAGAAATTGATGGTAGAATTTGAGTTGCCTACTTTTCGTACAATGAACTAGATATGAGAATAAGAAAGTCCATGTACAAATCCTACAGGGAATTTAGAAAGAAACGAGGAATACAGTAGTACAGAAAACTTGTGGGTTTTAGGAACATGTCGCCTATGGGCGGCTGTTCAAACTTGGTTAAGGGAAGTGAGCTGGCCCTCGTGTACGTAGTACCGAGGAGAGCAACTATCCCTTTGGAGTAGAGGGGAGCTTGCCACCCCTTGGGTTGAGACTCGGGGTGGGTTTGGCCACTCTACGTCGACTCCTGTTCGGCCCTCGTGTACGTGGTATCGAGGTGAGCTACTTAGTGTAGGGAGGGAGCTAGCCGCCCTATGGGACTCGGGGTCAGGACTAGCCACGCTACACCAACTCTTTTTAGCCCGTTGGGCAAACCGAGATAGTCGAACGAGGGTACGTAGACTGTGAGGGGCAAGACCCCTGTTCTGAGAGGGTAAGGTCCTATACTGTTCCGTGCTATATGTTTGGGCATACTCGTTAGCAGAAATGACTGACTGCATGCCAATGCGGGGTAGCTACCCGTGCTCTTATCATGCATACCGTAGTCACCGCTACGTCGCAACCGTGACCTCGAGGTAGTAGACTAGGTGTAGGATTACCACGGGGAACTCTTTCAGCCAGAAGAGTGCCACGTGTACATCATGCATCGTGGGAAAACTACAAGCAAGATCGTTCCCTTAGGGAACAAGAAGATTAAGAAATGTTATGGAACCTGTTTAGAATAGTCAGATTAGAAAGACGATAATTGGGAATGGATGATAATAAATAACCTGTTAAATGCATGTTTAGTTAGCTGCCTATTTAAATTATATGATATAAGCCACCACTCTACTCAGCATTAGCTGACCACAGATTTTATAACCTTGTTCAGGTCAAGGATTTGAGCACCCAATGCCATCAGCTACTAAGGGTGCTGGGCCCAGTCAAGCCCAACTGTGGTTCCTTCCATTTCTTTTACAAAGTGTTTTGTAGTAGTGAGTACCTATTACTCATAATTATATTTTGTTACATTTGTACTGGTTTATGTTGTGATGGGTATGCTTGTAATCATATTTTTCATTGTATGATGTGAGATACTAGTGGTTTGCTATTTTCTTTCATTTATTTTCAGTCATATATTTTCTGCTTAGTTACATTTCTCGTGTGGTTGTGGAATGATTATGGCATTTGGTTCTTTCTCGTTGGACGACTGGGTCTTGGGGTTAATCGAGGCTAGCTGTTCTTAGGTCCTGTAGGAAGCTGGGAGCGGGTCGCGACAAAGCGAGATGTTGGTGAGTTTGTTCGGTAGTGCTTGGTATGCCAGTAGGTGAAGGCTGAGCACCAAAGGCCTGCAGGGCCGCTGCAGTCACTTCCTGTGCCAGAGTGGAAGTGGGAGAGTATCACCATGGACCTGGTAGTGGGGCTACATGTTACACAGCGAGGACACAATGTCGTTTGGGTGATAGTAGATAGGCTGACAAAGAGGGCACGGTTCCTGCCAATCCGAGTCACCTTTGGGTCAGCACAGCTAGCAGAGCACTACATCAGAGATGTGGTGTGTCTGCACGGAGTCCCTCATGAGATTGTATCCGACAGGGATACTTGTTTCACTTCCCAATTTTGGGCAAAGTTTCAACAAGCATTGTGGACCCGTCTGAGGTTCAGTACTGCCTACCACCCCCAGATCGACGGGTAGTGAGAGTGCACCGTACAGACCCTCGAGGACCTCCTACGCACTTATGTACTAGACTGGAGAGGCTGCTAGGAGGAGCACTTGCCACTAGCAGAGTTTGCATACAATAACAGCTATCATTCGAGCATCGGCATGGCACCTTACGAGGCTCTGTACGGAAGTGTACTGCACCCTTGAGTTGCGTCAAGGTGGGGACCAAGTAGGAGGTTGGTCCCAGGCTAATTCGTCAGAGTCAGGAGGTGATAGAGCAGATTCACAGATAACTCCGCACTGTCAAGAGTAGGTAGAAGAGCTATGCTGACAAGAAGCGTAGAGAGGTGCAGTTCGGGATTGGGGATCACGTCTTCCTCTGTGTTTCTCCCATTAATGGCCTCCAACATTTTGGGGTGAAAGGAAAGCTTGCACCGAGGTTTGTGGGGCCCTTTGAGGTCTTGGAGCGGGTTGGACCCGTTGCTTACCGACTTCCCATTCCTCCCCAGCTCTCTGGAGTGCACGACGTGTTCCATGTGTCCAATTTGAGGAAGTACGTCACCAATCCCAGCCATATTCTGAGCCACAAGAGCGTCAAGGTGGGAGACGACTTAACCTATCCTGAGAGGCCAATGTAGATACTAGATAGAGCCATCCGGAGTCTGAGATAGAAGCAGGTACCACTGGTGAAGGTCCTATTGAGAAGCCAGCGGTACGAGGAGGCGACTTGGGAGCCTGAGGCGGCAATATGAGAGCAGTACCTAGAGCTTTTTGAGGAGTTTGTTATGCATTTTTACGTTATTTTTCGCACCCTACTTAGCTCAAGTTTTGGGGACGAAACTTCCTTTAAGTTAGTTATGTTGAAATGACCCTTCCAAGGATCGTTCAGAGTTTTTCCAGAAATTTAGGGGCGTGAACAAAATTTTAAACCCCTTGGGTTTAGTTTATGGGCTTTATGGGAAAGGAGGGAAATGCGAGGGGGTGTCACACAATTTTTCCCCTCTCTATCTCTCTCCCCACACTCACCCACACACACACACTCCCCATCCTCCCCACTCCAAACCCTAACCCACTTCTATTTAAACCCACAGCCACATCCACCACCTCCACCTCCTTCCCTGGTCTGTTGGCGAGCCACCAACAGCCTCCCCTTCCCTGTTTGCAGCCACGCATGGAGGAGAGGATCTCGCGTGAGGAGAGAGGGAGAAAGTGTGTGCGCGGAAGAGCGAGGGCGTGGAGAGAAGAGAGAGCTCGGGGAGCTTGAGCGCGCGACTGGAGTGAAGCTGCAGGAGCACAGGAAGCACTCGTAGGAGAGAGGAGGGTGCCGAAGGAGGGTCCTCGACCTTCTGCAACTGCTGGAGCTGCTGCTGTTGTGCTGTGGGTGGAGGTAGCGAAGAAGACGAGCGTCGCAAAGAGTTATGCGTACTGGAATTTTTCCAGTATCAGACATTTGAAGCATCTGCCAAACGTCTGCAGTAGTAGCGGACGTCCGGAGCTGAGGCTGGACGTCCAGAGTTGAAGCCGGACTTCTGAAAACTCTCCGAGTGCTGAGGTAAGCATCCTAAACGTTCATGCACGCACGTACGTTACGTACGTAACATTGTGCTGTCGAGGTTTTAAACTTGTGAACGTGTGCACAGGTACAGGTCTTGGAAAGGCATGCAAGCACGCTCTTCGATGTGCTTCAGGATGTCTAGACGTCTCCACAGACTTCTGATAGACCTATCAGACGTCCAGGCGCACCGACAGCCATCTGGAAAGACCTAGGATGACTGTAAAGGGGTTCCAGACATCCGTCGACAACATAGCAAAGCAAGGTGAGGTTCTGAGATCGTTTAAGACGTTTAGGTCTAGTCCCAGCGTCTGATTTTAGACAGTATGAACGTTTTTGGCCCGTTTAGGGCCCAAACGAGGTCGGATTTAAGCAAACAAAATATCATTGTTTTTCACTCGAGTTTTTCGATGTGATAGCATTGATTATATACTATTTTTAACTCGTCTGATTTGACTTAGTCACTGGTATAGGTCTCTAGCCTGTAGCGTGTTCGGGACCCGCCGAGACGATAGGACCTACAGTTGCAGCCCCCATTCCTCCCGTGTTTCTCGATAGAGTAGTTTACTTTAATATTAAGATTTAAATAAGTAAAGTGCATGATTCGAATAACTTGTTTGAACCTTAGGATGTGAAATGAACCCTAGGGTAGAAACGAATGAATATTGCCTAAGCTACCCTGTTTACTTCGAGATGCATGTTAAACCCTAATTGCCAGCAAGTGTATTAATTACTTGATGTGATGCTTTCTCAGTTATTAAAATACGAGCTACGTGTTATAAAAATGAAACTCGAGATGTGAACAGTGAAATCTGAATGTTGAGAAATAGAATGAATGAAATACAAGCATGAACCATAAGGGCAATTAGGAGAACTCTTGTATATAGAAAGAACTTAGTAAGTAGATGGGAAGTGAGATGGCCCTTGTGTACACAGTACTAAGGAGAGTGATTGTACAGTAATAATGAAACCTAAATCACCTAAATTAAGTTAGATTCTAGCATAACTTAGGAATAATGCATTCATAGGCATCGTAATTTGGACAATAGGTAGTTTATTAGTCATATGGATAATATCATCATTTTATGACCTAAAAGAGAGATGATTTTAATAGAAAATGATTCAAAGTTGTAGATGTCAGATCTGATCAGAACGAGGACAGGAGTCCAACGCTTCCGAAATCATCCCGATCAGACAACCAGAGCATCATGTGTAGTCCATAGAAGAATGGAGATGATGGAGCCAAAGGAAAAAGATCTGAGCCTTAGATGAATAATCCAACCACACGGATGAATTCGGATCGACAATTGCAGTCCAATGGCACAAAAATCAACCCGATCGGAGGTCTACATCACCAGATACAAAGAAAAGAAGGTGGACGGTCATGATGGAGCCATGTGGTGCCATCACAGCTGCTCCCTCACCACTGCCCTATCTAGGAAGGCCGCACCACATGTGAGGGCTGTTGGATCTTCATCCAATGGCCATGAGCAAGCCACGTCGCCCACCCAGACTGGATAAACATAAATACAAACAAACAAGTATATATAACAAAAGGTTTTCATAGCGCATTGGCTCGCGTGCGTGCGTGCAAGCGCGGGATGCAGGTTCGAGCCCTGCACTTCGTGAAATCAAAGCGGGCACATGTAGGTGCAATTACGCATGCGGAGCGCGTAGCGAGTACACGTGATCTCACACGGTTGCTTCGACGCTAAGGCAGCGGCGCTCGTTACGATTGGATGGCTAACGTTGAGGTGGGTTTTGAAGGCAAGTGGTGGGCAAAGAAGATAAGCATGTGCGTGAGGAGGAATCAGAGTCGGGTGATCGAAGATCGACGATGCAGCAGTTGCCACGTGTCGCCACCAGGTTGAATCCAAGCGTTTTAGGTGCAAATGAAGGTATTTTGAGGCTAAATCAAGGTTGTTGATCTCCCGATCAACAAATTTAATCAAATAAGAGTTGTTGGACGATTTTAAGGCCAAAATACCTTTTTGCCCTCAATGAAAACTATAAAAGAAGACCTAGGGTGCCACAGTTGAATCATCTCTCTCTCCCATCAACTCCAGATCTCTTCTACCATCTTCTCTGCAATTCTCCATCTTGGTGCTCTGGATTTGAGGTGCTGCCACATCTCGCACAAGTATCCCACAAGCGGTGTCATTTCTCTGCCACTTTCTTCTCTCTCTCTTTTTTTCTCTCTCTATCTCCCTCTCCTTCTATTTATTTGCTCTCTCTCTTTAACATAGTACTTTCTACTTTGAAAACTGTTTATGAATACAATAAAATTCTGATATTCTAAATGTTTGATATCTGCTCTTTATATATATGTACATATATAAATACCTATTAGAACTAGTTTTCTGAAAAGCTTCCGTGACCTGGTACTGAACAAAGTTTTATAAATTTATTTGTCGACGTGTTTTTGCACTATACTACAACTAAATAACTTTCAGAACGTAAATTACACGCCGAAGAAATTTTTGAAGCTTTCTTTGATGCGTTTTTGAGAGTTCTAACTTGCTACTTCTTTCGTTGATTTCGTGTGTGCAAGAAATAAAGAAATCTGAACCAAACACGACAGCGAAGAAACTGCAGGTTCAAATCTCAAGTAAGTACCCATAGGTTAGACTAGTTAGATTTAGAAATTTTAGGATTTGCTTGAACCCTAAGATTAATTACAATTTTCTTGTTTGAAAAAAAAATTCTCTCTTGATTTTCAGTCTGAAATAAAGTTTTATTTTAAAAATTCAATTCCCAAAGATCCATAAATCCAAAAATTATCAAATTTTGACTGGACGTGGATTTTAAAGTTAGGAATAACATATCCAAAATTTGTATAAATCGAAGTTACAGAAAAGTTTTAAAAAGTCATGCATTAATCAGTTATCAATTTGGTTATTGTTCCTGATTTTTTGTAGTTCAAAATATCATAAGAATTTTTATATAACTTCGATTGAAGTAAAATTTATGGCATTGAATTTTTGAAAAAGTCAAGAATTTTAGAAAAATCTAATAAAAATATTTTTTGCTCGTTTGGTTGCACGAATTATCTGATCACGAACTGAGGGTCAAAACATGCTGCAAAACCCCCAATACACTTTAAATCAGAAAAAAATAAAAAATGTGCATTAAAATTCTTGAAAAATATTTTATGAGTGCTTAGTTAGTGGTGCAATAAAGACCAATTGATTTCAATGCTTAGGTCGCACCACTCATAATTTTGGACCTAAAAGAATCATTTAGAACTATCTATGCTTAGGGTTTTACGCTAAGGATAGAGCACACTTACATTTCCATACTTAAAGGAAATCTATCAAAAGAATTGTGATTTTCAAAACTCTTTGTGTGCCTCATCAGAACCTTGATTGAAATTACCTAATCAAGTGAACCCTAAAATTCATTAACATAAGCATTTGAATCTTAAAAGATACTTCATCATAAGAAATTGCTTATGAACCTTGTTTGCCTGAGCACTTCATACATTTCAAAATCAACTTTCAGGGTAAACACCCCCCTAACGCCCATCATATTCCAAAAGTACATCAAACCCAAGCCTAAAATTGAGTAGACGTGCCCTAGGAAAAACTAATAGACTTGGAGACTTGAAACTAGATTGGACTAAAGTCAAGGCCTTATCTACTTGGACCCACTAGTGACAAGAAAGGTCGATGCGGTAACTGCGTTAACCTTTAGTGGTGTCCCTCTGTGCGGGGTGTTCTAAGGGGTCCCACTCTTCTGGCCAGCCAAGTAATTTAAGGGTTGATCTAACCCAATCGTGTTTTGGGGAGCCAAGATCATGTCTAATTAGGGTTGACACTCTAAGGACTAGTTTGATTGCTTGCATTGAGCAGGCGGTGTTTCTCTCATTTGTCTTCTCTCTCATCTATAGACATTCTTCTGGTGCATGCAAGGTAGAAGATCTCAAAATTTTGATTTGCTACCACCATTAGAAAGAAATCCTAGGAGAAGACATTTATCCAGGATCTGAATCTAAACCCTCTACAATGGCTAGTCATCACAAGGAAGAAGAGATCAATGAACAAAATCTGGATCCTATGACTCTCTTACAAAGGCAGATCACTAAGCAAGGCCAACATCATGACCGACAGATGGAATTCATAGTGCAAGCCATCACTCGACTCCAAAATGGAAGGGCAGACCGTCCCCTCCGTGACTTTTACAACATTCCTAATGCCCAACTTGAACCCTTTGTTAGGGTACCTCAGGATGGGGAAGATTTCGAACTCAAACCTCAGATGATTAAATTGATTCCCCACTTCCATGGTTGTGCGTCAGATGACCCCTTCCACCACCTTGAAGAGCTCCTACACATAGGAAGAACCTTTGGCCCTAGGAACATGAATGAAAGCACCCTAATGATGAAAATGTTCCCATTCTCCTTGAAAGATAGAGCTACACATTGGTTGAGGACAATTGGTAGACCAATCCTAACTTGGGAAGGCCTGAGAAGCACATTCCTAAAGAAATTCTTCCTTGTAGGAAAAACTAATGCCCGTAGATGTGCCATAACAACCTTTAAGCAGAACCCTGGGGAATAACTACATGAGGCTTGGGAGAGGTAATGATTTAGCTAGGAAATGCCCTCATCATGGGATTTCAAAGTGGCACTAGGCCCATATTTTCTATTATGGGTTGAGTGATAATCTAAAGAATTTTGTTGATGTGGCATGTGGGGGCAATTTCCTGAGTCGAGATGCTTAGGGAGCCTTTCAATTGTTTGAGAATATGAGTGAAAATTCCCTCAACAATGCCTCAATGTCCGCCTTTAACAGAGCTAATCAACCAAGAAGCGGAGTTTATGAAGTTAACAAGAATTCAAACTTGGTTGATTTAGAGCTAATTGCACAACGATTAGACAAGGTGGAACTTGTGGGAAAGAATGTGGAGAATTTGGATAAGAAACTGGATAATCTTATAAAAGGTGGGAGTTCCTTAGGTATACAATCTAGATTAAACCCTATGCTTACCCAAGGAATGAATATGTTAACCCACAACCAACTCCCCAACCCACTAGGTCAATAATCAATGCACAACATCAATGACCTAACAATGACTCCACCTATGAGCCAACTATACTTGGACCCATCTCTTTCTAGGTGCCAAGGAGGGACCTTGATGCCCTTGAATTCTGAACTAGGCAGCTCGATGCCTAGTTATCCTGAGGATGTGAATGTACTCTAGGGTTACACTAGAAATGAGCCTTATTCAAACACTTATAACCCTGGATGGCGCAACCATCCTAACTTTGCTTGGTCAAGTCAGAAACCTGCCCAGGGTCCTAACTTGACTAAGCCAAACTCTTATGGGCAACCTAGTAGGTATACACAACCACTCACATATCAACCACAACCTACTCAAGAAAACTAGCCCTCTGATTTGAGTCTTGTCCTCAAGGAAATGCGAGAGATGAATCTGAGACATAAGAAAGAGATGAATCAATTGAGGACAGAACTAACGGGACGACTAGACCAGCTAGTTGATGCTAGACAACACGGGATGCTACCATCCCAACCCATCCCCAACCCAAGAAATTTTAATAAGGTTAACCAAAGCAACACACGAGAACAACAAGCACATGTAGTTCAACCTACTCCCCAGCACCCACCTGGTTTTGGCAACCCTAGTAAGGCCCCACCTATTTTGCAGAACCCACCTCAACCTTTCAACCATAACACCTTTGTTGGTGCAATAACCTTGAGAAGTGGGAGATAAACCCAAGATCCTTACCCTTCTAAATCTAGACCTAAACAAGATCTTGAGGAGCTCAAATCTAACCTAGGAGATCAAGAAGACAAGAATCAGGACCCAAACACTCATGATTTCTCTCAAGCACTTTTTCCTGAAGCCTTGAACAAACCTAGGAAAAAGAAACCCAATCCATCTGAGGAGTGGCTTGATATTTTTAAACAAGTCTAGGTGAACATACAAATCCTTGAAGCCATTGAGAATATCCTGGCATGTTCGAAATTTTTAAAGGAAATGTGCACATCTAAATGACAGGCCAAAACAGCAAAACAGGTGGTGTTATCTGAACAAGCTAGTGCTGTTATCCTTAGAAACCTACTCCAAAACAAAAAGACCCAGGAGCCTCTCTAATCTCGTGCGTTATTGGAGATACCACTTTTGAAAGGGTTCTATTAGATTTAGGTGCCTCCATAAATCTGATCAGCACTATGTTATATGAAAAATTCAACTTTGGAGAGCTGAAACCTATTGAGGTCACATTACAATTAGCTGATTGATCTGTGACCACGCCAAGGGGGATTATTGAGGATATAATTGTCAAGGTTTGTGATTTTTGTTTCCTAGTAGATTTCTTGGTCCTTGACATGGAGGTACCAGAAAACTTGAAGAATGCCCCAATAATCCTAGGAGGACCCTTTCTAGCCACTGCCAAGGTGAACATTGATTGTGAATCTGGCAATATGGAAATCAAATTCGGGGATAAGAAAATCAAGATTAACATCTTTAAGGCCATTAAACAATTTGAGGATTGTGGAATGATAGAAGATTATGAGGATCATACTATTGAATATTGTATGGAATTAGGAATATCCCAATCTGATCCCATAGGCCTTGACACCCAAACCAATCAAGAGGTCAGCCCACCAATCACTGACTTGATTCTTAGACCTCTTGAGGGTAACTATGATCCACCATTAGACCCTTTATCCCAAGAACCCAAACTTGAACTTAAACCTCTTCCTGATCATCTAAAGTATGTTTTCTTAGGAACTGATCAGACTTATCCAGTAATCATTAGCTCTTACTTAACCCAGACTCAGGAAAATCAATTAATTCAAGTTTTGGGAAGAAACAGTAGAGCAGTTGGTTGGACATTGGATGATCTAAGGGGAATCAGTCCTACTTACTGCACCCATAAAATCTACACTGAGGATGGATCAAGACCCTCCCGGGAAATGCAAAGACTATTGAATCCCAACATGCGGGAGGTAGTGAAAAAGGAAATAATTAAGTGGTTAGATGCAGGAATAATCTACCCAATCTCTGATAGCCCATGGATCAGTCCTGTACAAGTTGTTCCTAAGAAATCCGAGCTAACTGTGATTACTAATAACAATGGGGAATTGATTCCAACCTGCACAGCTTCCTCTTGGAGAGTCTTCATCGACTACAAGAAGCTGAATAGTACAACGAAGAAAGACCACTTTCCACTACCCTTCATTGATCAAATCCTGGAAAAACTAGCCAGCCAAAAATTCTTTTGTTTCTTGGATGGCTATTTCGGCTACAATCAAGTAGCCATCCACCTCGATGATCAAGAATAAACCACCTTCACATGTCCCTATGGAACATTTGCTTTCCGTAGAATGCCTTTTGGATTATGCAATGCACCAGCAACCTTTCAAAGGTGCATGCTTGCAATATTTTCAAACATGGTGGGTGATTTCATGGAAATCTTCATGGACAATTTTTTCGTGTTTGGGAACTCTTTTGACTCATGTTTGATCAATTTAGAGAAGACTCTACAGAAATGCATTGAGGTGAATCTTGTTCTATCTTGGGAAAAGAGTCACTTCATGGTTAAGGATGGCATAGTTCTTGGCCATGTTGTGCCTGAAAAAGGGATCGAAGTGGATAAGGCCAAGGTGGACACTATAACTAAACTCCCACCACCTTCAACGATTAAGCAAGTGAGATCATTCCTTGGACACGTGGGATTTTGCTGTCGATTTATTAAAGACTTTTCTAAGGTGGTGAGGCCCTTAAGCAACTTACTAGCAAAAGATCAACCCCTTGATTTTGACTCCAATTGCTTAAGGGCTTTCAATTAGCTGAAGGAGGCTATTGCACAATCTCCCATCTTACAACCTCCTAATTGGATCATCCTTTCGAAATCATGACCGACGCCTCCGATTTTGCTGTTGGGGCAGTCTTGGGACAAAAGGTAGACAAGAAACCATCCATGATTTACTATGCTAGTAAAACTCTAGATGAAGCTCAAAGAAACTACACCACTACAGAAAAGGAGTTGCTGGCCGTAGTGTTTGCTCTGGAGAAGTTTAGATCTTACCTACTGGGATCTCATGTCACAATCATCACAGATTACACTGCATTAAGGCACCTGATGTCAAAAAGGGATGCAAAATCGAGATTAATCAGATGGATCCTTTTGTTACAAGAATTTGACTTAGTAATCAAAGACAAAATTGGTACCCAAAATGTAGTAGTAGATCATCTCTCCAGAATCCTAGTAGACTCTATTGGTACAACTCGAATAGGTTTTGTTAATATGGTGATATTATCGTTGAAATTTGTATAGTGAGTTAACCTAAATCGAGTCTATACTAGTTTTACAAAATTTTTAACGTGGCCTACGTGATTTTATCTTGGTCGCTTTTTAGGCCCAGGGTCGATCTCAAGGAGACAGGAATTTGAAGATCAAGGAGTTTCTACACCTTTCCTAAAATGTATCTCTTCCTTGCGTTTATTATGTTTTTGGTTTTTTCTATTTTTAAGATTTTTCTTGGTGATAATGTTGTCCTTGAGGTACACCCTCAAAAATTAAGTCCTTGGCCTTGAGCCAAATGGTTCTTATCTTGTAGTCAACTAGGGGTTCCCAAAAATTGATCTTGTTATTCGCAAGATCAAGTACCTGCAAGACAAGAGTTATCTTTTCTCTTTTACTCTTTTTTTTTGTCTTTTTAATAGCAAGAAATAAAAGAAAACAGAGTAAGTTGCTAGGGAAGAAAGAAACACTTGGCGTAGTATATATATGTATAGGTATATAGTAGATACAGAATATATATGTGTATATAGTTATATCTTATGTATATAGGGATGGAGGTGGAAGTGGAGATGGAATGTAGCATAGTGTTAAGTTGGTCCACGTCTATCAAGATGCAACCAAAAAGACTGAGTGCCACGTGAAGTGTGGAGCGGATGTGTGGGATGTGTGTGGAAGCACTTGCTTTGCGCAGATATCAGGGAATATCAGCAACTTGTGCGAATATTCTTGCGATATAATGCACGGTGGGGGGACGAGTGCACGGGAGTATGGGTGGTGGTTGTGAGGTATATAGATGGATATGGGTAGGTGGATGTATATGTAAGTATATATATGTATATATATATATATCTATAACTATATATGTATATATAGATGTATATATATATGTAAATATGTATATATATTTATGTATATATATGTAAGGATAAGGGTATGTGAGTGGATATATATGTGTGTGTGTGTGTATGTGTGAGTGTATGAGTGTGTGTGTGTATCAGGGAGGGTGTGTGTACCAGTGAGCGTGTGAGTGTACCAGTGTGTGTGTGTGTGTATGCTAAAGAAGGAGGGGAGCGCAGCAGATAAATCGTCTGCCGTGCTACCCCAACGTCTGATGCGCAAGGGTGCGTGGGCGTAGGAGAGAGAGCACACACGTGGTGCTGAGTGAAGCGTAGCGCTCTCTGCTAAGTGGGCAGGTGAGGCGCAGCGTGCTGCGCAGTGCAGCGCACAGTGCTGCGAGTGTGTGCTGCAGGCAGGTGAGGCACGGTGATTGGCTGGTGCGGGTAGCGGGCGAGGAGAGAGAGTGCTGCGCCACCAGCTAAGTGAGAAACTTGCTGGTGGCTACAGTGTCGCGCAGATCACATGCTATAGTGCACTACTGTGCACATGTGGTCTGGCGACCGGTAGCAGCCGATTTTGCATACGCGGGCACGCTGTGGAGCGCTTGCGTGCATAGGAAGAGGGTGCACACACCCTACAGGCGAGCGTGCGGCGACTCACTGAAGTTGTAGGGAGGTGCATGGCGAGCTGGAGCTTCTGAGCTTGAGAGCTTGAAGCTCTGGCTAATGGCGGAGGAGACGAAAGGCAGTGAAACAAAAGGCGAAGCCACCACGCCCACCTGCTAACAAAAGAGCTGGGCAGTGGTGGAACTCATAGTGGTGGTGTAAGACCACTATGGGTTTTCTCCTGTGCACGGTGTGCCTCTTGTCAGCTTGTGAGAAGAGGTACTATGTATGGAGAGGGAGAGGGGAGGAGGTTGGCCTGAAGGAGAGGTTGATCTAAAGGTGATGCCCGCAGCAAGGGATTGAGCAAGGGGTTTTAAAGAGGAGAAGGCATGCCTCATGCCATGCTGTTGGCAGGAAGAAAGGTGCGTACACCCTGCCATGCTATTGGCAGGAGGAGAGGTAGGCACACACCATGCCCTGCAGCCGCACGAGAGAGGAAAATACAAAATAATAAAAAAATGAAGAAAAGGTGAAATTGCAGTGCCACACTTAAGGAAGATGTTAATTAATAGATGGCCAATTATTCTCACTCTCCTCCACTCTTTATAAATGCATGTAGGTGTATATTTACAAATGCAATTACAACTACATAAGATGCAATGGCAGTGCTAGGAAATAACACAATATGACATATTTACTGGTGTATTTGTGCTGTGCAAACATACCCCCATGCCTATCTTTTGCTAGTCCCTAGCAAAACATTTTGTATTGTGTTTAGAAATGATCTTAAGCTGAAGATTTTTTCTGAAGTGACATGGATGTGTTTATCCATTGGATATTGTGAGAATCAATTGCAGAGAAGACTACCAGTACTTTAAGTCTTTCATGATATGGACCATCTCTCGACTAACCTGGACTCTTGATATTTAAACCTTAAGTACGATTTCCAGGACTCAGAAGGTTTTGCTGTACTCAAGAGCTCAAGAGATTATGGTTTGTGCATAGTGAAGGATCAAGACTGACCAGATGAACATTAAGGCTCAAGCCCAGGGTTTCACAAATTTTTAAGTGCAATTTGGTCCCAATTTCAGCTCATATCTTTGGATTGACCCTCAAAAAGATGATGGAAAACTCAACCCCCACTTTTATTACTTTTGTGGCTCAAGGAATATATAGTAGAAATAAGGTATTTGTAACGTGCCCTGAAAAACTTTTTTTTTTTTTGTAACAAGTGTCAGTATATCTCTTACAACTTTATTTGGAGGAGCACACATTTTTGGTGGGAGAGTACTTTTTCTGTGGAAAGAGTTTCTCCTAAACACAAGACTAAAGTCTGGAATAAAAAGTCTACCTGCACGCATAGGTAAGGACTCTACCTTCCCTAATGAACACTAGGGTTGGATCTTAAGTTCACCTGGTCATTCTCGATATGTGTAGTGTGAACCAAGATTACTTAGGCTCTCAAGTAGAAGCAAACCAACGAATCCTGTACTGGTAACTCAAGTATAAGAATACGTCCTTAGTTAGGAGAGATTCCAATCTATCTTATCAATGCTCAAGTGAATTAAGCCAAGCTTGAGTGAATCAAGTTTCTGTGGCCTAGAAAGTCTTCAAAACAATGATTGAATATCCATAAACACTTATTGTATTTTTGTTTCAGCCTTCAGGTCATTGCTAAATGCCTTTTTTTTTCTTGAAATAGGCTATGTACATATTTATAGATGGATATGTATAATGGAAGCTACATGATACCATATAATAGCTAGATCCTATGGATGCTTATCCACCCCCCCATGCCAAATGATGCTATGTCCTCATATGCATGCAGGGTAAAGAAAGGTCCAAAGATCAAGGAACGAGAGCTGAAGTGCAAGGTATATAGCAGGGGGTTAGGGTGGGTGGATGGTGGGTGGTGAAGTGAAAAGTGAAGAAGTGCGAGGTGAAGTGAAATGGAATTGTGTAAGTGATAGTGGAGTGTTGATGGAGTGCCTCCCAATGAACGCTGAATTTAACATCCCCAGCTAGACTCAGAGTGAGGCACGAAGTTAGTTACCCTCTAGCAGGGCAACAGTTTCACCAACGGGGGTAGGTTCATGAGTAAGATAGGGTTTTAACCGTTGCCCATTGACCGTAAATTTATGCCCAGATTTGGGATCTTCAATTTCAACGGCCCCGTTGGGAAATGGTCTCGAGACCAAGTAGGGACCAGTCCATTTGGACTTTAATTTCCCTGGAAAGAATTTGAGCCGGGCATTGTAAAGCCAAACTTGCTGAGATGGCTCAAATTCCTTCCGCCGAATTCGGCTGTCGTGAAATGCCTTAGTGCGTTGTTTGAAAGTTAAGGCAGAATCATAGGCTTCACGACGGAGTTATTCCAGTTCCTGGAGTTGGAGTTTCCTTTCTCGACCACACAGGTCTGGGTCGAGGTTACATTGGTGAACTGCCCAATAAGCGCTGTGCTCCAGCTCCATGGGAAAATGACAAGGCTTCCCGTAAACAATTCTATAAGGAGACATACCAAGGGGAGCCTTGAAGGCGGTCCGATACGCCCAAAGTGAGTTAATTAGCTTGTCGAACCAATCCTTATGGTCAGGCTGAACTGTTTTCTGGAGAATTTGCTTGATTTGCTGGTTTGACACCTCAGCCTAGTCGTTCGTGTGAGGATGATACGGAGATGTGATATGATGGTGGATTTCATATTTCCTCAGAAGTGCCCGAAAAGATGCATGGGTAAAATGACTTCCTCCATCAGAGATAATTGCTTGAGGGATCCCAAAGCGTGCAAAAATGTGGTCTTTGACAAATCGAGTGGATATGACATGGTCAGCATGGCGCGTAGGAATAGCCTCGATACATTTAGAAACATAATCAACAGCAACGAGGGTGTACTCAAAGCCATTGGAAGGAGGAAAGGGACCCATGAAATCGATTCCCCGAATGTCAAAGATTTCAACGGCCAGGATGGGTTGCAAGGGCATCATGTCACGACGTGACATTGACCCTAACGATTGTCACCTAGTGCAATGTTTAGCATAATTGTGTACATCCTGGTGAAGGGAGGGCCAAAAGAAACCGCACTGCAACACCTTGGCTACAGTTTTCCTCCCAGAGAAATGGCCTCCGCAGGCCTGATCGTAACAGAAGGATAGCACACTGGGGAATTCGCTGTCAGGAATACAGCGACGAATGATCTAGTTAGCACCTATTCAGAAAAGTAGTGGATTATCCCAGAAATAGTACTTTGCTTCTGCGATGAGACGCTCGCGCTGGTTTTTAGGCTACCCACGTGGAAGGGAACCAGAAGCAAGGTAATTGGCAATGTCGGCATACCATGGTCCACTTGCCACATTAATTGCCAGTAGGTGCTCATTGGGAGAAACCTCATTAATCGGCAGGGTAAGTCCAATGTGGTCAGGGTCCAGTCTCGAGAGATGATCAGCAACAACATTCTGGGCTCCGACCTTATCGCGGATCTCAAGGTCAAATTCTTAGAGCAGAAGGATCCAACAAATCAGTCTAGGCTTGGCATCCTTCTTGTGCATGAGATGACGAATGGCCGCGTGGTCAGTGAATACAGTAACATGCGAGCTTAGAAGGTAAGAGCAAAATTTCTCCAGCCCAAAAACGACTGCCAGTAGTTCTTTCTCAATGGTTGTATAATTACGCTGAGCCTCGTCCAATGTCTTACTGGCGTAGTACACCACGAAGGGGTGCCTATCGCGTCTTTGTCCCAGGATGTCTCTGACTACAAGGGTGGAAGCGTCACACATGAGTTCAGAGTCGAGGGACCAGTCAGGTGGCTGGAGAACAGGGGCCTTGGTGACAGCATTATGCAGCTGCGTGAATGCTCGTATGCAGTTGGGGCCCATATCAAAGGGTACATCGATCGATAGGAGATGAGTTAAAGGTCTAGAAATCTTAGAGAAGTCTTTGATGAATCTCCTATAAAAACTGACGTGTCCTAAGAAAGAGCGGATTTGCTTAACAGAGCTAGGCACAAGTAAATCAGCAATCACATCAAGCTTAGCTCTGTCAACCTCAATACCCCTATTGGAGATGATATGCCCGAGAATAATTCCCTCGTGTACCATAAAATGACTTTTTTCCTAAGAAAGCACAAGGTTCACATCAATACATCTCCAAAGGATACAGGTCAAGTTGGCAAGACAATCATCAAATGAAGGTCTGAAGACCGAAAAGTCATCCATGAAGACCTCAAGAAAGTCACCCACCATGTCATGGAATATCGCCAGCATACATCTCTGAAAAGTTGCTGGCGCATTACAAAGTCCGAATGGCATCCTTCTAAATGCAAAGGTGCCGAAGGGGCAGGTAAAGGTGATTTTCTCTTGGTCCCGGGGGTCAATTGCCACTTGGTTATATCCAGGCAATCCATCTAGCAATTAGAAAATTTTATTTCCCGCTAACCGCTCCATGATTTGGTCAATAAAAGGTAGCGGAAAGTGATCTTTCTTTGTTGCAGCATTCAATTTCCTATAGTCTACACACACTCTCCAAGATGTAGGAGTGTGTGTAGGGATGGATTCGCCCCTGTCGTTGACACGGATGGTGAGTCCCGCCTTTTTGGGCACGACATGAATCATACTCACCCAGGGGCTATCGCTGATCGGGTAGATTATACCCGCGTCAAGCCACTTAATGATTTCCTTTTTAACGACCTCCCACATGTTAGGGTTGAGATGTGGCTACATTTCGCAGGAAGGTCGAGCCTTCTCCTCCGTATATATACGGTGAGTGCAGTAGGAGGGACTAATGCCAGTTAAGTCAAATAAGGACCATCCAATGGCTGCCTTGTGTTCCATAAGGACCTTTATTAGTTTGCACTCTTGCTCGCTAGTCAATTTTGAACTAATAATTATGAGGAGTGTTTCATTTGGTCCCAAGAAAACATATTTAAGCGTGACAGGCAACTCTTTCAGCTCGGGAGTGGATAGTGAAAGATCTGGCATTTCTTGGGATGAGAGTGTCCCAAGCGGATCAGAAGAAAGAAGGATAGGAGGAAGAAGTTGGCCCTCAGATTGGCCAGGAAGAGGGGCACTTGGATTGATGGATACAAAAAGAGATAGCCCCATTGATCAGTATGTGGGCTCAAGGCCCCAGTGCGGAGTCGCATGTCCGCCTGATTTCGCGGGAAAGAAAGGGCAATCCGATCTTCAAGAGGGTGGATCGGCGGTGAGTAGCCTGAATATGACTCAGACCACAAGGTGTGGGAAGCAGAGAAAACCTCATCAGAAGTTTGGTTAGGAGAATGTAAGGGTAAGGGGAGGGATGGGGGAACGTCACAATATGTGTCAGTCAGGCAATGGTCTGTGTTCAGGGGCAATCCACAGCAGTCAGAATAGGTCCCTATTAGTCTGATACATGCTCTGACGGTCATGTCCTCGTCAGACGTGTCATCCTCGATGCAATCGCAATCAAAATTCTTGGCTGCCTTGAAGATGTTTAGCTTGAGCTTCTCAGAGCCAATGGTAATCTCAATGCAGCCCGACTCACAGTCGATATGGGCGTGGGCTGTGGCCAAGAAAGGTCGACTAAGGATGATCGGACAATCAGAAAGTGAGCTAGGAACTTCCATATCCAAAACAAGAAAGTCAACAGGAAAACAGAGACTGTTGACCCTAACCACCATGTCTTCCACCACACCCTTCGGTATTTTGACAGAACAATCTTCCAACTGCAACGTGACAGGGGTGGGTTTCAGATTTCCTAAGGCAAATTTCTCGAGCATGATGGTTGGTATAAGATTGATGGAAGATCCTAGATCAAGCAGAGCACGGTTAAAATTACAGCCTTGGATGCTACAAGAAATAAGCGGTGTGCCCAGATCTTTTTGCTTCGGTGGTAGATTTGACAGTATAGCACAACTCGCATGAGGCAAGAGGACCATCGGATTCTTTGTTTTCTTTGACTATTGCCCGGGTGTAGTGTAGTCTTTGAAAAATCGGGCGACGGTATATGGTCGATAGCCTCTAACAGGGGTACTTTGATTTCAACATCCCCGAATAAATTACGCAGGTTATCAAAGGCTTGCGTATCCTTTTCTTGCCTTTTATCTCCCTCAGTAGAGCCTTAGGGAATGGGACTGATTCTAGCACTAGTTTGGGTGTATCATCCTCACGAGAATGCGGTGCGCATCCCGAATGAGAGGGCGATGAAAAAGATGGGCCAGGATTAAGTCAAGGCGGATCAACGGTTCACTTACCGCTCCTCGTAGTAATCGCATTGGACATCGCAGGTTCAGTGGGATCATAAGGTGGAGGAGGGTTCGCAATAGGGACATAAGGGTGATGTGTTGCTGTGGGATTAGCCTGGAATCCCGATGGAATGCTCGGAGCTTGCAGAATCTGATGAACCTGCCCCTGAGAAGGTTGTACCTGTGGTTGAGGACCATGGGGTACAAAATTTCCCGGGTTATGAACAGGTTGGGCTGGAAGAGTGCCCTAAGATCGAGTCGTCATGCGTAGTTGACTGATCTCAACATTCTGCTGCGCCAATTGGTGCTGAAGAGAGGTCATATTTTCTTCATGGCGCTTAGACATTTCCGTCACCATTCGCATCAATTTATCAAGAGGACTTGATGCGTGTTCTTCTTGAGGTATGCAAGGACCCGATGGCGGATTTGCCACAGGATTAGACTGGGCCCTTGGGATGACGGGTGCAGATGGTCGCATTGGTCCACCCGCAGGGTTTTGGCGCTGCGGGTTACTGGACCATGCGAAGTTAGGATGATTTCGCTACCTTGGGTTATAAGTAGCAGAGAATGGGTTGTTTCCCAGGGCGCAAGCGTCTTCTAAGCCATTAGACGAGTCCGCATGCATATATGCATCCAAGCACATGGAGGCTTGGTCCTCCATGTCGAAATACTGGCTTGCAGAAGCCAGGTCCACATTACTTATTGAATCGCATGGCACGATACTCGGTAAGGATGGTCTTACAGGGCTTTTGGGAATAAGCCTGCATTGGAAGGATTAGGGTTGTGACTGAGTGATGATGTGGAGGTGTTTGCCATAGAGCGGGCGGGGTTGGCCAAAAGCTCGTCCAGCTTCTTGTGCACAATGGAGACCTCATCCAATTTTTGTGCAATAAGGTTAAGATTTGTGGATGAATGGGAGGGTCCTGTATCAACTTCATGAACATTGCGGGGCAGGCTAGTACGATTAAAGGCGACAATGGAGGCATTGTTCATTGAGTTTTCACTCATGCTCTCAAATTATTCAAATGCTCCATTCTCGTCTTTATTCATAAAATTCCCTCCGCAGGAAGCGTCTGCAATCTGCTTCAAAGTTTCATTTAGCCCATAACAGAAGATCTAGGCTACATGCCACTTAGGCAGACCATGGTGTGGACATTTCCAGAGGAAGTCATTATACCTTTCCCATGCCTCATGAAACTGCTCACCGTTTTGTTGCGTGAAAGAAGTTATAGCCCGACGAAGCGCATTGGTTCGCCTGATTGGGAAGAATTTCTTGAGAAATGTTGTTCGCATCTCTTCCCAAGAATGGATGGTTCTCCTAAGGGTGCGCAACCATTGCAACGCTTTATCCCACAACGAAAATGGGAACATTTTCATGAGGACAATTGATAACCCGATGTTTCTTGGTTTAACAATTTCAGCTAATCGGGTTAAGTCTTCCAAATGGAGAAAGGGATCTTCACTTGCAAGACCATGGAAGTGAAAGTTAATTAGGCCAATGACATTAGGTTTTAAATCAAAATTGTCCCCGTCCATGGGGACCCTAATTTTCCTAATGGTCTCTATAGCAGTGGGATTTTGATAAGAGCTAAGAGACCAAGGCTCCTCCCGTTCGAGAGGGTTCTGCATTTCCTCCAAGGTTTTCCTAATGGCTTCAATCTACTCATTATACAATTCCATTTGGGCTCGGAGGTGGGTTATGGGGTCTACGGCTTCACCACCACCTGGTGGGATTTGAGGGGGGTGGTTTCCTCCCTCAGGATTTGGGGGTGGGTGTGTAGCCATGTTTGTGGAGGAGGATGACGATTCAGTTTCTATCATTCTAGAATTATCAGACAATTCAAACAATTCAAGGTTTTGTGACCTCCTCCCAAACATGCACTACCGCAAGAAGAATTGGGGAGATAAGAAGGGAAAAGGAGATGAGAGAAATGACGCCGTAAGGGTACACTTGATGACAAATCAAAGCAATCAGTTTCCTAACCTCTACAATGTGCCCTTAGACCTAAAGATCTAAGTTACCTACTATCGCTACCTACGGAACCAAATGAGAGTACCGCGGAACCACCGGGCCAGATTGAAAGGCCGTTTGCCCCAGTCTTAGACACCCGATAGAATGTGGGAACCCACACCAGCACGTAGGAGCTACACATAGGTAGTTTGACCTCCAATCCTTAATAGGGGTCAAGTTGCTACCAGTTTTAATTTAGAGGCTTAGGATCAAGTGCTCTAGGAATGTGAAGGGTGTTGTATACGGGTAATGCCCAAGTGCGTTGATTTTAAGAGTGTGTAAATCAAGCATGCAACGGGGAAATCTCCCCGAATTGGAGTTTTAGATGGTGAATGACTTTTAGAATTTCAGCCTTAAGTAGTATGGATTTTAGGATTCGACTGAATTACCAATTCAACCAACCTTTGGGTTTTGAGAAAACACAACTTCTTTTATGCCCAACAAATCCTTCTTCAATGTGAATTAGTTAATGCATGCTAAAAATGCAATGGGCTTACCTAGATGGAAATTTCTATGTGTGGATGAACAAGTCTATTTTAAGTCATTGTGAAAGGGAGCCAAAGTACTTCAATTCAAGTGCTCCCAATCACCAAAATGATATTCCACACAAGGCTCAACCACCAAATGATGTAAAGAAAATTAAAATGTTGGGGTTGAAATACACCGCTCCGGATTGCTATCGTAAGACGATAGTTTTCCTTTCTATTTCAAAAAAATATTCGGGATCAAATCTAAGGCAAATGAAAAATCATGGTGGGGTTGGAATCAACTCAATTCTAACTCTCCCCACCAAAAATGTGATCCCGAAATGTGAATAAATGAGGCAAGGAAGGATGGCGATCAATAAATTTTATCTTGCCTCAAAGGAAAATTCACACAATGAAAGATTCAAGAATCAAGATTCTTGGATTTTCGCTATGCGAAGTTTGCGGGAAATCAAGGGGCGATGGGGGTGATAGCAAACAATCACAAGTGGTTTTAATCCACTCGCTCCAAGAAATTCTCAAGAAGTGTTTTAGGCTTTTTTTATAGGTGACAATAACCTAAGCTACTAAGAGGAAGACACCTACCTCCTCAGCAACGTGGGCGAAGCTCCAATGCGGCGTCGGCGACTTCACACTCTCGCACCCACCTTGGATTTGCCCACGTCCAACCTCCTTTGCTTGTCTCCTCCTTGTAATCGGTATACCTGTACACAAGCAAACAAAACACTTGGGAAGAGAGGGGTGTGAGAAGAGGAAATCAAAGGAATGAGAGTAGAAACTTACTCCAAATAGCACCTCCCCGACAACGACGCCAGAAAAACTTGGTACGACTCGAATAGATTTTGTTAATATGGTGATATTGTCATTGAAATTAGTATAGTGAGTTAACCTAAATCGAGTCTATACTAGTTTTACAAAATTTTTAACCTGGCCTACGTGATTTTATCTTGGTCGCTTTTTAGGCCCAGGGTCGATCTCAGGGAGACAGGAATTTGAAGATCAAGGAGTTTCTACGCCTTTCCTAAAATGTATCTCCTCCTTACGTTTATTATGTTTTTGGTTTTTTCTATTTTTAAGATTTTTATTGGTGATAATGTTGTCCTTGAGGTACATCCTCAAAAATTAAGTCCTTGGCCTTGAGCCAAATGGTTCTTGGCTTGTAGCCAACTAGGGGTTTCCAAAAATCGATCCTGTTATTCACAAGATCAAGTACCTACAAGACAAGAGTTATCTTTTCTCTTTTACTCTTTTTTTTTGTCTTTTTAATAGCAAAAAATAAAAGAAAACAGAGTAAGTTGCTAGGGAAGAAAGAAACACTTAGCATAGTATATATATGTATAGGTATATAGTAGATACAGAATATATATGTGTATATAGTTATATCTTATGTATATAGGGATGGAGGTGGAAATGGAGATGGAATGTAGAACAGTGTCAAGTTGGTCAACGTCTATCATGACGCAACCAACAAGGTTGAGTGCCGCATGAAGTGTGGAGCGGATGTGTGGGACTGTGTGTGGAAGCACTTGCTTTGCGCGGATATCAGCGAATATCAGCAACTGGTGCGAATATTCCCGCGATATGATACACGGTGGAGGGACGAGTGCATGGGAGTATGGGTGGTGGTTGTAAGGTATATAGATGGATATGGGTAGGTGGATGTATACATAAGTATATATATATATATATAGATGTATATGTATATAGATATATATATGTATATGTATATATATATATATTTGTATTTATATATATAAGTAAATATGTATATATATTTATGTATATATACGTAAGGATAAGAGTATGTGAGTGGATATATATATATGTGTGTTTGTGTGTGTGTGTGTATGTGTGAGTGTATGAGTGTGTGTGTAAGTGTGTATCAAGGAGGGTGTGTGTACTAGTGCACGTGTGAGTGTACCAGTGTGTGTGTACAAGTGTGTGTGTGTACGCTGGAGAAGGAGGGGAGCGCAGCAGATAAGTCGTCTGCGTGCTGCCACAACGTTTGATGCGTAAGGGTGCACGGGCGTAGGAGAGAGAGTGCGCATGCGGTGCCGAGTGAAGCGCAGCTCTCTCTGCTGCGCGGGCAGGCAAGGAGCAGCGCGCTACGTAGTGTAGCGCACAGCGCTACGGGTGTGTCTACGGGCATGAAAACGTCACGGACGGCAACCGGGTTAGAGGGTTTTGTTATAACGTTGTAGTAAAGCCGGTTGTTACCAACATTTCATATATAAATTTTTTTACTCGGAAAAATGAAAGAGTTCCCGAGGTCGAACTCAGGGAGCAAGTCGTATTCTAGAGATATACATGTTTCTTTTACAAAATAAAGAGAGAGGGAAAGAATTTGTTGTGATGTTCTTCTTTCTTTCTCTTTCTTCAGATCTCCTTCTTCTTCTTCCTTGGTTTCTGCTATGGTGATAATCTTCTTCTGCTTCCTGCTGTTCTTCTGCAATGGTGATGCTCTTCTTCTTCTTCCTGCTGTTCCTGCGTTGGTGATGTTTTTCTTTCTTCAGAGCTCCTTGTTCTTCTTCTTCTTTGGTTTTCTGCCTTGACCTCTCTTCTTCTGCAATCGTGGTGACCCTTTCTCTTTTCCCTTCTTTTTTTTTCTTTATGGCTGCCGAGCTTCTGCCTTCAGCTACTAAGTCTTTCCTTCTTCTTCTGCTTCGGCCGTTGCTCTTCTTTCTTCTTCAGCCTGCCTTCTTTCCTGCTCTGGCTGCTGTCTTTCCGTCGTCTGACCCGGTGCTTCGACGACTTAACTGAGCATTTGCTACAGTGCAGCTCCTTCTTCTTCGCCTGCACTTCTTCTTTGGCTTGCACACTTCAGAGTTTTTTTTGTCAAGAGGCAAAACCTACTCTACCCCCCTCCCCCGCGTCTCTCTTTCTCTCTGAAATCACTCTTCGGAAGCTCTCCCAGAGCTACCGGGTAATCGGGTTCGGGTCAGGCCCGGGTCCAGGCCCACCGGCGTGCGTGGTGGGTGAGGAGTGCAGGTCAGTCGGGTCGGGTCAGGTCCGCGGGGCGTGAGCGCGGACGAGACCGGGTAACCGGGCGGGTGAAGGGGACCTCACCCCGTGGTCAGGAGGCAGACAGCATAAGGCACTTTTTGCCTTTATGCGTTCCCGCGCCTTCGAGAAGTTCCGAGGTGGGACTAAATGTCCCACCCCAATTGAGCGCCCGTCGCGGAGGGAGCAGTGGGCGATCGTGTCTTCACGCGCGGCTTTCGCCCCATCTGCGAGCCTGGGACGTTTCGCGGAGACTCCCTGCGCAACCTGGGAGTCGAACCTGGGCGAAGGCGTGCCTGCACCTGCAGGTGAAGGAGCTCTGCCTGCTCAGTAATGGCGACGGCGGGCGAGTCACCTGGTCACAGAAGAACGGCCTCTCGGCCAAATCAGACAGGCGGGGGACCTTCGCCGTGGCACGGCGAAGGTGGTCAGGGGGTCTGCAGGGGGCGTGATGGAGCTAACAGGTCGTCCTAGGTCAAACTGTGAGCGAAGAAGTGGGTGTGTTCGGTGGATCTGCAGAGGGTGTTTGGTGGGAAGTGGAGGGGCGGAAGAGGATCAGGGTGAGGAGGCGGAGGTTCTGCGGTGGTCGGCGAGCCGTGTGGGTCGCTGAGGTGATGGGCGCGGCTCGCCGGAGGGTGGTCGGAGGCGGAGAGGGTGAGGGTGAACAGGAGCGGTCGAGGGTTTAATTGACTAAATTGAAAGCGGGGAAAGAAAGAGGAGAAGAAGGGGAGTAGCTCTAACTTACTTGCAGGGACGAAGGGGGAGGAACAGGGCGACAGTCGTATCGACTGTCGCCGGAGAAGACGATGCTCAGGGAGAGGGGCGGCGGCGAGCAGAGAGCCGGAGAGGCGCCAGCTGGGTGCGGCGTGGCGCGGGAAGAGCAGGGGAGGAAGTCTCTGCTGCTGGTATTGCGGCAGAGCGAAGAGGTGGAGGGGGAGGAAGCCGCCGGAGCTGGTGAGCGTCTGCCGGAGGAAGAAGAGAAGAAAGCTGGGGGTTTTCTCCGTCAGATCCAGGCTGCCCTGGTCGGTGGAGCAGCGGGGGGTATTTATAGGGATGAAACAGGGAGGAAGGCGGAGGGAGACGACGTGTCTCCCTCGCCGGAGAATGGTCGGAATACGAACCCATACCGTCCGTGCGTTCGCACGGCCGGTATGGTGGGCTATAATGACCAGGGGGGTGCCCCTGCGACGGCTGACGACGCAGGGCACCCCCGGTATACTTGCCAGGTCCCCCACCTCACCCTGCGCGGCGCCATGCTCCGCGCAAGGTCGCCGGAGCATGGTGCTGGCAGGGTTTTGCAGGAGGGACCTGATTGCAAAGAACGAAGGAGAGTTAGGGGCCAAAATGCGAGGGTTCAAAAGTTGAGGGCCAAAGAGTAAATATATGAGGACCAAAGTGTAAAGTCGGTCAAGGAGGTTTCTTCTTAGGCTCAAGTTTTTATACATGACTAATTAGGACCTAAGGAATCTGATGGTGAATTTCATTTTCATATTAAACCTTGTTTGACCGGTCAATTTGCGTAAAGACCCAAATTAAGTTATTAATTGGGCATGGTTCTCAATGTAGGTCAAAATGGGTTCTAAAGGCCAAATTGAAGGTTCTAAACCCTAGAGATTATTTTTCTATGAATTTTAGAGGGTTTATTCTATTTTTACTTTGCCCCGAACCTTGTGAATTGAAGCGGGTTGTTTTAGGGTTACAGGTTATCATTTGGTTCCTTGGAAGTGCTGTAGCCCTTGCTAGATCATCTCATCCCACTTTTATTCTTATTAAGCTGTTTTGACCTGTGTTCGGGCCCTGAATTACCCTGTATGCAGATTATACTGGTAAAATTGCACTTTTACCCCTTATGACTGGTTTTCTTCTCAAACTCAGAATTCTCTGAGTTAAGCCTTTCCTTGAGATATGTAGGAGCTTTTATCCTCTGTATTGGGTCAAAATGAGCTAGTTATGGCTCATGATGAGGTTCTCATCAGGCAAGTGAGGCGTGGTGACCGGTTGGTGCGGGTAGCGGACGAGGAGAGAGAGCACTGCGCCACCGGCAAAGTGAGAAACTTGCCAGTGGCTACAGTGTCGCGTAGACTACGCGCTACAGTGCGCTACAGTGCGCACGTGGTCTGGCGACCGGTAGCAGCCGGTTTTGCGTGCTCGGGCGTGCTGTGGTGTGCCTGCATGCACGGGAAGAGGGTGCGCGCACCATGCAAGCGAGCGCGCGGTGATCGGCTGAAGCTGCAGGCAGGTGCGCGGCGAGCTGGAGCTTCTAAGCTTGAGAGCTTGAAGCTCTGGCTAATGGCGGAGGAGATGAAAGGCAATGAAACAAAAGGCGAAGCCACCACGCTCACCTGCTCACGAAAGAGCTGGGCAGTGGTGGAACTCACAGTGGTGGTCTAAGACCACTGTGGGTTTTCTCCTGCACACAGTGTGCCTCTTGTCAGCTTGTGAGAAGAGGTACTGTGTATGGAGAGGGAGAGGCGAGGAGGTTGGCCTGAAGGTGAGGTTGATCTAAAGGTGATGCCCACAGCAAGGGATTGAGCAAGGGGTTTTAAAGAGGAGAAGACATGCCTCATGCCATGTTGTTGGCAGGAAGAAAGGTGCGCACACCCTGCCATGCTGTTGGCAGGAGGAGAGGCGCGCACACACCATGCCCTGCAGCCACACGAGAGAGGAAAATATAAAATAATAAAACAATGAAGAAAAGGTGAAATTGCAATGCCACACTTAAGGAAGATGTTAATTAATAGATGGCTAATTATTCTCACTCTCCTCCCCTCTTTATAAATGCATGCAGGTGTATATTTACAAATGCAATTACGGCTACATAAGATGAAATGGCAGTGCTAGGAAATAACACAATATGGCATATTTACTGGTGTATTTGTGTTATGCAAACATCTATAACTCCTCAACTCTGTGATTCTTTCCCTGATGAGACTCTCTTGATTATTTGCAAACTACCTTGGTTTACAGATATTGTCAACTACTTGGCCATTGGAAAACTGCCCATGGATTGGCCTAAGCATAAGTGGGATAAGTTGATTTTTGATGCCAAATACTACTTTTGGGAAGACCTAGAGCTATTCAAAGTTTGCCCGGATCAGGTTATTCGTCGTTGTATTTCAGACAAGGAGATCACAAGTGTACTAGAATTCTACCATACTTATGATTGTGGAGGTCACTTCTCAGGAAAAAAGATGGCAGCCAAGGTACTACAAAGTGGATTGTATTGGCCGTCTTTATTCCTCGACCCGTACAACTTCTGTAGGTCATGTATCAATTACCAAACCTTAGGAAACACGACCAGGAAAGATATGATGCCCCTAAACCCAATCCTTGAAGTCGAGATCTTTGATGTGTGGGGCATTGATTTCATGGGACCTTTTACCAATTCATTTAGGTACCTGTACATTCTGGTGGCAGTCGACTATGTATCCAAATGGATTAAGGCCATCCCGACCCGAACCAATGACCATAAGTGGTCATGGACTTTGTAAAGAAGAACATCTTTAGTCGGTTCAATGTGCCCAAAGCTTTGATTAGTGATGGCGGGTCCCATTTCACTCACAATCAATTCAGGACCTTACTAGCCAAGTATGGAGTCACTCATAGAATCTCTACTCCATACCATCCGCAGACCAACGGACAAGCTAAAATCTCCAATCGAGAAATTAAAAAGATCCTTCAAAAGATGGTCCACCAGGATTGGAAAGATTGGTCTACCAAATTGGATGACGCTCTCTGGGCCTACCGGACTGCGTATAAAACTCTGATTGGAATGTCCCCATTCCATCTGGTCTACGGAAAATCTTGCCATCTACCTATTGAACTTGAACATAAAGCTTATTAGGCAATCATAACATTTAATCTCGATCTTGATCAATCTGGACGACAAAGAAAACTTCAATTGACTGAATTGGATGAAATCCGAAATGATGCTTATGAAAGTGCAAGAATCTATAAGAATAGGACAAAGGCTTTACATGACAAATACGTCTCCAGAAAAAGCCTTGTCCCTAATCAAAAGGTTTGGTTATTTGCTGCACGCTTGAAGCTCTTTCCGGGAAAATTAAGATCAAAGTGGACAGGTCCCTTCATTGTAAGAAAAGTCTACCCTCATGGAGCTGTGCTTATCCTAGATCCCAAGTCTAGTCTTGAAACACAGGTAATGGTCAGAGGTTGTGTTGAACGATTTTCGAACTCTACGCTTACGTGTTTGGTTTTGGAAAACCTGTCGTTGTTGTCCGAAATCGAAGAATTCGTGTTCAACAAATAAAATTTATACTGAAAAGAATTCCAGCTCGAACACAGGGAGGCTACGTTGATCTATATTCGCAATTATATTTTTTTAGGATTTTTGTTAAGCAAGGCGATATAATTACAATGGAGCTATCAAACTAAAAGAGAGAGAGAGAGAGAGAGAGAGAAAGAGAACATGCATTGAATATTTCAATTGTTTATATAATCAAACTAAATAAAAATTACACTAGAAAGCGGAAAATTAATTACACTATAAAGCAGGAAATTCTACACTAGAAAAGTTGTAAATAAGAATGGGAGAGAGAAGTTATCCTCCTCGACGAATGCTTGGAGGACGAGCCGGACGGGACGACGCCTGGACGAAGGAGAACGAAGCAGGACGAAGGAGAACGAAGCAGAAGAATGGGAACGGAGCAGCACGCCGTCGTCGTCGCGGGATCCACTTCTGAAGGGGAACGAAAATTGGACTTTATCTCGCAAGAAGCATCCCGGGTGTGGGACAAGCTTCTTTTGAGCTTTGGAGGGGTAGAGAGGAGAAAGAAGGGATGAGAATTTCGTATGGAGGGGGTCTCCTTTTATAGTTGCAAGGAGTGGGAGCAAAATAGACACTACAACTTCAAAACAATAAATAAGGGGTCTTTAGTGACGGATAAATCCGTCACTAAAGCCCCAACGTAGGCGTATCTTCCGCGCCCACGCGCGCCTCCTCGGCTGCCCGCTTATCAATGTCCACGCACGTCCAGCGCTTTTCAGCCGTCCGATCGCGAGATCGGATGGCTTAAGATGTGTCCGCGCCCGCTGCGTTGCGCGCCCCCCACGCATCTGATTGCACGTCCGATTGCGCGTCTAATCGCGCGTCGACGCTATCGGGCGCGTGCGGCCATCCGATCTCCATCTGACGCTCCACCCACGCCCAATCGCCGCGCCTTCCAGCCCCCTCTCCACGGCTCGAACTCGCGCCCAGCGCTCGCGATAGCGCGCTCGACCACTGCGCTATGGGGCGCGGATGGTCGAGCGGACGCTTTTAAAAGCGAGCGGCCACAGCCGTTGGATTAAGATCCAACAGCGAAGAGCGATCGGGCGCGGGGCCTTCACAAGATGAAGCGGCCGCTTGGGTTGCTGAGATGGTGCCACATGGTGCCATCTTGGCCGTCCATCTTCTGGAAGTTGTAGATGGTGCCACGGATGTCGGATTGACTCGATTTTTGTTTCATTGGGCTGCAATCATCGATCCGAATTCATCCATGCGGTCGGATTTATCATCTGAAGTGTGGATTTACATCATCCTGGCCTTTGATCTTCTAGGGTTCCCGAGTCACTATCTGATGCTACGGATGCCTGATTAGGGCAATCTTGGAGTCATTGAACTCCAATCGTCGCCCTGATCGCATCCATACGGTTGGATCTTTGATCGGAGGCCCTGATAAAATATTTGCCCTGTCCAAGCACATAAAAGGAGACAATTAACCTCCATTTTATTCAAACTACTCTAAATGCAAGATGATGAATGTAATGCAATATTTATATCATGAAATGCAATCCTATGCTTAAGAACATGCATAAATAGACATTTTAAGTAGTGTAAATGTGTTTACATCATACCCCCATGCCTATCTTTTGCTAGTCCCTAGCAAAAACTATATGCTATTTATAAAAGAATTAGGTTGGATTATTTGGACTTGAGTTATTTTTCAATCATTAAGAAATTGTCTACTTAGGAACTGAACTTTCAAAGACACAACAATGCCTGGGTATCAGCCAAAATGCAGACCGCCTCAAGCCCTCGCCTTATTAAAAGAAAAATTTCTTTTTTTTCTCTTTTTCTCTTTTCTAATTTTTTTGATTTTCAAATTTTTGGGTTTAAGAGTGGCTTTCTACGACCATTCAACTCACCCAAAATTTGATGAGAACCCTAAGCTTTAACATCTTATTGTGATTGTGATAGACTCGTTGACCGGTAATTAAAACGGACTTCGGATTTCTACGCCTCTAGGTGACCTAACCAGAATTCTACCTAAAAGTGTATCTTTACAACCGATAGCTTTCTCCCTACTTTTATTATTTTTTTTTTTACAGGGTCAACACAAGGGTGAATCCAGTGTCTATCTCCCCGGTTTATTCTACTTCTCCACTTCTTCCTAAGTGTTTTGGGAATTTTTAGTGCATTTTCTGAGCTGGGTTCTGGACAACCGGTCAATGAGCTATTACCACCGACAACTTACCAGCCATACTCGTGCGGCGAAGTGTGGCTTATTTCTTTTTGTTCTTTTCTCCTTTTTTTTTTTTAAAAGTAGGTGGCTTCCCTAGTCTAAGATTTACCTAAAGGCAGCAAACTAAGAAAGGTCCAGTGACTGGGCTCTGGACAACCTACCTATGGGTTGTTACCCACGATAACTTGCCAGCCATATCACCCTAGAAGGTTCATTAGCTACCCAATTTCCGTTAAAATCATCGAACAACGAATCAGTGCAAAGAAAGTGTGTAGATGCTTAAGACTTAAAATTCCCTCAAAGCAGAGGGTGGGTTGATAAGTCGTGTACTTATCACCATAACTTATTTACTCCAATTACGAAAGAATTAAGATGGCGAGGACTCAAAAACAAATCCACATTTTAGTGGATACACAGGCTAATTAAGTCCAAAGACCTGAGGGGTCTTTGTGTTCAGATCCTAATGTAAAATTTCTTAGGATTGAAAAGTCCTAATGTCCAACTAATCCTTCCTAATTTTCTTTTTTTTTAATTTTTTTAAATAAGAAGAGAGACAATTTACATGGATTTCACAAGGCTGACCAAATAATTCAAGAATGAATCCACCCCCCCATGCCTAGCTGATGCAATGTCCTCATTGAAAAAGAGACATGAAAGAAAGGGTAGAATATGAAAGATGTCACCTGGATATGAAGCTCGTATCAGCCTTGTGTCATATGTACAATTGCTGAGTTTAATGCCGTCAGCTAGGCGAAGTCTAGCCAAAGAAGTCACAGAATGGCTAGAGCAACAGAGTCTGAGACGGGTTATGGAAGATTACAGTCAACAACAGGCTTCAAACGTTGACCGTTGACTTTAAAGGTATTACCCGTCTTTGGGTCAGAAATCTGAACGGCACCATTAGGAAAAATCTGATCAATTATGAATGGGCCATTCCATTTAGATCTAAGTTTACCAGGAAAGAGCTTAAGTTTAGAATCAAATAACCAGACCTTCTGGTTTGGCTCAAAGCTCTTGCGGGAAATCAATTGATCATGTAGAGCTTTGGTTCGAGCCTTGTAGATCTTGGCATTCTCATAAGCATCATTTCTAAGCTCCTCTAACTCAGATAGTTGGAGTTTCCTGGTCTTTCCAGCTAGATTCAGATCTAAATTGCATTGTTTGATTGCCCAGAATGCCCTGTGTTCAATCTCTACGGGTAGATGGCATGCCTTTCTATACACCAAATGGAATGGAGACATGTCGATGGGCGTTTCATATGCCGTACGGTAGGCCCAAAGAGCGTTCTCAAGCTTTTGAGTCCAATCCTTGCGATCAGGCCTAACCATTTTTTGCAGCATGTTCTTGATCTCTCGATTGGAGATCTCGGCTTGTTCATTCATTTGGGGATGGTAAGGTGTGGAAATTCGATGGTTAACCCCGTATTTGGCCAATAAATTCCGAAATTGGGCATTAGTAAAATGAGTGCCACCATCACTGATGATAGCCCTCGGAATCCCGAACCTACTGAAGATATTTTTCTTGACAAAATTGATGACCACCTTGTGGTCATTGGTTCGGGTGGGAATTGCCTCAATCCATCTGGACACATAATCAACAGCAACAAGAATGTACTGATGTCCAAATGAAGGGATAAAGGGTCCCATGAAATCGATGCCCCAAACATCAAAAATTTTTACAGGAAGAATAGGGTTTAGGGGCATCATGTCTCTCTTAGTTATGTTCCCGAGTGACTGACATCGAGAACATGACCTTGAGAAGTCCTGGGCATCCTTGAATAAAGACGGCCAATAGAAGCCAGATTGCAAGATTTTTGCAGCTGTCTTTCTCCCGGAGAAATGTCCACTACACCCAGATGCATGGCAGAACTCGAGTATATTGTTGAATTCATTCTCCGGTAAGCATCGGCGAATAATCTGATCAGAGCCGATGCGATACAGTTCAGGGTCCTCCCAAAAGTAGTATTTGGCCTCAGATTTAAGTCTATCCTGTTGTTGCTTGGTCCAATCCTGGGGGATTTGACCAACGGCCAAATAGTTAACAATGTCAGCAAACCATGGGGTGTGGACACCTAAAACTGTAAGAATGGTTTCGTCCGGAAAAGTGTCAGCAATCGGAATGTCCGGACAAGAAGAATCACCTAGGAGTCTCAACAAATGATCCGCTACCACATTTTGCACCCCGGCTTTATCCTTGATTTCAAGATCAAATTCTTGAAGAAGAAGAATCCAACGAATAAGCCGGGGTTTAGCATCCTTTTTAGCCAAGAGATGTCTCAAGGCCGAGTGGTCGGTATAAACAATAACATGAGACCCCAAGAGATAAGCCCTGAATTTTTCCAACGCAAATACTACAGCTAGTAATTCCTTTTCAGTAACAGTGTAATTCCTCTGGCCTTCATCCAGAGTTTTACTAGCGTAGTAAATGACAGAGGGCTTTCGGTCAATTTTCTGACCTAGGACAGCCCCGACCGCGTAATCAGAAGCGTCGGTCATGATCTCAAATGAGGCTGTCCAAATTGGTGGTTGCAAAATTGGAGCACAGGTGACTGTTGTTTTCAGAAAATCAAATGCCTTTCAGCATGATTCGTCAAAAACAAATGGCGTTTCTTTGGCAAGAAGATTGCTCAAAGGACGAGCAACCTTCGAGAAATCCTTGATGAATCTTCGATAAAATCCCACATGGCCAAGAAATGATCTGATTTGTTTAATAGATGTGGGATGAGGAAGTTTAGCGATAGCATCAACCTTAGCTTTGTCCACTTCAATTCCTCGTTCAGAGATTACATGACCCAAAACGATGCCCTCTTGGGCCATGAAATGACTCTTTTCCCAGCTAAGGACCAGTCGTGTCTTGATGCATCGCTTAAGAATCATTTCCAAATTAGTCAAGCAAGAGTCAAATGATTCTCCGAAAATAGAGAAATCATCCATGAAGACTTCCATAAACTCTCCCACCATGTCGGAAAATATGGCTAGCATACATCTTTGAAAAGTCGCAGGTGCATTGCATAACCGAAAAGGCATCCTACGAAAAGCAAAGGTTTCGTAGGGACAGGTGAAAGTAGTTTTTTCCTGATCCTCGGGATGGATAGGAACTTGGTTGTATCCCGAGTGGCCATCAAGAAAACAGAAGTACTTCTGCCTAGCTAATTTTTCCAAGATTTGATCAATGAAGGGCAAGGGAAAATGATCCTTTTTAGTGGTTGTGTTCAGTTTCCTGTAATTAATACAAACTCTCCAAGAGGAAGCTGAACGAGTTGTGACAGATTCTCCTCTCTTAATAGTCACAACAGTAATCCCAGCTTTCTTTGGAATAATCTGAACGGGACTTACCCAGGGACTGTCAGAGATTGGATAAATAATTCCTGCATCGAGCCACTTGATGATTTCCTTTTTGACCACTTCTCGCATATTTGGATTCAATCTCCTCTGCATCTGGCGAGAAGGGCGGGATCCATCTTCCAAAAATATTCTATGATTACAGTAAAATGGCTCGATCCCCCTAAGGTCATGAATGGTCCAACCAATTGCCTCCTTATGTTCTTTTAGGACCTTAATCAATTTAATCTCTTGCTCCTTTGTCAATTTAGCACTAAAAATCATAGGGAGCGTATTCTGCGGTCCTAAAAATTGATATTTTAAATTCTCAGGCAATTGTTTCAATTCAAGCTGGGGTGGGGTAATGATTGATGGTAGGGTAGATGCTGAAGATTCAACAAGAGGAAGAGGTTTTGAGTGAACAAGATCAGTAACCTCTTCCGAAGATGTCAGGTCAGAGGGTTGCGGGTCAAATTCATCAACCAAAGAGGAACTTTCAATTGAAGAAACTGTCAAACAAGTTTCAATATTAACATTATCCTCATCAAGTTCCTCAATAAATCCACAATCCTCAAATTTGTTGATCGCCTTAAAAATATCCAATTTCATTCGTTGGTCCCCAAAGGCGATTTCCATGCTACCGCTTTCACAATTAATGTTGGCCTTTGCGGTAGCCAGGAACGGACGCCCCAGAATGATGGGCGTGTTCCTCAGATTATCTGGTACATCCATGTCAAGGATAAGGAAATCTACAGGAAAATAGAAATCCTTGACCTTAACTATAACATCTTCAATAACACCTCGCGGGTTTGTGACCGAACGGTCTGCTAACTGTAGCGTTACTGAAGTTGGCCGAAGTTCACCTAACCCAAACTTCTCATAAAGAGAAGTCGGAATTAGGTTGATGGATGCACCGAGATCCAAAAGTGCTCTATCAAATGTGTAATCTCCGATAACGCAAGAAATCAAAGGAGCACCAGGATCTCTCTTTTTCTGAGGGAGGTAGTGCAGGATAACAGAGCTAGCCTGCTCGGAGAGTACCACCTTCCTCGGAACAGATTCTCTCGACTTACGCTTTTGTGTACATAATTCCTTTAAAAATTTTGCGTAAGCCGGTATGTGCTTGATAGCATCAAGGAGCGGAATATTGATCTCAACATTCTTAAATAAATTCAGAAGCTCCTCATTGCTATTAACAGACTTCTTCTTCTTTGCTTTGGCTAAAGCTTCAGGAAAAGGAACATGAGTCAGATCTTTGGAATCAGGTTCCTGAGCATTGATTTCTCCTCCAGAATTCTCCTCTCTTTCCTCAGATTCTTCAGGATTCAAAAGATCAGAATAGTGTGGTTGTGAATCCTGAGTCTTCTTACCACTCCTCAAAGTGACAGAATTTGCAGAAGCGTAAGAATTTGGGTCTTGGGGAGGGTTAGGAATGATTGGAGGGGCTTGATTGACCATGAATTGTTGATTAGCAGAAGAAGAAGATGAGGAACCCTACTCAACCACCTGAGCATGTGCGTGCAGGTCCCTCTGATTTTCGTACCCTTGGGCTTGATTGCCCGAATTAATAATGTTTCGCGGCTTGGGTACGGGTTGGGATGGTAGAGATCCGAGTTGACGAGAGTTAGCAATGAGCCCGGATTGCAAGTTGTCCAATGAGTTTCTCATTTGCTGCATAAGCTGGAGCATAGATCCTTGCATCTCTACCATTTGACGGTTCAAATCAGCCTGCCCTGCAGGTTGACGGGCATTCCAAGCTGGCTGATTGACCTGATTCGAAGGCAATTGAGTATATACTTGACCTTGACCCATTGGTCGTTGCGGAGCATAGTTGCTGGGTCGGAATTGGGTCTGTTGCCCCGGATTTTTCCAAGAGAAGTTAGGGTGGTTTCTCCAACCTGGATTATAGGCATTTGAGTAGGGATTGGATCTAACATTCTCTTGTACAGCACAGACATCCTCATAGGGTGAGGATGGAGAGAAAGAAAGGGAAGGATCAGAAAAACCGGGATCAAAGGCCCCAGTTGGGAACCCATGGGGTTCCGAAAAATGCTGACTCATAGGTTGAGTTGCATCGAGTTGATTCACGAACTCCCGTCCAGAAGAAGCTCGTGAGGAATGGAATCCCAAATTTTGGGATTGAGTGGATTGAGAGTTGTTCATAGAATTGCCAGCTATCCACTCTTCCATTCTTTTAGCAACCAAGTCCACCTTATCAAGTTTATTACAAATCAATTCCATATCAAATGAATGAGAGTCATGGACTTCATTGACATTTGACCTGGGTTGCTGGGACCGGTTAAAAGTATCCATGGAGGCATGATTAATTGAATTCTCACTCATTTCCTCAAATAAATCATGTGCACTATCTGCATCTTTATTGAGGAAATTGCCTCCGCAAAAAGCATCCACATGGTTTCTGAGTTGCTCATTCAACCCATGATAGAAGATCTGCACGAGTTGCCATTTTGGCACCTCGTGGTGTGGACACCTCCGCAATAAGTCCTGGAATCGCTCCCAGGCCATATGAAACTGCTCCCCCGGCCGCTGGGTAAAGGTAGTGATTGCCCGTCTCAAAGCATTGGTACGACCGACTGAGAAGAATTTCTTCAGAAAGGCCGATTTCAACTTATTCCAAGTTGTAATTGGTCTTCCTATTGTTCTATACCAATGCACGGCTTTATCCCTAAGAGAGTGGGGGAAGAGCCTCATGATCATTTGCTCCTCCTTAACGTTTCGAGCCTTGGTGGTCTGGACCAAAGTGGCCAAATCTTCCAAGTGCTGAAACGGATCTTCGGAGCCAAGCCTATGATAATGTTTAATCAGGCTTAACACCTGGGGCTTGATTTCTACGTCACCGGCTGGAATCTGGACGCCAGGACGTTCCCCGTAATTCGAAGGATCATAAAAATCCTTCAAGGGCTGAGCGCCCTGCATTCTCTGGAACCATTCCTGCATTCTCTGCATTTGTTCCAGCTGCCTTCGAAATTCTTCCTGTGAATTTTCAAGCAGAGGAGGTTGTTGTTCGGCCATGGGATTAAATTGACCAAAATCTAACTTGCGCCTCCTAGAATGTTCTAACGGTCCTTCCAATTGGGGATTCAATGACCGTCTTCCCAGCATAAACTAGGGAAGGTCGGAAGTACTGGGGATAGGGACCCTGCAGCACAACAAACAAGGCTGTCCTTAAGTGGGGTAGCCTAAGGATCTACTGACTCCCAAAATTAGCCTTAAGACTGTAAGTGATTTACTCTACTTATGTCTGTTTAATCGAACCAGTTAGAAGGAGGGACTGGGGAGAAGGTTCTTCCTTTGGCTTTCGCCTCCGGTTCCTAGTGTACCCCCCAGCCGCGATCGTTTGACTCTACTCCCCTAGCTAGACATCAGATTAATCAGTACAAGTAGGTTAATCAAATATAATCTCAGACTAGGCCCTGAAGAGCGAATCAAACCTTAAGGCCAACGTCTACTCAATTTTATTAAGGCATGGGATTGTGGTGCTTATGGAATGTTATGAGCCCTTACAATGGGTTGTGCCCTTAATGATTGATTGAGATTTGTGTAAGTGCGTGCACAACCAGGGTTTTCAAGCAAGATTATTGATAATGTGTGAATTTTAGTGTTCAAATCTTGCTTAAGTAGCTTTTAGGGTTTCAAATTAGGTGAATTGCAATCAAGTTTCTAGGCAAACCAAGTTGTAAAACACAGGTGAAGATTGTTTTCCTTTAAAATCAGAAAGAAAGTGGAGTGCCTGGAATATACCTAGATTGAAAACCCTAAGGAGGAGCTACTTGATGAGTTGGTTTTAAAATAAAGTGGTGTGGCCCAGACAACTCAAACAACTGGCCACAAATGCACCACTAAGTTAGGCACTCAAAGATGATTAACCTAGAATGATTTCTACTCTGTTATATTTTGCTTTGTGTGTATCGGTTCCACAGATCAGAACCCGGTTGAGTAGAAAACAAATCAAGTTGATCAAGTGCCTTGAATGTGGGTGTGTGTTGTGTGTTTGTTGAAAATTACCCCACAAGATTATCTTTTTATTATTTTTTTATGAATGAAGGTGGAATGAATGTGAGTGAAAATCCAAACAACCAAACTATTCCTAGGATTTATGCAAACACCTAGGTTAATTGGGATTTGGATTTAATGTGGAGAATGAAATCTATGGAGGGGGAAAGAATGGGGAAGCACTTACAGTTGTCTTCAACTGCACTTTACTCTAGTCTACCGCTTGTTGATTCCTTGATGGAGGTCTCTGCAAAACAATAGACACAAGAGAAAGCTAGTTAGAAAACAAATAAAGTGCAAGAAATGCGAAGAAAAGATCGGAAATCGTTGCCTCCCCGGCAACGGCGCCAAAATGTTGAACGGTTTTCAAACGCTATGCTTACGTGTTTGCTTTTTGGAAAACCTGTCGTTGTAGTTCGAAAGCGAAGAATTCATGTTCAACAAATAAAATTTATACCGAAAAGAATTCCGGGTCGAACATAGGGAGGCTACGTTGATCTATATTCGCAATTATATTTTTTTAGGATTTTTGTTAAGCAAGGCGATATAATTACAATGGAGCTATCAAACTAAGAGAGAGAGAGAGAGAGAAAGAGAGAGAGAGAGAAATAGAACATGCATTCAATATTTTAATTATTTATATAATCAAACTAAATAAAAATTACACTAGAAAGCAGAAAATCAATTACACTATAAAGCAGGAAATTCTACACTAGAAAAGATGTAAATAAGAATGGGGGAGAGAAGTTATCCTCCTCGACGAATGCTTGGAGGACGAGCCGGACGGGATGACGCCTGGACGAAGGAGAATGAAGCAGGACGAAGGAGAACGAAGCAGAAGAACGGGAACGGAGCAGCACGCCGTCATCGTCGCGGGATCCACTTCTGAAGGGGAACGAAAATTGGACTTTATCTCGCAAGAAGCATCCCGTGTGTGGGACAAGCTTCTTTTGAGCTTTGGAGGGGTAGAGAGGAGAAAGAAGGGATGAGAATTTTGTATGGAGGGAGTCTCCTTTTATAGTTGCAAGGAGTGGGGGCAAAATGGACACTACAACTTCAAAACAATAAATAAGGGGTCTTTAGTGACGGATAAATCCGTCAGTAAAGCCCCAACGTGGGCATATCTTTCGCACCCACGCGCGCCTCCTCGGCTGCCCGCTCATCAACGTCCATGCACATCCAGCCACGCCCGCTGCGTTGCGCGCCCCCCGCGCGTCTGATTGCGCATCCGATTGCGCGTCCAATCACGCGTCGACGCTATCGGGCGCGCGCGACGGTCCGATCTCCATCTGACGCTCCACCCGCGCCCAATCGCCGCGCCTTCCATCCCCCTCTCCACAGCTCGAACTCGCGCCCGGCGCTCGCGATAGCGCACTCGACCACTGCGTTATGGGGTGCGGATGGTCGAGCGGACGCTTTTAAAAGCGAGTGCCCACAGCCGTTGGATTAAGATCCAACGGCGGAGAGCGATCGGGCACGGGGCCTTCACAAGATGAAGCGGCCTCTTGGGCAGCTGAGATGGCGCCACGTGGTGCTATCTTGGTCGTCTATCTTCTGGAAGTTGTAGATGGTGCCATGGATGTCGGATTGACTCGATTTTTGTGTCGTTGGGCTGCGATCGTCGATCCGAATTCATCCGTGCGGTCGGATTTATCATCTGAAGTGTGGATTTACACCATCCTGGTCCTTGATCTTCTAGGGTTCCCGGGTCACTATCTGATGCTACAGATGCCTGATTAGGGCGATCTTGGAGTCGTTGAACTCCAATCGTCGCCCTGATCACATCCATACGGTTGGATATTTAATCCGAGGCCCTGATAAAATATTTTCCCTGTCCAAGCACATAAAAGGAGACAATTAACCTCCATTTTATTCAAACTACTCTAAATGCAAGATGATGCATGTAATGCAATATTTATATCATGAAATGCAATCCTATGCTTAAGAACATGTATAAATAGACATTTTAAGTAGTGTAAATGTGTTTACATCAGGTTGAAACCTTATATCACTCAGAATTGTGATCCCATTCCAGATGGTCACATCAACCTTCTGGAATCTTATTGAAGTTGAACTAAGTTCAGCAAATGACGTTAAACTTATCGCTAGCTGGGAGGCAACCTAGTATTCATTACAGGTAGCTCTGCATCTTCTGCATCCATGCTGACCTGGATTAACGAGCATAGTCAGGTGATATCCCCTCGTCTTGCTTATTATATTTTGATTTTCATGCATACATTTCAATGAGGGCATTGTAATGAATAGGCATGGGGGGGTGGACATTGCATGTCTTATCTTTATGTATGAAAAAAAAATGCATTTAGGCATAAAGAATTTTTATTAAGGTTTTATTAGGGATTTATTCTTAAGTTGATTTGTGAGTTTAGAATCCAGTATAATTTCACACTTAAATGTAAAATTTGCAATGGATCTTCTGTGAAGACCAATGAACATCTTTAGTTTGTCAAGAAGAAGTAATGCTTCTTCTCCTAAACCCTTGGATAGTAATTAGGGAGTCAGGCAAACTATCTTCTAAAAGATCCACCAAACAAGTGTGAGGTGAGAGTAGAAAGTCTAATGGTGCTCTAAGGCTAGTATGAGGAATCTTAAACTCTAGATAATGAGATAATGGTACTCGGAGTTAGGCATAGTTTTCGCTCTCAGTTTCTGCATACAAGTTCTTAGTGCGAATCTCTTGAGAGCCATCAAATAAGGTAAATATGCAGAGCGGGTTCCGATAAAATGAGGACTACGGTGGATGGTCATAACTGTCCTTTACGAAATCCTTGGCTGAAGGAGGGTTTTGATATCAAGGTCAGAAATACACTGTCCTATCCATTCCTTTCCTGGTGCCGCGAATAGGCATGTCCACCAAATAAGCTACCCAATATCCTCTTTAACACCCATAATCCCGAATAATGCATCGTGAATAAAAGTCATATGTGTTACTATGTTGCATTAGTAGATGTCTGGTTGCAAAAGAAAAAGAAAAAAAAAGAAGAGGTATATATGTCTATGCATATAGAAAAAAAATAATATACATATAAAAAAAAGAAGAGTAGAAAAGAGAGAAAGAAAATGCAAAAAAGAAAAGAAAAGAAAAAAAAAGACTTTATAAGTGTTTTTAGAGTTTATTTCAAGTGTATTGAGGCAACAACACCCACCACCCTTACGATCCACCAAAAACAGCCTTGACTTACCTTTCTATATTTCTGGCTGCTTGAATACGGGCTGAGGAATTCTGACTTAGTCGTAAAGTTATCAAAACCTAATCAAAGTGTTAGTGTTAGGAGAGACCACCAAATATACTGATAAATCTGGTGAGATTGTGAGCTCTGAAAGAAAGAAAATAAAATGAGAGAGAAAGAAAGAGAGAAAACGCGTACAAAGGAACTAAAAAGAGCACAGTTTCTCACCTTTCTTTGAGTTGAATTATTTAATAATCTGGAAATTTAGGTTCTAAAGTACTAGTCTATATGTAGCACCAAATGAGTGTGAGCTATCAAAAATAAATCCACTTGACTCAAAAATCTTTTACCTAACCCAAAAACTGGGGCTGAATATATAGGTTACCTTATAACCCCAAGGGGAGAAGTCTGCCTATCCTAATAGATTTTTACTAAGGGTCAAGTACGAGCTTTAGATGTGGATTGACTTTTCACTTGGATCCACTGCATAGGTTACAATAAAACACAATCACAATTATCTGGATTACTAAAACTTCAGATAAAAATAAAAGACATAAACCTCTAGTTAAACTCTTGATAAAAATTACGCATGTAGGACCACTTTGCATTTAGTCATACATTTGCTAGGGACTAGCAAGATTTAAGCATGGAGGTGTGATTGCACGGCAATCATGCAACCTAAATCAGTTGAATTAAGTTAGATTCTAACATAACTTAGGAATAATGCATTTACAGGCATCGTAAGTCGCACAATAGCTAGTTTATTAGTCATATTGATAATATCATCAATTTATGAGCTAAAAAAGAAATGATTTTAATCACAGATGATTCAAAGCCACGGATGTCAGATCTGATTGGACAGATCTTATCAGAATGAGGATAGGAGTCCAATGCTTCCGAAATCGTCCTGATCAGACAACTAGAGCATCGTGTGCAGTCAATAGAAGAATGGAGATGATGGAGACAAAGGACAAAGATTCGAGCCTCAGATGAAGAATCCAACCACGCGGATGAATTCGGATCGACAATCGCAGTTTAACGGAGCAAAAATCAACCCGATCGGAGGTCTACATTATCAGATACAAAGAAAAGAAGATGGATGACCATGATGGCACCATGTGGTGCCATCACAGCTGCTCCCTCACCACCGCCCCATATAGGAAGGTCGCATCGCATGTTGTGGGCCATTGGATCTTCATCCAACAGCCACGAGCACACCATGTCACCCGCCCAGACTGGATAAACATAAATACAAACAAACAAGTATATATAACAAAAGGTTTGCATAGCGCATTGGCTCACGTGCACGTGTACAAGTGCGGGATGCAGGTTCGAGCCCCACACTGCATGAAATTTAAGTGGACGTGCGTGGGCGTAATTGCGTGAGCAAAGCGCGTAGCAGGTACGCGTGATCTCACACGGTTGCTTCGACTCTAAGGTAGCGGCGCTCGTTACGACCAGACGGCTAACGTTGAGGCGGGTTTTGAAGGCAAGTGGTTGGTGAAGAGGATAAGCGCGCACGTGAGGAGAAATCAGAGTCGGGCAATAGAAGATCGACGACGCAGTGGCTGCCACGTCTCGCCACCAAGTTGAATCCGAGCATTTTAGGTAGGTATTTTGAGACCAAATCAGAGTTGTTGATATCCCGATCAACGAATCTAATCAAATCAGAGTTGTTGGATGGTTTTAAGGCCAAAATACCCTTTTTGCCTTCCATTAAAACTATAAAAGAAGACCCAAGGCCCCCCAGTTGAAGCATCTCTCTCTCCCATCAACTCCAGATCTCTTCTACCGTCTTCTCTGCAATTCTCCATCTCGGCACTCTGAATTTAAGGTGCTGCCGCATCTCGTACAAGCATCCCACAAGCGACGTCGTTTCTCTGCCACTTTCTTTTCTCACTCTTTTTCTCTCTCTCTATCTCCCTCTCCTATTTATTTGCTCTCTCTCTTTAGCATAGTACTTTCTACTTTGAAAACTATTTATGAATGCAATAAAATTCTGATATTCTGAATGTTTGATATTTTCTCTTTATATATATGTACATATATAAATACCTATTAGAACTAGTTTTCTGAAAAGTTTCCATTAAAAATTGAGATTGCCTCCCTGCGAATGACCCAGTACTCACTGGAGTTTTATAAATTTATTTGTCAGTGTGTTTTCAAGCTATACTACTACTAAATAACTTTTAAAACACGAATTACGCACCAAACAGAGAGCAACTGTCCCTTTAGGGTAGAGGGGAGCTTGCCGCCCTTTGGGTTGAGACTCGGGGTAGGTTTAACCACTCTACGTCAACTCCTAGTTGGCCCTCGTGTACATGGTATTGAGGTGAGCTACTTAGTGTAGGGAGGGAGCTAGTCGCCCCACGGGGCCTAGGGTTAGGACTAGCCACCCTACACCGACTCTTATTAGGCCCACTGGGCAAACCGAGATAGTCAGGCGAGGGTACGTAGACTGTGGAGAGGCGAGACCCCTGTTCTGAGAGGGCAAGGCCCTGTGTTGTTCCGTGTTATACTTTTAGGCATACCCGCTAGCGAAAATGACTGACCGCATGCCAGTGCAGAGTAGCTAGCTGTGCGCTTATCACGTATGCCGTAGTCACTGCTATATCGTGACCGTGACCTCGAGGTAGTTGACTGGGTGTAGGACTACCATGGGAGACTCTCTCGGCCAGGAGAGTACCACGTGTACATCCTACATCATAGGAAAAACTGCAATCAAGATCGTCCCCTTGAGGGACAATCAAGATCAAGAAACGACCAGATTCCTAATAGAATAAACAAAACAGAACCACTTAGTTGAGCTAAATGGAATTGAATAATAAATTAATTACCTGTCTTATGTTAATTGCATGTAAATGGCTTAACTACCAATCTACTCAGCGTTAGTTAACCATGGATTTTATAACCATATTCAAGTCAAGGAGTTGTGCAGCCAGCGCCACCGGCTGCAAAGGGAGCTAGGCCCAGTGAAGCCCAGCCTTAGCTATATTTCTTTTCCATTTCATAGCTTCTTTTGTTGTGGTGAGTATTTGATATATGTAATACTATTTCTGTTACTTTTCTGCTTTATTTTCTGCTATTGTAGATTCCGATGTCATGTAACATTGTAAGACTTTTCGTTCTGTTTCCTTTACTGTCTCTATATTATTTTTTGCTTAGTTATATTGCCTGTGTGATTCTGGAATATTTTCTACTTTTGATTATTTCTCGTTGGATGACTGGGTCTTGGGATTAGTCGAAATGAGTCGATTCCGAGTCCTATAGGGATCTGGGATTGGGTCGTAACAACATTCAATAGGTTTTTTGCAAATTATTATTACAAAAATCAGTTGAATGGATATAAAATGAATGAAACAACCACAAATCTAATTATGGTGTGATAGCTCAAGATTGTACATATTTTATTAGTTATTATGAGGCTTTGTATTATGTTGTAAGAAGATCTCTGATGCTCTCTAAATCTACGCAGTTAAATATATCAAATTGTTGTAGCACGTAAATAAAGTGGTTAATTAATATAATATCAAACTATAAGGAGTCTGGGTCAAACACAGGGAGGCAGTCACTATTCAATGCCTTTCATAGTTATTATATAGTAGAATATAATATATATATATATATATATAAATGTCAAATAGATGCATAGATAATAGTATTAGAGGCACAAATAAATAAATATCATAATTTATTTATAATATCAGGAATGTCTCACAAATACGAATCTAATCAATGATTACAATCTGAATAGAACTATAAAAGAATAGAGAGAGAAGATTAGAGCCACTTAAGGGATGCGTAAGGAAGCTTTTGATAGAGCTTCAGATCCAAGGTGTCGAGAGGAAGAAGATGGAGTCTAGAGAGGAATACTATTAGTGGACGTGCACTAAGGTAGAGGAGGGCTATGTAGGCTAATTATCTAAGAGACTAAGTGGCTAATTGGTTCATAACGGTTGGAGGCTAGGTCTTTTTCTATGCATTTAGGTGGCTTCCTATTGGTCAATCTAAGGTGCCTAGGATCACTAATTTGGATGGCTTAGATTAATCAAAAGTAATGCCTAGGATTGGTTAAATAAGGACCTTAGGATCTAAGTTGTAAGACTAAGATAGAATGATGGGTTTCTAAAAATAGGTGGCTAGCTTTTAAGAGATAAGATCTTGGTGGCCGGCCACCAAAGTGGATAAAATCTTCTTATGTGGCTAACCACCAAGGGATAAGGTTAGGGTTTTTGATGGTGGTTGGCTATAGGTTAGGTGTAGGTTCTAGAAAAGGGTTCCTAAGTAGGCTAGGTTGGCCCTAAGTCTAATAGGTTAAGTCTAAATAGGTAGGTCCTAGTCTAATTGTGTGTGAGTGTGTAATTGGGTTGGGGAGGTTGCTAAATAGGTTAGGGGAATCCTAATTAGGTTCTAGGTTAACCTAATTAGGTTGTTGGTGAGGTTCAATTAAACTTACTGAGTCTAATTAGGCAAGGCATGGTTGGGCTTGACCTAATTAGGTTCCAATTGAACCTAATCAGAGTTGGGTGCATCCAATTAGGTTGTATTGTAAGAAATGTGGCTAGTCTATAGGTTTTGGTAGGGTCTAATTAGACTCAATTGAGTCTAATTACTTAGGATTAGTCTAATCGGGTCCCATGGACCCAATTGATAAATGGTTGATCTAATTGACTCAGACTGAGTCAATTAGGTATGATATGGACCTAAATAGGTTTCTAGGCTAGGGATTAGGTAGTGGACAGGTGGACTAGGGTTATGGATAGTAGGATAAGGATAAGGATAGGGTGAATAAGTACATGGATAAGGTTATCCATGTTTTTGACTTTTGAGCTTAGATATCCTAGCATTGAGCTAATTCAGATTTAGGTACTGGGATAGGGTCATCCTAGGGTTTTATGGATAGGGTAGGGTTATCCTAATTCCTCTCTTCGTCTGTTCTTGTGTCTTCAATCTTTCTTTATTACAGCTTTATTCCTCAACTAGCTTTGAGCTTAGCTATAACTTCTGCTCTTATCCATCTTTATTCCTCAGTTCTTTAAATTAATTTAAGACCTATCACCAACATTATTAACAAAAGACTAGAATAAGGAGGTAATTATTTACAAAGCATAAATATGCATGTATGCTCTAAATGCAATATTTATAAACCTAATACATGATTCTACTAAGGGATTAGTCCTAGATTAAGCTAATCAAGGTAATAGATTAGACTGTTATCAATCTCATAGGAAATTTTAGACTATTTATGATTGGATTTTTTACATATATGTCCATGTAATCTTTGAATATTACATATATATACCCTTGTCTTCTTTGTTATTACAAAAATACCCCTCACATCTTCTCTCCATTAACATAAATGCCCCTCAGTAAACAATAGTTATACTTTGAAGTAATGATTGTTAACTTAGGGAAATTTATGTTAATAGAGAAAAGAGGGATATTTATGAAATAAGAAAGAGTACAGGCCTCTATACATTATATTCAAATATTATAGCAACATATATGTGAAAACCCCTTTATGATTATGATTTATTCTTAGATTAAAGTTTCGGATCCTCCACCAAAGAACTATTACAAAAAATTCAAATTGCTATTCTTTCAATGTATCTCAAAAGAGTTATTTTATAATAAAATACTCTCTATGATGTTCTATAAATCTCAAATTATAATAGTGCTTTGTTTATCAATTATGACCCCATAAATAATAAAACTTTTTAGATGTACATCACATAACTACAGTGAAATTAATGTGATGATTATTGGATTCTAAGGACATTTACCACTCTTAGATATATCAAATCATTCCACCTGCACAATGAAACACAAGATATAACGCTTAGCTCGCTTAGCTCTAAGTTCAAGCCAACACCATTTTATAAATTATTCCAAGACTAATTTACATACAATATCTTTTTAGCATTGAATGAAATACATGTAGAGATCTTCCCTAAGTTTTATTCATTTCCATCATTGGCATTTCAATCTAACTATGGAAGTGCCGCCGATCGAATTATTGTTGGTATCAAGAAATAGCTCATGACTCCATACTTCATGCAAAGTTATCGAAATCCTTGTTGAGAAGGCATCACTACTAGAAAAATGGGTTTTGTCGTCGGTTCATTTTCGTCGATTAATAAAATCGACGGCAATATTATATTTGTCGTCGCTTATCACTATAAGTGACAGCGAAAGCCTGTACTCAACCGACCATCGATTGAACAAAAGTAATTGGACGGGCAGTTGTCATTAATATTCGTCGTCACTGTAGTAAGCGACGGCAAATATATTTTTGACGTCGGTTTATTTCATGAACAATGTTAAAACTATTAATATCGTCAGTTTCTCTAATAAGCGGCAGCAAAGGATTGTCATAAATCCATTTCCACAGTGATTTGCCTTTCTAGATGTCCGACCTGTCGTCTGGATAACTTATCTAAAACCCTGTTTCGATCTTGTGAAAATAGGAAAAAATCATCTTAGTATTAGACGTCTGACATTTTTTCCAAACCTCTTATAATGGAAGATTTGCCATCGGTTATATGAAAAAGTGACGACGAAAGGTCGATTATAATATCCGCCCAAACTATCGGTAAAGATCAAGTTATACTTTCATTTACTGTCGATTAATTACATAAGCAACGGTAAAAAGTTGGTTATATTTTATATCCAGGATGGATTTATTTGATCTTTTACCGTCACATAAATATGCGACATCATATAAGTGACAATAATAAAATTTTTGCCGTCGCTTTTTGAAATAAATAACTGCAAAAAACGTAGCAAGGTAAATCAAAAAGTAAATTTATGCTGTCGGTGATAAATATAAGTGACGGTAATAATATTTTTACCGTCGGTTAGATAAATGATGGTAAACTAGCTTAAATAACTGAGTAAAAAAAAATAATGTGTAAATATACAAAGAATTGACTTACATATATCATCGATTTTTATATAATCAACAACAAAAAATAATTGACATCGAAAACTTTAATTCATCCGTTCATCATATATTATTTCTATATTGGAATATCCTTATAACTGACGATAAATCTAAATAACGATAAAATTAATGGCATTGCTCGTTATCATCGATTATAATTGATTTACATCAATTTTAAATCGGTGACAAAAATCATTTATATTGTAGTGCATCTACATCTTACGTGTCTTATGCAAGTTAGATTCTTCAAATATTCGCTTCGAACTATTAAATATATTAATGTAAGAACCTTATAGACAATTTTTTGCAGGATAGTTTTAAAGAAGAAATCTCTGATCTATGTTCTACTAATCAACTATCTTGTCAACGTCCCCCCTGACAATTGTAGAATCTTTATTCGCTATGGAGAAGAGACCGTCTTGAATTCGGTAAAGAAAAAAAAAAATCATCTCATGTGAAACATCAATCTCTCTTAATCTCATACTAATTTTGAGCTTGATACGGAGCATAAAAATCAGTAAAAATGAAAAATAACAAAATATCTCGTCACTTTTCAACACTAAATCGATGAACGTCGGTATCATTTTTTTTAAGTAAACAAAAATTTTAAGGAAAAGAATAAATAAATATTTGATGTATCTTGATTTTTTATTTTAATTCTATATATAAAAAATTAAAATATATCAATTAAAACTTTTCAACGGATATATTTTGATTTTTCATTTTCTTACGATAAATTAAAGTTAAAAATTTAATTAAAAAAAATAATATAATGATCGAAAATAAAATTATACTATATGTTACGAAATACATTACTTAATATATTTTAATTTTCAATTAATATGTTAGATTATATTTATATTGACTTATTTTATATATATATTATTTTATGTTATCATACAAACATATTTAAAATTAATTTTTAATTGAAGAATATAATATGAAAAGTACGATGATGAAGATGAAATTTAAATTAGACGTACATGTTAAACAATATACAGAAAAAATAAGAAAAGAAGAGAGAGTTGGGGGAGGAGAAAGAGAGAGAGAATAGGTGACTGCATGCTGTAGCAGCGACCGATTAAAAAATAATAATAATCATAGAGTGCATGCAATAATATGAACAGTGACAGATCACCCCATTATAATTTAAGAGGGATAGATTACTGTACATATATTTGTGCTTTATGTTTATAATTAACTTCGATAAATATAGGAGGAGTGAACAAATCAAGTACCAATCAGGTGAATTGTTACGATATTACTCCAGCAGTTTTCTATTTGCTTTTAGAGCCATTTAGCTGCTATTATAAAACCCACGCACCCAACACGGCTGTCAAAAACTATTCTGCGAAACTTGCTTCTGTCATCGAATCTATCAGGCTTCTAACGGATGATATCTTTCTAATGGCCACGTCATGATGACTTGAGGTTGAAGTCTGGAGAGGTGGGGTAAGGGTCGTGGTAATTAATGGAACCTCTCTAGTCCAAGTTTTGCACGTGCAGCATGAGGAGTTACATTGCCCAGTAAAGATTCACCTGATCGGTACCCATCTGCGTTGGGTCCACAAACAGGTTGTGCGGCAATTAAAGTCCTATTTAACACTAATTTAGTCAAAGTCCTTTAATTTTACAGGTTTCTCCCTTCTTTAGAGAACATTTCTGAGAGGTCCCCATCTTGAGATAGCAGCCTTAGAGTAAGCATATGAAAGCTCCATATCTAACAACCGGGAGCAAGATAGAAATTCCCACCTGTTTTCCCTGGTAAGATTTTGAGAAAACGAGCAAAAAAGTTGTGGTAAAAGGAATGCACCTCGATGCTCAGTTGAGACTCTTGAGATGATGGCAAGGGAGCAGTACCCTCCAAGCAGGGATGACTGTCCAATCTCTGATGTGGATATCTGAAAACCATATATAGAAAACACAAGAACGAGAGCACCCAAAAATAATTCACATGCCCAGTCTCACGATCATGCATGTGGTGGACAAGAAATCTCTGACACATGAAACTTTTTAAGAATCAGAAAGAAAGATTAAAGATCAGATTGTTTTCTCTTTCAATTTTTTTTTTCTCTCCTTTTTATTCAATCCAAACTCTTGTCAACATCCTAAACCTGTCCAAAAGCTGTAGAAATTCGCTGGAGATCCTTACTGTAAGTGTCTGAATTCTTTAATTGCGCAATCTGGTTCTGCTGTTGCTGATGTTGTTGAAGTGGAGCCAGAGGAGAAAGCAGTGACGACCGACTCAATTGTTGCCAATTGGTAAGCTCGTCGAGCGCGAATTGCGCCGTGCTGGCCTTCACGTTCAGCTTTAGGTTCTGGATCTGGGTCTGGCTCTGATCTAGACTCTGATGGAATGTTGGCGGAGTGGGGATGGACGTCATCGTGGCGGATTGGAGGAATTCCGTCCAATTGAGCTCGTCGAGCTCGTCCTCGACGTGGAGCTGGTCGGGCTCCCTGTTGCCCGCGAGCTCGCGCCACGGGAAAGCGCTGCTTTGGAGGAAAGGAGTGGTGGCCTGCAGCTCAATGCTGCTGCTGCTGCTGCTGCTGTTGCTGTTAGCGGTGGTTCCGCTGCCACTGCTGGATGTGCCGCTCTCCCAGTAACCGCTTCCACTGAGGGCACTGGCACAGCATGCACGTGTATTCACCTGCAGGAGGGTGGCCATGGTGCCGAGCCCCGTCGTCGACGTCGAGATGATTGAGGTCGACGGCGGGAGGGCCGGCAATATCGGCCTCGAGTCAGGCTCATGCCTGAACGGGAACACGGGATTGGCGTCGTAATCCGTGGGGAACCTCAGGGAGCTCCTAAACGTCGGGGCCCCCTCCGGCTCGCGGTCCGCCGCCCGCTGGCCGGACGGTATCGAATTCGGCGTGCCGGCGGCCTTGTCGTGGGACAGCGGCTTGTGCGTGTTGGGATCAATTCCCTTCTCTCTGAGCTTCTTCTTGATGCTGGAGTTCCAGAGGTTCTTGATCTCGTTGTCCGTTCTCCCCGGGAGCCGCGCCGCAATCTGCGACCACCTGCGGGGGGTTTTTTTAACGAATATGGTTGGAATCGGATGGATTGATGGAGTTAGCAAGTGGGTAGGATCAAGATTTACTTACCTGTTCCCGAGCTCTGAATGGAATTGGATTATCAAATCCTCCTCCTCCTGAGAGAATGCGCCTCTCTTGAGGTCAGGCCTCAGGTAGTTGATCCATCTGAGCCTGCAGCTCTTCCCACACCTCTGAAGGCCTGCCAATTCTCACATTCAGATCAATTTTAGCGTCTCCCGTACTTGGAATTGGATTCCATTCCCAACCCAATTCAGTAAATTCTTCTGTGATAGATTTGTATTGATTGTACCTGCGAGTTTTGGGACAGAGCTCCAGCAGCCGTGGCCGTACTTGGTGATGTGCTGAAGGAGCTTCTCGTCCTCCTCTGGAGACCAGAGGCCCTTCCTCAGCTTCTGCTTCAAGCAGCAGGTGTGCCTCCCCATCCGAGAATAGCCAATGCTACTCGGCTTTCCGCGGGAATTCGCTCGAGGAATTGGTTGCTGTGAAGGCACTCCTTCAGTCTGTCCTTAGCAACTGGGAAAGCAGAGGATGGGGAGGGAAGGAGTGGCAGCTGAGAATAATGATAGTTGGAATTATATGAGGGGGAGATGGGTAGGGGGAAGAGAAGGTGGTGTGGAAAAACAAAAAAAAAAAAAAAGGAGATGCGTCGCCTTCAAGCAAGTTTGTTTGATTGGAGTGGCTTGCTGTTTCTTCATCGTCCTTAATCATTGATTGTTATCGTCAGTAATTACTGTTACTGTTGGTACTGCTGTTACTGTTGCTAATGTAGCATAGCGATTGAGTTCATGTGTAAAGTTCGATAATTGTTTCGTCGACGGGGTTTTAGCTCTGAAGAGATAAGGTTTTGCGTGTTGGGGGAAGTTGGCGATCGAGCTACTTAAATCTATTCTATACTATTAGACACGATGAGACGAAATGCCTACTCGGGTATTAGTGGAAAGCCTACTCGAGGGATTTTTTTTCTCGGATGATCATGTGTAAGTGGAAGGAATTTCGCCATTTGAAGAGAGGCAGTTAGTGTGATGGACCGATTGAATAGTTCCATTTTTGGTTCGGAAGACTTGAAGATGCATCAATTTATCTTTCGGATGATCCCAAAATTAATGCATGTATTAATTAGTGCTGCATTTCTTTCAAAATGACGTGCAATATGCTACATGCCACGTGGTGGCTTCTCTAATCGAAGAAAGTTTACCTGCTTCTTTAGGTCAAATCAAATGTGCATGTGATCTTTTGAAGTTGTAATCAGATTGCCTATCCACGAATGCATATATAATTATTTGCATCCATATTTTTTGCCAAACTCGTAATAGACAAACTCATGTAGAGAAGTATGGTTGGGCAGTTGGCAAGAGTGATTAAAGCAAGCTTAATAGTAGTAACGCATCTGGATTTGCTCGTTTTTTTTTATTTTTTTGTTTTTTTGTCAAAAATGTACGATAATGTATTTTGTGAAATGGTGCGATTGTGATCTTATTTGATATTTAATATAAGAAATAAAAAAATTAAAGGTTTATTACTTGATGAGTCTCGTTACGTTGAAAAAAAATCATCACAATACTTTGAATTAAAATATATAGGTGATAAATAAATTTACACTAATGATAAATTATTTTAGATAATTTTTTACCAATGTAAAATAATTTTACATCAGTGATAAATCATTCTAAAATAACTTTGTAATGGTGTAATCTTATTTTATACTGATACAAAATTACTCCAAAGGTGATCTAGTGATTTTGTACCGATGTAAAGTGATTTTACATCCGTACATAGTAATTTTGACTTATGCGCTTAAGATTTAAGATTTAGAATTTAGATTTATGAGAAGTGGTTTCGCTTGTAAGAAATAATTTTTCACCTTAAGGTTTATGGTTTAAGCTAAATCTCTTTAATGTTTAGGATTCGTAAACCCTATACCCTAAATTTTAAATCCTAAACTTTAAGGTGAAAATTCATTTTTCAAGTTAAAAATCACTTGTCATAAGTGAAGAAATATTTGAAATCTAATTTGCACCGATGTAAAATTATTTCGAAAGTGATATAGTAACTTTACTTTACATCGATGTAGAGTAATTTTGAAGGTAATTTGAATTTTTTACATCTATATAAAAATAATTTATTGTTAATTTTAATAATCTTGAATCCCATTATATGTGAATATTTTTTTTCATAGAAAAAAAATATATCAAATAAAGATCACGTCATAACTCTTTGCACGTGACTTTTTTTTTTTTTGTCAATTTTCATGTTTTAAACTTACATTCTTTTTTTAACTTGTTCTTTTCCTTGAAATTGTAACATAATGATTTCACCCGACTCATCTAAAAATTTAGTCATCTCAAATTTCATTCGAGTTGGAGAATATGGCTACGGTGAGAAGAATTGTGGAGAATCAAATAACGATCAATTATGGATTTTGGCTTCATCTTCGTTCGGACCTCTCGCTTTCTGGTGATTAAATATAAAGAAGAAAATGGGGAGGGCATAAATGTATTAGCTACGCCAACAATTGAAATCCTTGCTGTTTCCAGCTTATGTGAGGGCCACTCCACTACCCTCTCAACGTTCGACTATCAATATTTGATGTTTAGTTTTGGCATGAGGGGAAGGGAGGGAGGGAGAGAGAGAGAGAGAGACGAACGAATATAGCTGTAATGCACACTCTTAGAAGGGTTGGAAATATATGGCCCGTAGGTGCATTCTATATTTACACGTATATCCCCTTGTTTTTAAGATCTAGGTGTGGATGGATTAATTGTCGGGAGGCAAATAGACCTAATACCATGAAAAGTAATTATAAAAATTATATTGCCCCATTCTTAGAATGCAATTAGGAAACCTGGGGCCTTCTGTTAACTCGGTTTCAAAGCAATGATTAAATATAAATATCTATTACTTGTAAACGAAACGGAGTCCACAGGGAAGCACTCGTCATTGAGAGGTTCCTTTTCTTCTGTGATTCACGTTTTTGCTTCTGATGCTTGCTTTTCCCCTCCATGTTGTAATACTTCCAGTGTAGTTTGCTCCTCCCAATTGTTAGCTTCAGCACTTGACAACAAAAACACCATCGGGCCCTCTGACCCCACTTTGAACGCTTACAACATCTCAAGAAACATCATCATCATCATCCAGCATGAACATGTCGTTCCTTGCAACAGCCAATGCCACCCCCTGTTCCTGTAACCCGTCTTTATCATCCTTCACAAGGTCGGCAACAACCTCCATGAAATCACGTCCAACCGTTTCCAATATGATCAATGAGGTTTACTGTATCAATTAATTGGGATGTAATTTGTAAGTGATGGTGGAGAGAATTCACCATAAAATTAAAGAGATTTGAGTTTAATTTTTTAATGTTACATTAAAAATAGGCAAAACTTCAAGTGTAATATATAAAGCTTTTGGTTGAGGGTTAGGGATCACACATACTTGTTCATGCCCCACACTAACCTTTGTTTAACTCATTGCACTGATATTGTGGGAATGAATCTACTCTAATGAATGCTTCGATTGCATTATATTCTAATCTCCTCTATGTTCTTTTACTTTTCATGCTCATACGTGTTTTTCAATTTGTATTTTTTTCTAGATCTTGTCATCATCGTCAACACTACTAGAAAAATGGATTTTGACGATGCTTATTTAGGGACGATTTTAATTAAAATCGTCGTCTATAACAGAATATATACACGACAGTTATAAAATCATCTTATTTATAATAAAACGACCATTCTAATTAAAATCAACGTGTATATTAACCCTCCATGCCCCCTCTTATATGCGGAGGTCCTACATTGACGTAGACGACAGTTTTGTTAATGATGATTTTTATTGGAACCGTCGTCTATAGCAACATCTATAGATGACTGTTCTAAGACTGTTTTATTGGTGACCACTGATGGGAACACCATCATGAGTTATAACTAGATCAATTTGATCTGACTGGATCATTAAATGCTCCTACATAACCACCAGAGGATTACAATTCATTGCATTATCATTCTGAGAGAAAGTCAAGAAACTAGGGTTAAAACTGTAATTTTACCATCATATCATAAATGCAGTACAACCACGGATTTTTTTAGGGGTTAATTAAGGGTCAAATGGTCCTAAAATGATAACAAGTGGATTAGAACAGATAGAAAAATATTTTCGCGTGTTTTGAGAATTAAATGACTTTTGAAATCCTAAAAGTAGACCCGCTTAATTAACTAAGGTTCTGGTCAAGATAAAATTCACCTAAACCCTCTAGAATTCATAGAAAATTATTCTCTAGGATTTGGTACCTTTAAATTGACCATCAGAACCCATTTTGGCCCAAAACAGAGTCTCAGACAGACATTTACCCTAATTTGGGTTTTTGCATAAATTATCTAATCAAACATGGTCAAAATCGAAATCCAACCTCACCATTAGATTCCTTAGGCCTAAATTAGGTTTGTACCAAAATTTAGACCCAAGTTGAGATTGCCTTGACCTAGTTTGCAACTTAATCCTGTCTGATTACATATATGCCCTTAACTTTCAAAATCTTTAAAAAAAGACCCCTAACTTTGTCATCATTTTCACAAATAGGTCCCTACCTCCAATAATCCTATTCCTACAAGCTCCAGCGACCTAAAATTGGCAAGATCTCCTTGATTCCTTGACCAATCCCTTTCAAATTTGAAAGGGAAGTTCGTCAAGGAATTTCCTTCCTTTTGAGCAAATTCCCACATCCCAAAACCTTCCCAATCTCTCATGTGAACGTATGAGAGATTAGGAAATCAAAAAAATTCCCAACTCTAGAGAAGCTTTCCAAGCTTGGGAAGCTTGCTTCCCAAGCCCAAAACTCCCTCTAAAGGCCTATAAAAAGACCTCTAGATCAAACCGTTCTCCCCAAGATAGATTTTGACCGGATTTACCCTAAATTCCTCCCTCCTAATCCGGCAGAAAGGCTCCTCGAGTTCCGACGATCCCCCCTGACCTCCTTCGTTGTCCGTTCGCAATACCAGCTGCGGATTCATCTTCCTCGTCTTTCTTCGTGTCACGCCATACCAGCAGCCATCTTTCCCTCTGTCTTCTTCGCCGTTTCCTTCTCACTGGAGTCACCTTCGTCTTCGGCATCGGCCATATCGCAACCGTCGTTGCTTTTGCCCCTCTTCATCCTCCAATCACCTAGATAAGTTCCTTAGTTCCTCTACTTCCTTTACACACCAACCGCACTTCATTTCGACCGCCATATCACACTGACCACCTTCACCTTCCCCCGCTCCGACCAGACCTCCGGCGAGGCTCCCTGCTCATCCCACTACTCCGAACGCCTCGCCAACCACCTCACGACCTTGGCCACACCACCCTCTTCAAAGCCCCCATCCTATTTCACTCTATTATGCCTCTGATTGCACCGCAAAAATACACTTGCAATTGTGCCTTCTTGTGCTAATTCCTAGCATTACCAATGCATATTAGGGTTTTATAATCACATTTATAAAAATACATGCATACATGCATTTAATTGAGAGGAGAGGAGAATAAATAAAATGGCCTCGCGATTACTTTTTTCTTCAAGTGCTGTCTCACAAATTTCCATCTTCATTTTTTATTTCTTTTTTATTTTTGATTTTTGACTTTTTCTTCCTGCAGCTGTATGCACCTTCTTCTTCTCCTCGCGCCATGCTTCCCTGTAGCAGCCCACTCCCCGACACTCCATGCGCAAGCCATGCACAGCCAGGGCATGGCTGTGCATGGCTTTCATCTTCTATTTAAAGCCACGGCTTCTCCTTCATCTGTAGCCTGGTCCACTTCAAAAAAAAAAAAAAAAGAACCCGCGGCTCCATCTCCTTCCAGGCCATCCTCTCCTCCCTCTCCCTCCACACGCCGGCCCTCCTCCTCGGAGACACCCGGCGGACAGGAGCCCTCACTGTGGTGAACACCCACCACAGTGAGACCACCACCGCCTAGCTCTTCAAAGAGCTGGTGGGCGTGGTGGCTCTTCTCTCGTTTTTTTTTCCGCTCCAGCACCTTCAGCCATTGGAGTGCAGGCTTCAAGCTTGAAGCTCAAAGCTCCAGCAGCAGCGGCAAGGCAGCAGCAGCAACAGCCGCCCAGCCTCTTTCCACGCAAGCCTGCAAGCCACCTTCTCTCTCCACGTGCGCCTGCAGGCATCATTGCCTCCCGCTTCTCCGCCCTGTCGCGCTCTCTCCCGCCCGCAACCGGCCTCTGCGCGCCACTGCAGCGGCTGGCCAAGCGCTTCCCCGCACCCCTGCCAGCACCTGCAAGCCTCCGCGCAAGCTGCAGGAGCCCTTGCCTCCCTCTCCCGCACTCTGTCGTGAGCTTCTCCGCGTTCGTAATTGGCCGGCACAGACCCTCTTCCTCGAGCACCAGCCAGCGCACGCCAGCAGCGAGCCGGCAGCACTCTCACCACCTGCAGCTCCCGGTTGCGCGGCGCGGCCGACCATTGTAGCCACTGTTCACGCGAGTATGCCCGACATTGTGGCTACAGTGGGGTGACCGGTGAGCTTCTCACTTTACCGGTCACCCGGTGCGCCGCTACCGCCGATCGCCTGCGCGCGCGTCTCGCCCCGTGTCGCCCTTACACGCCCATGCGTCTGCGTCGCCTGCACCCGTCTGCGTCGCGCACTCCCTTCGCCCACGCCTGCGAGCACCCGTTCCAGCCACTCCGAGCAACGCTGGGCGTTGGGTCCTCTCCGCCCCAACTCTCCTGCATGCGCACTCCTCTCTGTGCGAATGCGCGTTTGTGCATGCGTGCTTGGATCAGACGTTGACCCTGAAGCCTAGACGCCTTAACAGCGCCCTTGCCTCCAGCAGTGCGGCTGCTCTCTCTCTCCCGCCCTCTTTCTCTCCCTCTCTCTCACAACACTCTCTTTATCGACTCTCACACACACCTATACTCTATTATAAACATATATATATACGTATACTTATATATATTGATATATATATACATATATACATATATACAGATATATATGTATATGTACATATATACATATATATATATATGTATATATATATATATATAGGTATATACATATATACATATATATATATATGTATATATATATATATATATATAGGTATATACATATATACATATATATATATGTGTGTATATATATATATATATATAGGTATATACATATATACATATATATATATATATGTATATATGTATATATATATATATATATACATATACATATACATATACATATATACTTATATATATATATACTTATACATATATCTATACATATATTAGTACTTATATAACTATGTATTAGTCTATATACATACATATACATATACATATATATATATATATATCTACTTATATATATATATATACACATATATATACTGATATATATACATATATTTATATACATATATATATATATCTAGCTGCATATATCTATATATGCATATATTATTATATATATATATATACATATATATATATATATATATATAGACATCTATATAGTATTATATACATACATACATATATATATATACATATACTTATATATATATACATATATACATATATATATATACATGTATATATATGCATATATTATTATATATATATATATACATATATATATATATATATATATAGACATCTATATAGTATTATATACATACATACATATATATATATACATATACTTATATATATATACATATATACATATATATATATACATGTATATATCTACATATATATATGCCTATATATTTATAACCATATATACATATACATATATTTACATATATACATATATATATTTTCACATTATTTACCATACATGGTATCGCGGGAATATCTGCACCAGTTGCTGATATTCCCCGATACACGCGTACAAAAAAAGCATGTTCGCATTCATCTTCCTCCATCCATCCTACACCTTACACGTGGCACTTCGTCCTGTTGGTTGCGTCTTTCTAGATGACGACCGACTCGACACTGTGTACACTCCATCTCCGCCTCCACCCCACCCCTTTATATACATATTATATACCTATATATATACTGTATTTACTTTATTTCTGTTTCGCTTTCCTGTTAGTAAAAAGATAAAAAAATATAGAAAAGAGAAAAGATAATCTTTGACTTGCAGGTACTCCGTCTTGCGAATAGCAAGACCCATTTTGGAACCCTGTTTTGGCTCAAAGCCAAGAACTCAATTTTGAGGGTGTGCCTCAAGGACAAAGATTACCAGAAAAAATCTAAATAGAAAAAAAAAACCAAAAACACAATAAACGAACGGAAGAGATTCGTTGTAGGAAAGGCGTAGAAACTTAACTTGTAACCCCACTTCCCTGAGTTCGACCTTGGGCCTAAAAGTGACCAAGATAAAATCAAATAGGTCAGGTTAAAATTTTTTATAAAGAGATGGTTAGGTCCGAATTAGGTTAACCACTATACACACTTCAACGATAAAATCATCATATTAACCTATTCGGGTCTGACACCAGCCTCCAAACCATCTATTGAACAACCCACCTCCAAACGTTCACTTCTGCCTTTGCTAGCCACCTATGACCACTTTCGCAGCTTGCCACCACCACCCACACCCTCACCGCATCCCTGCGAAGCTCCTGAGCCTATTTAACTTGGTCGCAAGGCCGTATTCTTGTTTTCAGATCTTCACTGCCTTGACTGCCATTAATGAAGCTTCGAGCGAAGCTAGAAGCTCACTCCAACACCTGCAGGCCCCAGATGAAACCCTAGGCATGGCGGAACCTACCCAGGAGAGCAACCAAGGAGCCAATTTGGCTCTTTGACGAGCCTTTGACTGCAATCACACAAAGAAGAAGTAGTGCAGCATATGCAGAAGGGAGGCGGGATTAGTCCGACCTCGAAAGCTAAGAAGCACCCGCACTTGCATAAGTTTCTTTTGTGTTTTGGGCTTATTGACTCAGAACACGGGGTGAGGTCCCATTAGCCTCGCTCACCCGACCTGCCTAAGCCGTCGCTCCTCGCTCACCACCCATTGCCGGTGAGCCTGGACCTGGGTACGTGCTTGAACTTGAATACCTGATTACTTGTTACTGTGAAAGGCTATGGGAGAGTGGATCCCAGAGAGAGAAGGAAAGAGAGAGTGCGTGGTGATAAGGGGTCTTGCTCTAAAAGAAGTTGGCAACACTTAGCCAATTTCGTAAGTCTCCCCCTGTGCATCAGAAGGCCTGGATAGTAGAAAGAAAGGAGGAGGAGGAGGACAGTTCGGATAGGTGAAGAAGGAAGAAGAAGAGAGGAAGCTTGAGTCGCAAAAAGGCAAAGAAGAAAGAAAGAGTTCTGAAGAAGAAGAAAGGAGAAGAGAAGGAGAGCAGCTGAGACAGAAGCAGAGAAGAGAGAAGGAAGAGACCCTTGAGTCCCTTGGAAGCACTGTAGCAACCAGCTATTTAAGCCCTTTGATACAAGCCTAGATTGTTTGATTGCATACATTTGAGGCTTTATTTCCTTGATTGATACTGTTAATTTAGTTGCTATTACTATGAGGAGTAATTGGTGATTCAAATCACCATTTTACTCCATCCTTTTTGGACATTGATACTTGACATTATTGTTATTGCAATCTCTTATATCTTTGATTCAAATTGTGATCTTGAGTTTTAAATTGCCATATTTCCCTCCATGTTCGACCTTGGACTTTCATTCGAGTAATAAATTTATTTGTTTGAGTGCTATTTTGGTTATGTTACAACGAAGAAATTTTAAAACACCAATTTATCGCTTAAACATTTTGGCGCTATTGCCGGGGAGCAATGCGTAATTCAGATCTCTTGATTGCAATATCAAACTTGTTACTAACTTGCTATATCTCTTTTGATTGTGATCTATTTTAGGTACTCGTTAAAGGAATATCAGTTGCACGTCAGCCACTCCAAGGGTAGGTAAAACACAAATCCAAATTCCTTCTAAGCGCCTGATCATGAAAAACTAAAAAAGAAAATCAATTAGGGCTACTTTCATTACATTTTTAGCTTAATCATTAAGTTGCCTGATTTGATACATTCTATTTAGACAACATTCCAACCCTGATTTGTGCACCTACTTAAAATTTAAGGTATTTAGAGCTATCACCTTCTTATTTGAGCCTTAGGTACCACATTTGGGTAAATTAAATTGGACTAAATCAGAGCCAATTAAGGATTCCAGTTTAGGATTTTAGAGACACACTTGCTTAATCAAGAATTAATCTTTCCAAACAATGTGTGCCTAAGCATTGAGTGAATTGATTTATTTGAGAAAAATCCTAAAATCAGACTCTTAAATTCATTTGAACACTAAAAGAGGGACCTAAATTTCTCAAAAGGATAATACAAGTGACGTTGACCCACCTTGTTGGGTTAACCAATCTTCAAATTAGGTCACTTTGCACAAAAACATCTTAAAAGTTCAAGTGAAATCATAAGCACCCTTGCTCTTAATTAAAACTGGTAGACTTAAGAGGTTAAGTCCCCATTCTGGTCTACCTAGATCATCAGTGACAAGAGAGGTTGGGTGGGGGAAGCCCTGTAACTCGTGGGGATGCTCTACCATGTAGGAGTCTTTGCGGGACTCTCTCTCTCTGGCTGCCCAGGTAATTCTTAGGTGGATGGCTTTCTGACTAAGGGGTATCATCCGCCTTGAACCTCTATAGTCATCTGAAATTTTTAGGTGTCTTGATTGGGTCTATCACATTCTTTCTCTCATCTAATCCATCGGTGTATGTTTGGGAGGAGGTCCTTAAGACCATCCTTGAGGTCTCCATTAGATATTCACTCTTTTTGAGGTCGAGCCTCAACTTCCATGTTTGTGCAACAACTTGATCACATTGAAATATCCTCTGATTTAGAACCCACTTCCCCTTCATCAGCTATGGATCACTAAGAGAACAACCTAATCTTGAGCAACAATTCCATGACTTCCAAAATCGAATCAATGCCATCATCAACCCATCGTTGCGTCCTCAAATGAGAGATCACTATAATCTTGCAGTGGTGGAGATCGAACCTTGAATCAACATTCTCGTGGGAGGACCTGAGGTAGATTTCAAGCCTAGCATGCTTCATATGACTCCAAAATTTCATGGCTTGAACTCCAAGGATCCTTTCTAGCACATCAAGAACCTAAAGCATCTAGCCCACACCTTTGGGGTAGATGTGCAGAATCAGGACGGATTACTCTTAAAGCTCTTCTCATTCTCCTTGGTTGAAAAATGCTCACTGGTTTCAGACTCAACCACACACGATCAACACATAGGGAGAACTTCAAACCGCCTTCCTACAAAAATTCTACCCCATTGGTCATACCAACGCAATGCGGCACCAAATCACACACTTCTCCCAAGGAGGGGAGAATCTCTACATGAAGCATGGGATCGCTTTCTGGATCTCATGCATAAGTGCCCCCATCATGGAGTTTCAAAGTGGGAACAAGTCCAATCCTTTTACCACGAACTCCGTGAGGATATCAAGCTCTTTGTTAATGCAACCTGTGGTGGTAGCATTATGGGTCAACATGAAGACATAATCTGGGAAATTCTCAAAAACATGTGCGAGAACTCCCTGAACAATGAGTCATTGGGTGTGTACGACCAGACATCCACCTGCGCATTGTGTTGATCTAGAGTTGGTAGCTAGTCAATTAGACAAGGTCTCCATTATCGAGAAGAAGGTGGACAACATCACTTGTCATCTACACAAATCCACCTCTGCACCTCAAGGCACATACGTGCACCCGCCCACGGGAAGGAAGGCTACGCACAATATCTACCACTCCCCGGGGATGGATGCATATCCACCTCCATTTGATTATGGCTTTGGAGGCAACTTCCGGTCAGGCCACCTTAGTTGGGGGAACTCTGAACCCCCGTACCCTGATTATCTAGAAGCTCCTTAGACCTGCGAGGATCTTCACGTCGTCTAGAATAATCCTTTCTCCAACACTTATAACTCTGGATGGTGTAATCATCTTAACTTTTCATGGTTGGGTAATAACCCGAATCTAAGACCTCAATTCCAACCTCGACCACAGGCTCCGCAACCTTATCATCCCACCCAACCAAGGCCCATTCAAAACTTCCAATCTGGACCACCTAAAGAAGATCATACATCTCTAACTCTCTAGACCTTGGTTGACATGCAAAAACAACACAAAGAAGATATCTTTAAGTTACGAAATCAACTGTCCCAGCTGGCAAGTGCTTGCTAGTTTGGTGCACTTCCCTCTTAGCCTCTTCCTAATCCAAATAACATGCCGAACCAGAGGCACATTATAAACCCAAATTAGGGCCAAGCTCACTTTGTTTATCAGGCCCCTTCTGCCCCATCACCTGACGGGATGGATGCTTCAACTTCATACTAAGGATTTCAGCAGCAAACACCTATTTTGCCCAACCCAAACTAGAACTAGGAGGGATTGAATTCTGTTACTACCCATAGTGGAAAAGCAACACAGAACCCACCCTATCCAAGCCACTCCCAGCCTAGTAATACAAACCCTAACCCTAGATTGGTCATACAGGACACACCCATCCTAGATCAAGAGCCTGAACCAATTGTAGAGGAACCGTCTAAGGTTCCATTTCCCGAGGCCCTGACCAAGGGAAAAAGGACAACCAAACCCGTGGCACCTGAGGAGGGCCTAGTTAAGCTCTTTGAGCAGGTCCATATAAGCATCCCCTTGATGGATGCAATACGCCATGTACCAGCTTACGCACGATTTATGAAAGACGTGTGTGCACCTAAGCGTAAGCTACGAACCAAAGGTGAGAACCCGATCGTACTGTTAAAGCAAGCCAGCTCCGTCATTTTGAGCAAACTCCTGCCTAAGGCAAAAGACCCAGGCACCTCTCTAATCTCCTGTGCAATCAGTGATATACAATTTGACCGAGCTTTATTGGACTTAGTAGCCTCCATAAATTTGATACCTACCTCCCTACTAGACTACTTCGAGGAATCTGAGCCTAAACCGACAAAAATGACTTTGCAGCTAGCTGACCGATCTATTAAGTCACCAAAAGGAATTCTTGAGGATATTATAGTTAGGGTACATGACTTCTATTTTCCAGTGGATTTCATTGTCCTAGACATAGACGCTCCTGAGGATGTGAAGAATACACCAATCATACTAGGGAGACCCTTTCCGGCCATTGCTAGGGCTAATATCAATTGTGAGGAGGGCTAAATTGAATTAAAATTTGGGAGCAAGACACTAAAGATCAACATCTTTAAGGCCCAACAAGGAATTAATTGTGGAGTTATAGAACAGATTTACGATATTGAGGATGTGGTTGATGACCTATGTATTGAGGAAAACCCAACTATTTCTAATCAACCATAAGAAGATCAAAACCCTCAATTAAAGGAGTCTGAACCCAACCTAGACACACCCATAGCTCCTTCATTTGCTCTCAACATCCACTCTGAACCACCTGCTGCTGCTGACAACCTGGTTATGGAATTACAACCCCTTTCCGATCTTCTAAAATACATCTTTTTGGGTTCCAATCAGACGTTTCTTGTAATTATCAATTCCTGACTCACACCTGATTAGGAAACATGCCTAATTTCTATTCTCCAGCAGCATCGGAGAGCCATTCAATGGACTCTCGATGGTTTGACTGGAATTAGCCCTTCATATTGCATACATCATATTTACACTGAAGAGGGCTTACGACCATCCCATGAAATGCAGAGACGCTTAAATTCAAATCTGCAGGATGTCGTGGAAAAGGAGATCATTAAGTGGTTAGATGCAGGGATCATCTACCCGATCTTCGACAATCGGTGGGTGAGTCCAATCCAAGTTGTGCTTAAGAAGGTAGGGCTCACCGTCATCACGACTGAAACTGAAGAAACCATACCGACCCGTATAGCGAACTTGTGGAGAGTCTGCATTGATTATAGAAGACTCAATTCTTCCACGAAGAAGGATCATTTCCCACTATCGTTCATTGATCAGATTCTCAAGAAATTAGCGGGAAATCGATTCTTCTGCTTTTTGGATGGCTACTCTAGTTATAATCAGGTCGCAATCCATCTTGAGGACCAAGAGAAGAACACCTTCACTTGCCCCTTCGGAACATACGCATTCCGAAGGATGCTGTTCGGTCTCTGCAATGCACCTGCTACTTTTCAGTGGTGCATGCTTGCCATATTCTCAGATATGGTAGGTGAATACCTTCAAGTCTTTATGGATGACTTCTCAGTATTTGGTGAATCATTTGATGATTGCCTCCTGCACTTGATCCAAATCCTCAGGCGGTGCATCGATGTGAACTTGGTTCTTTCTTGTGAAAAGAGCCACTTCATGGTGCCTGAGGGAATTGTCCTGGGACATCTCATCTCTGAAAAAGGCATCTAGGTTGATCAAGCCAAGGTGAATCTGATTTCTGAACTCCCTATGCCTAGCTCGGTCAAAGACATCCGATCCTTCCTGGGGCATGTCGATTTTTACCATCGATTCATTCTTTATTTTTCAAAAATCGCGTGTCCCTTAACTAATCTTCTATCCAAGGATGTCCCTTTTGAAATCTCCAAGGAGTGCACTTAGGCATTTGAGATCCTGCACAATTGAGTTACCCAAGCACCTATCCTGTAGTCCCCTGATTGGTCAACCTTTTGAGATCATGTGCAATGCATCTGATTATGCTGTAGGAGTAGTACTTGGGTAGAAATTAGACGGGAAATCTGTGGTCATCTACTACGCTAGCAAGACACTTGACAAGGCTCAGCGTAACTATACAGTTACTAAGAAAGAGCTGCTAGCCATAGTGTTTGCCCTGGAAAAATTCACATCATATATTTTGGGTTCTCGTGTTATCATATACTCAGATCACACTATAGTGAGGCACCTCCTTGTGAAGAAGGACGTGAAACCTTGGCTAATTTGCTGGATCTTGCTATTGCAAGAATTTGACCTCGAGATTCGTGATAAAGTGGGAAAGTAGAACATGAAAGCAGAACATGGTAGCTGACCACTTATCCTGCCTTCCTTCCGACAGTATCGACCCTTCCGGACCCATCACAGAACATTTTCTCGATGAGTACCTCCTGACTATTAGTACGGGACTTCCTTAGTTTGCTGATTTAGTAAACTACTTTACATTACATCAGATCCCGTCTGATTGGCTGAAGGCCAAGAAAGACAAAATCTTTCCGTTGCCAAGTACTACATGTGCGAAGATTCGTACCTCTTCCACATTGGTGCTGATCAGATCATTAGACTATGTGTCCCGGAAGCAGAAATTCAGGACATTTTGTCCTTTTGCCATGACCAGGCTTGTGGTGGACATTTTTCTGGACATAAAATCCCGGCAAAAGTCCTCCAGTGCGGCTTTTATTGGCCCACGATTTTCAAAGATTCCTACGATCACTGTAAGGCATGCACTCATTGATAGATCTTGGGCAACATGAGCCATCTTGATATGATGCCTTTACAGCTGATTCTCGTATGCGAAATCTTTGACATCTGGGGGATTGATTTCATGGGACCCTTCCCTATTTCGAACTGCTTCGAATACATTCTTCTCACTATTGACTACGTGTCCAAATGGATTGAAACCATTCCGACCGAACCAACGATCATAAGGTGGTAATCAAATTCATTCATCAGAACATCTTTTCTTGGTTCGGGATTCCACATGCCATTATCTTTGATGGTGGGACCCACTTCACAAATGCTCAGTTTAGATCACTGATGACCAAATATGGGGTGTCGCATTGAATCTCTACTCATCACCCCCAAACCAACGGTTTAACTGAGCTATCGATTCGGGAGATCAAGAAAATCCTTCAGGTCACTATCCGACCTGACAGGAAGGATTGGTCGTCCCAACTTCCGAAACCTTGTGGGCCTATAGGATCGCCCACAAAATCCAATTGGGCATGTCTCCTTTTAGATTGGTGTACGGGAAAGCATGTCACCTCCCCATCGAGTTGAAGCACAAAGCCTATTGGGTTGTATGGAAGTGTAATTTAGATCTTTCTAAGGTAGGAACCCATAGAAAGCTTCAAATGAGCGGGATCGATGAATTATGCAATGATGTGTATGAGAACTCACGAATTTACAAAGAGCAGGTTAAGGCCTTTTACGACAAATACATATCCAGAAAGATCTTTCACCCTGGTCAGAAAGTCATACTCTTTGATGCCAAACTCAAATTGTTCCTAGGAAAACTCAGATCAAAATGGATTGGACCATATCTTATCAGAAGAATCTTTGGAAATGGAGCCATTGAATTCAGCCAACCTAGCCTTGATTTAGAACCCTTTGTCGTGAACGGTCAGCGACTTAAGCCATTCATTGAACTCACTAGTATAAACAGGGCTGAGATATCTTTTGATCTCCATTCTCCCTGAGCTCATTGCGCCCGGCTGATGGCGTTAAACTCAACGCTTAATGGGAGGCAACCTGGCGAAGCTCCTGGCCAAAATGGTTGACAGGGGTTGGGACAACCGGGTTTTATTGTTATTACGTTGTAGTATAGCCAGTTATTACCAACATTTCAACTATATAAAATTTTTTTTACTCGGAGAATAAAAGAGTTCCCGAGGTCGAACTCAGGGAGCAAGTTGTATTCTAGAGATATACATGTTTCTTTTACAAAAAATAAAGAAAGAGAGAGGGAAAGAATTTGTTGTTCTCTTTGTTTTCTCCTCGTGATGTTCTTCTTTCTTTCTTTCTTCAGATCTCCTTCTTCTTCTTTGTTCTGCAGAGGTGATGCTCCTCTTTCTTCTTTCTTTAGATCTCCTTCTTCTTTGTTTTTCTTCTTTCAGTTCTTCCCTTGTTCTTTTGTGTTCTCCTCTGCTTCGCCTTCTTCTGTTGTTCTACAGATCTTCTTCCGTCTTTCTTCTTTTCTTTTTCAGCCAGGGACGTCACCCCTCCTTCTTTCTTCTTTTCCCTTCAGGCCGTCGCCTGATTTCCAAATCAGATGACTTAAACTGCCTGTGCTACAGTGTCTCCCTCAGCTTCCTTCTTCTTCCGCGGTTCTTCTTCTTCACCTGTGCCTGCACACTTCAGAGCTTACGTCAGAGAACAAAACCTACTCTACCCTCTCCCCCCCCGCGTCTCTCTCTCTCTGAATCCACTCTTCGGAAAGCTCTCCCAGAGCTGCCGGGTAATCGGGTTCGGGTCAGGCCCGGGTCCAGGCCCACCGGCGTGCGTGGTGGGCGAGTGCAGGTCAGTCTTAAGTCGGGTCGGGTCGGGTCAGGTCCGCGGGGCGTGAGCGCGGACGAGACCGGGTAACCGGGCGGGTGAAGGGGACCTCACCCCGTGTGCTGAGGCAGTAAGCCTCCAGCACTTTTGCATCTTATATCGCTGCGACTCTTCAGGCTTTTCCGAGGTGGGACTAAATGTCCCACCTCAATTGCGCGCCCGCAGCGGGGAAATCAGCGGGAGATTGCGGCGTCACGCGAAGCCTTCTGCCTTAGCTGCGAGCCTGGTGTTTTGTCGAAACGCCTCGCAAGGCCTGGGAGTTGAATTTGGGTGTGGCGCTGAGCGTGGCGCGCCTGTAGCTGCAGGCGGAAGCAGTTCCTCCTGCACGGCAATGGCGGCGGAGGTCGGGTGGCCTGTTCACAAGAAAACGGCCTCTCGGCCTAATCAGAAAGTGCCAGGAGCTTCGCCAGGGTGCGGCGAAGCTCGTGTGGGTGGTGGCGAGGCGCGGGGCGGCGTGCAAGGGCTGCCCTAGGTCGGACTGTGGGTCGGAGGATGGGTTTGTTGGGGGAAGCGTTACGGAGGTGTGGAGTGGCAGTGAAGGGGTGGGGGAAGCTCAGTGTGATGAGGCGGAGGTTCGGTGAGGGTCGGCGAGGTGTGTGAGGCTGTGGAGCGATGGGAGCATCTCGCCGGAGGGTGGCCGGAGACGAAGGGGGTGACGATGGTCAGGGTCGGTCGAGGGCTTAATTGAATAAATTGAAAGCGGGGAAAGAAAGAGGAGAAGAAGGGGAGTAGTTCTAGCTTACTTGCAGGGACGAAGGGGGAGGAACAGGGCGACAGTCGTATCGACTGTCGCCGGAGAAGACGATGCTCAGGGAAAGGGGCGGCGGCGAGCAGAGAGCCGGAGAGGCGCCAGCTGGGTGCGGCGTGGCGCGGGAAGAGCAGGGGAGGAAGTCTCTGCTGCTGGTATTGCGGCAGAGCGAAGAGGTGGAGGGGGAGGAAACCGCCGGAGCTGGTGAGCGTCTGCCGGAGGGAGAAGAGAGGAAAGTTGGGGATTTTCTCCGTCAGATCCAGGCTGCCCTGGTTGGTGGAGCAACGGGGGGTATTTATAGGGATCAAACAGGGAGGAAGGCGGAGGGACAGGACGTGTCTCCCTCGCCGGAGGATGGCCGGAAACAAGAACCCATACCGTCCGTGCGTTCGCACGACCGGTATGGTGGGTTACAACGACCAGGGGGGTGTCTCTGCGACGGCTGACGACGCAGGGCACCCCCGGTTTACTTGCCAGGTCCCCCACCTCACCCTGGGCGGCGCCATGCTCCGCGCAAGGTCGCCGGAGCATGGTGCTAGCAGGTTTTGCAGGGGGGACCTGATCGCAAAGAACGAAGGAGAGTTAGGGGCCAAAATGCGAGGGTTCAAAAGTTGAGGGCCAAAGAGTAAATATATGAGGACCAAAGTGTAAAGTCGGTCAAGGAGGTTTCTTCTTAGGCTCAAGTTTTTATACATGACTAATTAGGACCTAAGGAATCTGATGGTGAATTTCATTTCTATATTAAACCTTGTTTGACCGGTCAATTTACGTAAAAACCCAAATTAAGTTATTAATTGGGCATGGTTCTCAATGTAGGTCAAAATGGGTTCTGAAGGCCAAATTGAAGGTTCTAAACCCTAGAGATTATTTTTCTATGAATTTTAGAGGGTTTATTCTATTTTTACTTTGCCTCGAACCTTGTGAATTGAAGTGGGTTGTTTTAGGGTTACAGATTATCATTTAGTTTCTTGGAATTGCTGTAGCCCTTGCTAGATCATTTCATCCCACTCTTATTCTTATTAAGCTGCTTTGACCTATGTTTGGGCCCTGAATTACCCTGTATGCAGATTATACTGGTAAAATTGCATTTTTACCCCTTATGACTTGTTTTCTTCTCAAACTCAGGATTCTCTGAGTTAAGCCTTTCCTTGAGATATGTAGGAGCTTTTATCCTTTGTATTAGGTCAAAATGAGCTAGTTATGGCTCATGATGAGGTTCTCATCATACCCCCATGCCTAGCTTTTGCTAGTCCCTTAGCAAAAACTTAAGGTTTCAACCCTTGTTCTAGACCATGAAGTTTTTAATAGTTTTAGATAAGTGCCTTTTTTATTTGAGCATAGATTAGGTTAGAATGCTGACCATAGGCCTAAAAGGTATTCTAGTACCAATCAAGATCCAAATCTGTCTAGCCTTAGCCTCAGTCTTTTAGCAAAGGTTTTTAAGGTCCACAAGAACTAACCTAAGGTTTATTGGACTTCGTGGTTAAAGCACCCGTGCTTGAAATGATTTTAGCCCTGGCTCAGTTCGTAGTGCGTTTTGTAAGAGAGAGATAGAAAGTTTTTCTGTTTGGAGAGTTTTCTCTCTCTTTTTCTTTTTAGTTCTAGCCTAGGATTGGCTTTTCAACACGGTCTGTATCAGATTCCTTGCTCCCATCATCAATCCTCAAGGGTTCCTGGCGATCGATGCTTCGAGATAGCACCGCCCATGGCAACCCTCGGAACCCTGGCTATTGAGATTTCGAGATAATCCCATCCATGGTATTCCGTGGCCGAATCCAGACCCTGGCAATTGACACTTCGAGATAATGCCATCCATGGAATCTGAACCAGCAGAGTGCTTACATGCCCCCAGTAGGATATGTAAATATCCTAAGAGACAAGCACCGAGGAGATGATATTTTGTTACGCATCTTCGAGGGGATTTCCCGCCTCTCCGCGCTGGGAACTCGTCCAAATCAACTTGTGTTGGTCGGCCGCTCCTATTCTAGGTGATCTTTTCAGATTTTTTTTTTTGCGACGCTTCTGCGTGATTCTGATTTTTACGCTTACTGAACCAGGCTGTGTGTGAGGTTAGGGTGCTTAGGTTACTGAGTCCCGTAAACCAAAAATTAGTTAACGAGGCCAAATACTCCCTAAGCCTTAGACCTAATACTTCAGCTTTTCATTTTCCTCAACCTCTTGAGGAGTGTCCAGATCTTAATGGGTACTAAGAGTCTATTCAAGAATGCCTAAGGTTTGCATTCTTTACTAATCTCATTGTGCACTTTTCTTGAATGAGGTCTAGAACTTAGGTTAATTCCTTAGTTCCTTACTAATGATTATCACTTTTTCTCATAATTTTGTGCTCCTTTTTCATTTTGTTTCTTTTCTCCTTCACAAAATTTCCTTCTCCTCTTTTCCTCTTATTCTTTTTCGAAAAATTTTTTTAATTTTTATGGTGTTTTTGGCATATGTGAATTTTTTTGTTTGAAACCTTTTCTTACAAGTTTTGCACTTTCATACCCCCCCATGCCTAAGATTTGCAATGTCCTCATTGTAACCTAGGGGGTCTTAGTTCATTCCTTAAGACAGAAATTTGGATGAGTGAATGGGTCGGGTTGAATTTTTTTTTTTGCGGACGATTTCAAATCCCAGATGCAAACATCTGAGTTGGGGTCGGCTGTCTACAAGGGTGAACCTTAAGTGCAAAAAGGTGTCAGAAAAAGTTTTGGATTTTTTGGAAAATGACGGGTTGCCTCCCGTTGAGCTCTAAATTTGATGCCTTCAGCCAAGCAAGAAATGCGATGGAGAGGGGATGGTGAAATCAGCAGAGTTTTGTAAGACAAGCACCTTGATTAAGAGCCTGGTTGGTCCAACCAGGTGCTTGTTCAGATTAACAGGCTGATGATGCAGCCCAAACCCAATCAATCTGGTGGGTTGATAGATGTGGATAAAAAGGTGTGGAACCCACCATATACTATGAAGCTCAGATGGATGTGGAAGTGAAAACGCAGGGTTTGGCTGAGTCGAATCAGCCTGGTCAGAGTAGGGACCCGTAGAATAATCAATGAATGACGCGGAAACCCTACAGGGGTGATCAGAGAATGATGGAGCATGATATGTAGTCTGATCAGTGTTCCAAACCCGATGTGGAAATGCAATCGGCTCGGTGAGAGGTGAATCTGAATAGAAATTGAGTCCGGTTGCGGGTCGGGGTTGGGAAGAGGTTTTGTTCCGTTCTGTGTGTGCAGATGAGGTGGCCATTGTGTACGAGGGCTCTTCTAGAAATGGATGATAGGTGGTTTCCTGTAGAGAGTCCTCTGGGTAACTATCAAATGCCTGAAGAGTGTCTGTAGGATGAAAGAAATCTAATTTGAGCAAAGATTTGAATTCTGGGTTGCAATCACTCTTGGCATTTTCTATTTTTGGTTCCTGAGGATCGAAAAGGAATGATTCTGTGTTATCAGTGATCTCGGGAATCAGGACCTCAGAGTCGGAGTCAGAGTCATGTGAACTGAGGTCGTAGATAGGCCTGGCGTGTTCAGGAAGGAAAGTCTCTCCGCAATTATAGTCTGATCTGAAATTGTCGGAGAGTTGGCGAAAATGAGATTCATGATCATGAATTCCACCACAGCAAAAATCATCAGATGTGGAATCAGCAGCCTGACTGGGTTCTAGCCTATATGTCAATTCTGGGCTCAAAAAGGTGTTCTGTTCAAGCTCGAAGCTGGTAGGATAGACCCCATTAAAACCTTGCTCATCCAACTCCTCAGTTTCTGTATCATAAATTGGCATGTTTTCTGAAAAATCGATCAGATTTCCTGAGGATGTTGGAGAGGGATATTCATCAAATAGAGGCCCGGAATCATATTCTGTAAAAATTTGATCTTTCTCATAAGGGGCCTCATAATCTTCCCAATAAGTTTCAGATCTAGGTTCTAGGCTTAGGATGTGGGTAGAATTATTAGAACCTAAGTCCGAATAACCTTCGAGGGCCACCTTATCAAAATAAGGGGCGGAATTTATACCCTCAGAAGGTTCAGTTCTGATCTCATTATTGCAGGAGTTTTGAAATTCTAGGCTTGGCAATTCATGGTCTAAGTTTGGCTCATCATTGTGTTCTCCTGCAATATCCCAACCTAATTCAACATTGTCTTCTATCTGGGTTGGGATTCCACAACCACTTTGTGCCTCAGTCCCGAGATCTGGGAAACTGGATTGTTCCTTAATACTGTTCCAAGATGGTTCATCCTCTGTTTCTGGTATATACGGGTATTTTTGGTTGATAATTTGTTCTACTGATTTCATCATTTCTACCCGTTTTGTAAGGGCATCTTGGTGTTGTTCCCAAAGTACAGGATTTGTCAAGCATTGAAGGTATTCAGATTGGTGTAATTTTTCTATCTCAATGTATCCTGTCATGAGTATATCTCGGGTTGATCCTTTTGTAACTTCTGTCAAAAGAATTTGGGCACAGTTTATGATGAAAGCTGTGGTTGTTGGGACATCAACCTGAATGTTTTCTATTGGTGTTGAGGGTTTATATTTGATTTCATAGAATTCAAGGGCATCCTCAATCATCTTATTTTTCATGGATCTCAGATATTCAGGTTTTTTACATGGTAGTCTTGCTAGGTAATTAGGCTGCATCTTCGAATCAGGTGGTGGAATCAAGATAGAATCAGAAGTTTGAATTAATGGAAGAAGGGGACTTTGTTCAGAATCAGAGGAAAGAGGGGCTATGTGAATGATTTCTGCAAAAACAAGGGAGCCGAGGCTTAGCCTCGGGGAGAGTGAATTTCTATAGGAGGTTTCAAGGACCTCCTGCAAAATACTGAAGGACTGGATGAGATAAGCAGGTGCTGGACCCAATCAAGACACCAAAAATGTTGGGTGACTATAGAGGTTCGGGGCAGATGGACCCCTTGATCAGAAAGATCGTCCACCTGAGAATTACCTGGGCAGCCAGAGAGGGAGAGTCCCGCGAAGACCCCTACACGGTAGAGCGTCCCCACGGGTTACAGGGTTTCCCCCACCCGACCTCTCTTGTCACTGCGGTTCCAGGTAGACCAGAATGGGGATCTTGACCTCTTAAGTCTACCAATTTTAAGATCAGGGTGCTTAAGGTTTCACTTGAACTTTAGTCTTTTTAAGTGCAAAGAGTGACCTAATTTAAGGTTGGTTGACCCAAAGGGGTCAACTTTACCTCTTGTTTTCTTTGAGAGCTTTCAGGTCTTGTCTTTTAGGGTTCAAGTGTTTAGAGAGAGCCAATTGTTTAGGATTTTTCTTGTTAATTATTTTCAATCAATGGCTTGGGCACACCTCTTTTGGATTTCCTCAATTCTTGATTAAGGGGTGTGTCTCTACTGAAATCCTAATGTTTGACCTTATGTTGGCTCTACTTGGTCCATTTAACTCTTTGTTGGGAAATTAGGGCTCAAGCAAGAATGTGTTAGCCCTTAAATACCCTTAATAGTGTGCAGGAGTGATGAGTTGAAAACATGCAACTCTTGATGGTTACGAAGTATGGAAGACAGGTTAGCTCTATATTGCTTGTTCTTTTCTTTTCTTCCTCTTTTAGAGTTTAGGGGTTAATAGTGAGAGGAAAAATTTACCTGTCTTCGGAGTGGTTGTCGTGTGGTTGCTTGTCTTCTTGAGTTCCTGTAGCTGTCTTCGGAGTGGTTGTCGTGTGGTTGCTTGTCTTCTTGAGTTCCTGTAGCTGCACAAAAGAGAGGAGATTATCAGAAATTAAAAAGAAACAGGAATGTTTACCTCTAGAATAGCCGTTGCTCCCCGGCAACGGCGCCAAAATGGTTGACAGGGGTTGGGACAACCGGGTTTTATTGTTATTACGTTGTAGTATAGCCAGTTATTACCAACATTTCAACTATATAAAATTTTTTTTACTCGGAGAATAAAAGAGTTCCCGAGGTCGAACTCAGGGAGCAAGTTGTATTCTAGAGATATACATGTTTCTTTTACAAAAAATAAAGAAAGAGAGAGGGAAAGAATTTGTTGTTCTCTTTGTTTTCTCCTCGTGATGTTCTTCTTTCTTTCTTTCTTCAGATCTCCTTCTTCTTCTTTGTTCTGCAGAGGTGATGCTCCTCTTTCTTCTTTCTTTAGATCTCCTTCTTCTTCTTTGTTTTTCTTCTTTCAGTTCTTCCCTTGTTCTTTTGTGTTCTCCTCTGCTTCGCCTTCTTCTGTTGTTCTACAGATCTTCTTCCGTCTTTCTTCTTTTCTTTTTCAGCCAGGGACGTCACCCCTCCTTCTTTCTTCTTTTCCCTTCAGGCCGTCGCCTGATTTCCAAATCAGATGACTTAAACTGCCTGTGCTACAGTGTCTCCCTCAGCTTCCTTCTTCTTCCGCGGTTCTTCTTCTTCACCTGTGCCTGCACACTTCAGAGCTTACGTCAGAGAACAAAACCTACTCTACCCTCTCCCCCCCCGCGTCTCTCTCTCTCTGAATCCACTCTTCGGAAAGCTCTCCCAGAGCTGCCGGGTAATCGGGTTCGGGTCAGGCCCGGGTCCAGGCCCACCGGCGTGCGTGGTGGGCGAGTGCAGGTCAGTCTTAAGTCGGGTCGGGTCGGGTCAGGTCCGCGGGGCGTGAGCGCGGACGAGACCGGGTAACCGGGCGGGTGAAGGGGACCTCACCCCGTGTGCTGAGGCAGTAAGCCTCCAGCACTTTTGCATCTTATATCGCTGCGACTCTTCAGGCTTTTCCGAGGTGGGACTAAATGTCCCACCTCAATTGCGCGCCCGCAGCGGGGAAATCAGCGGGAGATTGCGGCGTCACGCGAAGCCTTCTGCCTTAGCTGCGAGCCTGGTGTTTTGTCGAAACACCTCGCAAGGCCTGGGAGTTGAATCTGGGCGTGGCGCTGAGCGTGGCGTGCCTGTAGCTGCAGGCGGAAGCAGTTCCTCCTGCACGGCAATGGCGGCGGAGGTCGGGTGGCCTGTTCACAAGAAAACGGCCTCTCGGCCTAATCAGAAAGTGCCAGGAGCTTCGCCAGGGTGCGGCGAAGCTCGTGTGGGTGGTGGCGAGGCGCGGGGCGGCGTGCAAGGGCTGCCCTAGGTCAGACTGTGGGTCGGAGGATGGGTTTGTTGGGGGAAGCGTTACGGAGGTGTGGAGTGGCAGTGAAGGGGTGGGGGGAGCTCAGTGTGATGAGGCGGAGGTTCGGTGAGGGTCGGCGAGGTGTGTGAGGCTGTGGAGCGATGGGAGCATCTCGCCGGAGGGTGGCCGGAGACGAAGGGGGTGACGATGGTCAGGGTCGGTCGAGGGCTTAATTGAATAAATTGAAAGCGGGGAAAGAAAGAGGAGAAGAAGGGGAGTAGTTCTAGCTTACTTGCAGGGACGAAGGGGGAGGAACAGGGCGACAGTCGTATCGACTGTCGCCGGAGAAGACGATGCTCAGGGAAAGGGGCGGCGGCGAGCAGAGAGCCGGAGAGGCGCCAGCTGGGTGCGGCGTGGCGCGGGAAGAGCAGGGGAGGAAGTCTCTGCTGCTGGTATTGCGGCAGAGCGAAGAGGTGGAGGGGGAGGAAACCGCCGGAGCTGGTGAGCGTCTGCCGGAGGGAGAAGAGAGGAAAGTTGGGGATTTTCTCCGTCAGATCCAGGCTGCCCCGGTTGGTGGAGCAACGGGGGGTATTTATAGGGATCAAACAGGGAGGAAGGCGGAGGGACAGGACGTGTCTCCCTCGCCGGAGGATGGCCGGAAACAAGAACCCATACCGTCCGTGCGTTCGCACGACCGGTATGGTGGGTTACAACGACCAGGGGGGTGTCCCTGCGACGGCTGACGACGCAGGGCACCCCCGGTTTACTTGCCAGGTCCCCCACCTCACCCTGCGCGGCGCCATGCTCCGCGCAAGGTCGCCGGAGCATGGTGCTAGCAGGTTTTGCAGGGGGGACCTGATCGCAAAGAACGAAGGAGAGTTAGGGGCCAAAATGCGAGGGTTCAAAAGTTGAGGGCCAAAGAGTAAATATATGAGGACCAAAGTGTAAAGTCGGTCAAGGAGGTTTCTTCTTAGGCTCAAGTTTTTATACATGACTAATTAGGACCTAAGGAATCTGATGGTGAATTTCATTTCTATATTAAACCTTGTTTGACCGGTCAATTTACGTAAAAACCCAAATTAAGTTATTAATTGGGCATGGTTCTCAATGTAGGTCAAAATGGGTTCTGAAGGCCAAATTGAAGGTTCTAAACCCTAGAGATTATTTTTCTATGAATTTTAGAGGGTTTATTCTATTTTTACTTTGCCTCGAACCTTGTGAATTGAAGTGGGTTGTTTTAGGGTTACAGATTATCATTTAGTTTCTTGGAATTGCTGTAGCCCTTGCTAGATCATTTCATCCCACTCTTATTCTTATTAAGCTGCTTTGACCTATGTTTGGGCCCTGAATTACCCTGTATGCAGATTATACTGGTAAAATTGCATTTTTACCCCTTATGACTTGTTTTCTTCTCAAACTCAGGATTCTCTGAGTTAAGCCTTTCCTTGAGATATGTAGGAGCTTTTATCCTTTGTATTAGGTCAAAATGAGCTAGTTATGGCTCATGATGAGGTTCTCATCACAACCCATCATGTTGAAAAACCCGAAACCCTTCTTGACACATCTTTTGCTGAATTCATATTATACTTTAGGGTTTATTCATTAGAACAACCGACTTCACCTCTGGTACCCGTACCTAAGCTTGAAATTGTCCACAACAGTCACCCCAACCCGCCCACCGATCCAAAACCTGTTCTAATGTACGTTCTAAGCTGAACTCAAACCTACCTAATTTACAATGAGGACATTGCAAATTGTAGGCATGTGGGGGTATTAAAGTGCAAAACGTTGTGAGAATCACTTCACAAGAAAGGGTTTCATTAAAAAAATCACATATTCCAAAAAAACCAAAAAAATAAAAAATAAAAAAGAACAAAAATAGGAGAAGGGAGGAAATTTTGAGTGAATTGATTGCATATCATTTTTGAGGAGAAAAAGGGGAGGTGATAAAAATGTCAAAAAGGAACACATTTGAAAAGAAAAAAAAGAGATAGTCATTAGTAAAAGATTAATGAATTGACTTAGTTCTAGACCAAATCAGAAAGAAAGAAAAGGAAAGGAAAAAAGTGCTAAGAGACAAAAAGAGATTAATATGAATGCTGATCTTAGGTCCCTTGGGCTGTAATTCTAGGCTTAAAAATTCAAGTATCCATTAAGACCTGGATAGTCCTTAAAAGGTTGGGGAAAATGCGAAGCTTAAGTATTAGGTCTAAGGCTTAGGGATTATTCGACCTCATTAACTGACCTGTGGTTTGCGGAACTCGGTAACCTAAGCACTCCAATCCACACACAGTATGATTCAATGCGCTTAATTATCAAAATCACTCAAAGGCGTTAAAGCTATTCTGAAAAAATTTCCAAGATTAGGAGTGGCTAATCAACACAAGTTGATTTGGACGAGTTCCCAGTGCGGAGAGGCGGGAAATTCCCCTCGAAGATGCACAATAAAATATCATCTCCTCGTTGCTTGTCTCCTAGGATATCTAAATATCCTATCGAGGGCATGTAAGTACCTTGTGCTGGTTCAAATGCCATGGGCAGCATTATCACGAAATGTTGATTGCTAGGGTCTGGATTTAGCTACAGAATGCCATGGGCGGGATTATCTCAAAATCTCGAAAGCCAGGGTTCTGGGGGTTGCCATGGGCGGGATTATCTCAAAATCTCGAAAGGGACCCTGCAAGGATTGATGGTGGGAACTAGGAATTTGATACAGATCGTGTTGTAAAGCTAATCCAAAGCTAGACATAGAAAGAGAGAGAAAACTCTCCAAAAATAAAGAAAAAATTTCTCCATCTCTCTCTTACAAAAACACACTGCAAATTGAACCTGGGTTAAAACATAATACAAGCACTGGTGCTTTAACTACGGAGTTCAACGAATCTTAGGTTAGTTCCTGTGGGCCATAGAAACCTTCGCGGTGGACTGAGGCTGGAGCTGGTCAGGTCTGGATCTTGGTTGGTACTTGAGTACCTCTAGGCCTACTATTGGTATTTTAACCTAATCTACAAAAGAAAGCACACATGAGAGTTCTGAGCTTAAAGGGACATGTGGTCTAGAATTTAAGTTAAATTCCTTGAAATTTTGCTAAGGGACTAGCAAAAGCTAGGCATGAGGGTATGATGGGAACACCATCATCAGCCATAACTAGCTCAATTTGATCTGACTAGGTCATTAAATGCTCCTACATAACCACCAGAGGATTACAATTCATTGCACTATCATTCTGAGAGAAAGTCAAGAAACCAAGGTTAAAATTGTAATTTTACCATCATATCATGAATGCAGTAGAACCACGGGTTTTCTCAAGGGTTAATTAAGGGTCAAATGGCCTTAAAAGGCTAACAAGTGGATTAGAACAGACAAAAAAGAGTTTTCGCGTGTTTTGAGAATTAAATGACTTTTGAAATCCTAAAAGCAGACCCACTTAAGTAACTAAGGTTCTGGTTAGCATAAAATTCACCTAAACCTTCTAAAATTCATAGAAAAATATTCTCTACGATTTAGTACCTTCAAATTGACCATCAGAACCCATTTTGGCCCAAAACAGAATCTCAGACAGATATTTGCCCTAATTTGGTTCTTCCATAAATTACCCAATCAAATGTGGTCAAAAGTGAAATCCAACCTTACTATTAGATTTCTTAGATCCAAATTAGGTTTGTACCAAAATTTGGACCCAAGTTGAGATTGTCTTGACCTAGTTTGCAACTTGGTCCTGTCTGATTACATATATGCCCTTAACTTTCAAAATATTTACAAAATGACCCCTAACTTTGTCATCATTTTTACAAATAGGTCCCTACCACCATTAATCCTATTCCTACAAGCTCCGGTGACCTAAAATTGGTAAGATCTCCTTGATTCCTTGACGAATCTCTTTCAAATTTGAAAGGAAAGTTTGTCAAGGAATTCCCTTCCTTTTGAGCCAATTCCTACACCCCAAAATCTTTCCAATCTCTCATGCGAATGCATGAGAGATTAGGGTATCAAAAAAATTCCCAACTCCGGCGTAGCTTTCCAAGCCCAAAACTCCCTCTAAAGGCCTATAAAAAGACCTTCAGATTAAACCGTTCTCCCCAAGCTTGATTTTGATTGGATTTACCCTAAATTCCTCCCTCCTAACCTGGTCGAAAGGCTCCTCGAGCTCTGGCGATCCCCCCCAACCTCCTTTGTCGTCCATCTGCAATACCAGCGGCGGATTCATCTTCCTCGTCATTCTCCTCGTCACACCATACCAATGGGCATCTTTCCCTTCGTCTTCCTCGCCGTTTCCTTCTCACCGAAGTCACCTTCATCTCCGGCATCAGCCATATCGCAACCGATGTTGCTTCTACCCTTCTTCGTCTGCCAATCACCTATATAAGTTCCTTAGCTCCTCTACTTCCTTTACACACCAACCGCACTTCATTTCGACCGCTGTATCACACTAACTTCATTCTCCTTCCTCCGCTCTGACCAAACCTCCAGCGAGGCTCCCCGCCCATCCCACTACTCTAAATGCCTTGCCAACCACCTCATGACCTTCGCCACACCACCCTCTTCAAAACCCCCATCCTATTTCACTCTATTACGCCTCCAAACCATTTTCTAAAAAACCCACCTCCAAACCTTCACTTACGCCTTCGCTAGCCGCCTACGACCACTTTTGCAACTTGCCACCGCCACCTACACCCTCACCGCATCCCTGTGAAGCTCTTGAGCCTATTTAACTTGGCCACAAGGTTGTATTTTTGTTTTCAAATCTTCACTGCCTCGTTTGCCATTAACGAAGCTTTGAGCAAAGCTCGAAGCTCTCTCCAGCATCTGCAGGCCCTAGACAAAACCCCAAGCACAGTGGAACCTACCCAGGAGCGTAACCAAGGAGCCAATTTAGCTCTTTGACTGAGCGTTTGACCGCAATCACACGAAGAAGCTGCAGTGTAGCATACGTAGAAGAAGGGAGGCAGGATTAGTCTCACCTCGAAAGCTAAGAAGCACCTATGCCAGCATAAGTTATTTTTGTGTTCTGGGCTTATTGCCTTAGAACACGAGGTGAGGTCCCATTAACCTCACTCACCCGACTTGCTTAAGCCGTCACTCCTCGCTCACCACCCACTGCCGGTGAGCCTGGACTTGGGTACGCGCTTGAACCCGAATACCCGATTACCTATTATTGTGAAAGGCTCTGGGAGAGCGGATCCCAGAGAGAGAAGGAAAGAGAGAGTGCACGGGGATAGGGGGTTAAGTCTCCCCCTATGCATCAGAAGACCTAGATAGTAGAAAGAAAGGAGGAGGAGGACAGTCAGGACAGGTGAAGAAGGAAGAAGAAGAGAGGAAGCTTGAGTCGCAGAAAGGCAAAGAAGAAAGAAAGAGTTCTGAAGAAGAAGAATGGAGAAGAGAAGGATAGCAGCTGAGACAGAAGCAGAGAAGAGAGAACGAAGAGACCCTTGAGTCCCTTGGAAGCACTGTAGCAACTGGTTGTTTAAGCCATCTGATACATGCCTAGACCATCTGATTGCATACATTTGAGGCTTTATTTCCTTGATTGATACTGTTGATTTAGTTGCTATTACTGTGAGGAGTAATTGGTGATTCAAATCACCATTTTACTCCATTCTTTTTGCACATTGATACTTGACATTATTGTTATTGCAATCTCTTATATCTTTGATTGAAATTGTGATCTTGAGTTTTAAATTTCCATATTGCTCCTCGTGTTCGACCTCGAACTTTCATTCGAGTAATAAATTTATTTGTTTGAGTTCTATTTTGGCTATATTATAATGAAGCAATTTTAAAACACTGATTTATCGCTTAAACAACCGCATTGACATACATGACGATTTTCATTGAAAACCATTGTGTATGTCGTCCCCAAAAATTCCCCTTGAGTGCAAAAAGGTCGTGCTCTAACCCGAGTTGAGACGACGATTTTTTATAGAACTGTCATTTATGGTCCAATATTAGCACCACTTTGCGCGATCCCGCAGAACCCTACCCCTTTCATTCATTCCTCTTCCCCGAGCCCGACAACGACCACCGACCGCACATCTGCCTCATCCTCGTTAAGCATGACTCTCCTCTCATGGCCGTTGAAATCCTCCTCATCCTCCTCTGACCTCCTCCAGGCCCCTCCCCTCGTCATCCTCCTGCACAAGGCGAAGCTACCGCCCTCCTCCTCACAACTTGACATCGGCCATGCCATCTCCCCTTCCCATCTGGCCCCTCCCACCTCTGCCAGTTGCCCTCTCCGTGCTCCTCCTCCTCCCCCTGCCATCTCCTCCCAGCTGTGCGACCGGCCCTCCCACCTCCACCGATTGCTCTGCAGTTAGTCCTCCTCCTCGCCATCTCCTCCCAGCCGTGACTGCCCCCTCCCACCTCCTCCTCCCAGCCGAGCCCCCCTCCCCCCCCCCTCCCCCTGACACCTCCACTGGCAGTCAGTCCTCCTCCTCCTCCCCTTGCCACCTCCAGCCCCTCCTCCTCTAGCCAACCCCCACACCCCCTCCTCCTCCCAGTCGAACCCCCCCTCTCCCCTTGCCATGCACCAACTAGCCAACATCCTCCCCTTCTCCCCCATCCCCTTGGCATTACCTCCCCCTCCCAACATTGTTAATTAAATTTATGTAATTTTTTTTTAAAATTTTGCTTATAAAATTTTATAATTTGATCCAGGTATCTCACGTCAATCATCGGACACCTCTCTTCGATTCACACGCTTCATAAGGTATATCAAATTAAGTTATTTAATTTGTGAATGAATGTGGGGTGTGCCCACTTAATTAGGTTTAGAAAGTGGGGTGTGCCCCTTAGGTTTAGAATGTGGGGTGTACTCACTTGATATCATGATGTTTGAATGTTTTTATGAATGTAGGGTGTGCCCATTTGATGCTTGTTTTTGAATGTTTATTTAATTGTATTTCTTCTGTGAAAATTTTTATGAATTTAAGAAGTTTGGAAGAAGCAATAAGAGAAGAGAGGGAAAGTGAAATGAAATGGAGTAGGAGAGGAAGAGGAGGGAAAGAGATGAATAAAGAAGAATATGAATTAATGAAGGGAAGGAGGAGAAGAAGGATAGGGTGAAGAGAGGAAAAAGATGATAAATAAATAGATAGGAGATGAAGAAGAGGGAGAGAGATGCATAAAGAAGAATATAAAGGAAGGAAAGGATGAGAGAAAGGATAGGGAGAAGAGAGAAAGAGAGTACAAAGGAAGTAGTAAGATAGGGAGATAGGAGAGAAGGGAGAGGAGGGAAAGAGAGGAAGAATCTATTTTTATTTTGTATATAATTATTTATTTTTATTGTAAATTTTATTATTTTAATGAATTCATAGATGCACAGACTTACATAAATCTAGATGCACTTGAGGCCAAACAATAGGTATTCTAACCCCTAGGTTACAGGTTTTGGGAAGGAATAATCAGGTCAAAATACTTGCCTGTCGACACTTATGATTATGTTATATGGACAATGCAAAGTGTTTGTATACCTCACATTCACAAAGCTTTGTCTTTATAACATGCCATAAGAGTCATCATCTTTTGTTCAGAGAAGTTATGAACAAAGGGGGGTCCTTGAAAATTTGATCACAACATAGGGTTGTTACATGGAACCGATGTCTATAGGAATTTCAGTAGTATCTTTTCGCTCTTCTCTGGTATACCAACTGATCTTATCTACGTTCCTAATGCACCCTTAAATGGGAGTTAGTGGGAATGTAGTTAAGGTTAGTCTTGGGGGGTATACCGGACAAGTGCGAGGAGATGCCACCGAAATTTCTCCAGACACCGGTTACATGTAACAAGTACTGTTGCGATCAAATCTTCAAGGATGGGTTATTAAGTGAAAATCTTAATCAAAATACAAACACTGTTATGAAATCAGATTAATTATAATTATTGGGTGGTTTTATTTCATTTTTGTATATTATCATGGATAAGTCATGGATTAGTTTGAGGAACTCGGATTACTCTTGATACAAGAATGAAGTGAGAGTTCCTTGATTGGGCATTTCATGATGATAGGAAATCATTTAGACGAGGAGACAAGTTCGATAAGATTTTTTGTTGGAACCTTGTTGCACATTTTGTTTTGGTGTTAACAAAATTATTATGGATTAATGTTTGCCATTAAGCATTTTTCAGATTTAGGTGAAGGAGCAAGGCAAACAGGAAATGATGGAGGCATGATGGTGAGAAGAAAAAGATTATGTCATGGAGGAGGTAAGATGACAAGGAAGAGTCGTGGAGGAGAAGATTATCTTCGTTCTTTTGTTTTTTAGATTAGATTTTATATTCATAGATTGTATGCCTCTTATTAATGGAATATAACTTAGATCGTAAAAATTAACTAGAGATAAAACTAGGATTCATATTATGACTTTTTCAAAGTACGTAATGGATTAAAACACTTAAAACAAGTACTTGTAAGCAAGTACTGGTACTGTTCATCAGTACTGGTATTTGCAAGGCACATGTTTGAGAATTTGTCTTAAACTGTGAACAAGTACCAGTACCAACCATGAGTATCGGTACATGTTGGCCACAGGTTGAAGCCTTATTTCTGGCCTGAACGTTACAAGTATCGGTACAGGTAGGTTACTGTGTCCATGGAATTCCAAACTTGGAAGTCACAAGTACCGATACCTATGATGAGTACTGGTACCAGGACTCATGTACTGGCGGCAGTGAGCTGCTAGTACCGATACAGGTACTTTAGTACCTGTACCAGCTAGCCGTTGGCCCAAAACAGAATGGTTGGAATATTAATTATTTAAATGTGAACATTGGGAATTAAATCCCAACATCTATTTGACGACTACCTGAGGTCCTAAACTCTATAAAATGAGTCTTGGATTCTTTGTTTGCACACAAGAGATACAAGAAAGATAAGATAAATTCTAGAGCTCTATATCTCATATATTCACCACATATTCAAGAGAAGAATAGAGTTTAATGCTCTCAATCTTTCCATTCTTTTACAAATGCGTTGACGTGATTTTCTTTCATGCATTCACATCTTCACTAGGCTCTCAAATCAGTAACATTATATTTACATTTGTTGAGAGGCTTAGGTTTTCGTTGTAAGATTTGTTTTTATCTTACACCTGTTCTTTCATTTGTTCTTGAGCATTTGCTCGTTGGATTGTAACAATTCCATTTTTGTACTTGGGTTGAGGTAACCCGTTAATTACCTTGGTGAGTATACTGATTTTCTCGGGGTTGAGGGAATTGGGTTAAAAATCTTAAGCTGGGAGGCTTAGGTTGTGGAGTACCCAAGTGAGTGGGGAACCACTATACATTTTGTGTCCTTTGTGGTTTGAATTGATTGTGCAAATCTTTATTGTTAATACTAATATCGTGTTTAAGTATTTGTACGCATAGCCATATTCCATATATTAGATACTACAATTTTACCCTTGTAGGAGGTGCTTGAATGGATATTCACATGATAGGAACACTGTATACGAGCACTTGATTTGCAACGGTTGGTGGCGTATTATACTAATTGGATTACTCATGGAGAGGATCAGATAGAGGAAGATAGATGATCTCCAATAGATTTCGATGAGAAAGCTATTGACATTAAAGCTGATGACATCGATGAAATGCTTGATGAGATGAGAGCAGAAGTTGAAGATCCAATTAGTGGGGAAACTTATAATTAGTTTTATGATGCTATTAGGGCAACGGACGAACCTATTACTCTCGGTATCATGTCAATTTTTAAGTTGTCATTTCTTTTGAAGTTATTTCAAATGAAGATTATGAATAGAGAGACCTCTAAATTGATGTCCGAGGTGCTTGAATTCATTGGAGAGCTTTTAAATGATTTGAAAGGTTATCCAAAGATATGGTATGAAGCAAAGAAACAGATTCATGGACTTGGTTTAAATTGCGAGCAAATTGATGCTTGTCCAAATGATTGTGTGTTATATAGAAATAAATATGCAAAGTTCAGTAGTTGTCCACAATGTGGTGTTGAGAGATTTAAATTGGAAAATCCACTAAAAACAAGGGCCAAAAAATAGCCAGAGAAGGTTCTACATTATTTTTCATTGATTCCTAGGCTTCAACACCTTTTTATTTCAAATAGAACTGCAAATTTGATTACATGGCATAAGGATAATATGTTATGAGATGGACGCATTCATCTTCTTGTTGACTCAGAAGAGTGCAAAATATTTGACAGACTCATTTAGCATTTGCAGAGGATGCAAGGAATGTCAAATCGGGTCTTGCAAGCGATGGGTTTAATCTTTTCAAGAACATATACTCATCCTATTCAATTTGGCCAGTTGTAATGGTAACTTACAACTTACCTGCGTGGCTTTATATGCGATCGTCGTTTATGATGTTGAACCTCCTCATCCCCTGTCCAAAGCAGCCAGGAAATGTAATTGACGTTTATCTTCAACCATTGATAGATGAATTGAAACTGTTGTGGTGTAACGGCATTCGTACATATGATGCACACATAAAAGAATTCTTTGATATGCATGCTGCATTATTGTGGACCATTAATGACTTTCTCGCATATGCAAATTTGTCGGGATGGAGTACAAAGGAAAGTTTGCTTGTCCAGTATGTATGGATGACACTTAGCATCTTCAACTACTTAAAAGTAACAAGTTCTGTTATTTGGGACACCATAGCCAGTTGAGCATAGATGGTGAACAACAATGTTTAAGGACAAGTTCGACTGTAAAAGTTGTCGGTATTCTTCTAAGAATCTGAGGAATAAGCTAAGTACAAATTCAATAAGGTTGTTAGGTGATGAGCCCATATTTGTGGGGTATTTAGTTACTTAAGTGCCTAGGAATTAGATTGATATTAGTGTATACATAGCATGTATTAAGATATAAATAAGTTAGCTTATATATATTAGCTTGTATGCATTACATATATAAATTATTTAGCATGCATTAGAATAACATGCATTAGTCTTTAGGTTACATTATATGCATTAACATTTTATTGAGGGTTTGAACATAATTAACCAATCTTTTTATTATTATTCATTTTCTTTTCTCTACAGGAATTCGCCGCTCCAACGCCACCAGCTGTTGCACTAAAACCTGCACTCAAGGATGAGTGGAGAATGTGGATCTGCTCCTGCCTCTCCATTCAAATCCATGCAGACGACTATAAAGGAGGAAGAATGGCTACCGTTCAAAGGAGGCCACCACCCCTTTCCTCACTGTGCAAAGAACCACGTTTCTCATCTGCTCCTCACCACCAGCCTCAACTGCAGCAGTGCGACTCCACCACCATGGGCGTGTGGTGTGACAGCCCACACCGCCAATCAAGAGTCCCTGCATCACTGTGCTTCATCTTCCCTTCCATGCGCAGCTCCCAGCTGCTGCACGCCCCACCAGCTCCCCACCGCCGGTCGGAGGGCCTTACCGCCGACGGCTTCTTCCACTCTGGCCAGCGACCACCGACGGTCGTTCGGAGTGCCACCACCACAATTGGAAAGCTCTCGTCGCGCTTATCCTCCTCCGAGCTTCCCATGACCCGCCATCGCCTCCTCTTCGCGCACGCACAAAGGAAGCAAATCCTCTATTTTTGGGTTAATTAATATTTACATTTGAGTGCCATTACCAAACTCTCATTTTTTATTTTAATATTTGATATATTGAGTGAAATTGCAACTTCAAGCTCATGCTTTCTCATAATTGCTTGGCTTTTGTTCTTTACATCTTTTGACATTGGTTTTGGATTAAGATGTACACAATTTCTCTCTAATACATATGCAATTGGAAATTACAGAGATTGATCACATATTTATTGAATATTTTAGTGAGGAAAAATTACGCATATAACTTTACATTCTTGAGTTATTGTGTGTCTTCTTTTCATCGTATTTCATGTCAAATTTGACTATGGATTTTGCACTCGATTGAACGAATACAAGAGAAAAATATTTGTGAATTTATTGCATCATTGTCTCCTTGTAGACATGGCCCACTCTTCTGTGAGTGGTTTAATTTTTATTTTAATTATTTTGTTAAGCGATTTTCCACCACTTTAATACTAAAATGACAAATCATCTTAATCATATTATTCGAAAGCGAAAACCGTCTTACCAAATGGTGCCGTTGCCGAGGAGGCAACTGCCGCAATAATTTCACCTGATTTTTATTTTTGATTACTTCTCGTTGCATAATGATCTAACCATTTGTTATCTTTTCTGTGCGAGGAATCTGTGGAGGTAACATGCGCATCTGGGAGACGACGTTGACCTTGAGCGACGCCTACACGCAGGGAAGATGCAGGATACCTGGATCCCGCTTCCATAGGGGATTCTCCTTTGTCACAAGTTTTATTCCTGTTTTCTCGCCCTTGTAGTAATTGGGGTTCATTTTCGGGAGCCTGTTCCCTTTTCTTTAGATGTAGGTTTTTAACTTATTTTGTGGGTTGCTTATCCTTAATTTGTTTGTGCATAAGTAGCTAGAAAAAAAAAAAAACAAGCTACCTCCTAGAAGCTGCCTGCCCTTAGGTTGAATCATTTAGGATTGAATGAGCAGCATCTAAATCTAACTTCTTGTCTTGCATATTGCATGAAGAATGCTGGAATCAGGTATGCACTTCTAACTTTGCATTTCTACCTGTCATGCAAATGCATTTGGATTAATTTTTAGACCACATAATCTATCTTGAAGCAATCTAATAAAGTGGTCACATTTAATTTTTGAAAAAGGACTAATTAAAGGAGAGACATTTAAAAATCAATGACTTGATTTTCAAACTTGGCGTGCGATTTAAAATTCAAAATCTTTTGCGGTGTATGCACACTTATATCTCTTGCACCACGGCACACATTTAGACACTCCTAGGTCTTGGAACTACTAGGACAAGAGCCCTCCTACCGTTGGGTTCTGAAGTGTTTGGAACTTGAGATCAAAGGTTTTGTAAATCCAAAGAGGGGGATACCCTATCATGGATTTTTGGGGGTAGTTAAGAAGCACCGCGAAAGCATAGCTTCAAAGGAAGGCTTAGGCCTACTTTCATCCCTCGATCTTCCGTCTTTGGAGTTGCTCTACCATTTGAGATTTAAGGAAGAACAGCTAAACTCCAACTAGGTCTTTTTAGGCATTTTGAAGGTTGATAATAGGCACATAATTTATTGGGCAACTTGCTTTGTCACCTACAATTTGAACTAAAATCAAAAGCCTAAATTTGTAAAGACCGAACAAGTCCTTTTGAATTGTGTTTGTAGTGCATGTTTGGTAGGCGATCTCTTAGGAGACAACTTGTGTTTGATCCTGAACCTGAAAGAATCTTAAGAAGAAACCTCCCAAAGGAAGAAATGGCTGGTCAAAGGAGCCTTAAGGAATATTTCATTTCAACCAATCAAGCTGGCCCTGCACTACGTAGACCTAGAGGGGACAATCCTTATGAGATCAAAAGTAGTACCATATCCTTGCTGCCCTCCTTTTATGGTACTGCTAGGGAAGTCCCTTACAGGCATATAGAGGAATTCACCAAGGTCTATTCCATGGTGAAGCTGTAGGGCATTACTGATGATGCTCAAATGTGGACCCTCTTTCCTTTCTCCCTCAAGGACAAAGCCAAGTATTGGTATCATACCCTTGATGATATTAACACTTGGGATGCCTTGAAGAAGGAGTTTTTGAAGAAGTACTTCCCCATGAGCAAAACAAATCACCTTAGGAGGGAAATTATGAGTTTTGTTCAAAAGAATGGGGAAGCTTTCCATGATGCATGGGAGCGCTTTAATGACCTGTTGAGACTTTTCCCACATCACCAGGTGCCTAAGTGGCAATTGGTTGAAAGGTTCTACACCAGACTTAATGATTCGCACAGGCAGACTGTGGATGGTGCCTGTGCAAGAACCTTTTTATCTAAGACTGAGGATGAAGCTTGGAACCTTTTTGACACTTTGAGTGAGAATTCTATTCACTTGAATTCTGCCTACATGGATAGAAAACCCACTCTCATGCAAAGAAAGTTGGAGGCAAATGAGGTAAGGGACACCCAGAATTTAGCCTATCAGATTCAATTGTTGAATTAAAACATGGAAAGGCTTATGTCGAGCCCGGGCCAATTCGTATCTAACACCTCCACATTCCAAGCTTCTGAATGCTCCATTTGCCAAGGCAATACACACACCACTGTGGATTGCCACTTGGCCTCCCAATTCCCTGAGCTTGTACAGGTGGATCTAAATGCCGCTCAAGGGTTCTATCTTATACCTCGTAATGACCCTTTTTCCAACACTTATAATAAGGGATGGAGGAACCACCTAAACTTTTCATGGAGACAAGGAAATGTCTCAAATTCAGGGAATTGTAAATCACAATCCTTTCAAAATCATCAAATGAACCAACCTAAGACCTCTAAGATGGATGAATTGAAGGCAATGTTGAGAACTATGCAAGAAAGTCAAAGTGCCATCATCCAATCTCATGAAAAGGCTATACATGAGATGAAATCGCAGATAGGACACCTTGTTGAGGTCGTTAGATAGAGGGAAACTGGGAAAGTTCCCAGTGCTGCTGAGGAGAATCCTAAAGGAAAAGGGATTGTCTTTAGGGAGCATGCTTAGGCAGTGACTATTCTGAGGAGTGGGAAAGAAATTTCCAAACCCGATGCTCCTATAGTCTCACCTTCTGAAAAACCATCCACCCCGACTTTCACCCCCATCGGAGAAGACTTGCTCAAATCTCCTCTGCTTGAAATCACCTCACCGGAAGAAGTTTCTCCTAGTCCACCCTTACTCGACATGACAACCCTTACACCCAGAAATTGAGAGTGCCCTTTTCAGAGCGCTTATCCACCTCTAGGAAGACTTCTGCTGGCTCATCTGGAGCCAAAGATAAGATGGATGAGATCATGGAAACTTTCAAGCAAGTGCAGATTAACCTTCCTTTGCTTGAAGCTATCAGGTAGATTTCGTCTTATGCCTACTTCTTAAAGGACCTGTGCACGAAAAAGCAGCAATCTAAGAAACAAGTGCAATCAAAAGTTGTCCTGCCTAATTCTGTTAGCTCAATTGTTCAACATGGCACACTCCTGAAACTTAAGGACCTAGGAGCCCCGTACATCTCAGTGTTATTGGTGACTTACAGATTGATGAGGCTCTACTTGATCTAGGTGTGGGGGTGAACATCCTTCCGAGCTACGTGTATGAACAACTTGGGGGAGGCAATCTGAAGCCTAGCCCGATAATCCTCCAAGTTGCTGATCGATCACTTAAGACACCGTGGAGAATTTTGGAAGATGTCCTTGTAAGAGTGGAGGATTTCTTCTTCCCCATTGACTTCTTAGTTTTGGACGCTGACCCTACCAACAATCCAACCAAACCCTCCACCATTTTGGGCTGCCCCTTCCTTGCAACTTTGCATGCTTCAATCAATTGCAATATTGGGGCATTGAAAATGAGCTTTGGGAATAGGAAAATCCGGCTTAATGTGTTTGATGCATACAAATAAGCCGGGCTTGAGGATTGTTCTCAAGTTGAGGTGATAGATGACCTGATTGAAGAGACAACCCCTGCAATGTTATGTGATGACCCCCTTCAGCATGTCATGCTAAATGAGCATTCCCATCTCTTGGAGGAATGTGAAGGAGATATACTAGAACTTGAGGAGTTGCTGGGTGTTTCTGCTGAGTCTCTTTCCCTGTCATCTCTACCCAAGGTAGATCTGCTACTTGAGATGGGGACATCTATTATGAAACCCTCAACCATACAAGCCCCCGACCTTGAGTTGAAACCCCTCCCTGATACTTCAAGTACATCTTCCTGGGTGCCATGATACGCTCCCCATTATCATTTCGGCTGTGCTATCTGAGGCACAGGAGGGAGCCCTGATTGAATGCTTGTCTAGGCACAAGGAAGTTATTGCTTGGAGCATTGCTGACATTAAGGGTATAGACTCTACACTCTGCATGCACCACATTTATACTGATGATTCCATCAAGCCATTTAGGGACATGAAGAGATGTCTGAACCCTAATATGAGGGAGGGGTTAAAAAGGAAATCCTGAAATGGTTGGATGCTGGGATCATATATCCCATAGCAGATAGTAAATGGGTAAGTCCTATTCATGTGGTGCCAAAGAAGGCAGGCTTTATTGTGGAATCTAATGACCAAGGTGAACAAGTTGTGACAAGACCCTCAACTGGATAGAGGGTCTGTATTGATTACCACAAGCTGAACACCGCTACCTAGAAGGATCACTTTCCCTTGCCTTTTATTGATCAAATTCTCGAGAAATTGGCAGGGAATAAGTACTATTGCTTTCTTGATGGATATTCAGGGTACAACCAGGTTGCAGTTTTCCCTGATGACTAGGAGAAGACGACGTTCACGAGTCCTTACGGTACCTTTGCATTCAGGCGTATGCTATTTGGATTATGTAATGCCCCTGCAACCTTCCAGCGGTGTATGATGCCCATTTTTTTTGACATGATTGATGAGTGTGTTGAAGTGTTTATGGATGACTTCTCCATTTATGGCTCATCTTTTGACCAGTGTCTCCTGCACTTGGAGAATGTGTTGAAGCGATGTAAGGAGACTGGTTTAGTCCTCAGCTAGGAGAAAAGCCACTTCATGGTACAGAAAGGAATTGTACTTGGGCATGTTGTGTCTGAGCGAGGCTTGGAAGTAAATAAAGCCAAGATTGATTCTATTTCCAAACTCCCATTGGCCACGAATGTCAAATATATTAGATCCTTTCTGGGCCATGTCGGCTTTTATAGGAGCTTTATTAAAAATTTCAGTAAAATTTCTAGGCCACTTTGTGACCTGTTGGCGAAGGAATCTTCCTTCAATTTTGATTCAAAGTGTGCCGAGGCCTTTCAAACTTTGAAGGAGGCCTTGATCTCTATGCCTATTCTCCGAGCTCCTGATTGGACACTCCCATTTGAGCTGATGTGTGATGCTTCAGATTATGCAGTGGGAGCAGTCCTTGGACAAAGGGTTGAGGGAAGACCTCATGTGCCATATTATGCTAGCAAGCTTTAACTGAACCACAGCAAAACTACACTGTCACTAAAAAGGAATTACTTGCTGTAGTTTTTGCTTTGGAGAAGTTTATGTCTTATCTTCTTGGGTCTAAGGTGGTTATTTTCACTGATCATGCGGCAATGAAACATCTCATTGCTAAGAAAGATTCTAAGCCACGTCTGATTAGGTGGATCCTACTCCTTCAAGAATTTGACTTAGAGATATGTGAAAAGAAAGGAGTAGAAAATGTTGTGGCTGACCACCTGTCTTGCCTTCCACTTAATGACTCTCCATCTGGAGACATCCACGAGACATTTCCTGATGAAACCCTTATGGTGGTAACACCAACTTCAACTTGGTATGCTGATACCGTAAATTACTTGGTCACTAGAAAAACTCCTAGCTCTTGGGATGAGCAGAAAAGAAAGAGATTCATTTCCCAAGCTAGATACTTTCATTGGGAAGAGCCTAAATTATTTAGAATTGGACAAGACCAAGTATTGAGATGATGTGTACCTGAAGAGGAACAACAAAGTGTGTTGAGTTTTTGCCATGAACTTCATTATGGAGGACACTTTGGTGCTAAGAAAACTACTTTTAAGGTTCTCTAGTCCGATTTTTGGTGGCCTTCGTTATTTAAAGATTCTCATAATTTTGTTAAGGCATGTATTAGATGCCAACGGACTGGAACGATTGGGAAGAGGAATGAGATGCCTCAACACCCTATTCAATCTGTTGAAATTTTTGATGTGTGGGGAATTGACTTTATGGGCCCCTTCCCTTTGTCCCATGGTTATGAATATATCTTGATGGCAGTTGATTATTTCTCTAAATGGATAGAGGCCATTTTTATGCGCACAAATGACCACTCTGTGGTTTTGAAATTTGTGAAGGCCAATATCATATCTCGTTTTGGTTGCCCTAAGACCATTATAAGTGATGGGGGACCTCATTTCTGAAATCACCACTTCAATTAGCTACTCAGAAGTTTGGGAGTGACTAACAAGGTCGCTACCCCTTACCATCCTCAGACAACTGGCCAGGTTGAAGTGTCGAATAGGAAGATAAAAAAGATTTTAGAAAAGACCGTTAGACCTAATAGGAAAGACTGGTCCCAAAAGCTCGATGATGCTTTGTGGGCATATCGAACGGCCTATAAGACTCCTTTGGGTACATCTCCCTTTCGGATTGTGTATGGGAAAGCATGCCATTTACCCATTGAGCTGGAACATACTGCACTTTGGGTTATTTGAAGTGTTAACATGGATTTAGAAAAGGCAGGTAAGGCACTATTTCTAGAATTAAGTGAGCTTGAGGAGCTGAGGAATGATGCTTATGGCACCTCTCAAGCTTATAAAGATAGAACTAAGGTCTTGCATGATAAGTATATCCTTAGAAAGACCTTTGAGCCCAACCAACAAGTCTGGCTTTTGAATTCCAGACTTAAAGATTTTTCCAAGAAAATTAAAATCTCGTTGGGATGTGCCTTACATAATCACTAAAGTGTTTCCACATGAAGTTGTGGAGATTAAAAGCCCTTCCCCTTCAGCAACTCCCTTTATCGTCAACGGTCAACGGTTAAAACCATACATTACTTTGGATGGCCATCTGGTTGACGAGGTCACTCTTGAGGAGACTTAGCTCCTGCTATTCTCCACCTTAGGTAATATCTTCCTTTAATTGTTTTGTTTCCAATGAGGACATTGTTTGAACCAGGTATGGGGTAGAGGAACTGAGGCATCTGTTTATAGCATGTCTATATTTTGCATTCATTCATCCCTATTGCATTTAAAAAAAAAATGTATTATTGAGCTTAACTGGCTGGACCCTGCATTCTTAAGCAAACCCGAACTTTAGGTTAGACTAAGTTGATTCTAGGTGTCGAACTTTAGAAGCTAAGTGAGCTACTAGCTTTAGACCTTTAGGGTCCTTTGTGGACTTAAAAACTTAATTAGGAGTTAAGTTGCGGACCATTCCTCAAGAGGCTGAGGAAGGAAAGCTAGGGATTGAGTTAAAGGCTAGGTAGTACTTGGAGTCTTGTTCTATATTTTGGTTTACGGGTTCTTGTAACCCAAACATCCAAATTTCACACACACTTGGTCTTGTGTAAGTAAGTGATCACCTTAATTCCTTTCTTAAAAGAAAATTTGGTTCTCTTAGTTTTGACTTAGAAGAAGCTTGAAAACACAATTTGATTGGAAGAGTTCCTTCCACAGGAGAGGTGGAGTATATACTCACCTTGAGGATGCGATGATAACATGTTACCTCCTCGACGCTTGTCTCTTAGGATATCCATCCTACTGGGGGCATGTAAGCGCATTGTGCGGTTCAGGTACCATGGGCAACCCTATCTCGAAGTGCCGATTGCCACAGGTTTGAATTCACTTAAGAAATCCATGGGCAATACTACATTGAAGTGTCAATTGCTAGGAGTTCTTGGGATCGCTATGGGCGGTGCTATCTCAAAGCATCGAAAGCCAGGCACCCTTCGAGGTATGGTGATGGGGACAATGAATCCCACACAGACCGTGTTGATAGCTGATCCAAGGTTAGACTTAGAGGAATAAAATATATATATATATATAACCCTTTTTCCTATCTAGGTTGGTAATCATACCAACCTCAAATAACTCTGACCAATGCACATGCACGGATGCTTTAATCTCGAGGATCAATAAACCCTAGGGTAGAGTTAGAAATTAGGGAAACCTATGCCTGCAACTCGTCTTTAACCGACCTAGTTTGTAACTTAGCAACTACTTGGGAACCTTAGGTCTAAAGTTTGAATTTAACATGTTTCTAAAGGAAGGCCGTTTGGGTTAGCTAGTCTACTTGAAGTGCTAGGTTATTGCTTAGATTTGTTAGAGACTAGAAAAAACTAGGCATGGGGGCATTTGATGAGCCCATATTTGTGGGGTATTTAGTTACTTAAGTGCCTAGGAATTAGATTGATATTAGTGTATACATAGCATGTATTAAGATATAAATTAGTTTATATATATTGGCTTGTATGCATTACATATATAAATTATTTAGCATGCATTAGAATAACATGCATTAGTCTTTAGGTTACATTATATGCATTAACATTTTATTGAGGGTTTGAACATAATTAACCAATCTTTTTATTATTATTCATTTTCTTTTCTCTGCAAGAATTCACCGCTCTAACGCCACCAGCTACCGCACTAAAACCTGCATTCAAGGATAAGCAAAGAATGTGGATCTGCTCCCGCCTCTCCATTCAAATCCATGTAGACGACTACAAAGGAGGAAAAATGGTTGCCATTCAAAGGAGGCCACCACCCCTTTCCTCACTGTGCAGAGAACTATGTTTCTCATCCGCTCCTCACCACTGGCCTCAACTGCGGCAGCGCGACTCCACCACTGTGGCCGTGTGGTGTGACAGCCCACACCACCAATCAAGAGTCCCTGCATCATCGTGCTTCATCTTCCCTTCCACGCGCAGCTCCCAGCTGCTGCATGCCCCACAAGCTCCCCACCCATGCACCTCCTGCAACACGCACCTCGTGTGCACCCGCGCTCCACCAACACGCGCGTGCCCCTGCCACACACCCTCAGTAGTTGCCAGCCCCTCTACATGCGTCCGCATCCCCCGCGCCTCAGCCTCTGTCTCACGCACCACGCGCCCCCACGTGCCCTCTAGCACCACTCTCACGCCCGCTGCTGCTGCGTGTGCACCTCTGCCGGCAGCAACCACCGCGCGCTCCTCGTAGCCATAGCTGCATGCCCAGTAGCAGCAACCGACCCTCGCCCACCAGCAGCGCATGTAGAGCGTGCACTACTCCAGCCGGCATCACCAGCCCGTGCGCAAGCCCGGCTTCTTCTTCTTCTTCTCTGCCAACCGAAGGTACCCAAAGCCACTAAAAATGCAGCATCAAATCTGGCCACAAAACTTCTCGTCGGGACCTCTATCGGACTCGCCTCAACTCCCCGAGCACAACCACGCTTCCCGTCGCACCAATCGACCACCTGACGGCCGATCGGAGGGCCTCACTGCTGGTGGCTTCTTCCACTCCTGCCAGCGACCATCGACGATCGTTCGGAGCACCACCACCACCATTGGAAAGCTCTCGTCGCGCTTATCCTCCTCTGAGCTTCCCGCAGCCAGCCATCACCTCCTCTTCGCGTACGCACAAAGGAAGCAAATCCTCTGTTTTTGGGTTAATTAATATTTACATTTGAGTGCCATTGCCAAACTCTCATTTTTTATTTTAATATTTGATATATTGAGTGAAATTGCAACTTCATGCTCATGATTTCTCATAATTGCTTGGCTTTTGTTATTCACATCTTTTGACATTGGTTTTGGATTAAGATGTACACAATTTCTCTCTAATACATGTGCAATTGGAAATTACAGAGATTGATCACATATTTATTGAATATTTCAGTGAGGAAAAATTATGCATATAACCTTACATTCTTGAGTTATTGTGTCTTCTTTTCATCGCATTTCATGTCAGATTTGACTATGGATTTCGCACTCGATTGAACGAATACAAGAGAAAAATATTCATGAATTTATTGCATCATTGTCTCATTGTGGACATGACTTGCTCTTCTATGAGTGGTTTAATTTTTATTTTAATTATTTTTTTAAGAGATTTTCCACCACTTTAATACTAAAACGACAAATCATCTTAATCATATTATTCAAAAGCAAAAACCATCTTACCATTAGGTTTTCAAATAATGGAGAAATTACAATAACTTGGCAACATAGATTAGGTTGTTTATTTAAGAAAGATCAAATAGCTTTGAAACATATGGGTTTTAAAAAGAAGAGCATTTTCTTCATAGAACTCCCGTATTGGAAAGAGCTAACTATTCGACGTAGTCTTGATGTGATGCATATTGAGAAGAATGTCATGGACAACATTTTGGATGTGTTCAACTTAACTGATCATTAAAAGGATACAGTGAAAATGAGAAAAGACATGATAACTTTAGGCATTCGTCCAGAGTTACATGTTATTGAAAAAGTAGACGGCAATTATGACTTTCCAGAAGCCATTTACAGCTTAAACAATGATAAAAGAGAAGAAGTTTTCACGTTTTTGAAAGAAGTACGGGTGCCAGATGGCTATTCTTCACAACTTTCTCAATGTGTAAATGAGGCTTAAAAGAAAATTAGTGGGTTAAATAGTCATGACAGTCACATTTACATGCAAGTCTTGTTCCTACTAGCTATTCGTGGAGTGCTACCTGATCCAGTTGTGGATGCAATTACAGAGATGAGCAGATATTTCAAAGCTATTTATTCGAAAACTGTACATTCTGATTTATTACAGTATTGGGGTAAGCAAATAGTTGTCACATTATGTAAAATGGAGTAGGTATTTCCTCCAGCATTCTTTGATGTCGTGGTTCATTTAACTCTGCATCTTGCAAATGAAGCCAAAGTTGTTGGGCCTGTGCAATACAGATAGATGTATCCAGTTGAACGGTTATTGAAGAAACTTAAAGATTATGTGTTAAATAAGGCTAAGCCTGAAAGATCTATTATGGAATGATATCTTGTAGGAGAGTCTATTAACTTCTGTGCCATGTTTATGGATGAGACAGACAATCGATTTAATCGATTACAAAGAAATTATGATGGAGGGTACAATGAGAATGATGAAAATTGTCTTTCCATATTTGATATTCTAGGAAGGTCTATCCTCCACACAGAGTACAAATCAATCTCTGAAATCGATCGGCATCTAGCTCACTTGTACATTCTAAAGCAGATTCCAGAAGTTGATGCATTTTATAATGAATTTAAGGAGTGTTCACAAGCGAGGTCGACTTTCTCAAGTGGTTTAAAGAACATGTTATGCAAACGAAAGAAGGGAACGACCCACGATGGTTGGAGGACTTCGACATAATATTAGATCAACCATTGAGTTATGGACATTACCGTTCAGGTTACATTATAAATGGATTCAGATTCAGGATAAAATCTATAGATGATACGAAGGCCACACAGCATGCTAGTGTTGTTGTCAGTTGCAATTTGAACACTGGTTATGATGGCTACTATGGACATATCGAAGAAATCATTGAGATAAGCTTTGGATATGACCATAGAGTTATCTTGTTCAAGTGTAATTGGTTCGACGTGTTTAAAGAAGGCATTGGATTCAAACTTGATAAGAAGCACAGTTTTTAAAGTTTGAATAAGAATCGTTGAATTCTTCATTCTTCAGAATTGTTTATATTAGTATGTTAAGTATCTTAAGTCTTCTACGTCCCTGACAATAGTAGAAATGGATGGATTATACCTGTACGGATAATTCCACGTGAATATTTTGACGTGCAAAAAGATGTCGAAATTAACGTAGAAGCAGATGCTTATCAAGAACACTTATCAGAAGTTGGTGCAACTGCAATGGATATTGATATGTAAGGTATAATTATCTTTACAACATTGATGCCTTCTTCTTATGCCATATTTTCCCATCTCCATGCCCTTTTCAAAAGAAGAAAATTCCCATCTCCATGCTTGCAACAATGCAGGTGGATGAGCCATCAAAGTATGGTGTTGTGGTCATGGAGGAGAAGACTGGAAAAGTGGAGAAATTTGTGAAGTGAAAGATATTTGTGGCCAACACGATATTTCTTTTGGCCTCATGTTATCAGCTTCAAGAGTCTAATCTGCCTATATAAATTCATCGATTTATGGTAAGTTTTCATAATTAGGGATAAGAAAATGACATATGAAAATGGCTAGCAATCATCATTTAGGGTTATATAACCCAAATTAACTTCTCTAACAAAACAATGGTTTGGAAAAAGAACAACCAGTTACTTTTATATTTATATTTATGTTCGAATAATATTCAAAGTACTTTTTTCATTCATTATGTTTATGTTTTACTGTAGAATGTGTGATTTTATACCATATAGAATGTGTCATTTCCTTTTTATAGGATTTTGGAAAATATCTGTAATATAGGTGAAACTCCACTGAATTTTTTTTCAGATTTGTTTATTTTTATTAATTTATTTCTTAAAATTTATACAAATACTAATTTTTTTAATGTCTATGCAGATGAAATTCAAGAAATTTGCTAATAGGAGTAAGGATGAGCAGGGCACCTCATCGAGTAGGGATGAGACCTAGCCACCCTGCATGCAGCCCACGCAACCCCCATGCACCTAGCCACCTCGCACCCAGCCTACCCAGTCCCCCCTCACCCAGCAGCCTCGCACACAACCCACCCAACCACCCCGCACCCAACCACCCCGCACCTAGACTCCCTGTAACGAGCGCGTGCCCCAGACGTCTTTTAAGACGTCTGGGAGGTGGCCCAGACATCTGTAAAGACGTCTGGGATCACATCCGGATGTCTGATCAGACGTCCGGGATAGTTTACAGACGTCTGGCGAACAGTTATGCTCGCACGGGATATTCGTCTGCGCGCCTGTGCGCGCAGACCTGCGATCCCGCATCTTCTCTGCGGCTGCAGGCGACTGCGACCGTCTCTCCCTCCTCTCCGCGCGGCGTTAAAAGGGGGAGGGGGCGCGCCTCCCCTCCCGTCTCCACCATCTTCCTCCTTCTCTCCTGCCTGTGTGCGAGAGCGAGCGGACGCGAGGGCGCAGCGGCAGCGGCGGCCGCAGTAGGCGCGGAGGAGCTGCAGCGTGCGAGGGCGGGGCTCTGCCGTGAGGGCGAGCTCGCCGGGAGCGGCTTGGCCGGCCGGCGGAGGGCGCAGGGGGCGCAGAGCGTCGCGGAGAGGGACCTGCTGCGGGCAGAGCAGCGGACGCGCGAGGTGCGACGCGGGCGGCGTCGCGAGCGGAGGCCGAGCGAGGTTCTGATTCTGGAAAAATCTCCAGAATCAGACGTCTGGACTGATATCCAGACGACAAGGTCGACGTCTGTGAGATCATACAGACGTCTGAAAGGTGAGTTCCGCTTTCTCCTTCTTTTTGTCGACTGACCGTACTGAGGGAGGAGGGTTGGCTGTGCGCAGGTGCTCGGATTCGTCATCCTTTGAGAATCAGACGTCTGGAAGTTGTACCAGACGGCGGGAGTGACCTCCAGACGTCCGGAGAGACCATCGGACGTCTGGGATCTAGGAGAGACGTCCCCACAGACTTCTGGACGTCCGGGGAACCAAGCCGAACAGGTAATTCTCTGATCCACCGTTTAAGACGTCTGGAAGGAGTTCCAGACGTCTGATTTTGCACAGTATTGTCTTTCTCGACCCGTTAGGGCCCGTTTGGGCTCCGTTTTCCGCGATTCGAGTTGCGTTCGTTTCAGAATTTATTCCTCTACCCGCCTACAGTAGCTATACACTGTTTTGAGACACTCCTTGTGTTTGATCCTTGTGATAGGACCTCGTTCGGTTGCCGTCTTGAGAGTCGCGGAGGCGTGCGGGATTCCCGACCACGCCCCCATTACTCCCGTTGTACCTGGTAGAGTGGTTTTAAGTATTAAAAAAAAAAAAAATCTCTGTTAAAGTATGGAATCATAACTAGAACCTAGGGCATTGCATGAATCCTAGGAATGAGAAATGTATGGAATGATAGCTCCTAGGTGTTGCATGAATCCTAGGGCCGGAAAACTAGATTGTATGATAGATCCTAGGATATGGCATGAATCCTAGGATGGAAAAACTAGTGGAATGTATATTACTGCAGTCTTGGAAAAATGGAAAGGAATATATAAGCTGCCTGTGAAATTAATTAACAGCTGCCTGTTATGAACAAAGAAACATGTTTGAGATCATGGAAATTGAGAACGTGAATCTGGAAAGTGAAACATATGATGTTCTGAGATAAAGGGCTGGAACCCTACGGGGAATTAGGAGTGGAACTCCTGGAAAGAAAAGGAATGGAACTGAGATGTAGTTTGTACTGTCTCTTGGGTACGCAGTACCAAGGGAAGTACATGTACCTGTTTTAGTGCAGAGTGGGGCCAGCCGCCCCAGGGACCCGGGGTTAGGCTTGGCCGCTCTGTACCGACTTGTTGGCCCTCGTGTACGTAGTACCGAGGAGAGCTAGTAGTGTTAGGAGAGTACTAGCTACCCCACGGGCCCCGGGGTTCTGCTAGCCTCCTTCACCGACTTGTTAGGCCCACTAGGGCAAACCAGGGTAGTCAGGCGAGGGTGCGCGGACTGTGGAGGGGCAAGGCCCCGGTTTGGTTACTGTGGAGGGGTTGGACCCCTGTTACTGAGAGGGCTCTGCCCTAGTTCCGTGCTGTGCTTTGGGTGCACCCGTTAACGGAAACGACTGACCGCGTGCCAGTACGGGCTAGCTACCTGTGCGTTTATCGCGCGTGCCGTAGTCACCGTTACGTCTGTCAGTGACCTTGGGGTGGTTGACTGAGGGTAGGATCACCACGGGGGACTCTCCCGGCCAGGAGAGCACCACGTGCTACTTCTACTTTTGGAAAAGACTGAAATCAAGATCGTCCCACGAGGACATCCGAGATCAAGTAAAGGATCTGAGAAGTAAATGAAATAGTGAGAAAAATTGAAAGATGTAAATAAAGGAAGAAATAGAACATAACAGCTACTGTACACTCTACTGTTGCCTTTAGTTAGTTTGCCACTCTACTCAGCGTTTTGCTGACGTGTTACACTCGTTACCTTTTTCAGGACCAGGTGTTGAGCAGCCAGGGTCGGCGGCTGCAGAGGACGCTGGGCCGAGTAGGGTCCAGTAGAGTTACCCCAGCTTTGTACCTCTTTTGTTTCTGTTCTAGCGAGTAGTTCTGTTTCCGCTGTACCTTCTTTACCTGCAGTTTTTGTTATATGATAAATGTTGTTTTACTGTTGTGATGGTGCCTACTATAGTAGTTTCTTTCCTTACTGCTGTACTTTCTTACTGTTAGTTATATTCATGCTGAATGTGGTTTATTTTACTGTCTTTTGGTTACTTCCTCGTTGGACGACTGGGTCTTGGGGTTAGTCGAGTCGGTCCGGTTCTCGTGTCTCGTAGGGACTCGGGAATCGGGTCGTTACAAGATGGTATCAGAGCAAGGTCGTCCCGAGAAGTGAATCAACTGACTGGAAAATAACCAATTCACATGTTTATAGCTAGAGTAGCCACCACAACATATCTCTTGACATGAGCTCTTAGAAGTGTTGTTAGGTACCGTCTGTTTTGACGTTCCGTTTTGTTTCGCGTCTCGATTGTAGGAGATGCCGCGTCGTGGAGCTAGGAGGGTGAGCCGCAGGCGCGGCCGAGGTCAGGGCCCGGGGGACAGATATGTCGGGCTTGGAATACATACTACCCCTCCTCTTCTCCTGAGTATACCGTCTCGGGACCTCGTCCAACTGATTCGAGAGGTGGTTCGAGAAGAATTTCAGCTTCCACCCACGTCGCCACCCCCTCCCCCTTCTGAGCGTACGACAGGGGAGTTAGTGGTGGAACGAGATTTCCGCCGCCACACCAGGCGTGTTAGGAGAACTCAACGGAGACACGTGGCGTCCGCAGGAGAGCCGTCACATTGTGCAGGGCCATCAGTGGCCTTTAGGGGCCCTCGACAGGGGCCAGTCGCCAGCACCGGACCCCCGCCTAGCCGACAGCAGGGACTCCCTGAGGGCGGGAGTCGGGTTCCCCTCTGCTACCAGTGTGGCCAGCCGGGCCACGTCAGGAGGGACTGCCCATCTAGGGCAGGAGGTCAACAGATACTTCCCGCGCCGAGCACTAGAGGGCGTGCAGGAGGCCGCGGTTTCCAGGCGCGAGGAGGAGGACCGCAGTCGCGAGGAGGGTACCGGCCAGCACCTACCCGTCCGACGCAGAGTGTGGCTGCTTCGTCCGCACCTAGAGCTGAGGGGCGTATCAACGCCCTAACACACAGGGACGCCAGAGCTTCGGGATCCGTGGTAGCAGGTATGGTTTCAGTTTCTGGCAGACTCGTTTACACGCTTTTCGATTCCGGCGCTACGCACTCGTTTGTCGCAGACAGTTTCGCAGTTAGTTTGGACCAGGATTATACATTGTTAGAGAACCCGTTCGTAATCAGAGGTCCGAGTGGTCAGCTGTTTGTAGCTGAGGAGGTGTACACGGGTTGCGGGGTCAGCATCGGGGGACACAGCCTGCCAGCTGACCTGATTATGATACAGATGGAGGACTTTGGGGTGATCCTGGGGATGGATTGGCTGTCCGCTTACCACGCATTGGTAGACTGCTTTGAGAGGAAGATTGTCTTCTCCATTCCGGAGTTGCCTTCCTTCGAGTTTCACGGGCAGCCAGTGGACGGAGGTTTCAGGTGCATTTCGGCACTTCGGGCGGCGAGACTTTTGAGTCAGGGGTGTGAGGGCTTCTTAGCTTGTGTGGTGGCAGAGCACAGCCCCGTGGCAGACTTCCAGAGCATCCCGGTGGTCAGAGAGTACCCCGACGTGTTTCCAGACGAGTTACCAGGACTACCGCCCGAGCGTGAGATCGAGTTTGAGATCTCACTAGTACCAGGGACCAGCCCCATCCCCACCGCGCCATACAGGATGAAACCGCTTGAGCTGCGAGAGCTCAAGTCTCAGTTGCAGGACCTTTTGGAGAAGGGTTTCGTGAGGCCCAGTGCGTCTCCCTGGGGAGCCCCGGTACTGTTTGTAAAGAAGAAGGATGGGACCCTACGCCTTTGTGTGGACTACCGACAGCTGAATAGGGTCACCATCAAGAACAGATATCCGCTGCCGAGGATTGACGATTTGTTTGACCAGTTGCGGGGTGCCACGGTGTTTTCCAAGATCGACTTGAGGTCTGGATACCACCAGTTGAGGATCAGGGAGACCGACGTCTCCAAGACAGCTTTCCGCACCCGGTACGGACACTACGAGTTTTTGGTCATGCCGTTTGGGCTGACCAATGCCCCCGCTGCTTTCATGGACCTGATGAACCGGGTGTTCAGACCGTACTTGGACCAGTTTGTGGTGGTTTTCATAGATGATGTACTCATCTATTCTAGAGATCGGACGCAGCACGGACAGCACTTGCGGATGGTTCTGGACACTCTGAGACGACGCAGGCTGTACGCCAAATACAGCAAGTGCGAGTTCTGGTTGAGGGAGGTGACCTTTTTGGGTCATGTGATCTCTGGAGACGGCCTGGCGGTGGATCCCGCCAAGGTCGAGGCAGTGCTCAGGTGGGAGAGACCGCGTTCAGTCACTGAGATTCGCAGTTTCCTGGGACTGGCAGGTTACTACAGACGGTTCATCAGAGGGTTTTCGCAGATTGCACGTCCTATGACACAGTTGACTCGGAAGGATGTGCCTTTCACTTGGACAGACGCCTGTGAGGCGTGTTTTCTGGAGCTGAAGGAGAGGTTGACCTCGGCTCCCGTGCTCACCATTCCTGACAGTAGTGGCGGGTTCGTTGTGTACACGGACGCTTCCTTGCAGGGGTTAGGAGGTGTGCTCATGCAGAGGGGTCACGTGGTCGCTTACGCTTCGCGGCAACTGAAGCCCCATGAGCATACCTACCCTACCCACGACCTAGAGTTGGCAGCTGTTGTCTTCGCGCTGAAGACATGGAGGCACTACTTGTACGGTGAGACCTTCGAGATTTTTACAGATCACAAGAGCCTCAGATATCTTTTTGACCAGAAGGAGCTCAACATGAGACAGAGACGTTGGTTGGAGCTCCTGAAGGACTACGACTGCAGCATCTCCTACCACCCGGGAAAGGCCAATGTGGTGGCTGACGCCTTGAGCCGTAAGGCGCCCGCACGCTTGGCCAGTCTACAGTTACAGAGTTGGAGCCTTTTGGAGGAGCTGGGCAGTTGGCGACCTCTAGAGTTACGAGGGTACTGTGGGGCAGTGACGGTGACACGGCAGACCAGACCAGAGTTGATAGACCGCATCATCACGGGACAGATGGCCGATCCGTACTTGCAGTCTTTGCGCGACAGAGTACTGTCAGGGGACCCAGGGGACTTCTCTTTCACAGACCAGGTGTTACGCTTGAGGGGACGGCTGTGCGTCCCCAGAGACGAGGAGCTGTTGAGAGAGCTCCTGACGGAGGCACACGGTTCCAGATTCACCATACATCCCGGAAACACGAAAATGTACCATGACTTGAGACGCGAGTTCTGGTGGAGAGGGATGAAGCGGGATGTGGGTGAGTTCGTGCAGCAGTGCTTAGTGTGCCAGCAGGTGAAAGCCGAGCATCAGAGGCCTGCAGGGCCGCTTCAGCCGCTTCCAGTGCCAGAGTGGAAGTGGGAGAGCATCACCATGGACTTAGTGGTGGGCTTACCTGTTACCCAGCGAGGACACGACGCGGTCTAGGTAATAGTGGATAGATTGACAAAGACGGCACGATTCTTGCCGATCCGAGTCACTTTGGGACCAGCACAGTTGGCAGAGAGGTATATCCGTGATGTGGTGCGACTACACGGAGTTCCGCGGGAGATCGTATCCGACCGGGATACCCGCTTTACGTCCCAGTTTTGGGCTGAGTTTCAGCAGGCTTTGGGGACGAGGTTGAGGTTTAGCACGGCTTACCACCCCCAGACGGACGGACAGTCGGAACGCACGATACAGACACTTGAGGATCTTTTGCGTGCCTGTGTACTAGACTGGAGGGGCTCTTGGGAGGAGCACCTGCCCCTGGCAGAGTTTGCATACAACAACAGTTATCACTCGAGCATCGGCATGGCTCCCTACGAGGCTCTGTACGGACGAAAATGCACGGCACCCTTGAGTTGGGTTGAGGTGGGGACCAAGTGGGAGGTTGGCCCCAGGTTGATCCGGCAGAGTCAGGAGGTAGTTGAACAGATCCACAGACGACTCCGCACTGTCAGGAGCAGACAGAAGAGCTACGCAGATCGCAGACGCAGAGAGGTGCAGTTCGAGGTTGGGGACCACGTCTTTCTTCGTGTTTCGCCCATGAAGGGCTTACAGCGGTTTGGGGTGAGAGGGAAGCTCGCGCCGAGGTTCGTGGGGCCCTTCGAGGTCCTGGAGCGGGTTGGACCCGTTGCTTACAGACTTGCCCTTCCCCCGCAGCTTTCTGGTGTGCACGACGTGTTCCACGTGTCCAACCTCAGGAAGTATGTAGCCGATCCTAGCCACGTACTGAGTCACGAGAGCGTCGAGGTGAGCGACGACCTGACCTACCCCGAGCAGCCAGTGCAGATCCTAGACCGAGCCGTCCGCAGGTTGAGACGAAAGCAAGTACCCCTGGTAAAGGTTTTGTGGAGGAGCCAGCGGTACGAGGAGGCTACCTGGGAGCCTGAGGCGGCAATGCGGGAGCGGTACCCAGAGCTTTTCGCGGGTACGTCTTTTCGGACCGACTTCGGTCCTCTTTGAGTTTGTTATGGTTATTTGGACATCTTTTTCCCGCACCCTAGTTGGCGCAAGTTTCGGGGACGAAACTTCCTTTGAGTTTGTTATATTGTAACGAGCGCGTGCCCCAGACGTCTTTTAAGACGTCTGGGAGGTGGCCCAGACGTCTGTAAAGACGTCTGGGATCACATCCGGACGTCTGATCAGACGTCCGGGATAGTTTACAGACGTCTGGCGAACAGTTATGCTCGCACGGGATATTCGTCTGCGCGCCTGTGCGCGCAGACCTGCGATCCCGCATCTTCTCTGCGGCTGCAGGCGACTGCGACCGTCTCTCCCTCCTCTCCGCGCGGCGTTAAAAGGGAGAGGGGGCGCGCCTCCCCTCCCGTCTCCACCATCTTCCTCCTTCTCTCCTGCCTGTGTGCGAGAGCGAGCGGACGCGAGGGCGCAGCGGCAGCGGCGGCCGCAGTAGGCGCGGAGGAGCTGCAGCGTGCGAGGGCGGGGCTCTGCCGTGAGGGCGAGCTCGCCGGGAGCGGCTTGGCCGGCCGGCGGAGGGCGCAGGGGGCGCAGAGCATCGCGGAGAGGGACCTGCTGTGGGCAGAGCAGCGGACGCGCGAGGTGCGACGCGGGCAGCGTCGCGAGCGGAGGCCGAGCGAGGTTCTGATTCTGGAAAAATCTCCAGAATCAGACGTCTGGACTGATATCCAGACGACAAGGTCGACGTCTGTGAGATCATACAGACGTCTGAAAGGTGAGTTCCGCTTTCTCCTTCTTTTTGTCGACTGACCGTACTGAGGGAGGAGGGTTGGCTGTGCGCAGGTGCTCGGATTCGTCATCCTTTGAGAATCAGACGTCTGGAAGTTGTACCAGACGGCGGGAGTGACCTCCAGACGTCCGGAGAGACCATCGGACGTCTGGGATCTAGGAGAGACGTCCCCACAGACTTCTGGACGTCCGGGGAACCAAGCCGAACAGGTAATTCTCTGATCCACCGTTTAAGACGTCTGGAAGGAGTTCCAGACGTCTGATTTTGCACAGTATTGTCTTTCTCGACCCGTTAGGGCCCGTTTGGGCTCCGTTTTCCGCGATTCGAGTTGCGTTCATTTCAGAATTTATTCCTCTACCCGCCTACAGTAGCTATACACTGTTTTGAGACACTCCTTGTGTTTGATCCTTGTGATAGGACCTCGTTCGGTTGCCGTCTTGAGAGTCGCGGAGGCGCGCGGGATTCCCGACCACGCCCCCATTACTCCCGTTGTACCTGGTAGAGTGGTTTTAAGTATTAAAAAAAAAAAAAAATCTCTGTTAAAGTATGGAATCATAACTAGAACCTAGGGCATTGCATGAATCCTAGGAATGAGAAATGTATGGAATGATAGCTCCTAGGTGTTGCATGAATCCTAGGGCCGGAAAACTAGATTGTATGATAGATCCTAGGATATGGCATGAATCCTAGGATGGAAAAACTAGTGGAATGTATATTACTGCAGTCTTGGAAAAATGGAAAGGAATATATAAGCTGCCTGTGAAATTAATTAACAGCTGCCTGTTATGAACAAAGAAACATGTTTGAGATCATGGAAATTGAGAACGTGAATCTGGAAAGTGAAACATATGATGTTCTGAGATAAAGGGCTGGAACCCTACGGGGAATTAGGAGTGGAACTCCTGGAAAGAAAAGGAATGGAACTGAGATGTAGTTTGTACTGTCTCTTGGGTACGCAGTACCAAGGGAAGTACCTGTACCTGTTTTAGTGCAGAGTGGGGCCAGCCGCCCCAGGGACCCGGGGTTAGGCTTGGCCGCTCTGTACCGACTTGTTGGCCCTCGTGTACGTAGTACCGAGGAGAGCTAGTAGTGTTAGGAGAGTACTAGCTACCCCACGGGCCCCGGGGTTCTGCTAGCCTCCTTCACCGACTTGTTAGGCCCACTAGGGCAAACCAGGGTAGTCAGGCGAGGGTGCGCGGACTGTGGAGGGGCAAGGCCCCGGTTTGGTTACTGTGGAGGGGTTGGACCCCTGTTACTGAGAGGGCTCTGCCCTAGTTCCGTGCTGTGCTTTGGGCGCACCCGTTAACGGAAACGACTGACCGCGTGCCAGTACGGGCTAGCTACCTGTGCGTTTATCGCGCGTGCCGTAGTCACCGTTACGTCTGTCAGTGACCTTGGGGTGGTTGACTGAGGGTAGGATCACCACGGGGGACTCTCCCGGCCAGGAGAGCACCACGTGCTACTTCTACTTTTGGAAAAGACTGAAATCAAGATCGTCCCACGAGGACATCCGAGATCAAGTAAAGGATCTGAGAAGTAAATGAAATAGTGAGAAAAATTGAAAGATGTAAATAAAGGAAGAAATAGAACATAACAGCTACTGTACACTCTACTGTTGCCTTTAGTTAGTTTGCCACTCTACTCAGCGTTTTGCTGACGTGTTACACTCGTTACCTTTTTCAGGACCAGGTGTTGAGCAGCCAGGGTCGGCGGCTGCAGAGGACGCTGGGCCGAGTAGGGTCCAGTAGAGTTACCCCAGCTTTGTACCTCTTTTGTTTCTGTTCTAGTGAGTAGTTCTGTTTCCGCTGTACCTTCTTTACCTGCAGTTTTTGTTATATGATAAATGTTGTTTTACTGTTGTGATGGTGCCTACTATAGTAGTTTCTTTCCTTACTGCTGTACTTTCTTACTGTTAGTTATATTCATGCTGAATGTGGTTTATTTTACTGTCTTTTGGTTACTTCCTCGTTGGACGACTGGGTCTTGGGGTTAGTCGAGTCGGTCCGGTTCTCGTGTCTCGTAGGGACTCGGGAATCGGGTCGTTACACTCCCCCATCTGTTCCTGAGTACATCCCTCTGAGTACTCCCCACGCACACCCAGTTGTCATGGTACCTAATCCCTCATTTATCCAGTAGTGTGAATATGTCCGACTTGGTGATCTTGCTCGATAGTACTAAAAGAAGGGCAAGAGGGTGGTTACTAATGTAGTGCGAGAGCTAGAGCCAGAGGTTGCGACCCACTACCCTGACGATGATGAGGATGAGGGTGACAGCGGCGGCGAGGATGAGGATGAGGAGGGTGAGGATGATGTTGAGGTATAGAGGCCACCTCAATAGGACCCTTAGGCTGAGGTAGGGACCAGTTCTGTTGGTATGAATTGTCGGTAAAATTTTAATAAAATTTATTGATAATGTTTTAATGTTTAATATTTATATTTTTCTTATCAGGTAATGAAAACAAGGAAGGGGTCCAACAAAAAATGCACATCTAGATGTACTTCTAGAGGGGATGAGAACCAAAGTGCATATCAACGAAGTTGGAGAAGATCCAGATTATCCTCCTTTCACCAGCAGACTGTCTAGCATGGTAAAGGAGCTCGTCCCCCTTTGTTCTTTTAATTGGAGGTTGGTCTCCAAGGATATCAAAAGGCAGCTTATTCGTAATATGGAGGTAAATAATTAGTTATTTATATATATATATGTATATATAAGTTTACTTTATTAATATTTAATTTATTTATACGATTTGTAATATTACAGGCGATCTTTAATTGGAGTGACGATATGAATGTCACCAAGTACATTCTTCATCATGCTGTGAGACGACATCTTAATTGGAGCATGACAATGAAGAGAAAGGTGAAATTTGTAACATTTCTCATTTTTATTATTTTCTTAATTAATTTCTTTTGATGATTTATTTCTACAATGTAGTATTATAATTCAATGTCATCTAATGAGGAGGCATTAAGGAACGTGCCTCCTACAATAGCAGTAGATGTCTGGAGAGAATGCTATGACCATTGGAGTAAGCCTGAGACAGAGGTAATTACAATTACTTTTAATAGCATTTAGAGATAAATTATTCAATTGTTCTCCATTATGATATGTTATATATATAGGATCAAGCAAAGATAAACAAAGCCAATAGGGCTAATGCTCCACCATAGACCCACTATTTGGGTCGAACTAGTATATATAGAGTTAAGGCTAAATATGTAAGTAATTCCTTATAATTTTGTTATTATGTTTTCAATTAAAGTTTTAATTACAACTATTACCTGCAAATCTCTGAAATATATTTACAGGCACATTCACACGATGGTGCTACGCTCGATCAGGTTGGTGTGTATGAGGTTACTCATGGCAAGGCCACCATCGACGGCGGGCGAACATGGATACATGAGACATACCAGATAAAACATGTAAGTAACATTTATTTATTTACTTGAATTTTTATAGTTACTTTAATATGACAATAAATTATTGTAATTTATAGGAAGAAATGAACTTAATCAACCCTCCTACAGAAGCCACTTCCGGCACTCAGCAGCACCCTCCTATGACACTTGAGGAGGCTTTTAGGAGTACCATGCCTCCAGAGCATGGAGGCTTCATTTGTAGTGGGGGGAGAAGTTAGGCGATCTCCAGCTGGTATGGGCGGAAGGGGTTAGCAACAACAATCATCGTCCAGCAGATGCAAACACAACTCCATGATGTCAACTCAAAGCTCCATGATGTCACCTCACAGTTTCACCAGCAAACTCAAGCTTGGCAAGATGCCAAGAAATTCATGGAGAAGTAGAGAAAGGAGATGGAGCAACAGAGAGTGCAGATGAGAGAGATGATGGCATTATTACGGGGCGGTAGTCGAGATCACAATTCATATCACTACCCGTCTTGCAAAGACGACAACGACCTTGGAGGTGGTGGAGCAGGATAGGGAGTAGGAGCTGAGGCATAGCTTTATATTATTTATCTTTTGTTTTGTTTGGTTTTGTATTTTGACAGTATGACATACTTTTATCATTGGGTTTATATATGTATTTGTTGAATGTTTTATGTTCCATGTCGTATGTTGAATTCTTATATTGTGTGTGTTTTGTAAGTTATATATATTTTAAGGTGTTATAAGATTCTAAGATTATAGAATCTTAAAACCCTAAACGTTATATTAAAAAAAAAAATACATATATACACGATGGTTCTACAAATAACTGTCATGTTTATATAGACGATGGTTCTACAAATAACCGTCATTTCTACAATCACACGACTGTTCAACAACCGTCGTCTATGGTTTACGTATACCATAGACGACGGTGATCCAAACCATCGTTTAGAGCTTATTGCCGACAGTTGGTACAAAAACTGTCGTCAATAAATGAGACGACGGTTTTTAAAATCGTTGTTAAAATACAACGATTTAAATAAAAATCATCGTGTATGCACTGACATGACACACACTTTCGCGATGACAGAAATACAATGGTTTGAATGGAATAGGCGACAGTTTTCAATCATCACGAAAACTATTCTTCCCTGTAGTGCAATTAAAATTAATAACTGATCAAGCCCATGGGGCCTGACAAGAAAACAGTGAGAAGGTGGTAATGAGGAAGCACAAGTGTAAAAACAATAAGAGAGTGAGAACATGGGAGTTTGATAATCCAGTTCCACTAAATTGGTGTACGTCTGGGGAGGGATCTAAATCTCAAGTATTCATTAGAGATCTTTCTCAATAATGTTACAAGTGTGTGTCCCGCTTTTGGGTACATGATTGCATTTATTTCGGGGGTTATTGATCACGACAAAGGATAGTAAACATTTGCTCTTTGTGGAGCGCAATTGCTCTGCAAGTTGCCTCTTCTTTCCTTTTGTCACCTCCCTCTTTATGTTGTTGCCTCAGTTCTCATATTGTTACTTCGATTCTTACACCGCTAGTGCCTTTCCCACTTAGTGCCATTATGATTGTTGACATATATAACAGCACACTATGAGGTCTTAGCATTTTGAGCGATCTCGCACTGCTCGAGGACTTGGGTAGTCGAGCTAGTTCGACACTCTTGAGTGTTTTTAGGTAGGCAAATCAATTGGCTGGCTTTGGGTGGTTTACCTAAAATAGTGGTGCCACAATCCAGCCCACGGATTACATACCTTGTCTTTGGGTTAGGCTTGCTTTCTTCCTAGGCTTTTGCTTGGGTTTGCTTGTTTCATGGGTCGGGTTCTCGTGGGCTTAACTTTCTTTCCCCCATCAACTACCCTCACTCTCAGATTCTGTGATACATAATTCAAGAGCAAATTTCTATCTTTTCCTCCCTTTTTTTGGGGTCAACTCCCTCGCCCCCAGCAACTACCTCCTAGCTCTATCTAGGGGTAGGTGCTTCCTACCATTTCCACCACATGCTGCTTGGGGTGGGGGGCTCATTGCTTTAAAGTTGCATCCACGCTTCCTCTCTCCTCTTAGGGGAGGGATTCTATTACTTCAGTGGTTTATCTACTCCATTATTTAGGCAGTACCTCCTAGGGCCTACCCTATATTCATGCCTAGTAGGTTTTCTAGGCACTCTTGGAGCTATTGGGTCTTACATCCTCTTTGGGGCTTTGCTACTGATATGCTACATTATGTCTGCTTGTTGTCTAGGGAGGATGGTGGCCAATAATTACCTCATGCCTTCTATTCATGATGGTTGGGATAATGACATGGCTACTATCCGAGTTATGTGCCTTGAGTGAACCAACCGGAGTCAAATCACTCGATCAGTGATTCAGATCTATATGTTAGATCATGTCGACACACTAATATGGTTAGATAGGTTCCTCAATATAATTGGAAGAATGTACTGTAGTCATGTTGGATATATCGATGATAGCTATTGAAGATTGAAATTGTTTGGATCAAGAATTTTGATAAGTCATTGACAACCATCATGATATCCAATTGTTGTCTCAAGTTCAAGAAGAGATGGTAATCTTTTTGAGAGACTATTGCCTAACTGATGCCCTTAATGTACATCCTTTGCTTAGGAATAGAGATTTAGGGCTATCATGTAGGTTGAGTCAAAGATTTGACTCGACAAGATGGAGATAAGGAATTTTCTCTTTTATTACTGTCATGGAGGTGTATCCTTTGAATCGAGACAAAATATGTCTCTATAATTAAATATGCACATTTGGTAGATCAATAGTCGATGCACCCACCTTGGTATTAAGATTGGAAAGTTGGTGTGTCTATGAGAGCATAAGAGACACATGATCTCTTAAAAGAAACACACAGATCTGCTATCGTAAGTGTACATAGTAGATTGGGAGATATAGACTCACTCTACATATATTGGAAAATATGAAATTCCATGCATGGTCATACAAGCCCTAATCAAACTCATACATGAAAGAGAAGAAAATAGTTCCTTTAGCAAAAGAACTAGTCTTCATTTTCGTCCCAATGATATAAAGAGAACATGAACAATGTGTAATCCTTGATAGGATGGACAGTAAATCTAGGATTTAATCCTAGGAGTTACATATGTCCTCCAATGTAAAGGATTTACGGGTATTTGGAATACCATAGGCCTTATGGCAGTCCAATGAAGCTCAATATGATCATAACATCTCTTCCCAACCTTTATGCTTAGGCTCTCAACAAGGAAACTTTAAAGGGATAATCAATGAGTTGGCAGAACGTCCATCGAACATATTGAACCGTCTTGATGGAGTGCGTAGCATCTCAAGAGAGAGGAAGTGTTCCTTTACTAGGGAAGCTCAAGAAAGGACAACTAACACATGGACAAGAGGGACTTGCATGCGAAGTGAATCTATCCATGGAGATTTGCAAACCTTACCAGAATGTCAGAGAAAACGTTTCTTAATGTTACGACCCGGTTCCTAGATCTCTACAGGACCTAAGATCGGCTCACCTCGACTAATCCCAAGACCTAGTCATCCAACGAGAAATAACCAAAAGCAGGAAATAATACCACATCCACACATGCATTATAACTAAGTAGAAGGAAAAATGAAACAGTAAGGGAAAGTAGAGCAACTGTCTCAAAATAGTACATGCCACCACAACAACAGCAGCAAAAGAAAAATAGAAAGTAACAGGAACAGTAAAATAGATGTCTATTACTCACTACAACAGTAGAAAACTAAAGAGCTAGAAAGAAATGACTACGGTTGGGCTCGGCTGGGCCCAGCACCCTCAGTAGCTGGAAACTCGGGCTGCTAACTCCTGGTCTTGGACAGGGTTACGAAAAGACAGTCAGCGAACGCTGAGTAGAGTGGTGTTTACATTATTTATGTGCAAGTAAAGTAAAACAAGCAACCAGATTTTATTCTCATTTCTATTATCTCATCTATGTATTTCTGGATCATTTATTTCACAAGAATCCAAGTATTTCTTGATCTTGCTTGTTCCTCGTGGGAACGATCTTGATTGCAGTCTTTTCCGTGGAGTAAAAGGTACACGTGGTGCTCTCCTGGCCGGGAGAGTCCCTCGCAGTAGTCCTACACCCAGTCAACCATCCCGAGGTCACTACCGTGACATAGCAGTGACTACAGCATGTGTGATAAGCGCATGGGTAGCTACCCCTCACTGACACGCGGTCAGTTATTTCCGCTAGTGGGTATGCCTAAGGTACAGTACGGAACAGTATAGGGCCTTGCCCTCTTAGAACAGGGGTCTTTCCCTTCAGAACCAAATAGGGGTCTCACCCCTCCACAGTCCACGTACCCTCATCCGACTACCCCAGTTTGCCTAGCGAGCCTAACAAAGTCGATGTAGGGTGGCTAGCTTAACCTCGGGCCCCGTGGGGTGGCTAGCTCCCTCTCTACACTAGTAGCACGCCACGGTACCACGTATGCGGGGTCCAACAGGAGTCGGTGTAGAGTGGCCAAGCCTAATCCCGGGTCTCAACCCAAGGGCGGCTAGCTCCGCTCTACACTAAAAGAACCACTATGCTCCTTGGTACCACGTACACAAGGGCCAACTCACTTCCCGTCTACACATGGAATTCCTTTCCATATCCAGGAGTTCTCCCAATTCCCTGTAGGGTTCACGTACCGTATTCGTTCCATTTATCAGTATTCAGATCTCATGGTTCATAACTCGTTCCTCATCCATATATAGATAGCTCTGTTTCCATAATTCAATTCTCAATCATATACATGCAACTTGTGGTTTCACAGTTCAATTTCTCATTCACATGCAGGCAACTCGTATTTTAACATGCATCTCAAGTAAACAGAGTAGCTCAACCATTCTCATTTGTTTCTACCCTAGGGTTCATGTTTCATCCTAAGGTTTATTCAAGTATTTTAAACATACTCTTTCATTGTGTAAATCTTAATGTTATAGTAAACCACTCTACTGGGTATCACGGGAGAAATGGGGACCTGCACCGTAGATCTCGTTGTCTTCACGGGCCCTGAACACGCCACCGACTGGTAACCTGTACCAGCGACTAATTTACATTAGACGAGCTCAAAATAGTAGGTACTCAACACGAACATGTAGAGAAACTCGAGTCGAAAATAGCGGTACTTCATTTGCGGAAAATCCAATTCCATTTAGGCCCTGAACGGGCCAAAAACACGGTTACTGTCCAAAATCAGACATCTGGGACTAGTCCCAGACATATTAAAAGTCATCAGATCTTACCTTGTATCTCTTGCGGGTTCCTCAGATGTCCGGATCTCTCTGCGACCGTCTGAAGGAAGTTCCAGACGTCGGACTATGCCTTCGATCATCTGAAAGTGCTGTCGGACATCTGGTGAAGTGGTCAGACATCCAACAGTGCCTGGAAAGGCACACCACGTGCCTTTCCAATGCCCTGCAGCTACGTACAAAGACGCAGACCCATTTTCAGCCAAAAGTCCTGTGCTACAGTCTGCATGGCAAAAAGTAGCACGGAAACATGTACCTCCACACGGAAAATGTGTTTTCAGACATCTAGCTTAGGCTTCGGACATCCCGATGCCTCTCTAGACGTCTGGTAGCTGTCCCAGACGTCTGATACTGGAAAACTAGTATCCAGTATCTACTCGCACAGCCTGTCCTCCTTGTGCCTTCGCCTGCAGGCACCGCAGCAGTGTCTCCCACGACTGCAAGAGGTCGAGAACTTCTGCCCCCGAGCCCTCCTCCTCACATGCGTCCTCGGCTCCTTCCACGAGCTCTCGACCGCACACTCGCTAGCTTCCTCCCGAGCGCCATCGAGCTCGCGCCGTCGCTCCTGCAGCAAGATACTCCTCGCAGACGAGCTCCCGTGAGGGCTCTCCCTCTTTCTCATGCTCACTCGCTCCCTCTCACTCTCCTTCACGCACTTGTTCATGCTCTCCCTCCCTCTCTCTTTTGCGCACTCGCCCACGGCAGGGGGGAAAAGGCAACGGTGATGAAGGTAGTCGCCGACAGGGGAAGGAGAGGGAGGGGGCGGTGGCTGGTGGTGACGGGGAGAAGAAAGGAGGTGTGGGGGGTTTAAAAAGGAGAGGATTAGGGCTTCAGGTGAGGGGGTCGCAAGGAGAGAGAACGGTCCGCGTGCCGCGTGCGCGGAGGAAAAGTAGGTTTTGATTTTTCCCACTTTCGGACGTCCGGACCTATGTCCAGACATCTAGACAGATGTCTGACAGACACTCCAGATATCTTATCTGACTAAAAGGGTAGCGGGTCATTTCACTTAAGGTACTATCTTCATCATTTATTCACCCATACGATGAATAAAGATTCTAATGTAGTTAACATATTTACAATTGTTGCTTATAATTTAGATGATCAAGATAAAGCTGAAGATGAAGAAGGTTTGTAGATGGAACCTAAGGCAAGTTGTTGTAGTGAGTACCGTCAAGAAATACAAAGTTTCCATCTAGAATTCGTATTCAGAATTATAAAGATTGTCTTTATAGTCTTGCATCAATAGAAATCATTTCTATTTGTAAACTATTTAGAATTGGCTTATTCATATGTTGCATGACTTATTGTAAGTTTTGCCATAAGATGCTTGAATTATTCAGACTCAAATTTCTTTAATGATTCTATCATTAATAAGAATTATATATGAATAAGTGCAAATAGGATACTCCATGTCTAGTAAGATGCCTCATGGTTGGACATGAATGTCTAGGTGTGAGATTAAAAGGACAATTGAGAATGATCCCTTCTAACCCGATAATCAAGAACCCTAAGACAATTTATGGCCAATTCTTTTGTGAAAAGTACTTTGGATAAGGGAGGTATATCTTAAAAGGTGACACTTAGTGATGTGTTTACTTTTGGATAGGATCCTTGGAGGGTGACAACATTTGCTAATGATCATTCCAATTATGATGATGTTCAAATAAGGAAAGGTCGAGGATCTTTTGGAAAGATTTGATGACTTTCACATGTTGCTTATGGTGTTAGTGAATTCCATAAACCATGAATAGAGCATATGAGAATTTATCTAACTCAGATAATAGATCTCAGTTAGATGTCTCAGAAGGAGTATCACAATGAGTAGGAAATGGTTTCTAACTCATTCCTCTTATACACCTTAGCTTGGTCTTGCCATCTTGAGACAAGATTGAACTTATAGAAAAGTTCAAATAATGATGAATGTCAAATTCCCTGAATCCAATGAGAATTTGCATTAGAGAATGCATGTCCTCCATGGATTCAATTTAGTTCCCTTGATCACATATGATGTGGACAAGGATCTAAATATTTAGATTTGGTATTAATTTTCTATGTCCATGTCCAAATGAGTTAGACTCTAGGACAATCCTTTGAATATCACAAGAACGATAATGGTTATCAGCATTATGATGTGGATTAATTAACCATTTTGATTTGTGGAATATTAGATTCCCAAAGAATAAATTCTTAATCCAATCTAGAGAATAATTCTTAGAGACTTATTTGAACTTTGGCAAGATATGGCCACCAAGATTGAATCTGCTTTGCTAATGTTCTGTCCAAGTGAGTTGGATTTAGGACAAAGGGCAATGTTCATGAACTTCGCACGTAATAATAATTGTCATCAGTGTGATAAGAATTCCAAAGGGTAACTTTGACTTATGAAATGCTAGATTCTGTAATGATGAATACTCAATTGTGAATTAATTTGAGAACGATGCCTGATAAGAGTGTTACAGAATCATCCTAATCAAGCCATGCAAATCAAGTGGTTGGGCTCGCAATATATCTAAGCTAGTTGGATATAAAGGCGATTACATGTTTCAATGGTCGTAGGGGATATGGAAATGTTCTAATTCCTATAAGGGAATTCTCATGGTGTATTCAACTTGTGGAATACTGGCCTCCATGGATTGATACTTGGAATGAGATTTGAACCAAAAGAAAGTAGGAATCCTGTAAGGTTCTAGAACCTGGTCAAGATCCCAAAACAAATCTGAAGGGAATCAATTACAGTAGATACTTCAACTACTTGAAAAAGCTTCAAGATAGTAAAACCCACTAATTTTTTTGAGAGAAAGAAAGGACCACTACTAAGGATAGTAGCTGTCTAGATTTATTAATGAAAAGCAAATGCAATTACAAAGTTGCGAGCCATAGACTCGCAGAGGAGTTCAAATCAATACAAATATTTTCCACCCATCCCCTCCCACCATTAAAAACTACATCATTTTTGGATGTCCAAAGCGCCCACAAAACAACTTCCATGTGGACCCAGGTCTTAGAGGAGTCAATGAACTACTTCCACAATTTGTCCCACATTGGCATTGAGGAGGAAAATGTTCAGTGCCAAACCTCATTTGAAACTAGGCATACACCAAACAAATGTCTAATATCATCATCTCTAAAGCCACATAAGGGACAAGCAATAGATGGTGTTCCCATGAGGTGATGTCTAAAAGCACCTATAACAAGACCTTCTCTTCTTGTCAACCATAAACAAATTTGCACCTAGGATTTTAAGCTTCCACATGGCTAGCTATGCACACCTATTTATGCTCATCACTCCCAATATCTGTAATCTGAAAATGATATGTCTTAGATGGAGTATAAACACCCTCCTTCCAAATGAATCCATCTATCCCCTCACATGGACGAAAGGCCTCCAACATCTCCATCATTCCCCCTGTCTCATCCACAGATCTGCATACATAATGATCATCTTGCGCTGGGGCTCTCCACCATCCTGGCTCACTCTCCCAACGTTCAACTACCGTTGCATCCTTCTCAGCCATGCAGGCATAAGATTGAGGGTATAAATCCTCCAGGCAACCTCTATCACAGGAGTTATCCTTCTAGAAGTGGAAAAGATTACCATCACCAAGATTTGGAGAAAAATTGGACCACTGGCTCTGAACCACTGTAGAGATGGAAGACCAGAAGGGGGATGGTTTAGTTAGGTACAAGATGCCCACCAGAGAATCTGAAACACCATAAGAGTCTTTGATCACTTCCTGCCGCATGCCACTATTGCCTTTGAGAATGATTACTCCCCACTTAAGTAGGAGGGAGTCACCAAATTCCCTGAGAGACTGCACGCCCATGCCTCCCTCCTTTAGTTTGCAAATAGTGTTCCATTTAATCGGTTGCATGAAATGCCCATCGTGGTCTACCCCCTTCCAGAAGAAGTGTTTTCTCATCACATCCATCTTTTTAATAACTATCCCTAGTGGTCTGAACATGGATAAAAGACGCACAGGCATGGCAGAGAGGACCGAGTTCAATAGCACTAAATGTCCCTCGTTAGACGAGAGCTTGCCACACCAACTATATAGGTGCATCGGTAACTCCTCGAGGAGGTGTTTCTAATCCCCACTTTTCATCTTCTTGGCCCTCAAAGGAAGACCCAAATATCGAACCAGAAGAGATACCACCGGCATTTGTAGAAGCTGTGAGATGGCCTCTTGGAAGTTGGACACCTCTCCAAAGCAGATTAAAGAAGACCTCACCCCATTAATTTTTAATCCAGATAGTTCCTCAAAAATATCCATAAGGTACTTGATGCACTCTGCCTCCTTGACCCCCCCTTCTATAAAAAACACTGTATCATCTCCATACTACAATATGGGTGTCAGTGCACGATTACTCTTTAAGGTGTACCCATAAACTAGACCACCATCACATGCTTTGAAAGTGAGTTGCACCAATGTGTCAACTGCTAGAATAAAAACAAGTGGTGCTAAGGGGCAACCTTGCTTCACCGCTCTCTGGGGATGGACCCACTATCTCGTAGGCCGACCATTCACCAAGGGAGAAAACGATGATGTGGCAATACACCGCTTCATCCACTACACCTACTCCTTTGGGAACACCCTCCTTCGAAAGATCTCCTAAAGATATGACCAATAAATGGAATCATACGCTTTGGAAAAATCCACCTAATGATAACATCATCATGAGCCATAACTAGCTTTAGTTAATCAGAATCAATTGACAAAAGCTCTAACATAATTGCTTGAGAGTCATAACTCATTGAATATCCATTTTGAGAAGAGTGCATTAAACAGGGTTAATTCTATAGTTTTAGCAGCATATCATGAATGAAGAATAATCACAGAATTTACCAGGGGTTAATCTAAGGTCTAATGAGCATTAAAGTCTAATAAGAGGGTCCATACACATAGAAATAGGGTTCACGTATTTCAAGAACTAATTTAGCTCCCAAAACACTAATTTCAGACCCGCTTAAATAACAGAGGTTTTGGTCAAGATAAAATCTATTTAATTCTTCCAAAAATCATAGAAAAATATTCCATGAGGTTTGGTATCCTCGATTTGATCATCTAAACCTATTTTGACTTTAAACAGTCACAAACATAATTCTACCCTAATTTGGGTTTCTATGCAAATTTCCTAGGAAAACATGGTCAAAATTGAAATCCAACTTCACCACTAGATTTCTTGCATCCAAATTATGTTTGTGCCAAAATTTGGGCTCAATCAGAGTCCTTCTTGACCTAGTTTGCATTTTGGTCCAGTCTGACTCTTTCTCTCTCATACACACCCCTATCTTTTGAGATCCTTGCAATCAGGTCCCTAGGTTTCTCATCATCTTTGCAGTTAGGTCCCTTCTACCATTAGTGTGAATAGAAGCTTTACCGTCAAGATTCGAGCGAGGATTTATCACTCGATTCTTAATCAAACACTTCTAAAATTGAAAGGGAGATTTATTGAAGAATTCCCTTCCAAATGAACCCAGCCATCACCCTGATTCCTTCCCAATCTCTCATGTGAACGCATGGAAGATTCGGGTATCCAATGTGCATGAAACACTCAAAGCTTGAAAGCTTCTTTCCTTTCTCAAAAACGTCCCCTAAGGCCTATAAAAGAGTCGATGATGCATTCCCGCTTCTTCTTAGATTGGTTTGGCCGCACTTCCTCACCAAAAACTCTCCCTTCGACCTCCTCCGACCAACTCCGACGAGCTCTCTCCCCCGTCCTCCTACGGCCTCCCAACCATCAAATTGGGAGTACCAAACTCTTCCTCACACTCGTCCGCGCCTGGTGAACCAAAGCCAGGGCTTCTAACCCATTTCGTCGCGCCTTCTACCCCCACCGGAGGCATTCTTTTCCATGGTGTCGGCCAATCAAAATCGACACCCTCCTGGCCCTTTCAACCGGTAAATTAGGTCTTTCCCTCTCCCTCTCTTTCTCTAGTTTAGAATTAGCCCCTTATTATCTTGTTTTGACCACCGTTCATGCCTCTCCTCCTTCGACTTCTTCCTCTCTAGCCGAGCTTCCAATGAGGTCATGAGCTCACTACACCACACTGCTCACCTCACCACGACTCCCATAAGCATCGCCGTGCTCCCCACTTCAAAAGCCTCTACTAATTTCATCCTTCATCCACCCAAACACTCCAACCACCAACTCACCTTAACACCCCCACCTCCAACTTCGCACTCCCTCCACACACACACCCACGACACAAACACCGTCATCACCTTCGCCATCCTCAGGCAAAGCTTTTGAGCACATTTGACATGGTCAGAAGGCCGTTCTTTGTGTTTCAGGTGTTGGCCTGACGATCGTCGCCACCACCGTCTTCTTCGATCACATTCGCCTGCCTCCGGTCACCTCAGGTTCTACTATCACCCCCAGGTGTTGCAGACTTGCCTCAGGACATCGTCTGGAGTTGCAATTGGCCTTCCCCGTAGCTGCAGCCCCACCAATTCAAGCAGCATCACTTGCTGTAGCTTTGCGCGAAGAAGCCAGACAAGGTAGTCCCACATCATGGGAATATAGAGCAAACACAACGTATATCATGAATTTGTGCTGTGGCTTCTTCGGCCAAGCACTGGGGGTTGGGTCCCCATACACCCTCACACTTGTTTACCCGCCTATGCACACTCCTCGCCTACGATACACACCAGCAGACCTGGTCCATGCTCTCGACCCGATAACCCTACCGGTTACCCGATTAAGCTTAGGTCTTTGAGAGAGGAAAGAAGAAGGATTTATGAGAGAGAGGGGGAGGGTTTTGCTCTTGAAGGCTCTACACTTAGCCGCTAAAGGAAGTTGGTACCCTTGTGCCCCTGTGAGACCCTTGGCCTCTAAAGAAGAAGGCCTTGAGAAGGAAGGAGAGGCTTTGAAGAAGAAGACTCTGAAAAGCCTTGTGCTGCTAGGGCTAAGCGTTGAGACACTTAAGTCATCTGAGGAAGGAAACCAATGTTTGATACTGAGTATTATAGCATTGAGAACACTATAGACTTATTTGGCTACATTGAATGGTTGGGATATATGCTTAAATAAACTGGAATAATTAATGATTTAAATCACCATTCTTTTGTCTTCTTGATTTATTTTTATCCCAATGAGTGTTTGAGATACTTTTGCTCCTTATTGAATATATTTCTGAGAATTTGATTCATTGAATATCTTCTATAGCATCTGTTTGTTATGCTCGTTCATTTCAATTAGAGATTAGTGTTGTGAATTCCATATTTGCTCCCTGTGATCAACCTCAGACTCTTTTTCGATTCTGAGTTATAAATTTAATTTTTTTCGAGCAATTGAGGCTTTGCTATGACGATTATTCCTTAAAACTCCTCTATTGTCGAACAACACCACCTTCTACATAAAAGCGGATTTCTTCCTAGCACCAACCCTGAAATTAGGTCCTACGCCTGTTAACGTGTGAAAATGGGGTTTTAGAATTGCTTCATTGTAATATAGCTGAAATAGTGTGGAAAGAAATAAAATTCACATGCTAATCTTAACCAAAAATATATAATGAGCAAAGAAAATCAAGCCAACAATGATATTCAATGAATTAGTATATTAATGAGAAGTAATTATAGCTCATAGAATTGTAAAGCAAAAAGAAAGAAAAATAATGGTGATTTAAATCACCAATTATTTAGATTATTAAGCATACATCTCACTTCATCAAATTACTCAAATAATGCTACAGTACTCTCAATAAGAATTCCTCGCCAGCTTAAGTTTCAATAATGCCGTAGTGCACAATGTCAAAATTTTATCAGACGTCGACATTTAGATCAAAAGGCTTAAACATCGTTGCTGCAGTGCACACACATTCCTTTCCCTCAAGCTTTCCTTCTTCTTCCTCTTCTTCTCTTCAACTCTTTTCTTCCTTTTTTTCTCATGCACAAGAGGCTTCTCAAGTCTCACAGCGACTAAGTGTTGAACCCTTGGTATGAAGAGCAAAACCCCCCCTCCTTCTCTGCTCTCTCTCTCTTCTCTCACATAATCGGACAAGTAACCGGGTTATCGGATCTAGGTATATGGACCATGGTTACCGGGCGTGGTTGATAGTCAAGGTGTGCACGGTCAGGTGAAGGGGACCTCACCCTCATGCTTCTGAGGTGATAAGGTAGAATCATGAAAATAATTTATACGCCATCAGGAGTTATCACTCCATGATGTGGGACTAACAAGTCCCCCTTCCTTCGTGCATCCAAGCAGCAATAGAAGCATGAGACTTCGTCCAATTGCAGGTGAAATTGACGTGATGACCTCCAATTGGTGACCTAAGATGAATCTTGGAGCAACTCTACACTACCTAGAGGTGCGACCTGGATCTTTCGTAGCTTGGAGCTCAAAGAACAAGGCTGAGATAATGGCAATGGTGGCGAAGTATGGTGAACACTTGAAAGTCAAGAATACGGCCTCTCAGCCCAATTAAAAATGCTTAGGAGCATTGCCGAACCACGACTAGTGTGTGGGTGGTGGTTTTGTGGCGTGAGAGTGCATGGGTGGTCAGACGGAGGTGGAGGAGATGAATGGAAGTGGGTTTGGTCGGTGGGATTTTGGAGTGGGCGATAGGGTGAAATAAGAGACGGGTTTTGGTCGGAGGTGCACGACGGAGGTTTTGGGAGTGGTGGCAAGGCGTCTAGAGGTGTGAGGTGAGTAGAAGACCTCACCAGAGGTGTGGTCAAAGATGGGAATGAAGGTGGATGGAGGTGGCGTCGAGGGTTGATTGGGAGTTTGGAAGGAGGGAAAAGAACCTAGGGAGGAAGAGAAACCTAACTAACCTAATCTAAATGGATGAAAGGGATGGAGAGGTGCCAGCTTTGATTGTTCGGCATCGGAGAAGAGGAAGTCTCCGGTGGGCGAACGGCGAGGAGGAAGGAGAACTGGAAGTTTTGCTTTGGTCGGCGAGAGTTGGAGGAAGATGAGGAAGAAGATGGGCCACTTGATTTGTCCTTCTAATGATCGGAAGAAGGTGGTCGAAGAAGCTCGTCAGAGCTAGGCTGGAGAAGGGCCGGAGGTAGGGATTTGAAGAGGGTTTTAGCCCCAAACCTTGCTAAAGAGCATGTCCTTGAACTGTGGTCCTTTTATAGGGCTCAGGGGGTTGTTCCAAGCTTGGAAGCTTGGAGTTTTCACGAAAGAGGAAACCCTTGATTTCAAAGGGTTCACATGAACATTTGGGCAAGAATTAGAGCCTAAGATGCGACTCAAATTGTAGGGAAATCTCTCAGGAGTCTCCCTTCCAATTTTGGAAGGGATTGATCATGAAATCAGGGAGAAATCCCTGATTGAAGGTCGTCGGAGTAGGTGGTTCCTCTGTGATAATGGCATAGGGACTTATTTGTGAAGATGACGACAAACTTATGTACCTATCTACAAGGATTTCAAAATGCTAGGGGTGCATGTGTGAGGAAAAGAATCAGATTGTACTGAATTGCAAACTAGGTCAAGATGATCTCTGATTGAGCCCAAATTTTGGTACAAACCTAATTTGGAACCAAGGAATATGATGGTGAAGTTGGATTTTGGTTTGACCAAGTTTGACTAGGTAATTTACGTAGAAATCCAAATTAAGACAACTATCCGTCTGAGACTCTGTTTTAGGTCAAAATGGATTTAGATGGTCAAATCAAAGATACCAAACCTTATAGAATATTTTTCTATGATTTTTAGAATATTTAGGTGAATTTTATTCTGACTGGAACCTCAGTTAATTAAGTAGGTCTGAAATTAGGGTTTCGGATGTCCGTTAATTCTTGAAATGTGCAAAAACCTGTTTCTGTCAGCACAGACCCTCTTATTAGGCATTAATGACCATTTGACCTTTAATTAACCTTGGGAAACCCTGTGATTGTTTTTCATTTATGATCTTTTGTTAAAACTGTTGATTTAGCCCTGATTTAATGCATGTCTCTCAGAAAGGATATACAATGAATTACGGCACTTCAGCAGTTATGTAGGAGCATTTATCTGTTGATTCTGACTAATTAAAGCTAGTTATGGCTGATGATCACGTTATCATCAACGCCAAAATGAAGAATTTTGGCAACTACTGGCCCATCCAAAATGCTGATTGAATAGGGCTTATCAAGCCATGCAACACATCCCTCATACAGTTTGCAAGAACCTTACCAATTACTAAGTAAATGGAATTGGATAGGGCAATGGGTTAGAAATTGGAACACGCCACTGCCCCCTGCTTTTTAGGCAAAAGAAAAAGGAGAGAGCTATTAATCTTCTTAAGCCCAAAATTTCCTCTCTAAAACTCCTCAATCACCTTGATCACATCCCTTCCAATCGTAGACCAGAACACTTTATAGAAAAGAACAGGGAACCCATTTGGCCCAGGAGACCCCATAGCCTTGAGACCTTTCAATGCATTATTACCTCCTCTGTAATCGACCTGCACAATACTTTGCCATCATCCTCCCTCAGCAACGGCATATCAGAAGAGTGTAAACGCTATCCACCCCTAGGGCCTGCACGTGACATGTCAAAGAAGTATCTGTTTGCTATCTCACGTAGTTCAAGAGGAGACTCAACTGTACAACCATCCTAGTACAACTTGGAGATAATATTATGCCTTCTTCTTGCACTAGCGATCTTGTGAAAAAGCTTCTCATTGGAGTCCCCTTCTTTTAACCAAATCTGTCTTGACCTCTGATGCTAGTCAATTTCATGCTTCAAATCTTCTTGGGTAATAATACTTTGGAGCATCTTTCTTTGTTGGAGATCACCTTTAGATAAAGCTTCCACCTCATTTTTATCATCAAGACTCTTCACACCCTCGAACGCATCCATCCTCTTTTGTGCACTAGTGATGGCAATTGTCTTCCTATACTCAAATAAAATGTGGCTCAAGCCTTTCAACTTGGATGCGAGATTTTGCCTTGTTGTACCCATGTCCTCCTGGGATTTCCACCACGAAGAAACCATTTCTCCGAAGCCATCCTCACTCAACCATGAATGTTGAAATTTGAAGCAAGTGCATGTACTAACACCCTGCCTGCTCTCCTATAGGATAGGTGTATGATTCGAAAATGGGCACTTCAAAGCCACAACCAAAGCCAATTCAAAGGATCTTATTAGATCAACATTACACAGGAATCTATCCAAGCTAGCCATCTGGCCACTACCATTTCGCCAGGTGTACATGGAACAAGACACCGGAAGATCCACCAGATCCAATTCTGCCACTAGAGTTTGTAACCCAAAGGTGGAAGAGATAGTGCAACCATCCGGCCTGTTAGCAGAGGCCAGTGTAGCATTGTAATCTCCCCTAATCAACCATGCACCCCCTGTATCTGGATGGCTGCCTCGCTCATTTCCTCCCATATGTGTGGTCTGTCACTTTGTGAACAAGGCCCATACACGCATGTAATGGAAATGTCACTGTCGTCCTGCACTCTGCTGAATTTGAATGTAATAATAAAGGACCCAGACCACACGTCTGTCGACTGTAACGAGTCCCTCTTCCACCAAATACAAAATCCTTCTGACCTCCCCACGACCCTGACATTTTAATCTCTGCTTGACCATTCACCAATGAAGGCTACCAAACAGAAGTCTCCTCACTATAAACATGTGTCTCCTACAATAAACCACGGTCCACCCTCCACTCCAAATACCTGGCTAAAGACCCATGCACATTCCACGATAGTACCTTTAACATGAGAAGGTGTGATTCGCCTTGCTCTCAACCTGAGTGCAAGCCACATTTAACACCTTGGCAGCTACATTTTCGTCCACCCTTGGAAGATTCACCGACCCACGACTTCTCATATTGTATCTCCCCCAACTACCTACTCCACTTTCCTCCTTTGATGAAGAGCCCACCTTATAGGCCATACCCTCCTCTACCTTAAACATGAACTCACAGGTGTTCTCCTAAGACTCCACATCCCCCCCATGATGCATGCCACTGTTGGTACCCTCATCACACACAACCATGGCACCCGAGTCCATTACACCCTCTGTCGTAGCCACCAGCTCTTCATTCTTATACACAGAGAGGACCTTCCTCTTCTTTTGACCACCGCTGCCCCCCACCATCTCCTTACAATGCACTTCTCTCCATTGCATCTCATCCTCCATATGTTGTTCCTTGTCCTTCCTTCATCATCAGTTTAGGTGGATGAACTGGTTGGATCTCGACTTGGATGCGAAGTAGCCAAGATGGGCCACCACACCTTAAGTTGACCCTATTAGGGAAAGAGCCATCCTGCTTCTAGATCTCTTCAACCTGCACCACGCTACCTTCTCCCTCATTCAAACTGACCACAACCCCATCCTTCAAAGCTTCAAAATCAGCCATGACATGGGCTTCCACGGCCGTCGATCAAAGATGCAATGACAACCACATATATAGACTGTCCCGCATCTAACAAACACCATCTAGGGAGACTAATCAGGCAGTGCACCAACAAAGGGGGAAACAAGTCTCCAAAGAACAGATAGATCCCCCAAACTCGACGATATGAATTTCAACTTCTCCACATCTACGTCACTTAGTCCAAAAACCAAAAATCGAGATGCACACAACACTGAAACCTTCCACATCGATGATGAGAGGGATAAAGAGTTTACTACCTCCTGAAGCTTTTCGACAGAGGGGGATCCACACATGACCTCACCTATCAGTGTTCGCTGGAGTAAGGTCTCCACTGCCAACACCTCAAGAGACAAGGGGACTTCCACGTCGAGCGATGGAGGAGAAGGCAGCGGCGGTGGGTTTCCCCTTGCAGTAGGTTGATCAACGTTGACTTGATCGTAACGTTCTCCATGCATAGTCTTCTTCCCTGGGCCACGCACATGAAAACCCACGTTAGGGTTTTGGTGCTCTCTTTGCATCTCTTTAGGCTTCCCATGCCCCCCATGAGGACCCGACCATGTCTTCTTGCACGAATCCCGCCTATGCCCTAACCCCCACAAGCGAGGCAGATGATGGCATCCTGCAATCCACCTCCAGGTGCCTCCTTTCCCAGCATCTATAACACAAGATACTCAACCACCCTCCTCCATGCTCCCCCCTATGAGAACGTCCATCCCCCCGACCAGTGTAGAACCTCCAACCATCTCCACCAGACCACCATTACGATCGTCAACTACCCCTTCTCCAAGAATCGTCCATGTCACCTCTACAAAACCTACCCTTGCCTCTATACTATTTCCTCTTCACACATTTCAAAACCCTAAACTTGTTGAATTATCTGATAATTCTAGGAGGTCTGGTAAAACCCACTCATGGTATGTGGACCTTCATATAATGAAGCATTGAAGATCACTACATGAGAGATTGGGTAAAAACTATAAGCTTGAATCCAACCATGATCAAAACTGGCATCTAAACTAGAATGATTCATAAAGTGGTATAAATACATTCAATGATGTCTTGACTCATGAGAACAGTGGGAGTATATTAATAGTACCATATGTAAGTGACTATTGTGCTCATAAGATGAGACGGCATTATCCAGAATATGGAATTTGAAAGTTTAATTGAAAATTATTTTCAATGATCAAATTGAAGTTTTTGGAACATGAAGTGCTTGGTGGATTTTCATATGATGAAAGTCATTGCACATGTTTTCTAATATCTCCTTACGAAGAAGATGTCAACTCAAAGGGTTGAGAGAGATAGCAAGATGCATGTGTGATGGACACAAATTGAGCACATTTTCGAATAGAGATGTCTGATGTAGTAGGAGAATGTGTTATCAACCCACAAGACATTCTAAATAAAATGTTGAGTTGTCCCTAACATTCCTTGTGTAAAGAATAATGATTAAAAAGTGATCTCAAAGAGTTGAGATGTATTAATTTATTCAATCTCAATGAGTTGAGATGCGACATCTATAGTCTGTGGAAAGTCCACATATGAACCACTTATGATTGGTATGGTGCAATGTCTGCTTTGGAAGCACATACACCACAATACAGATGTTGAAGTAAAATATATTGTAGCTTATAAAGCTACAGAATGAATGATGTGGATATGTAATCCCTTTAAAAGGACTTAATGTAGTTTCCTTTGCTAAAACTCCCATTGTTGTGATGACAAGAACATCGCCTTTGTTAAAGAAACAATTTCTCAGAACAAAGAGCATGTTTGCAGAGAGAAAAGTGCTCATCATAAACCTGATGCCATGTTTGATAAAATAGTTATCATATGTAATACTATAGTCTATAGCTTGACACTTTGGTCGATCAAGAATTTATGGTAAAGCTCTTAATGTCGAGTTTTCATCATTGGATAAGGAGGTGGTTCAGGATTGGCTCTTAGGGAAAGTGCGAGTCTATTGGAGTTATGCGCCTTTAGTGAACCAACTTGAGTCAAATCACTCTATCAGTGATTCGAATCTAAATGTCAAATCACATAGGCACACTAATGGTTAGATGGGTCCCTTAGTATAATTAGGGGAATTTTTTTTCCAAAATACGGGACCCATGTTGGATATACCGATGACAGGTATCGAAGATCCAAATAGTTTGGATTGAGGATTTCAATAAGTCACCAACAACCATCATAATATCTAACTGTTGTCTCCAATTTGGGAAGAGATGACAATCTTCTCCAGAGATTGTTTCTTGACTAATGCCTTTAATGCACATCCTCTGCATAGGAATGGAGATTCAGAGCTTTTATGCAAGTTGAGTTAAAAAGTTGACTCGACGAGATGGAGATGCGAAAGTCCCTCTCTTATCATCGTCATAGAGAAGGCATATTCTCTGACCTGAGATACATATGTGTTTCTATTTTTAATTATGCATATTTGGTAGATTGATAGTTAGTGAACCTACCTTGGTGTTGAGACTAAAAAGCTGGTGTGTATATGAAAGCACAAGAGACACATGATCTATTGAAGGAATCACACATATCTGCTATCGTAAATGTACATAGTAGATCGGGAAGCATGGACTCACTCTGCATATATTGGGAAGTATGAAATTCCATGCATGGTTGTATGGGTCCTAATCAAACCCATACATGAAAGAGATGAAAATGGTTCATTTTGGAGAGGAACTGGCCTTTGTTCTCATCCAAATGATATAAAGAGAACATGAAAAATGTGTAATGCATGATAGGATAGACATTGAATTTAGGATTGAATCCTAGGGGTTGCATATGTCTTTCAGTGTGAAAGACTCATGGGTATTTGGAATACCTGTGGGAGGCGTAGTGCCATAATTCCATGAGTCCTGCACTCTTCATTATTGGTGTGATGAAACCAATAATGATTTTTATGGGTTCCAACTTGTAGGATAGAGGACTTTAGTTAAAACCCTGCTGGTCCACCCGGATAGGGTCTGCTGCTGCTGCAGTCGTTTATGTTGTTGTTGTTGCTGCTCTTGCTAGTGGTAGACACAATCACATCACAATCAAAATCACAATGACAACATCACAATCACAATCACAATGACCACTCAAGAAGAGAGATAAGGGGCGATGACGGTGACTATGGAAGAAGGGGGTCTCATCAGTCGGGGGGCTGGTCTGAAGGGGTCGATCAGTGGTCTTCTGGTGATTGAGGGGAGGGAAGGTCAAGGGGTGGAGATCATGGAGGAGGTAGGGCGAGTCCGGTGTGCTATAGGTGTAGAGAAAGGGGGCACTTGGTGATCGACTACAGGAATGAGATCATCTGTCTCACGTGTAGTGCCCTTTGCCACAAGCAAGCCTCGCACAAACGAGCATGGAAGGAACCTCATGGCGATGTCTCGAATAGGTGAGGGTGCACCCAAACCCTAACATGGGTCCCCATGGACGTGGAGCAACGAAGGAGCGTGGTCCCCAAAACCCTAACGTTGAGGAGAGGAGGGGTAAGCCACCGCCTCCTCCGTTGGATGTGGAGGTTTCTCTCTCACCAAACATGCTGGTGGTAGATATGCGACTACGAGGGGCCTTGGTCGAGGAAGTCTGATTGCGCAGCAATCATAGGTCCTAATTGACCTAAATTAGGCTAGTACTTAGCATAAGTTAGGGTTATTCATGCATGCATACGCATTATCTGCATCTTTACTGCTTTCCTTTAGCTATGCATAAAATAATGTTATAATGTGCTGATTAAGTGCATTATGTTGATTGCAGGGAATAAACTGATCAGGAGCTAGATCTGAAGCTGGATCAGGAATAACGGGAGTTGTAGCAGAGCTGGAGCAGAAGGCCTAGTTTAGATGTAGGAATAATAATATAAGGGGGTTAAAGGTTTTCTATTCTATTAAGTAGAAATAAAGCAGTAAAATGTGAAGAGCTTAGGTCCATCCTAGCCCTAGGATAGCCTAGAGACTTCCCCAAGCCTTAGCCACCCTTAGATTAGGTCACAACACCCTAGGAAGCCCTAAAACCCTAGTTCCAACCCTTCTCTGGACGTCCAGAGAAGCTTTAAGACATCCAGGACCCTTAGCCAACTCCCGCACACTTCAAACCCACTTCTGCAGTGTTATTGGACGTCTAGACACTTTGTTAGACATCCAATTTTTGCAGAATACCCAAAACAGAACCCGAAATCCTTCCTGACTCTGATTAGACGTCCAGACGACAAGTCTGGACTTCTGATTTTTGAGTATAAGACGTCTGATTCTATAATTAGACGTCGGATACTGCTCTCCAATTGCTATTTTGAGATTTAAGCCTTGATCTTGGATCTTTAGGTCTCTAAACCCAATTCCAACCCCATAGGAACCTAAATTAAGGTGCCCTAACCCTAGTACATCACCTCTAAGCCTCCCTAAGGACCTAATTAGGTCCTCACTAAACCTAATTAACTTGGATCTTAGTCAATTCCATCAGCCTATTCAATTGGACTCATTGATTCCAATTGAGCCCTGATCTCAGCACACACTGTCCAATTGGACTCAGTGAGAGTCCAATTGACCTAGACCTGCTTTATTGAGTTGTTTTACTCTCAATTAAGTTTCCACACACCCAATTAAACTTGTATTAAGTTTAATTGCACTTTACCTTAGTGAATTAGGGTTTATAACCCTAATTTGAGACCTACCTTGACCTAAACCCACTAGAACCCAACCTAATCAACCTAGCCACCTAAGTTTCGACCCACACACACCCACACACACCATCCACACAAAAATATATAGCCTAGAATTCTCTAGAACTCTCTACCATGTGTGGTTGCCTTGGTTGCCAAAAATAGCAACCAAGAGCCATTCAATTTTTAGATCCACATTTGGTGGATCTAAAAACCACCATCCACCCTCTCTCTCTCACTCTCCCACGAGCTCCCACCAAAGGCCTTCTAGAGAATTCCATAATTCTCTAGAGAGCTTCCCTTAGGTCTATAAAAAGATCCCTTGGGTGGCCATTGGCACCCATTCACTCCCTTAGCAATTGCTCTCCATTGGTGCCATTCACACCACCTCCACTTATCCACTCACTCCACCTCCATGAGCTCACTACCACCACCATGGAGGACACCATGCCGGGATGCTGGATCAACCCTACCTCTCTCCAAGGGTCGGCCTAAGCTACATTGGCCACCCCTCATTCTCCTCTCGACCACTCCAAGGCCATCGGGGACCACCCCTGAATGCCCTCTTTTCTTCTAGCTCTAGATCATGCTCTCCATAATTTTTATTGCTTTCATTTACTGCTTAGTAGAGTAGTCTTACTTCTCCCCCAATGATGCATGCGAAATCCCCCCGTTGATTCTTGTATGCAATCGTTTTCTGGTAGTTAGATTTAATTTTAAGCATTCATGTATAAGCTTTCCTCTAGATTTCCTTGTGCAACAACTCTCCCATAATGAATGAAATTTCATTTTATATGTATATATCTCTTATGTGTTTGAAATCACCTTGAGCTGAATGATTATCATATTTGAGTGATCTAAGTGCCTGCTCTTTAACCGCCTATATATTATGCACAAGCTTGTCATTTAAATAAAGTAGAGCGGCTTTAAGATCGATTTCAAAAACAAAAACAATGCCTCCCAGAGACGAACGATCGGGACTCAAGTCTCGTTATCTTTAGAAATTAAATTTTTGACGAACATTTTTGCGCGACTATACTACGATTTTTGACGACTTTCAAATGCGCGAAAATGGCTTTCTGTCAAAGTCATGTGTGGTTCTTCTTCATTGGAGCATCTTTGGGTGGTAGTGAATTCCCTTTCCCCCTCTTCATCAATGTGGAAGGTTACCATGTTGGGTGTTTCTCACTTTCTTGTCTTTGGTCTGTGTGGTGCGGATGCAGAAAGGTTGAAGTTCCGATCTTCTTCCTTGGGAGATTTTATGGTGTTGTAGAGACTTGTTTCTCCCTTCGATGGAGTGTTGTTGGATCATCCTCCACAAAGGACGTTAATCAAAAGTGGGTCGGTCTCCATTCGTGGCCTACCTTTGCATCTCCGGTTGACAGCTGTGGTGGTGTAGGTGGTGTCTGGGTTTGGCCATCTAAAGGAAGGAACGGTGGTTGGGTTGCAGGAGGGAGATGGTAGTGTCTGATTGCACAGCAATCATGCAACCTAAATCACCTAAATTAAGCTATATTCTAGTATAACTAAGGAATAATTCATTCATAGGAATCATAATTTGCATAATGGTTACTTTTATTAGCTGCATAGATAAATTCGTCATTTTATGCACTAATGAGAGATGATTTTAATTGCAGATGATTCAAAGTTGCAGATGGCAGATTAGACCAAACAGATCTGATCAGAACGACGACGGAAGTCCAATGCTTCTAAAATCGTCTCGATCTAACAATTAGAGCATCGTATGCAGTCCATAAAAGAATGGAGATCGTAGATCCAAAGGACAACTATCCGAGCCTCAGATGAAGAATCCAACTGCACGGATGGATCCAGATCAAAGATTGCAGTCCAACGGCGTAAAAATCAACTCAATTGGAGATCTACATCACCAGATACAAGGAAAAGAAGATGGACAGCCATGATGGTGCCACGTAGCGCCATCACAGCCGCCCCCTCATCGCCACCCCATTTGAGAAGGCTACCCTCGCGCGTTGTGGGCCGTTGGATCTTCATCCAACAGCCATGAGCACGCCACGTCGCCCATCCAACCGCACCTCATTAAAGGAAAAAAGATCTCGACCGTTGGATCTTCATCCAATGGCTGAGAATAAGTTACCTTAAAACCTAAACCCAACAAACAAGTCGGAGTAACGCATTGGTTAGCACCTACACCACGAAGCGAAGAGTGCGAGTTTGAGGAGCGCTTAGCATGAAATTAGGGGAGGCAGTGGGCAAGCGAGCTATTGGTCTTTGGATCTTGATCAAAGGGCATCGGAGTGAGCGCATGGCATGATCAGCGCGTGTTGTAGCCAAACGTTGGATCCCATGTGCATGTAACGCGCAAACTCACGCATTTCCTTTGTCACGAAGATGCAAGTGTGCATTTAAGCCGTTCGATCATAAGATCGGACGGCTGACGATTAGGTGCTAAAACATGGCAAGTGGGCATGCGAAGAAGAGAAGCAGGCGCGCGCGGAGGAGCGAGAGCCCTGCGATTGTGGATCGAGGGCTCTAGGCGTGCCACGTGTCAACAACTCATGCTCATAGAGTGTAGAAGGCAATTTTGAAGGAGTTTTAAGGCCAAATTAGGTCCGTTGATCTCCCGATTGACGGATCTGATTAACCCTAAGGTTGTTGCACGAGATAGAGGGCCAAAATACCCTTTTTTCCCTCCATAAAAACTATAAAAGAAGGCCAAAGCCCCCCTTGGATGTATCATCTCTTCCATCAACTCCTGCTATCAACCTCAGACATCTTTTCCACCTTCTTCTCTGCAATTCTCTGTCCCTCTACAACTTAGCTTTGACCTTCATCCCGGTGCTCTGGATCTGAGGTGCTGCTACATCTCGCACAAGCATCCTACAAGCGACGTTGTCTCTCTACCTCCTTCTATCTCTCTCTTTCTATCTATCTGTCTTCTATCTATCTATCTGTTTCTATTAGCATTTTCTATTGTGAAAAACTCTATCTAATTGCAATAAAATTTTGACTCTCTGGATATATGATTTATACATATATACATATATGTATATATCTAGTTGGAATTAGTTTTATTGAAAAGCTTCTGCAAAAATCGAGATTGCCTCTCTACGAATGACCTGGTACTCACTGGCCTTTATAAATTTATTTGTTGACATGTTTTCGCGCTATACTACAACTAAATAATCTTTTAAAATGCGCTTAACGTGCCGAACAAGTTGGCGCAGTTGCCGGGGAGGCAACATAAATTTTTTTGAAGCTTTTCGGTACATATTTGAGATTTTTAACTTGCTATTAATTTCGTGTGTGTAGAAACGAAGAAATCTAAACCAAACATGACAATAGAGAAAGTGCAGGTTCGAATCTTAGGTAAGTACCTATAGTTAGATTAGTTAGATTTAGGATTTGCTTGAACCCTAAGATTAGTTACAATTTGTTTTCTTATTGAAAAAAAAAATCTCTCTTGATTTTTGGGTTGAAATAAAGTTTTATCTTACAAATTCAATTCCTGAAGATCCGTATGTTCAAAAATTCTCAAATTTTCATTGAATGTGGGTTTCAAAGTTGTAAACAACATATCCAAATTTTACAGAAATCAAAGTTATAGAAAATGTTTAAAAATTCATGTTTTAATCTATTATCAATTCGATTACTATTCCTGATTTATTGGAGTTCAAAATATCATAGGAATTTTTATACAACTCCAATTGACTTTAAATTTACTGCACTGAATTTTTGAGATAATAAAGAGTTTAGGAAAAATCTGAAAAAATATTTCTTGCGTGTTTGATTGCACGGATTATACAATCACGAACTAGGAGTCAAAATAGACTACAAAACCCTCAGTACACTTTAAATCAGAAAAAAATAGAAAACGTGCATTAAAAATTCTTGAAAAATATTTCCTAAGTGCTTAGTTAGTGGTGTAATAGGACCAATTGATTTCATTGCTTGTGTCACACCACTAATCTTATTTTTGGACATAAAAGAACATCTAGCAACTATCTGTGCGTAGGGTTTCAAATTAAGGGTAGAGCAAACCTGCATTTCCATACTTAAAGGAAATATATTAAACAACTGGGATTTTAAAAACTCTTGTGTGCCTCATCAGAACCTTGATTGAAGATATTAACTCAGGTGAACCCTAAAATGCATTAACACAAGCATTTAAATCTTAAAATTCACTTCATCAAGAAAAATTACTTGTGAACCATTTTTTCCAGTGCACTTCACATCTTTAAAATCAATCTTAAGGGAAAATACCCCCCAACACCCATCATATTTCAAAAGCACATCAAACCCAAGCTTAAAACTGAGTAGACGTGCCTTAGGCAGAACTAATAGACTTGGAGACTTGAAACTAGATTGGGTTAATGCGGTAAGCGCGTTAACCCTATTGGTGTCCCGCCATGCGGGGTGTCCTAAGGGGTCCCACCCTTCTAGCTAGCCAGGTAATTCAAGGGTTGATCTAACCCGGTAATGTTTTGGGAAGCCGGGATCAGGTGTAATTAGGGTTGACACTCTAAAGACCGGTTTGATTGCTTGCATTAAGCGGGTAGGGTTTCTCTCATCTGTCTTCTCTCTCGTCTACAGACATTCTTCTGGTGCATGCAAGGTAGAAGATCTCAAAATCTTGATTTGCTACCACCATTAGAAAGAATTCCTAGGAGAAGACTGAACCATCGAAAATCTGAATTTGAACCCTCTCAATGGCTAGTCACCACGAGGAAGAATAGATTGATGAACAAAATCTAGATCCTATGACTCTCTTATAAAGGGAGATCACTAAGTAGTGCCAGCATCATGACCAACAGATGGAAGTCATAATGTAGGCCATCACTCGACTCTAAAATGAAAGGGTAGACCGGCCCCTCTATGACTTTTATAACCCTCCTAATGCCCAACATGAACCCTTTGTTAGGGTACCTCAGGATGGGGAAGATTTTGAACTCAAGCCTCAGATCATTAACTTGATTCCCTACTTCCATGGCTGTGAGTCAGATGACCCCTTCCACTACCTTGAAGAGCTCCTACACATAGGAAGAACTTTTGGCCCTAGGAACATGAATGAAGGTACCCTGATGATGAAGATGTTCCCATTTTCCTCAAAAGATGGAGTTGCACATTGGTTGAGAACAATTGGTAGACCAATCCTAACTTGGGAAGACCTGAGAAGCACATTCCTAAAGAAATTCTTCCTAGTAAGAAAAACTAATGCCCTTAGATGTGCCATAACAACCTTTAAGTAGAACCCTGGGGAACAACTACATGAGGCTTGGGAGAGGTTCAATGATTTATCTAGGAAATGCCCTCATCATGGGATTTCGAAGTGGCACTTGGCTCATATTTTCTATTATGGGTTGAGTGATAATTTGAAGAATTTTGTTGATGCAGCATGTAGAGTAATTTCCTAAGTCGAGATGATGAGGGAGCCTTTCAATTGTTCGAGAATATGAGTGAAAATTCCCTCAACAATGCCTCAATGTTCGCCTTTAACAGAGCTAATCAACCAAGGAGCGGAGCTTATGAAGTTAACAATAATTCACACTCAGTTGATTTAGAATTACTTGCATAATGATTAGACAAGGTGGAACTCGTGGGAAAGAACATAGAGAATTTGGATACGAAGCTGGATAATCTTCTAAAGGGTAGGAATTCCTTAGGTACACAATCTAGATTAAATCCTACCCCTACCCAAGGAGTGCCTATGGTAACCCACAATCAATTCCGCAACCCTCTAGGTTAGGAATCAATGCACAACATCAATGACCTAACCATGGCTCCACCTATGAGCCAACTGTACTTGGACACATCTCTTTCTGGGTGCTAAGGAGGGACCTTAATGCCCTCGAATTCTGAACTAGGTAGCCCGATGCCTAGTTATCCTGAGGATGTGAATGCACTCCAGGGTTACACTAGAAATGAGCCTTATTCAAACACTTACAACCTTGGATGGCGCAACCATCCTAATTTTGCTTGGTCAAGTCAGAAATCCACCCAAGGTCCTAACTTGACTAAGCCAAACACTTATGGGCAACCTAGTAGGTGCACACAGCCACGAACATATCTGCCACAACCTACTCAGGAAAACCAGCCCTTTGATCTGAGTCTGGTCCTCAAAGAAATGCAAGAAATGAATCTGAGACATAAGGAAGAAATGAATCAATTGAGGATAGATTTGATGAGACAATTAGACCAGCTAGTTGATGCTAGACAACACAGAATGTTGCCATCCCAACCCATCCCAAACCCAAGGAACTTCAATAGGGTTAATCAACACAACACACAGGAGCAACAAGCACACCTAATTTAGCCTGCTCCCCAGCACCCACTAGGCTTTGTTAACCCTAACCCAACCCAGGGTCAACCCATTTTACAGAACCCACCTTACCCTTCTAACTCTAATGCACATGCCTGTGATATCACTTTGAGAAGTGGGAAATAAATCTAAGATCCTTCTACATCAAAATCTTTCCAAGATCTTGAGGAGCCTGAATCTGATCTGGGAGACCAAACTAATATAGAAAACATGACTCAGGAATTGAATACTCATGATTTTTCCCAAGCACCTTTTCCTAAAGCCTTAATCAAACCCAAGGAAAAGAAAACCAACCAATCTAAGGAGTTGCTTGAGATTCTAAAGCAAGTCCAGGTAAATATACCACTCCTAGAGGCCATTGTGAACATCCCCGCCTGTGCAAAATTTCTAAAGGAATTATGCACACTGAAATGCCAGTTTAAATCATCAAAACGGGTAATAATTTCTGAATAAGCCAGTGCCATCATCCTAAATAAGCTCCCTCCTAAAAAGAAAGATCCAGGGACCCCCCTAATCTCATGTGAAATAGATAGTTTCATCCTGGATCGAGCCTTACTGGACCTTGGTGCCCCCATCAACTTATTCCCCACAGAATTATATGAAGCGCTAGATTTAGGTCCCTTGCAATACACTGATGTGACCCTTTAGCTTGCTAATAAGTCAAACAAAATTCCAAAGGGCCTTCTAGAGAATGTGATTATAAATGTGAGGGATTTTGAGTATCCTGTGGACTTCCTTGTTTTAGATATGGAGGCATCAAAAAACTTGAACCACACCCCGATAATCTTAAAGAGACCTTTCTTGGCCACCGCCAAGGTTCTAATCAACTGTAAGATAGGGATTATGCACATCACCTTTGGAAGTAAAAATTGTCAACTCAATATCTTTAAAGCTTCCCAAAAGAATAAGGTGAATTGTGGTTCCATTGAGGTTGTAGGAACAATTGAACAAGTTTTGGCAATTCACACTAAAGATGATCCAAATCCTGCCAAAGCTCAAGATCAGCATAAAAGGCAAGAAGGGGATGTACTTAAGGATGATTCTGATCTACCACCTCCCATAGAAACTTAAATTGAAAAGGACATTAACGAGATTGAGAAACTCTTGAGAGTAATTTATGACGAGTTAGATGATAACGTGAAGAATCCTCATTGCACTCACCCCGAGATCCAGGAACTATTAAAGTTTGAGGGAGTTCAAGAGAGTGAACAATCTAAGGACATGAACCAAGAAATAACCCCAGAAGAAGAAGTTCAACACATAATGAACTGGGGAAGAATTTATAAACCAACCAATTCAAATGGATGGCTTAAATCTGAGGGAGAAATGACTTCGGATGAGGAAGAGGTAATATCTGATGAAGATTTTGATGAATTTAGCACAACTCTATCTTTGCCCTCATATGACCCAGAGCCTGAAGAACTCATGATTTTTGATATCAACTACCGATGTGAGGATCCTTATGATTATGATTTGGAACCAGATCTAAATGTCAATCATGATATCGATCTAGACCTTTTACGACCTCTTCTTAATCTATGGAACTAGATTAACGAACATGCTCTGCATCTTCAACCTCATCCACTTGACCCTAGTCCATATTCCAAATCAAAAAGACTCTTTGGAGTAGGACTACATCATCAGCTAGTCTGCATTTGTGGATCATTGATTTTTGGACCAAATGATCATATCTTTATACTGATCTTGAATCTCTCTGCAACAATTATTACTTCATTTAACCCATAGTATCGATTTGGGTTTAAGTTTGGCAAATGACGTTAAACTTAGCACTGGCTGGGAGGAAACCCAGTACGCTGTATAGGTAGCTTTGCATCCTCTGCATCCATGCTGACCTAGATCAACAAGCATAGTCAGGTAATATCCCCTCCTCTTGTTTATTATATTTTGATTTTCATACATACATTTCAATGAAGACATTGTAATGAATAGGCATGGGGGAGTGGACATTGCATGTCTTATCTTTATGTCAAAAAAAAAAGTGCATTTAGGTATAAAGAATTTTTATTAAGGTTTTATTAGGGATTTATTCTTAAGTTGATTCCTAAGTTTAGAATCCAGTACAATTTCACATTTACACGTAGAATTTGCAATGGATCCTCTGTGAAGACCAATAAACATCTTTAGTTTGCTGAAAAGAAGCAGTGCTTCTTCTCTTGAACCCTTGGATAGTAATTAGGGAGTCAGGCAAACTATCTTCTAACAGATCCACCAAATAAGTGTGAGGTGAGAGTAGAAAGTCTACTGGTGCTCTAAGGCTAGTATGAGGAATCTTAAACTCTGGATAATTAGATAATGATACTTAGAGTTAGGCATAGTTTTCGCTCTCAGTTTCTGCATACAAGTTATTAGTGTGAATCTCTTGAGAGCCACCAAATAAGGCAAATACGCAAAGAGCAGGTTCTGATAAAACTAGGACTAAGGTGGATGGTCACGACCATCCTTTATGGAATCCTCGACTGAAGGAAGGTACTAATGTCAAGGTCATAAATACATTGTCCTATCCATTCCCTTCTTGGTGCCAAGAATAAGCACTTCCACCAAATAAGTCACCCGATATCCTCTTGAACACTCCTAATCCTGAATAATGCCTCCTAAATAAAAGTTTGTATGCAATACTGCATTGCGTAGTAAATGTTTGGATGCGAAAAAAGAAGAAAGAAAAGAAAAAAAAATAGAGGAAAAAGAAAAGAAAAGAAAAAAAAGAAAAAAATATAAAAAAAAATTAGAAAAAGAAAAGAGCAGGAAAGAAAAAGAGTTTATGAGTTAGAGTTTATTTCAAAGTAATAAGGTAACAACACCTACCACCCTCACAATCCACCAAATAGATCGTTGACCTACTTTGTATTTTTGGCCACCTGAATACAGGCTGAGGAATTCTAACTTAGTCGTAGAGTTATTGAAACCTAATCAAAGTGTTAATGCCAGAAGAGACCACCAAATATACTGATAAATCTGGTGAGATTGTGAGCTCAAGAAGAAAACAAAAGAAAATATAAGAAAAAGTAAAAGAAAGAGAGAGAATGAGTACAAAGGAACTAAAGAGAGCACAGTTTCTTGCATCACTTTGAGTTGAATTATTTAATCATCTGAAAATCTAGGTTCTAAAGTGCTAGTCTATATGTATTACCAGATGTGTGTGAGCCACCAAAAACAAATCCACTTGACTCAAAATCATCTTCTACCTAAGCCAAAAGCGGGGGTTGAATATACAAATTATCTTATAACCCAGAGGGAAGAAGTTTGCCTATCCGAATAAATTTTTACTAAGCGTCAAGTACGACCTTTAGATGAAGATTGACTTTTCACTTGGATTCATTGCATAGGCTATAACAAAACACATTTACGATTATCTAGATTACTAAAGCTTTGGATAAAAACAAAAGACATGAACCTTTAGTCAAACTCTTGAAAAAAATTAGTCATATAGGATTGCTTTTCATTTAGTTTTGCATTTGCTAGGGACTAGCAAGATTTAGGCATAGGGTGTGATTACACAGCAATCATTCAACCTAAATCACCTAAATTAAGCTATATTCTAGCATAACTTAGGAATAATGCATTCATAGGCATTGTAATTTGCATAATGGTTAGTTTGATTAGCTGTATAGATAAATTCATCATTTTATGTACTAATAAGAGATGATTTTAATCACAGAAGATTCAAAGCTATGTATGGTAGATCAGACCGAACAGATCTGATCAAAACGACAACGGGAGTCCAATGCTTCCAAAATCATCTCGATCAGACAACTAGAGCATCCTGTGCAGTCCATAAAAGAATGGAGATCATGGAGCCAAAGGATAAGGATCTGAGACTCAGATGAAGAATCCAACCACACGGATGTATCCGAATCAACGATCGCAGTCCAACGGTGCAAAAATTAACTCAATCGGAGATCTACATCACTAGATACAAGGAAAAGAAGATGGACAGCCATGAAGGTGCCACGTGGCGCCAGCACAGCTACCCCCTCATCGCCACCCCATCTGAGAAGGCTACCCTAGTGCGTTGTGGGCCGTTGGATCTTCATCCAACAGCCACAAGTGCTCCACGTCACCCATCCAACTGCGCCTCATCAAAGGAAAGAAGATCTCAATCGTTGGATCTTCATCCAATGGTTGAGAATAAGTTACCTTAAAACCTAAATGCTACAAAAAAGTTGAAGTAACGCGATGGTTAGCACAACTTTGAGGGAAGGTGGTGGGCAAGCAAGCTATTGGCCGTCGGATCTTAATCAAAGGGTGCTGGAGTGACCTCATGGAGTGATTTGAGCACTCCGCAGTCGAACGTTGGAACCCATGCACGCATAACATGCAAACTCATGTGTTTCCTTCGTAACGAAGGAGATGCGAGAATGCGTTTAAGCCATCCGATCTTAAAATCGGATGGCTGATGATTAGGCGCTAAAACGAGGCGAGCGGGCATGCGCGGAGGACAGAGAGCCGTGCGATCGTGGATCAAGGGCTCTGGGTGTGCCACGTGTCAGCATCTTGTGCGCCTAGAGCGTAGAAGGCGATATTGAAGGAGTTTTAAGGCCAAATTAGGTCCATGGATCTCTCGATCGACGGATCTGATTAATCCTAAGGTTGTTGTATGAGATAAAGGGCCAAAATACCCTTGTTGCCCTCCATAAAAACTATAAAAGAAGGCCAAAGCCCCCCTTGGATGGATCATCTCTTCCATCAACTCTTGCTATCAACTCCAGACATCTCTTCCACCTTTTTCTGTATGATTTTCCGTCCCTCTGCAACACTGCTTCGACCTTCATCCCAACACTTTGGATCTGAGGTGTTGTTGCATCTTACACAAGCATCCTACAAGCGACGTCGTCTCTCTACCTCCTTCTATCTCTCTCTCTATCTATCTATTTGTCTTCTATCTATCTATCTGTTTCTATTAGCATTTTCTATTGTGAAAAACTCTATCTAATTGCAATAAAATTCTGATTCTCTGAATATCTGCTTTATACATATATACATATATATATCTAGTTAGAATTAGTTTTATTGAAAAGCTTCTGCAAAAATTGAGATTACCTCCTTACGAACGACCTGGTACTCACCGGTCTTTATAAATTTATTTGTCGATGTGTTTTCGCGCTATACTACAACTAAATAATCTTTTAAAATGCGATTTACGCGTCGAACAACGTCGTGCATGTGGAAGCCATTCTCAAGCAGGAGGGGTCCTTCCCTAACAGGTCATCCTGAGATGTGGAGGTTCTTCCTGGTTGCTGCATATCCAGGTCGAGTGCAATTGATCTATCCACAAAGATCAGTAAAGGAGGAGGATAAGGTGCGATAAGAGAATGAGGAGAGGCAGTGGAGGGAAGTGCAACTTGAGGAGGTGAAGGATAGTAGTGGGGACCAGAAGAAGAGGAAAGTTGTGGCTGAGGAGGAGAAGGTGGGTCAGGAGGGCAACGCTATTGATGCTATGGAAGGGGTAATGGGGTAGGGCACCTCGGTAGTGAGAGAGGAGGGGACATGTAGTAGCATGCAGCCTGATGGGGAGATGGAAGAGAAGGATGATGAGTTCACCTTCCATGCGGAAGTGCATGTAACATATGAAGTGAGTTCTTCATTGTAGAAGGGAGTAGCAGGCGTGGAAGGTATAATTTGAGGAGTAGGGGAGCAGTCAGTTTGCCATGGGTTGATGAGGAGACAGTTGCCAAAACAGTGAATGTGGTTCGCACAAGAGGTGTGAACTCGACCTTCTCATGTTGAGGGTCTTATCATGGATTGTGCGTGGGTTGCGCGATAAGGCTAGACGTGGAGTGCTAGAGAGATACATGAAGGAGTGGAGGGTGGATTGTTGTCTTCTGCAGGAGACGCATGTGGATGGTGAGGACGTATTTGTTTGGCAGCCTTTGCTAATGGGTGGTCTTGCAAAGGTTAGGCAAGTCCAAGCTGTGGGCAGGTCAGGCAGATTTTGCATTTTGTGGAAGATGGGCACACTACAGTTGAAGGACATGTGGTCTGGCACTTTTTCCGTTATGTGCAAGTTTAGTAGGTTGATTGATGATAGAGATTTTTTTGTGACTTGTGTCTATGGGCCGTGTGTGCAGAGGGATAGGTTGTAGTTGTGGGATGAGTTGAGGGAAGCTACTAGTCAAGCGCAAGGAGGGGTGTGGCTGGTTGGTGGGGATTTCAATGCCACGTTGCTTTCCTCTGACAGGCCAGATGGGCGTATAGATTCATCCACCTTTGGCTTCCAGTTGGTGGTGGATGTGTTGGAGTTGGTGGACCTTCTTGCCTCAGAAGCCATGTACATGTGGCGTAATGGCAATGGACAGATGTCTAGAATTGACAGATTCTTATGTAGCGTGAAAATGATGGGTCTCTTTCAGCTGGCTTCGGTGGTGGCCAGGAAGCAACTTTTTTCTGATCATACCCCCATGTTGATATTATTGTATTTTTTTGATAATGACAAATAAGTTATTGCTTGGAAGAGACTAACATGATGCAGGAAGGGTTTAACGAAAAGGATCAAAGAAAAGGATGCTTGGAAGATACTAACATGATGCAAGAAGGGTTAACGAAAACAATCAAGGAAAAGGAAGGGAAAAAGCTTCGTTTTATTTCTTATTTAGTTTATTTTATTAGAGTGTAAAAGCCTTGAATTTTCCTTAGATTTCCTTAGAATGTCTCTAGCTTTTCTTCTAATTTTGTCAGATTTTTCAGATGTCTTTCTTTTCTTGCAGACGTCTGAAGATGATTTTTAAGACATCTAATTATATTTCCAGATGTCTAGGATCTCATCCAAAACCTACTCTCTTCACCGGATCTTGAACCTTTTGTCATTTGATTTTTTTTCAGACGTCTACTACTTAGATCAGACGTCTATTTTAGTGTTTGGATGCCTCCTTGATTTTCATAAGCCATCTTGAGTTTTTGAGCAACGGTCATTTTTTTTTCAAGTCATTTAGATGTCCGACTCTACCTTCAGATGTCCATATCCCTCCAATGTTCATTTTCTCCCAACGTTCACTTTGACCCCAATTAAAGTGCCTCTATTTCAATTTAATGTTTTGAATGTTGAAGGCCTTCGGACGTCCTTAACTTGTTTCAGACGTCTTATGGTCTCTTTTAAGACGTCTGACCACATTTGTCTAGATCCCTGTTCGGGTCTAATCTCATTCCAACAACGAGCATTCTTTTCCTGTTATCTTTTCAGACGTCCCATTTAATATTCAGACGTCCCTGTATTTTGTCCAGTAACCACTTGATTTATTCTAGAGACTTGATAGATGTCCTGTTTTATTCTCAGATGTCTGAAATAGTTTTTTCAGACGTCTATCTTTATCCTTCGGACGTCTGATATGAACAGAATTTGAGTTAATGCTTTATAGCCATTCTTGCTCAATTCAATTCAATCCAATTCAAACTCCAACAACTATATCTAACCTCCTATACCTATATATACTCCCATATAGGTTGCCTTATGGTTTTACACACACACAAAAACATATACAAATGAAATATACAAAGCTCTTGATCTTGTTGTGCTCTTTTTACTCTCTTGCTTCTTTGTGCTGCTGTTCATTTGAGAGCCAATCTCCCAACTACTTATAGGTTTGATAAGGGAGTATTCTTATTCTTTTTTCAAAGCTTATAGTTTTATATTGCTTTTTGATAGTTTATTTGGGTACCCGGTTTGTGGGTTTCTCATTTCCTCTTAGTAGAGGGGTAAAACTCTTCTTGGGGTTTGTCTAGGAAGAGGGGATTTGTAATATTACTTGTTGTTAGTAATTCCTACTTTGGTAGGGGCAAAATCCTAGATTGAGAGATCTAGGTAGAGGTTTTTCCCACAAGGTTTTCCTCTCTAAATACTTGTGTGTTGTTGCAGTTGTTTTGAATTTTTTTCTTTTTTTTTTGCACAATTCAACCCCCCTTCTTGTGCCACTAACACCCCATTCTATGGAAGAGTGGAGAAGGGGTATCTACATGCACATGTTTCAGATTTTAGCAGTTCTAGCTGGGAGAGGAGGGGTTTAGGGAGATGGTGTCTTTGTGGTGGACCTCGTAGGAGGAGGTGGGCACGGCTATGCAGAGCTTGGCATCCAAACTCAAGGGGTTGCGTCACGTCCTTTTTGAATACCATAAGACCATAGCTATCACTAGAGCACAGAAGCGTCAGGATGCATTGGAGGGAATGCAAAGAATGGACGTGAAGGAGGAAGTGGCTACCTTGTCAGTGGAAGAGCTTGTGCAACAAAAGGTGTAAGCACCTCTGTCTTGCTGCACCAAAATTATGCTTATTGCTAGACTAATATTTCAAGACTATGTCGGATTAAAGCATCTTTCAAGACAAGAGCAGATAGTTGCTGATGTGTGCCTTTTTATCTTTATTTGAGTCTAGGACATTATTGTAAGGAACCTCAAATAAAACTCAAAAATGGATTTTCGCGTATCTTTTCAAAATCAAGTTTTAGGGTTATTGATCGACCAAATTTGTAAATTGATTGACCAAATTACCTTACTCGACCAACCAACTTCACTAACCGATCAAATCAGTCCATTTTAGGAAGTTGATAAAAATCCTTTTGATTGACCAACCTAGTAAATTGACCGATCAATTAGTGATTGACCAACCACCTTAATTGATTGACTAAATTGCCTTTTGATCGACCAATTAACTTTAATTGAACGACCAATTTAATTTCCTATTCAAGAAAAACTTTTAGTATAAATAGAGGTTGTATGCAACCCATCTCATTAACAACTTTCAAAAGAAATACCTTTCAAACAGTAGAGCTTCTCGTGCTTATTCCAAAGCCTTCGTGCCCTGTTCTTCACGTTCTTCAAAAGCACGACACATCGAACCTCTGTAAAAGTTTTGATTTGATCTTTTATTGAGGTTCCATACAAGTTATTTCTATTATTCTATCTTGTTGCTTTGATTTACGGATCCCAAAATTGTTGGGAAGATCTGTGGTTGTTGTTTTTGCTTCTCTTCAGGATAAAAGAGAAGTGGTTGTAAGAGGTTGTGCCACCCTCGTTCAAGTGGTATGGTTAGTGGATTGACTAGCTTGGACTAGTTGAAAAAATCCTAAGCTAAGAGGTTTATGTAGTGGTTTTCACCCGATTTGGGTTTCCCCTATAAATCAGGTGTACTCTGTGCTTGAATCTTTTGTGATTTATTTTTGATCTATGCATATAAATTCTTTAAGGCGATACTATTCACCCCTCCCCTCTAGTATACGTTGTGATCCACAGGATATCCTTCTACTCTCACTTGGTATCAGAGCTTTCATTGTCCAGGTGTTGTCAAAGTTGAATGTTGACATGTATGTTAAGGGTCAGTCGACGGTTCGACCTCCTCTATTTGATGGAACAAATTTCGGCTATTGGAAGACCAGGATGTAGATCTTCCTAGAGTCAATGGACTACAAGATATGGGATGTCATCGCCTCAAAGTACACATGCCTAGAAATCAAAGACAGCATTGCAATCACTCTAGACCAAAAGAAGATGGCTACACACAACGCAGAAGCCATGAACGCCATATTCTACGATCTCTCCAGAGCAGAATTTAACAGTCTCTTCATGCAAAACCGCACACAAGATATGGAGCATTCTCAAAGTTACCCACGAGGGAACTTCAAAGGTAAAAGAAACAAGGGTAAATCTACTAACCCAGAACCATAAGCTTTTTTGGATGAAGAAAGGAGAGTCAATAAAGGAGATGTTCACAAGATTCATGGACATCATAAACTCCTTGCAGAATCTTGATCAAGACATCAAGAATGAAGCCCTTGTCAGAAAAATCCTTCACTCACTCACCACGACTGGGAAACCAAGACTACCGCCATTCAAGAGTCAATAGATCAGTCCACCATGAAATTGGATGATCTTATTGGAAGTCTTATGGCATATGAGGTTCAACTCCAACACATGAGGGATCAAGAAGGAGAAGGATCCAAGAAGAAGACTATAGCTCTTGAAGTTATTCAAGAATCCAAAAAAACCTCAAGCAGAGAAGAAGAGGAAGACATAGCTCTCCTCTCCAGAAAATTTAGGAAGTTCCTCAAAGACAAGAAGAACCGGAGGAAGAAGAAAGAAGAAATCAAGAACAATGCAATCACCTGTTACAACTGCAAGAGAAAGGGACATATCAAGAAGGACTGTCCACTTCTCAGAGAGGAGTCAGACAAGAAGAAGAAGCCCTTCAGAAAAGACGGAAAGAAGAAAGCTTTCATAGCAACTTAGAGGAAGAAGAAACCTCAGGAGAAGAAGCTCTTCTCAATCTTATTGCTCTAGAAGATGAGGTAACCTCCTTTACTCAAGATGAATTATTAGAAGCATTCTTTGAGATGCATGATATAGCTAAATCATTAAAACTAGAAAATAAAAACCTAGAAAAAGCATTAGGTGAAGAAAAAGAACAAAAAGACGTACTTGATAATCAAAACAAAGAGTTATCTATTGAGATCACTGACAAGCGTGGAAATCAGCATTTTCGGAAAACAATGTCGTAGTATAGTCTTAAAATCCCCTTGGAAAAAATATTTGTAATAACGAAACTCGATTGATTTTATTCTTTTGAAAACTTGAGTCCCGGTCGTTCGTCTCTGGGAGGCGTGAAAATAAGTTGAGATTTGGATCAGCTTAATCTAACCTAATATTTTTGTCTTTTTGTGTTTTTGATCTTTATTTTGAAACACGAAATGAAAGCATGCATCAAAGTTGTAAGCCATGAAGATAATAGCATGCATATAAAACCATTAGACAAGAGTATCATGCATCAAAAATTAAGTCACTATAAAATATGGATACATGGAAATAAAGCTAAACTAAAGAAAGGGATCAACCAAGAGAGGCTAAGGAGAAGCCTTCTTGGCCATCCACTAAAGAGAGGAGGATGGTTGTGTGCACCCAAGTGGAGACAGGAGGGTGTTGCACCCTTTCTCTACCAATGGCCATCCTTGAGAAGACCTTGAGGGGGGTCTTCTCTATGGTCGTCTAAGAAGAAAAGAAAATGGGGGCATGGATCCTTTATGGTGTAAGAAGAGGGCACGCCCACAAGAAGAAAGGAGAAGGTGTTGCATCCTTATGCTCTTCTTCTTCTTGCCACCCTTGAAGGAACTTGGAGGAGAGCTTCTTCCTAGCCGTCCATGGAGGGAGCCTTGGAGGTAGAGGATGGCCTTGAGAGGGAGAGGAGGAGGTGTGGTCGCAAATTGAGAGAGTGGAGAGAATGGCTGGAGATGGTCCAATTTCGTGGCTCTTTCTTTGCCCTTATGGGAGGCTTCATTTAGTTGCCACTTTTGGTGGCTCCAAAATTAGCTAATGCCACATTTTTAGGATCTAGGTTTGACACAAGTTTTTAGGGTTTCCAAGAGAGTGTGCATGGGTTTGGTAGGGGTAGAATGGGAAGAGATGTGTGGGTGTGTATTTTTCATAGGACTAGGTTGTGGAGTTTTGGTATGATTAGGTGCTAAATAGGTTGGGTCAATCTCAATTAAGTGGGTGTAGACCTAATTAGGCTTAGGAAAGTCTAATTGGATAGGAGTGAACCTAATTAGGTCTAGGTCAAGTCTAATTGGATGTGTGCATGTGATTAGGCTAGGGTAACCCTAATAGGTATGAGTCAATTAGATCTTGGGTGGATCCAATTAGGCTCAGGTGCACCCAATCAACTGTAGATGCACCCAATTAGGTATGGGATGGTTCAATTGGGTTAGGGATAGGATAAGTAGGGCTATGGATAGTGGACTAAGCTTAGGAGCTCTCTAATTAGGTTTCCTAGGGTGTCCGGTGGGGTTCTTAGGTCAAAATAAGCCAGCTAAGGCTTCCAACACCAAAATCAGGAACCAGACAGCAGTATCAGATGTCCAAGATAGTGGTCAAATGTCTTATACTACAAAATTGGATGTCTGGACATTAAATTAGATGTCCAATTTTGTGTCAGTATGAGTTTTGGCTTCCTGGATTGTTATTCTGCAGAAATCATACATCCAGCCAGATGTCTGGACGTCCTAAAAGGTGCTGGAGAGTGGGTTTTAGGTTTTCTAAGGTGGGTTTTGGTTCCTAAATGTTTGGGAGAGGGATAGGGTGGATAAGAACATGGATAGTGCTATCCATGTTTGAGTTTTGAGGCCAAGGTGCCCTAATGGAGGTCGTTTTGGGTTTAGGAAGGCTGTCCTAGGGTTTCTAAGGGTAGGGATAAGGCTATCCTCCTTACTCCTCTTATCTGGATCAGTCTTCTTCTTCCTTTATTACTTTATTCCACTATCTCCATCCTGGATGACTTTATTATATGCAAATAGAAATAAAAACCATTAACTAGTAGGATATCTCATCTTATTCTAAATAGACTATTGCAATGCATGATATGCAAGATATGAGTGCAATATCCACAATTTAAGCTAGGTTCAGACATTATTTAGGTTGATTAGGTCCCATGATTGCTTTGCAATCAATCACTACATTAAAATCATAGATAAACAACTTAAAAGTAGATATAGACAAACTAAAAGAAAACTCTACTATTCTATTAAATGATCTAGCTAAGTTCACAAATGGAAGTAGAAACCTACATAAATTGTTAGGAACACAAATCCAAAGCAGTACAAAATTTGGGTTAGGTTATATACCAAAAACTGATCATGAAGCATCTAGTTCTAGCAAAGGGAAAGGTAGCCTGCCAAAACAGGCAACACAAACTAACCACCGTGGACCCAAACAAAAATGGATACCAAAAAAGTATATTGCAATCTTGTTTTGTAGGTTCTGTAGATTATAAGAAGTGGACTTTCCAACAAACAAATGGAACACTGAAGCCACTTTATTAAATAAAGCCTCACAAACACAAACCAATGACAGGAAAGAGAAGAAAGAAGATGGATAATGGACAGTGGCTGTTCCAAGCACATGACCGATGAAGAAGACCTATTCCTATAGCTCAACCATCAAGAAGTTGGTACGGTCACGTTTGGGAACAACCACAAGGGCCGTATTATTGGTACTGGCCAAATTGATAACTCTTCTACTTCTTTTGATAATGTACACCTTGTTAGCAGCTTAAAACATAATCTTTTAAGTGTTAGTCAAATATGTGATAAATGTTACAAAATTACTTTCACATCAAAAGGTTTTAAAATTCATAATAAAGAAACAAAACAAATTATTCTTAAAGGAAATAGACATAATGACATTTATACTGTAAACTTCGACAAATGCAACAGTCTCGAATGTCTGGTCGTATCTGACGAAGAAGCAACACGTTGGCATAAATGACTAGGACATGTTCACATGGGAAACATCAGCAGACTTGTGAAACATGAGCTCGTCAAGGGTCTGCCAAAGATCAACTTCAAGAAAATCAAAGTTTGCGATTCTTGTCAAGTTGGTAAGCAAACTAAAAATCCCTTCAAACCAAAAAGGATGGTTAGCACTTCACATCCTTTGGAGCTACTTCACTTAGACTTGTTCGAACCTACCAAATTCAAAAGCCTAAGTGGGTGCAGATATTGTCTAGTCATAATTGATGACGTTTCTAGATTTACTTGGGTATCCTTCTTAAAAAGTAAAGACTTAACCTTTGATGCTTTTAGCAAGTTAGTTAGAAGACTACAAAATGAAAAAGGGTATGAAGTAATTAGGATTAGGAATGATCATGGCAGAGAATTTGAGAATGAATCATTTACCAATTTATGTGATCAATATGGGATAAAACATGAATTTGCCTTCCCTAGGGCTTCACTTTAGAATGGTGTAGTTGAGAGGAAAAATAGGACTTTACAAGAGTGTGCCCACACCATTCTATGCGAGTCAAAGCTGCCTTGATATTTTTGGGCTGAGGTTGTAAACACTGCTTGTTATATCCAGAATAGAACCCTGATCAGACCAATTCTAAAGAAGATACCTTTTGAACTCTACCATTGAAGAACACCAAGAATTTCCTACTTCAAGATATTTGGATGTCGATGTTTTATACTTAATACTAAGGACAATCTTGATAAGTTCGATGCTAAAAGTTCAGAAGGAATATTCTTTGGCTATTCAACCAGAAGTAAAGCCTATAGGGTTTTTAACAAGAAGAATTCTGTTGTTGAGGAAACCATGCATGTATCTTTTGATGAAACTTTAGTTCAACCAAAATCTTCTGCGATTGATGATGATGACCTAATAGTTGACCCATCAAACATTCCAGAAGAGAATATATCTAATGAACTATCCAGAGATATTTCATTTGTGAAAGATCATCCAAAAGAATTGGTGATAGGTGAATTATCTTAAGGAGTTCAAACTAGATCTTCCTTTAATAGTTTAGCTTTCACTGCATTTGTTTCACAATTAGAACCCAAAAATGTCAAGGAAGCCTTCTCTGATAATCACTGGATCATTACAATGGAAGATGAGTTAAATCAATTCAAGAGAAATCAAGTATGGGAACTTGTTTCAAAGCCTGAATCACAAACCATTATAGGAACTAGGTAGGTCTTTAGGAACAAACTCAATGAGTCAAGAGAAATAGTTAGAAATAAAGCTAGACTTGTGGCCCAAGGGTATAATCAAGAAGAAGGAATTGATTTTGATGAAACATACACTCCCTTAGCTCTCCAGGAATTCATTAGGATGCTGCTAGCCTTTGCCGCCCATATGAAATTCAAACCTTTTCAAATGAACGTCAAAAGTGCCTTCCTAAACAGATCCATCAAGGAGGAAGTCTATGTTAAACAACCTCCAGGTTTTGAACATACTAAGTATCCAAATCACGTATACAAATTAAACAAAGCTTTATATGGACTTAAACAAGTTCCATGAGCTTGGTACGATAGATTTAAATCCTATCTAATTGAAAATGAATTTAAAATTGGTTGAATAGATTTAACCCTATTCATTAAAAGGAAAGAAAATGATCTCTTAATAATACAAATATATGTTGATGACATTGTTTTCGGTGCTACTAATGATCTATTGTGCCAAGACTTTGGAAAGGTAATGTAGGATCAGTTTGAGATGAGTATGATGGGAGAACTTCAGTTCTTTCTCAGATTTCAAATTGATCAGCTGACCTCTAGAATCTTCATATCTCAAACAAAATACACAGTAGAGATATTGAAGAAATTCTCGATGGACAAAGTCAAAGGTAAAGAAACACCAATGGCAGCTTCTACCCAATTGAAAACTGATGACGCAGGTAAATCAGTAGATCAAAAACTATATAGAAGCATGATAGGATCTCTGTTATATTTAACTGCAAGTAGACCTGATATATGGTTTTGCACTTGTTTGTGTGCTTGCTTTCATGTAAACTCTAAAAAAATACATCTAAATGCTATTAAAAGAATACTTAGGTATCTAAACAACACACAAGACTTAGGACTTTTCTATCTTGGTCAAATACATCGGAATTATATTCCTTTTGTGATGCTGACTATGTGGGTAGTTTCATAGACTGAAAGAGTACTAGCAGAACATGTCAATTTTTCGAAAATTCCTTAGTCTCTTGGTTCTCTGGAAAATAAAATACAGTATCGCTATCAACAATTGAAGCCAAATACATAGCTACATCTCTAGCTTGCTCACAACTATTGTGGATGAAATAGACATTACCAGATTTTGACATATCTTATAAGAATAACAAAATTTTGTGTGACAACACAAGTGCCGTTATTCTATCCAAGAATCCAATACAACACTCTAGGACTAAACATATAGATGTTAGACATCATTTCCTTAGAGATTATGTCTTAAAAGGAGATATCAATATAGAATTTCTTACCATAGAAAATCAACTAGTTGATATACTCACAAAACCATTACCAAAAGAGAGATTAAACCAAAATTGTCATTCACTAGGTTTATCAAGATTAAAAGAGCTTAATTAATTTTCCTGATGAATGCATTTTTCACTGGTTGATCGATCAATTTTTCAAATTGATCGACCAAAACCTTTGATTGATCAAATAGTCCACTTTGATCGACCAAAATCTTTGGCGGGAAATCTCCTTGCAAAATTTTGACTTTTGATCGATCAATCAAGATGTTTGATGGACTAATTCGATTGGGCGGGAATTTTTCCTCTAAACGTTCAAACCTTGATTGACCAATTAACATTTTTGATTGATCACTTTTCATTTTGATCGACCAAAAACCCTTTTTGATCGACTAAAATTGGGTGGATTCTCTTTTCGAAAATTGAAATCTTTTTCCTCGATTTATGTTTGCAATCACCTTTTACCATTTCTAACCTACATGATTAGTTGCCTTAAGGGTATTTACCTATTTTTCTAATCATGTCTTCTATAAAACACCTCATTTCTTTTACTCCAACACCTAATTTTTACTACCCTACCCCCAAATATTTGGTCCCCACTCCACCAAAACTCAAAACACACCCGACCCCACACCTCTCCACCAGCCGAGTGATCAACCAATGACCGGCGCTTCCGACCATCTCGCATGCAAGCCTCCTCCGTGTGTCTGTCCTCCGTGCAAGCTCCTTCAACGATGACATCACCCCTCCGTGCAACCTCCTCGCACATCCTCCATCCACATTCTCCTTTAATCGACCATTTTTGGTTCGATCTTGGAACATTCTAAACCTTGAATACATCCCTCTCCTTGGATTTTTCTTGTGTTTATAATGTGCTTTGGCCTCATACTTTCATATTGTTACTTGTTTTTGTGTTTGATTGCGAAATCTAGACGTATATGTGAGCTTATCATTGGGTCAAACACCTCTTTTTTTGGTCTGTTACGCTTTTGGTTAACCAAATACCTTGGTTGATCGACCAAAAGACCATTTTTCAGTACTTCTATCTGGGTCATTTTTGATCGACCAATCTATCTGCTTGATCGACCAACGTGATTTTTTGCGATTTCTGAATGGCTTCAAAATGCGTACGTACCTCCTCGTCTCATCGTGATGACACCTTTGATCATTTCTTCATCACTGAGGCTACATGTGACCGTTTCTCCTTGATTTTCACTGCATGTTGGTAGACCTGTTGACTTTACTTATTTTGAGTCTATATTCGTTGGCATCCGCGAAAAATTTGCTTACCACCAGATTTTACGCCTTTTTGAGTGGAACTTTTATGCAGGTTCCACGAACGGTTGCATACCCGATGTTGACCCCATGTCTTGTCACCTATTTTTTGCTAATCTAAAAAATATAGGTGAGGGTTTCAACATCGAGTTGACCTTGAACGTCTCTGGCTTAGAGGTTCTGGTCAACGTGGATGTTCTTTCTGAGATTCTCAGTTGTCCATCTGTTGGTGTCACATTTCTTGAGCTCCACCAGCAGACACAGATGGATACCATTAGGGAGACCATGCTCACTCCCTCTCATTTTGACTTGGGTCATCCAGCCAAGTCACCTTATTTTCATCGTCTTCCATGATTTCTTAATCAAGTTTTTCCCTGGAATTTTATGTCTAAATCTACGTCTTTTGAAAACTGCCTTGGTATTATGCTCATCACTCTTTACGCATTCCTTAAGAACAAGCAGTTCAACTGGAACCACTTGATTCTATATCTCATGAGCAAGCCTCCCACCAACTCCTTCCAGTTTGGGACACTTCTCACCCACATCTTCCTACACTTTAGCGTTCCCATGGATATAAACCATAAACAATTCATCACTAGAGTCTCCATTTTTGATAAGCTCACTTATATAAAGATGGAGCAAGCATAGGGAGCCGGCGGTGAGGAAGTAGCCTAGGAGCAGTAGCAGGAACCATCAGCAGTTCCTCCTCCTTTCCTACCTTATGAGCACTTTACAACGACATATCCTCCTCTAGTGAGACCGTCTCCATCATTCTACAGCTAGGACTGGAGCCTCTTGGACAAACAACTCTCAGGTAGGGACCTTGTGAGTATCCAGGATGTGACAAATGGTATCTCATTGATGATGCATCGGTAGAGGGAGACAGATTTGATGATGATGCTCCATGGGCATCAGGTATCAGACTACCTGAATGCTGAGAGTCAATTCTTGGACAGACTTGGAGAGTCTGTTCATGACATTTAGCAACAACTTCACTGACCTCCTAGACCTTGCCAATCTAGTACCATGTTTCCATCCTCTACAACACCTCCTCCTCCACCTACTACTTCAGTAGCAGGACCAGCAGATCAGCAGGTTACACCACTACGTAGGACATCTAGGCGGCTGACACCCAAGTCATCAGCTCAGCACCACTTTTGTCTTGGTCAGTCTGCATCATCGGAGAGATTAGATTCGCTGGACCTCGAGTTGGACACTGATCTTCAAAGCACGATGGATGCCTTGATGGCATCATTAGATAATTAGATGTTATATCTACTTCTATGTTTATTTCCTCATGTATAACTTAATTTTACTCAGAACATTTATATTTTATACATTGCTTATCTAGACTCTATTTATGCATGAAGATTAACTCCTTCAGTTTTATATTCCTCTTTAACTCTCTTATATTGCATGATATTTTTTATGCTTAAATTACATGTTTAAGGGAGAGTTAAATGTAAAATCAACAGTAGCACGTTTTACTTTTTGCTAAAACAAAAAGGGGGAGATATTATGCAAAACTATTTTAAATGTCATAAATATAATTTTGTTGTCATCAAAAAGGAGGAGAATGTAAGCACCTCTGTTATGATGCACCAAAATTATACTTATTACTAGACTAAAATTTCAGGACTATCTCAGATTAAAGTGTCTTTCAAGACAAGTGTAGATAGTTGCTGATGTGTGTCTTTTTATCTTTATTTGAGTCTAAAACATTATTATAAGAAGCCTCAAATAAAACTCAAAAGTGGATTTTCATGTATCTTTTCAAAACCAAGCTTTTAGGGTTATTGATTGACCAAATTAGTAAATTGATCGACCAAATTACCTTGATCGACCAACCAACTTCACTAACCAATCAAATCAGTCCATTTTAAGAAGTTGATAAAAATCCTTTTGATTGACCAACCTAGTAAATTGACCGATCAATTCGTGATCGACCAACCACCTTAATTGATCGACCAATTAACCTTAATTGATCAACCAATTTGATTTCCTATTCAGGAAAAACTTTAAGTATAAATAGAGGTCGTATGCAGCCCATCTCATTAGCAACTTTCAAAAGAAATACCTTTCAAATAGTATAGCTTCTCATGCTTATTCCAAAAGCCTTCGCACCCTGTTCTTCACGTTCTTCAAAAACACGACACCTCAAACCTCTGCGAAAAATTTGGTTTGATCTTTTATTGAGGTTCCATAGAAGTTATTTCTGTTATTCTATCTTGTTGCTTTAATTTACAAATTCCAAGATTGTTAGGAAGATCCGTGGTTGTTGTTTTTGCTTCTCTTCAGGATAAAAAGAGAAGTGATTGTAAGAGGTTGTGCCACCTCGTTCAAATGATATGATTAGTGGATTGACTAGCTTGGACTAGTCGAAAAAATCCTAAGCTTGAATCAGGTAGTGATTTTCATGCGGTTTGGGTTTCCACTATAAATCAGGTGTACTCTATGCTTAAATCTTTTGTGATTTATTTTTGATCTGTGCATATAAATTCTTTAAGGCAATACTATTCACCCCTCCCCTCTAGTATACGTTGCAATCCATAGGATATCCTCCCACTCTCAAAAGGCACTACAGGAGGTGGTGGCGTAGGAAGACTTGAAGCAGGAGATTTACTGGAGGCAGAAATCTAAGCATATCTAAAGGGGAGCAACTCCAACATAAAATTTTTCCATGGAGTCGCTAGTGTGAGGAGGAGGCAAAACCAAATAGTGAAGTTGGGTTACAATAGGGAGGTGGCTAAGCCTGATAGGGACCTGCATGAGATGGCTAATAGGTACTTTTGTGACATGTCGAGTGCAAGTCATTGGGGTGGATGGAAGCTTCGCTCGTCTGATATTCCAGTGTTGGGAGAGGATGACGGCCATGTGATTTGTGGACCCATATCAGAGTCGGAGGTACTGTGTGCATTGAAGGGCCTTAAGGTGGAAGGATCCCCTGGGTCAGATAGTTTTCCAGTTCTCTTTAATAAAGAATTCTGGTCCACTATGCGAGGGGACATGATGAGGGTGCTAGAGGAGTTCCAAAGAAGGAATGCTAGCTTGGAAAAAATTAACAGATCGTTGCTTTTTTTCTCCCCAAGAAGCCAAGGGTAGTGGAGTGTTTAGATTTCAGCCCTATAGCCTTATCAGATTCCATCTATTTGGTGATTGGTAAGGTATTAGCGAACCACATGAGAGAGGTTTTGCTTGGTTTGATCAGTCTAGTCCAATCGGCCTTCCTGAAGGATCATTCCTTGCAGGTGTCCATCTTGGCATAGGAGATGATCTCAGGGTGGGTTCGGAGGAAGAAGGCCGCTTTTATGTGGAAGGTGGATTTCTCCAAGGCATATGATTTCATTTAGTGGTTGTATTTGTGGGAGATCTTCTGGAGGAGGGGCTTCCCAAAGGAGTGGGTGCACTGGATGAAGAAGGGTATTACCACTTCATCTTTTCCCCACTATTGAATGGGAAACCTATTGTTCAGTGGATCTAGCTGTAGAAGGGGGTGAAGCAGGGTTTCCCTCTTGCACCCTTGGTTTTCATCCTGGATGTGGACACTTTAGCATGCCTTAACTTTAAGGAGTATGATGGGGGTTTATTCCACGGGTATACTTTGAGGAGCAATCGGGCTTTGATGCCCATCTTATAGTATGCTAATGATATGGTGTTTTTCATAGAAGGCGAAGTTAGAGAAGATGATTACATCAGGTACTTAGTGGATATCTTTGGAGAGCTCTCTGGGTTGAAGATTAATGGGGCAAAGTCGTCACTGGTCTGTTTTGGGGAGGTGGTTGTCACGCAGGATGCTATTTCATAAATTTTGTAGATGTCGGTGGTGTCGTTGCCAATTCGTTACCTGGGGTTGCCACTACGGTCTAAGAAGATGAAGAGTCAAGATTGGAAAGACCTCCTTGAGAAGCTTTCCATGCGTTTGTCTAGGTGGTGTGGCAAACTTCTCTCCAAAGGGGGATGGCTAGTATTGCTAAATTTGGTGCTCTGTACTACGCCAATTTTTCTACTTTCGATGTTTAGACCGCCAAGTACCATCATTAAAGAGATGGAGTTGATGAGGAAGCATTTTTTTTGGAAAGGGGCTAGGCACAAAGGGCATTTTTTACAGCTAGTCAAGTGGAAGACCATCTGCAGGCCGAAGAAGGGAGGATTGGGGGTGCGGTCCCTCAGGGAGTTTAGTGATTCCCTACTGCTAAAGCAGGGATTAACTATTCTTAGGGGTGAGGATGGACTTTGGCAGGAGGTGATCTGTAACGACCCGGTTCCCGAGTCCCTACGAGACACGAGAACCGGACCGACTCGACTAATCCCAAGACCCAGTCGTCCAACGAGGAAGTAACCAAAAGACAGTAAAATAAACCACATTCAGCATGAATATAACTAACAGTAAGAAAGTACAGCAGTAAGGAAAGAAACTACTACAGTAGGCACCACCACAACAGTAAAACAACATTTATCATATAACAAAAACTGCAGGTAAAGAAGGTACAGCGGAAACAAAACTACTCACTAGAACAGAAACAAAAGAAGGTACAAAGCTGTGGCAACTCTACTGGACCCTACTCGGCCCAGCGTCCTCTGCAGCCGCCGACCCTGGCTGCTCAACACCTGGTCCTGAAAAAGGTAACGAGTGTAACACGTCAGCAAAACGCTGAGTAGAGTGGCAAACTAACTAAAGGCAACAGTAGAGTGTACAGTAGCTGTTATGTTCTATTACTTCCTTTATTTACATCTTTCAATTTTTCTCACTATTTCATTTACTTCTCAGATCCTTTACTTGATCTCGAATGTCCTCGTGGGACGATCTTGATTGCAGTCTTTTCCAACAGTAGAAGTAGCACGTGGTGCTCTCCTGGCCGGGAGAGTCCCCCGTGGTGATCCTACCCTCAGTCAACCACCCCAAGGTCACTGACAGACGTAACGGTGACTACGGCACGCGCGATAAACGCACAGGTAGCTAGTCCGTACTGGCACGCGGTCAGTCGTTTCCGTTAACGGGTGCGCCCAAAGCACAGCACGGAACCAGGGCAGAGCCCTCTCAGTAACAGGGGTCCAACCCCTCCACAGTAACCAAACCGGGGCCTTGCCCCTCCACAGTCCGCGCACCCTCGCCTGACTACCCTGGTTTGCCCTAGTGGGCCTAACAAGTCGGTGAAGGAGGCTAGCAGAACCCCGGGGCCCGTGGGGTAGCTAGTACTCTCCTAACACTACTAGCTCTCCTCGGTACTACGTACACGAGGGCCAACAAGTCGGTACAGAGCGGCCAATCCTAACCCCGGGTCCCTGGGGCGGCTGGCCCCACTCTGCACTAAAACAGGTACAGGTACTTCCCTTGGTACTGCGTACCCAAGAGACAGTACAAACTACATCTCAGTTCCATTCCTTTTCTTTCCAGGAGTTCCACTCCTAATTCCCCGTAGGGTTCCAGCTCTTTATCTCAGAACATCATATGTTTCACTTTCCAGATTCTCGTTCTCACATTCCATGATCTCAACATGATTCTTTATGCATAACAGGCAGCTGTTAATTAAATTTACAGGCAGCTTTATATATTCCTTTCCATTTTTCCAAGACTGCAGTAATGTACATTCCACTAGTTTTTTCCATCCTAGGATTCATGCCATATCCTAGGATCTATCATACAGTCTAGTTTTCCGGCCCTAGGATTCATGCAACACCTAGGAGCTATCATTCCATATATTTCTCATTCCTAGGATTCATGCAATGCCCTAGGTTCTAGTTATGGTTCCATACTTTAACAGATTTTATTAATACTTAAAACCACTCTACCAGGTACAACGGGAGTAATGGGGGCGTGGTCGGGAATCCCGCGCGCCTCCGCGACTCTCAAGACGGCAACCGAACGAGGTCCTATCACAAGGATCAAACACAAGGAGTGTCTCAAAACAGTGTATAGCTACTGTAGGCGGGTAGAGGAATAAATTCTGAAACGAACGCAACTCGAATCGCGGAAAACGGAGCCCAAACGGGCCCTAAACGGGTCGAGAAAGACAATACTGTTCAAAATCAGACGTCTGGAACTCCTTCCAGACGTCTTAAACGGTGGATCAGAGAATTACCTGTTCGGCTTGGTTCCCCGGACGTCCAGAAGTCTGTGGGGACGTCTCTCCTAGATCCCAGACGTCCGATGGTCTCTCCGGACGTCTGGAGGTCACTCCCGCCGTCTGGTACAACTTCCAGACGTCTGATTCGCAAAGGATGACGAATCCGAACACCTGCGCACAGCCAACCCTCCTCCCTCAGTACGGTCAGTCGACAAAAAGAAGGAGAAAGCGGAACTCACCTTTCAGACGTCTGTATGATCTCACAGACGTCGACCTTGCCGTCTGGATATCAGTCCAGACGTCTGATTCTGGAGATTTTTCCAGAATCAGAACCTTGCTCGGCCTCCGCTCGCGACGCCGCCCGCGTCGCACCTCGCGCGTCCGCTGCTCCGCCCGCAGCAGGTCCCTCTCCGCGACGCTCTGCGCCCCCTGCGCCCTCCGCCGGCCGGCCAAGCCGCTCCCGGCGAGCTCGCCCTCACGGCAGAGCCCCGCCCTCGCACGCCGCAGCTCCTCCGCGCCTACTGCGGCCGCCGCTGCCGCTGCGCCCTCGCGTCCGCTCGCTCTCGCGCACAGGCAGGAGAGAAGGAGGAAGATGGTGGAGACGGGAGGGGAGGCGCGCCCCCTCCCCCTTTTAACGCCGCGCAGAGAGGAGGGAGAGACGGTCGCAGTCGCCTGCAGCCGCAGAGAAGATGCAGGATCGCAGGTCTACGCGCACAGGCGCGCAGACGAATATCCCGTGCGAGCATAACTGTTCGCCAGACGTCTGTAAACTATCCCGGACGTCTGGTCAGACGTCTGGATGTGATCCCAGACGTCTTTACAGACGTCTGGGCCACCTCCCAGACGTCTTAAAAGACGTCTGGGGCACGCGCTCGTTACAATATAACAAACTCAAAGGAAGTTTCGTCCCCGAAACTTGCGCCAACTAGGGTGCGGAAAAAGGATGTCCAAATAACCATAACAAACTCAAAGAGGACCGAAGCCGGTCCGAAAAGACGTACCCGCGAAAAGCTCTGGGTACCGCTCCCGCATTGCCGCCTCAGGCTCCCAGGTAGCCTCCTCGTACCGCTGGCTCCTCCACAAAACCTTTACCAGGGGTACTTGCTTTCGTCTCAACCTGCGGACGGCTCGGTCTAGGATCTGCACTGGCCGCTCGGGGTAGGTCAGGTCGTCGCTCACCTCGACGCTCTCGTGACTCAGTACGTGGCTGGGATCGGCTACGTACTTCCTGAGGTTGGACACGTGGAACACGTCGTGCACACCAGAAAGCTGCGGGGGAAGGGCAAGTCTGTAAGCAACGGGTCCAACCCGCTCCAGGACCTCGAAGGGCCCCACGAACCTCGGCGCGAGCTTCCCTCTAACCCCAAACCGCTGTAAGCCCTTCATGGGCGAAACACGAAGAAAGACGTGGTCCCCGACCTCGAACTGCACCTCTCTGCGTCTGCGATCTGCGTAGCTCTTCTATCTGCTCCTGACAGTGCGGAGTCGTCTGTGGATCTGCTCAACTACCTCCTGACTCTGCCGGATCAACCTGGGGCCAACCTCCCACTTGGTCCCCACCTCAACCCAACTCAAGGGTGCCGTGCATTTCCATCCGTACAGAGCCTCGTAGGGAGCCATGCCGATGCTCGAGTGATAACTGTTGTTGTATGCAAACTCTGCCAGGGGTAGGTGCTCCTCCCAAGAGCCCCTCCAGTCTAGTACACAGGCACGCAAAAGATCCTCAAGTGTCTGTATCGTGCGTTCCGACTGTCCGTCTATCTGGGGGTGGTAAGCCGTGCTAAACCTCAACCTCGTCCCCAAAGCCTGCTGAAACTCAGCCCAAAACTGGGACATAAAGCGGGTATCCCGGTCGGATACGATCTCCCGCGGAACTCCGTGTAGTCGCACCACATCACGGATATACCTCTCTGCCAACTGTGCTGGTCCCAAAGTGACTCGGATCGGCAAGAATCGTGCCGTCTTCGTCAACCTATCCACTATTACCCAGACCGCGTCGTGTCCTCGCTGGGTAACAGGTAAGCCCACCACTAAGTCCAGGGTGATGCTCTCCCACTTCCACTCTGGCACTGGAAGCGGCTGAAGCGGCCCTGCAGGCCTCTGATGCTCGGCTTTCACCTGCTGGCACACTAAGCACTGCTGCACGAACTCACCCACATCCCGCTTCATCCCTCTCCACCAGAACTCGCGTCTCAAGTCATGGTACATTTTCGTGTTTCCGGGATGTATGGTGAATCTGGAACCGTGTGCCTCAGTCAGGAGCTCTCTCAACAGCTCCTCGTCTCTGGGGACGCACAGCCGTCCCCTCAAGCGTAACACCTGGTCTGTGAAAGAGAAGTCCCCTGGGTCCCCCGACAGTACTCTGTCGCGCAAAGACTGCAAGTACGGATCGGCCATCTGTCCCGTGATGATGCGGTCTAACAACTCTGGTCTGGTCTGCCGTGTCACCGTCACTGCCCCACAGTACCCTCGTAACTCTAGAGGTCGCCAACTGCCCACCTCCTCCAAAAGGCTCCAACTCTGTAACTGTAGACTGGCCAAGCGTGCGGGCGCCTTACGGCTCAAGGCGTCAGCCACCACATTGGCCTTTCCCGGGTGGTAGGAGATGCTGCAGTCGTAGTCCTTCAGGAGCTCCAACCAACGTCTCTGTCTCATGTTGAGCTCCTTCTGGTCAAAAAGATATCTGAGGCTCCTGTGATCTGTAAAAATCTCGAAGGTCTCACCGTACAAGTAGTGCCTCCATGTCTTCAGCGCGAAGACAACAGCTGCCAACTCTAGGTCGTGGGTAGGGTAGGTATGCTCATGGGGCTTCAGTTGCCGCGAAGCGTAAGCGACCACGTGACCCCTCTGCATGAGCACACCTCCTAACCCCTGCAAGGAAGCGTCCGTGTACACAACGAACCCGCCACTACTGTCAGGAATGGTGAGCACGGGAGCCGAGGTCAACCTCTCCTTCAGCTCCAGAAAACACGCCTCACAGGCGTCTGTCCAAGTGAAAGGCACATCCTTCTGAGTCAACTGTGTCATAGGACGTGCAATCTGCGAAAACCCTCTGATGAACCGTCTGTAGTAACCTGCCAGTCCCAGGAAACTGCGAATCTCAGTGACTGAACGCGGTCTCTCCCACCTGAGCACTGCCTCGACCTTGGCGGGATCCACCGCCAGGCCGTCTCCAGAGATCACATGACCCAAAAAGGTCACCTCCCTCAACCAGAACTCGCACTTGCTGTATTTGGCGTACAGCCTGCGTCGTCTCAGAGTGTCCAGAACCATCCGCAAGTGCTGTCCGTGCTGCGTCCGATCTCTAGAATAGATGAGTACATCATCTATGAAAACCACCACAAACTGGTCCAAGTACGGTCTGAACACCCGGTTCATCAGGTCCATGAAAGCAGCGGGGGCATTGGTCAGCCCAAACGGCATGACCAAAAACTCGTAGTGTCCGTACTGGGTGCGGAAAGCTGTCTTGGAGACGTCGGTCTCCCTGATCCTCAACTGGTGGTATCCAGACCTCAAGTCGATCTTGGAAAACACCGTGGCACCCCGCAACTGGTCAAACAAATCGTCAATCCTCGGCAGCGGATATCTGTTCTTGATGGTGACCCTATTCAGTTGTCGGTAGTCCACACAAAGGCGTAGGGTCCCATCCTTCTTCTTCACAAACAGTACCGGGGCTCCCCAGGGAGACGCACTGGGCCTCACGAAACCCTTCTCCAAAAGGTCCTGCAACTGAGACTTGAGCTCTCGCAGCTCAAGCGGTGCCATCCTGTATGGCGCGGTGGAGATGGGGCTGGTCCCTGGTACTAGTGAGATCTCAAACTCGATCTCACGCTCGGGCGGTAGTCCTGGTAACTCGTTTGGAAACACGTCGGGGTACTCTCTGACCACCGGGATGCTCTGGAAGTCTGCCACGGGGCTGTGCTCTGCCACCACACAAGCTAAGAAGCCCTCACACCCCTGGCTCAAAAGTCTCGCCGCCCGAAGTGCCGAAATGCATCTGAAACCTCCGTCCACTGGCTGCCCGTGAAACTCGAAGGAAGGCAACTCCGGAATGGAGAAGACAATCTTCCTCTCAAAGCAGTCTACCAAGGCGTGGTAAGCGGACAGCCAATCCATCCCCAGGATCACCCCAAAGTCCTCCATCTGTATCATAATCAGGTCAGCTGGCAGGCTGTGTCCCCCGATGCTGACCCCGCAACCCGTGTACACCTCCTCAGCTACAAACAGCTGACCACTCGGACCTCTGATTACGAACGGGTTCTCTAACAATGTATAATCCTGGTCCAAACTAACTGCGAAACTGTCTGCGACAAACGAGTGCGTAGCGCCGGAATCGAAAAGCGTGTAAACGAGTCTGCCAGAAACTGAAACCATACCTGCTACCACGGATCCCGAAGCTCTGGCGTCCCTGTGTGTTAGGGCGTTGATACGCCCCTCAGCTCTAGGTGCAGACGAAGCAGCCACACTCTGCGTCGGACGGGTAGGTGCTGGCCGGTACCCTCCTCGCGACTGCGGTCCTCCTCCTCGCGCCTGGAAACCGCGGCCTCCTGCGCGCCCTCCAGTGCTCTGCGCGGGAAGTATCTGCTGACCTCCTGCCCTAGATGGGCAGTCCCTCCTGACGTGGCCCGGCTGGCCACACTGGTAGCAGAGGGGAACCCGACTCCCGCCCTCAGTGAGTCCCTGCTGTCGGCTAGGCGGGGGTCCGGTGCTGGCGATTGGCCCCTGTCGAGGGCCCCCAAAGGCCACTGATGGCCCTGCACAACGTGACGGCTCTCCTGCGGACGCCACGTGTCTCCGTTCTCGCCGGCCCTGTGAGAAGTCTGGCTGAAAGGGCCTCTTCCGCCTGCCGTCGGTCTCTCGCGCGGACGGGTTGGTCTCCTTGTAAGTCATGGCTGCCTCTACCACTCTCGAAAACGTCGGCAGCTTCAGGGGTTTGACATACCCCCGGATCGCAGGCCGGAGCCCCTCGGTGAACCTCCAAAGGCGCTCCTCCTCAGTGGCTACCGCTGTCGCTGCAAAGCGGGACAGCTCCAAGAAACGCGTGCGGTACGCGCTCACGGTCATCGTCCCTTGGCGGAGAGTGTGGAACTCCCGCCTCCTCTGGTCCTGCCACGTCTGGGGAAAGTACTGCTCGCAGAAGAGGGTGACGAACTGGTCCCACGTCGGCTCGTCCCTCTCCTGTCCCCGGACCGCCCTCCACCACCGGTGTGCCGCACTCTCCAGCTGGTACGTGGCAAAGGCCACGCGGCACTCCACCGGGGGGCGAAGGGTGTCGAAGATCTTCTCCAGCTGCTCAAGCCAGTCCTCTGCCTCGGTCGGGTCCTCATCCCCCTTGAAGGAGGGGGGCTTCAGCTTCCGGAACTGTCCGAAAAGCTCGAAGTGGTGCTGTAGGGGAGGTGCTGGTGCACCTCCAGGCGAAGGTGTCTCTTGTACAGAAGTGTCGGAGGAAGGTGGGGGCGGCAGGGGCCCATCCCCTCCCTCGTGTCCAGCGCCGCGTCCGTCGCGTGGCCCCACAGAGGACTCCCCCTCTGCAACCCCAGGAGGAGGTGCTCGGGGCGGTGAGTGGAGCTCCTCTCGTACAATATCCCGTATCAGTCTGGCGAGGTCCTGGGCCTGGATGCCAGGGAGTGGTGGCTGGTCCACCGAGACGTCAACGACAGCACGTCCACCTCGCCGACCTCGCCCTCGGCCGTGCCCGCGGCCAGTCTCGCCAGTCCCACGACGAGGCATCTCCTGCAAGGAGACGCGAAACAAAACGGAAACGTCAAAACAGACGGTACCTAACAACACTTCTAAGAGCTCAAGTCAAGAGATATGTTGTGGTGGCTACTCTAGCTATAAACATGTGAATTGGTTATTTTCCAGTCAGTTGATTCACTTCTCGGGACGACCTTGCTCTGATACCATCTTGTAACGACCCGGTTCCCGAGTCCCTACGAGACACGAGAACCGGACCGACTCGACTAATCCCAAGACCCAGTCGTCCAACGAGGAAGTAACCAAAAGACAGTAAAATAAACCACATTCAGCATCAATATAACTAACAGTAAGAAAGTACAGCAGTAAGGAAAGAAACTACTACAGTAGGCACCACCACAACAGTAAAACAACATTTATCATATAACAAAAACTGCAGGTAAAGAAGGTACAGCGGAAATAAAACTACTCACTAGAACAGAAACAAAAGAAGGTACAAAGCTGTGGCAACTCTACTGGACCCTACTCGGCCCAGCGTCCTCTGCAGCCGCCGACCCTGGCTGCTCAACACCTGGTCCTGAAAAAGGTAACGAGTGTAACACGTCAGCAAAACGCTGAGTAGAGTGGCAAACTAACTAAAGGCAACAGTAGAGTGTACAGTAGCTGTTATGTTCTATTACTTCCTTTATTTACATCTTTCAATTTTTCTCACTATTTCATTTACTTCTCAGATCCTTTACTTGATCTCGAATGTCCTCGTGGGACGATCTTGATTGCAGTCTTTTCCAACAGTAGAAGTAGCACGTGGTGCTCTCCTGGCCGGGAGAGTCCCCCGTGGTGATCCTACCCTCAGTCAACCACCCCAAGGTCACTGACAGACGTAACGGTGACTACGGCACGCGCGATAAACGCACAGGTAGCTAGTCCGTACTGGCACGCGGTCAGTCGTTTCCGTTAACGGGTGCGCCCAAAGCACAGCACGGAACCAGGGCAGAGCCCTCTCAGTAACAGGGGTCCAACCCCTCCACAGTAACCAAACCGGGGCCTTGCCCCTCCACAGTCCGCGCACCCTCGCCTGACTACCCTGGTTTGCCCTAGTGGGCCTAACAAGTCGGTGAAGGAGGCTAGCAGAACCCCGGGGCCCGTGGGGTAGCTAGTACTCTCCTAACACTACTAGCTCTCCTCGGTACTACGTACACGAGGGCCAACAAGTCGGTACAGAGCGGCCAATCCTAACCCCGGGTCCCTGGGGCGGCTGGCCCCACTCTGCACTAAAACAGGTACAGGTACTTCCCTTGGTACTGCGTACCCAAGAGACAGTACAAACTACATCTCAGTTCCATTCCTTTTCTTTCCAGGAGTTCCACTCCTAATTCCCCGTAGGGTTCCAGCTCTTTATCTCAGAACATCATATGTTTCACTTTCCAGATTCTCGTTCTCACATTCCATGATCTCAACATGATTCTTTATGCATAACAGGCAGCTGTTAATTAAATTTACAGGCAGCTTTATATATTCCTTTCCATTTTTCCAAGACTGCAGTAATGTACATTCCACTAGTTTTTTCCATCCTAGGATTCATGCCATATCCTAGGATCTATCATACAGTCTAGTTTTCCGGCCCTAGGATTCATGCAACACCTAGGAGCTATCATTCCATATATTTCTCATTCCTAGGATTCATGCAATGCCCTAGGTTCTAGTTATGGTTCCATACTTTAACAGATTTTATTAATACTTAAAACCACTCTACCAGGTACAACGGGAGTAATGGGGGCGTGGTCGGGAATCCCGCGCGCCTCCGCGACTCTCAAGACGGCAACCGAACGAGGTCCTATCACAAGGATCAAATACAAGGAGTGTCTCAAAACAGTGTATAGCTACTGTAGGCGGGTAGAGGAATAAATTCTGAAACGAACGCAACTCGAATCGCGGAAAACGGAGCCCAAACGGGCCCTAAACGGGTCGAGAAAGACAATACTGTGCAAAATCAGACGTCTGGAACTCCTTCCAGACGTCTTAAACGGTGGATTAGAGAATTACCTGTTCGGCTTGGTTCCCCGGACGTCCAGAAGTCTGTGGGGACGTCTCTCCTAGATCCCAGACGTCCGATGGTCTCTCCGGACGTCTGGAGGTCACTCCCGCCGTCTGGTACAACTTCCAGACGTCTGATTCGCAAAGGATGACGAATCCGAACACCTGCGCACAGCCAACCCTCCTCCCTCAGTACGGTCAGTCGACAGAAAGAAGGAGAAAGCGGAACTCACCTTTCAGACGTCTGTATGATCTCACAGACGTCGACCTTGCCGTCTGGATATCAGTCCAGACGTCTGATTCTGGAGATTTTTCCAGAATCAGAACCTTGCTCGGCCTCCGCTCGCGACGCCGCCCGCGTCGCACCTCACGCGTCCGCTGCTCCGCCCGCAGCAGGTCCCTCTCCGCGACGCTCTGCGCCCCCTGCGCCCTCCGCCGGCTGGCCAAGCCGCTCCCGGCGAGCTCGCCCTCACGGCAGAGCCCCGCCCTCGCACGCCGCAGCTCCTCCGCGCCTACTGCGGCCGCCGCTGCCGCTGCGCCCTCGCGTCCGCTCGCTCTCGCGCACAGGCAGGAGAGAAGGAGGAAGATGGTGGAGACGGGAGGGGAGGCGCGCCCCCTCCCCCTTTTAACGCCGCGCAGAGAGGAGGGAGAGACGGTCGTAGTCGCCTGCAGCCGCAGAGAAGATGCAGGATCGCAGGTGCGCGCAGACGAATATCCCGTGCGAGCATAACTGTTCGCCAGACGTCTGTAAACTATCCCGGACGTCTGGTCAGACGTCTGGATGTGATCCCAGACGTCTTTACAGACGTCTGGGCCACCTCCCAGACGTCTTAAAAGACGTCTGGGGCACGCGCTCGTTACATGATCAGAGATTTGTACAGGGAGCCAGATTCGCTAGAAGGGGCGGTGCATCCGTCCAAGCCATCTCCCTTCTGGGCATTTATGTGTATGGTGATCCAGAACCAGTGGCCATTTTTCTCCCCGAAGTTGGGAGATGGGTGCATATTCCATTTCTGGAAGGACAACTGCAGTGGGCGTGGTTGCTTTAAAGACTTGTACCCATGTTTTTCTGGCAAGGGAAATGAGAAGGAGGCCAAGGTTGCGAATTGGTGGGACAGGGAGTCTGGGAGGTGGAGGCTACCAACGTAGGGAGAGAATTATGTGAATAGGGCCGCTGATGAGTCAGGTATGATTGCTTGTGGATCTTAATGGATACTAGAGGGGAGGGGTGAATAGTATCGCTTTTAAAAACTCAAATATAATAATAGCGAAGACAATTCAAACCACAAAAAATCAAGCACAGAAGACACCTAGATTTATAGTGGAAACCTTTCTCGAGTGAAAACCATTACCTAAGCCTCTTAGCTTAGGATTTTTTCAACTAGTCAAGACTAGTCAATCCACTAACACACCACTTGAAACGAGGGTGGCACAACCTCTTACAATAGTCCCTTCTCTTTACAACCTGAAGAGAAGCACAATAACAACAACGGATCTTTCCCAACAACTTGGGATCCGTAACCAAAGCAACAAGTAATATAAAAATAATATAATCCTACGGAACCTCAAAGAAAGTCAAACTAGATTTTAGTAGAGGTTCAAATTGACGTGCTTTGGAAAGCATGAAAGCAGAAGCGTAGAAGCACTTTGAGAGAAAGCACGAGAGATTTTTTTTTTCTAGATGGATTTTTCTTTGAAAGTGTGTTTTTAAAAAGCCTATGCACGACCTTTATTTATACTAGAAAAATCGACCAGAAAATGAAGTCAAATTAGTTGATCAATTAAGATAGTTTGGTCGATCAAAATGAGTTTTGGTCGGTCAAACTAGTTATTTGATTGATTAATGATTGGTCGATTAATTAACCTAAATAGTTGATCAAAGGTGTATTTATCAACTTCCTAAAATGGGGTGTTTTGATCGATTAACTAAGCTGGTTGGTCGATCAATCCATTTGCTTGATCAATATTATTATTTAGTCGATCAATTAACCTAAAAGCTTGATTTTTATGTTAAGTGCAAAAAACTGTTCGAATATTATTTGAGGTTCCTTACAAGATAATCTAGACTCAATAAAAATAAAAAGACACTAGAAGAAATTAGCAATCTTCTAACTTTAATCCAAGAATCCATGAGAGAGTCTTGAAAGATTAGTCTAACAGATAGCATAATTTTGGTGCATCAAAATAGAGGTGTTGATGGTTTTGCTTAGAGGAAAAGTGTGTACACCCCTTCCAAAGCATACCATTTACTGGTCACTGGTGATGAGAATGACGTGCATTCACAGGCATGTGGTGCTTTGTGGAAGATTAAGGTCCCGCTGAAGGTGCAAATCTTCTTGTGGCTTGCAAGAAGAGATGGATTGGTGACAGGATCCTTTAGACATAGACTCGTGGAGATGCCTCCTGTTCCTTGTCCATTATGCGTGTTCAGAGATGATGATATCCACCACCTGTTGGGAGCTTGCCTGGTGACTGATGATGTCTGGCGCATGATCTTCTCCACCACTTTGCTGACGTGGTATAAGCTTTGGAGAGGGCTATGTGATCTGTCCAAGCCCAGGATTCATATGGATGCCATGTTGTGGGTAATGTGGAGGGCTAGGAATGACGTGTTTAATGGTGGTAGATGTTGGGTGGAAAACATTTGTAGTGATGCAAATGCTTGTATGTATCTTTGGCTCTCCAATTTATAATTGAATTTTCTTAATATAATAAAGCTAGATGACTACTACCAGTAGTAGTGGTCCTTTCTTTTCCTCAAAAAAAGAAACTTGTAGGATAAAGCAAATGTTATTTAAGGAGTTAAATTGCATTTGTTTTGATAATTAGTTGGGTCAAAATTGATTAGCTTAGATCCAAAGTGTTTGGATTATAATTAATTAATGTTAGGATACCAAAACCTAACACCTTATAAGTTGTTATGGGCATATCCTGTAACATTTAAGTAGAAATAAATCCCATTCCTTGGATGGAGATCCAAGGGATCCCATCATATTAGGATTTGCCATAGAATCTTTATAAATATCTCTCAAAGCCATCAAGGGAAACCCTAATCTATTCCTTCAATTATGTGTAGATTCCCTCCATCGAGAGAAGAGAAAAGAGGCCACCCTCCCCCGTTCCTTGATTTCGTTCAATTCTACACATCTTAAAGCTCTAAGAGAACTCCAAAATCTCCTTCAAATGTGTAAAGGCCCGAACACAAATTTCCAAGTCATTTCATACTAAGCACGTTGAGACGAATCCGTCAGCACTTTTCGAGTGCAGATTGGATATGTGTATTTTAAAAGTGGGAAACAAATTACATTTTTGGTCACATAGGGTCATCTTCAAAAAAATTCCTGAAATACGTCAAAATTAGTGTCTTTGAATTCCCCTCATTGCAAGCTTTCCAACGATATCTATTTTGTAAAATTCCAGATTTTGTGATGAAAGTTATATGAGAAAGGCAAAGTTACATATGGGATTGTAAGATAAAATAATAACTAAATAATAATAATAGTAATAACTTTTACATTAATAATAATAATATAATAATAATAATAATTATTATTATTAGGAAAGTCGATGTGGAAGTCGAGTCGGAAGGAAATCGGGGCAAAAGATTGGCCCTTGCTTTTAAATAGAGGGAAAGGAGGAAAGCAACAAAAAGGTAGGGAGAAAGAGAGAAGAGAGATCGAGGGAGGTAGAGGAAAATCGAAAAACACATAGAGAGAAATAAAGAGAGGGAGAGAGAGACCAAAGGGGAGATCGAGAGGAAGAGAAGGAGAGATCCCATGATTGACAAAGAGAAAGAGAGAGAAAGCGAGAGAGATTGTAGGAAGGAGGAGAGAGAACGAAATGCACATGTACCTTTCTCGCTGAGGCATGAGCTGGCGTGGACAGAGAGCGGAAGGGGGTCCGCATGTGATGTCAGCAGCGTGCGACATCAATAGCGTGATTCTTGAGATGCGTGCAAGTGTGTGAGCATGCTAGATTTCTCTTTCATGTCTGTTCGTGTTTTGATCCATTCTAGGGTCAAACAATGTTCATTTCGCATTCCAGGAATCATTGGAATCATATCTCCACGAACTACGCATGGGTAAATTTTAAACCTGGTTTTGGAAATTAATTTTTACCTGAAAATTTCAATAAAAGGTTATGACGATTTAAATTATTCCTTTCATGTCTCAATGTTGATCTTACCCTCAGTACCCGCACAGATTTTGTGGCAGGCGTGGATACTGCTCCCAGGTTCTGTGCGCACGATTCGGAGTTATCATGACCCTCCTGTGACATTAGGTAAAGTAGTCTCTCTCCTTTTCTGTATGGTTTATGTACATAGTGATTTTCTTCACGTACTGCACTGTTAGTGTGTGTTCCTACCTCTTACTGAGATCGAACCCATTTATGTATTCATGTTGCTTTGGGTACTGAAATATTAAATATGAATAATAAAAATCAAGTCGTTGACTTGGAAGGTGAATAATTAGAGTAATATCGTTAAATGCAGGATTAACACGAGTTAACGACAATTTATTTGATAATTTCATGAAGTAAATGAATTATAAAGCATTTAAGCTTGTTGGATATGCCTTTATCATCGTATGTACAAAAGAAATTTTATTTTTAGTAAAACTAACCTCATTAGGATGCTTAAACAATAATTTGATTAGATCCACGAACATAAATTTGAAATTCCCTGGAAATTGATATGTTGGAGGATAATGTGAATATTAGTTAACTTTTGAATTGATAATGTGAAATTACTAAAGATGGTTTGAAAATGAAAGATACAGTTATCTGGGAATGAGATATATAATACGACGGATATGTCTAGAAAAATAAAATGAATAGATAATTGGTTTTTAGCCCCGCTACTTGCCGGGATTTCGACCGCAGCTTGAGGTCTTTTCTAACCGGGTTTAGGGGCTGGTTTAGGGAGTTATTGGCTTCCCTCTGACTCTTTGTTTAGACTTAACGACCAATTGGGATAGCGGATTCACAAGGCTCTAGGTTTGGAATAGTTCTTTCAGCCGATGGGTGGGTCATTGGTTGTTTATGGCTCAGCATACATAGCGCGTGTGTGTGTTCACACCATACGATGTAACCGCCACCCCTTTCCGTGATGACCCTAGGGTGACGAAGCGTGGCGACTCGATGGATATAAGTAGCCCTCTCGGCCAGGAAGGTGGCTTATATCGATCTGTCACCATAGGAAGTTACACAAAATCATTTCGTGTCCTAAGACATCGATTGATAATTTGTGAATTATAATAAATTGGGCTTCCAATGTTTGAAATGGAACCGGACAATGAGATGTCTAATAAATGAATCAATCAAAGCTATAATACCCATTTTCTCTTGTGCGTGGTCACTGTTGCACTCTATTGTTGTTATTTCTACTCTAGTCAGTTTTTATTGATGTGTTTTTGGGTTCCGTACTCAGGTATACTTGGAAATGCGCAAGGAGATTTCTATTGTACATCTCCTTGGACTTAGATACAATGGTAAATCTTTCAGTCAATATTCAATTTTTATTCCTTTAAATTTTTGCAATATGAATTGTTTGTTGGCTATGTTTATATTTTATGATTATGTGTTGGGTGACTGCAATCTTCTGGGTGTTTGTGCTAGTGTTAGCACACGGCGACTCGGATCTTGTCGGTTGGCGGTGCTCGAGTCACAAGATGCCTAGAATAGAGAAGAGGATTGCAAGGTTGTTCCATTTTGGATGTCCAACTTGATTGCTAGACATTTAAGAGGCTCTCTAGATTTCTAGCAAGTTGGCTGGACATCCATTATTACTTAGCCCTGGATTCATATGGGGGGTTTTGATGCATTCAATGCCTCAAGAAATGCGAAGGAGTTCGCAGGGTGTGAAGAGTTTGTGCTACACACGGCAAAATCGAGTGTTATCAGTGTGAAGGCATCACCATGTAGTAAGAAGAAGGGAGTCCTACTAGGTCAAGACTTTTTTGAGGAGGCACAACACTTAGGGTGCTGTGATATGCCACCCCACAAGTATAACTCTATACTCGTGGTGAACCTGGAACAGGGACCTGCTAGATCTTCCCATGTAGTTCCAATTAATCTAGGTCATGTTTGTTTCTCAATTTTACCAGGAACAGGGGATCAAACTGTTCGACTTCCCCACATTCCAACAGCTACGTTGTTTTAGCGTGTTGAGGCTTGGGGTGTGGTAGGTGCCACATCCTCCTAATTTCGCTGTCTAGCTACGTCTCATTGTATTTAATGCTAACGGGATGGGGTAGGGTGGTAATTTTTCCATGCTTGTTCACCTTCTTGTGTTCCCCTATAAATAGGGGGTTGGGTGGGGGCATTTACTCACTCCTATCTACTTGTGAAACTGATGTAAACACATTTACACTACTTAAAATGTCTATTTATGCATGTTCTTAAGCATAGGATTGCATTTCATGATATAAATATTACATAACATGCATCATCTTGCATTAGAGTAGTTTGAATAAAATGGAGGTTAATTGTCTCCTTTTATGTGCTTGGATAGGTCAAACATTTTATCGGGCCCTCGGATCAAAGATCCAACCGTATGGATGTGATCAGGGCGACGATTGGAGTTCAACGACTCCAAGATCGCCCTAATCAGACATTCGTAGCATCAGATAGTGACCGGGGAACCCTAGAAGATCAAGGGCTAGGATGGTGAAAATCCACACTTCAGATGACAAATCCGACCACACGAATGAATTCGGATCGACGATCGCAGCCCAACGACACAAAAATCGAGTCAATCCGACATTCGTGGCACCATCCACAACTTCCAGAAGATGGACGGCCAAGATGGCGCCACGTGGCGCCATCTCAGTCGCCCAAACGGCCTCCAGCACTGCCGCACCTTTTCTTCTTCAATCAGCGTGTTGATTCTCCACCGTTGGATCAAGATCCAACGGTTGTGGATGCGGCTGGCTAATTCATCCGCGCGACCTTTTCGACGGCGTAGCGCAGCGGAGACGCCACTGCGGGCGAAACAGAGGTCGCGGGATCGAGTCCCGCGAGCCTCAAATTGGGCGCAAGCAAGCAGGCGCGTGGAGCGTCAGATGGAGATCCAACGGCCGTGCGCGCCCGATAGCGTTCACGCGCGATTGAACGCGCGGCGCGGACGCGCGATCGCACGTGGGTGGGCGCGCAACGCAGCCGTCGGGCTGAGATTCAATGAACGTGGGAAGCCATTGCGCGCGCGGGCAGCTGAGCGGGCGCGGAAGCTACGCCCATGTTGGGGGCTTTAGCGACGGTTTTATCTGTCACTAAAGACCCCTCATTTATTATTTTGAAGTTGTAATGTCCATTTTGCCCCCACTCCTTGCAACTATAAAAGGAGACCCCCTCCATACGAAATTTTCATCCCTTCCTTCTCCTCTCTACCCCTCCAAAGCTCAAGAGAAGCTTGTCCCACACCCGGGATGCTTCTCGCGAGATAAAGTCCAATTTTCGTTCCCCTTCGGAAGTGGATCCCGCGACGACGACGGCGTGCTGCTCCGTTCCTGTTCTTCTGCTTCGTCCTCCTTCGTCCTACTTCATTCTCCTTCGTCCAGGCGTCGTCCCGTCCAGCTCATCCTCCAAGCAACCGTCGAGGAGGATTTCTCTGTCCTTATTCATTTTACTGCTTTCTAGTATAGATTTACTGCTTTCTAGTGTAGTTTTGCTCGTCCTCCAAGCAATCGTCGAGGAGGACATTTCTCCCTCCATTCTTTTAATGCTTTCTAGAGTAAATTTATCACTTTCTAGAGTAATTATTTTATGCTTTGTAGTTGTAAGAGTGAAATGAACAATCTCCTTAATGATAAATTCCTTGTTTATTCTACATCTCATTTTGATTTCTCTGTGTAATATTCTCTTTTTCTCTTACTCTCTCTCTCTTCTATTTATTGTAAATAATTAGATAGTTTTAAATTTAATTCTTCCATGAAAAATAAAAAGAAACGCGTAGTTTTTAAATCAAACGTCTGCCTCCCTGTGTTCGACCCGAAATTTTTATTTCGGTATAAATTTTATTTGTTGAACATGAATTCTTCGCTTTCGAACTACAACGACAGGTTTCCAAAACCAAACATGTTAGCGTAGCGATTCGTAAGCGTTCAACATTTTGGCGCCGTTGCCGGGGAGGCAACGATTTCCGATCTTTCCTTCGCATTTCTTGCACTTTATTTGTTTTCTAACTAGCTTTCTCTTGTGTCTATTGTTTTGCAGAGACCTCCATCAAGGAATCAACAAGCGGTAGACTGGAGTAAAGTGTAGTTGAAGACAACTGTAAGTGCTCCCCCATTCTTTCCCCCTCCATAGATTTCATTCGCCACATTAAATTCAAATCCCAATTAACCTAGGTGTTTGCATAAATCCTAGGAATAGTTTGGTTGTTTGGATTTCCACTCACATTCATTCCACCCTCATTCATAAAAAAAAAATAACAAAAAGATAATCTTGTGGGGTAATTTCCAACAAACACACAACAAACACCCACATTCAAGGCACTTGATCAACTCGATTTGTTTTCTACTCAACCGGGTTCTGATCTGTGGAACCGGTACACATAAAGCAACACATAACAGAGTAGAAATTATTCTAGGTTAACCATTTTTGAGTGCCTAACTTAGTGGTGCATTTGTGGCCAATTGTTTGAGTTGTTTGGGCCGCACCACTTTATTTAAAACCAACTCATCAAGTAGCACCTCCTTAGGGTTTTCAATCTAGGTATATTCGAGGCACTCCACTTTCTTTCTGATTTTAAAGGAAAACAATCTTCACCCGTGTTTTACAACTTGGTTTGCCTAGAAACTTGATTGCAATTCACCTAATTTGAAACCCTAAAAGCTACTTAAGCAAGATTTGAACACTAAATTCATGCATTATCAATAATCTTGCTTGAAAACACTGGTTGTGCACACATTTACACAAATCTCAATCAATCATTAAGGGCACAACCCATTGTAAGGGCCCATCACATTCCATAAGCACCACAATCCCAGGCCTTAATAAAATTGAGTAGACGTTGGCCTTAAGGTTTGATTCGCTCTTCAGGGCCTAGTCTGAGATTATTTTTGATTAACCTACTTGTACTGATTAATCTGATGTCTAGTTAGGGGAGTAGCGTCAAACGACTACGGCTGGGGGGTACACTAGGAATCGGAGGCGAAAGCCAAAGGAAGAACCTTCTCCCCAGTCCCTCCTTCTAACTAGTTGGATTAAACAGACGCAAGTAGAGTAAATCATTTACAGTCTTAGAGTGGGTTTTGGGAGTCAGTAGATCCTTAGGCTACCCCACTTAAGGACAGACTTGTTTTGTTGTGCTGCAGGGTCCCTATCCCCAGTCCTTCCGACCTTCTTCTAGTTTATGCTGGGAAGACGGTCATTGAATCCCCGATTGGAAGGACCATTAGAACATTCTAGGAGGCGCAAGTTAGATTTTGGTCAATTTGATCTCATGGCCGAACAACAGCCTCCTCTACTTGGAAATCCACAGGAAGAATTTCGAAGGCAGCTGGAACAAATGCAGAGAATGCAGGAATGGTTCCAGAGAATGCAGGGCGCTCAGCCCTTGAAGGATTTTTATGATCCTTCAAATTACGGGGAACGTCCCGGTGTCCAGATTCCAGCTGGTGACGTAGAAATCAAGCCCCAGGTATTAAGCCTGATTAAACATTATCATGGGCTTGGCTCCGAAGATCCGTTTCAGCACTTGGAGGATTTGACCACTTTGGTCCAGACCACCAAGTCTCGAAACGTAAACGAGGTGCAAATGATCATGAGGCTCTTCCCCAACTCTCTTAGGGATAAGGCCGCGCATTGGCATAGGACAATAGGAAGACCAATTATAACTTGGAATGAGTTGAAATCGGCCTTTCTGAAGAAATTCTTCCCAGTCGGTCGTACCAATGCTTTGAGATGGGCAATCACTACCTTTACCCAGTGGCCGGGGGAGCAGTTTCATGTGGCCTAGGAGCGATTCCAGGACTTATTGCGGAGGTGTCCACACCACGAGGTGCCGAAATGGCAACTCGTGCAGATCTTCTATCATGGGTTGAATGAGCAACTCAAAAACCATGTGGATGCTTCTTGCGGAGGCAATTTCCTCAATAAAGATGCAGATAGTGCACATGATTTATTTGAGGAAATGAGTGAGAATTCAATTAATCATGCCTCCATGGATACTTTTAACCGGTCCCAGCAACCCAGATCAAATGTCAATGAAGTCCATGACTCTCATTCATTTGATATGGAATTGATTTGTAATAAACTTGATAAGGTGGACTTGGTTGCTAAAAGAATGGAAGAGTGGATGGTTGGAAATACTGTGAACAACTCTCAATCCACTCAATCCCAAAATTCAGGATTCCATTCCTCACGAGCTCTTTCTGGACGCGTGTTAAGAACGAGGCATCAGACGGGCTTTTAAGACGTCTGGGAAGTGTCCCAGACGTCTGGTAATCAATTTTTGTGGCATACGGGGTTGCGTCTGCGTGCCTGCACGCGCAGACTGCACTTGCCGCTCTCCCCCCTCTTTTTCTCTCTCTCCTCCTGCAGACATGCCATCTCCCTCTTTTCTCTCTCCCCTCGCTGCCTATATAAGCTCTCGCCCTCTCCCTCACCCTTCTCTTCTCCTTCTCCCTACCAGTGTCAGAATGCGAGCGAGTGGGGGAGCAGTGGGCGTGGAGTGTCGCGGAGGGGCTGCTGCAGCTCGGGCAACAGGCGGACGGGGCGCGGCGCGGCCGTGCATTGCAGGCGGGGAGTGAGTCCGGCTCTGATTCTGGAAAATTTTCCAGAATCAGACGTCTAGGCTTACGACCAGACGACGGTGAAGACGTCTTGAGGACTGTACAGACGTCTGGCCGGTAAGATATTTCTATCTTCTTCCTTTTTCGCATGTACGGCCATGTGGCCGTCCGCCGCGCCTTCGTCTGCGAACCGTCGTGCTGAGAGAAGGGTGGGTGCATGTAGGTTCTGCTCGGGAGGGCGCGAGGACTTGCCATCCCACGTGAATCGGACGTCTGGCCGCAGTGCCAGACGACGGGAAGGACTTCCAGATGTCCGGGGTGACCATCGAACATCTTGGAACTAAGCCAGACGCCCCCGCAGGCTTCTGGATGTCTGAAGGACTACACAAAGCGAAGGTACACTCTAACCCACATTTTAAGACTTCTGGAAGAGGTTCCAGACGTCTGATTTTGGGCAGTTTCGTCGTTTTCGACCCGTTTAGGGCCCGTTCGGAGTCTGTTTTTCGCATTTCAAGTTGCGTTCTTTCCAGAATAAAATCCTCTACCCGTTTACAGTAATTATATACCATTCTGAGAAACTCCTTGTGTTTGATCCTTGTGTTAGGATCCTATTACATTGTAGTCTTGGGGGTTGCGGAGGTGTGTGGGATTTCCAACCATGCCCCCAGTACTCCCGTTGTAGCTGGTAGAGTGGCTTTTAATTATTTAGTATAATTTGTTACAATTGTGGAACAAGTAATAGAGTCTAGGGCGTTGCATGAACCCTAGGACTGAGAAACTAGATTGAATGACAGATCCTAGGGTATTGCATGAATCCTAGGACTGGAAAACTAGATTGAATAATAGATCCTAGGGCACGGCATGAATCCTAGGACTGGAAAACTAGTGGAATATATACATATATTGCAGTCTTGGAAAAGTGGAAAGGAAATAATAGCTGCTTGTAAATAAATAGCTGCCTGTCATGAATGAATAAGTATGATTAAGAATATGGGTTGTATGAAGTAAGACTGGAATAGTGAACCCTACAATGGCCAAACAAAAGAATACGAACCCTACGGAAAATTAGGAGTAGAACTCCTGGAAAGAGAATAGAACGGAACTGAGAAAGTGAAACGTGGAAGTGTGTTGTCTCTTTGGTACGTGGTACCAACGAGAGCACACATTACCACTTAGTGTAGAGGGGAGCTTGCCGCCCTTAGGTTGAGACTGGGGTGGGTTTGGCCACTGTTCACCGACTTGCTGGCCATCGCGTATGCAGTACTGAGGAGAGCTACTAGTGTATGGAGAGCACTAGCTACCCCACGGTCCCCGGGGTTCTGCTAGCCTCCTAAACCGACTTGTTAGGCCCACTGGGCAAACCAGGGTAGTCAGGCGAGGGTGCCCGAACTGTGGAGGGGTTGGACCCCTGTTACTGAGAGGGCTCTGCCCTATACTGGTTCTGTGCTGTGTTTTGAGCACACCTGTTAACGGAAACGATTGACCGCATGCTAGTGCGGGGTAGCTACCTGTGCGCTTATCGCACGTGCCGTAGTCACCGTTACGTATGTTAGCGACCATGGGGTGGTTGAATGGGGGGTAGGACCACCACGGGGGACTCTCCCGACCAGGAGAGCACCACGTGTTACTTCTACTTTTCGGAAAAGACTGCAATCAAGATCGTTCCCACGAGGAACATTCGAGATCAAGTGAAGGATCTGAGAAATAGATAAATTGTGAAATAATAGAAAGACGTAAATAAAGGAAGAAAGAAAATATAATAGCCACTGTACACTCTAATGTTTCTTTAGTTTTAGCTGCCACTCTACTCAGTGTTTCGCTGACGTGTTACACTCGTTACTTTTCAGGGCCAGGTGTTGAGCAGCTAGGGTCAGCGGCTGTAGAGGACGCTGGGCCGAGTAGGGTCCAGTAGCGTTACCCGCAGTTCTTTTTGTACTTTCTGCCACTGTAGTGAGTAGTTTCCTTGTTACTCCTTGTACATCTTTATTGTAAACTTCATGTTATGTACATATTTGTTGTTCTACTGTTGTGGTGGTGTATACTGTAGTAGTTCCTTTTCTTACTACTGTATTTTGTTACTGCTAGTTATATTCATGCTGAATGTGGTTTATTTTACTGCTCTTTTGGTTACTTCCTCGTTGGACGACTAGGTCTTGGGATTAGTTGAGTCGGTCTGATTCTCGTGTCTCGTAGGGACTCGGGAATAGGGTCGTTACAACGAGAGTTCGTGAATCAACTCGATGCGACTCAACCTATGAGTCAGCATTTTTCGGAACCCCATGGGTTCCCAACTGGGGCCTTTGATCCCAGTTTTTCTGATCCTTCCCTTTCTTTCTCTCCATCCTTACCCTATGAGGATGTCTGTGCTGTACAAGAGAATGTTAGATCCAACCCCTACTTGAATGCCTATAATCCAGGTTGGAGAAACCACCATAACTTCTCTTGGAAAAATCCGGGGCAACAGACCCAATTCCAACTCGGCAACTATGCTCCGCAACGACCAATGGGTCAAGGTCAAGTTTATACTCAGTTGCCTCCAAATCAGGTCAATCAGCCAGCTTGGAATGCCCGTCAACCTGCAGGGCAGGCTGATTTGAACCATCAAATGGTAGAGATGCAAGGATCTATGCTCCAGCTCATGCAGCAAATGAAAAACTCGCTGGACAACTTGCAATCCGGGCTCATTGCTAACTCTCGTCAACCCGGATCTCTACCATCCCAACCCATACCCAGCCCGCAAAACATTATAAATTCGGGTAATCAAGCCCAAGGGTACAGAAATCAGAGGGACCCGCACACACATGCTCAGGTGGTTGAGCAGGGTTCCTCGTCTTCTTCTTCTGCAAATCAACAATTCATGGTCAATAAAGCCCCTCCAATCTTTCATAATCCTCCCCAAGACCCAAATTCTTATGCTTCTGCAAATTCTGTAACTTTAAGGAGTGGTAAGAAGACTCAGGATCCACAACAACACTATTCTGATCTGTTGAATCCTGAAGAATCTGAGGAGAGAGAGGAGAATTCTAGAGGTGAAATCAAGGCTCAGGAACCTAATTCCAAAGATCTGACTCATGTTTCTTTTCCTGAAGCCTTAACCAAAGCAAAGAAGAAGTCTGTTGATAGCAATGAGGAGCTTCTGAATTTATTTAAGAATGTTGAGATCAATATCCCGCTCCTTGATGCTATCAAGCACATACTGGCTTACGCAAGATTTTTAAAGGAATTATGTACACAAAAGCGTAAGTTGAGAGAATCTGTTCCGAGGAAGGTGGTACTTTCTGAGTAGGCTAGTTCTATTATCTTGCACTACCTCCCTCAGAAAAAGAGAGATCCTGGTGCTCCTTTGATTTCTTGCGTTATCGGAGATTACACATTTGATAGAGCACTTTTGGATCTCGGTGCATCCATCAACCTAATTCCGACTTCTTTTTATGAGAAGTTTAGGTTAGGTGAACTTCGGCCAACTTCAGTAATGCTACAGTTAGCAGACCGTTCGGTCACAAACCCGCAAGGCGTTATTGAAGATGTTATAGTTAAGGTCAAGGATTTCTATTTTCCTGTAGATTTCCTTGTCCTTGACATGGATGTACCAAATAATCTAAGGAACACGTCCATCATTCTGGGGCGTCCGTTCCTGGCTACCGCAAAGGCCAACATTAATTGTGAATGCAGTAGCATGGAAATCGCCTTTGGAGACCAATGAATGAAATTGGATATTTTTAAGGCGATCAACAAATTTGAGGATTGTGGATTTATTGAGGAACTTGATGAGGATAATGTTAATATTGAAACTTGTTTGACAGTTTCTTCAATTGAAAGTTCCTCTTTGGTTGATGAATTTGACCCACAACCCTCTGACCTGACATCTTCGGAAGAGGTTACTGATTTTGTTCACTCAAAACCTCTTCCACTTGTTGAATCTTCAGCATCTACCCTACCATCAATCATCACCCTACCCCAGCTTGAATTGAAACCATTGCCCGAGAATTTAAAATATCAATTTTTAGGACCTCAGAATACGTTCCCTGTGATTATTAGTGCTAAATTGACAAAGGAGCAAGAGATTAAATTGATTAAGGTCCTAAAGGAACATAAGGAGGCAATTGGTTAGACCATTCATGACCTCAGGAGGATTGAGCCATCTTACTGTAATCATAGAATATTTTTGGAAGATGGATCCCGCCCTTCTCGCCAGATGCAGAGGAGATTGAATCCAAATATGCGAGAAGTGGTCAAAAAGGAAATCATCAAGTGGCTCAATGCAGGAATTATTTATCCAATCTGTGACAGTCCCTGGGTAAGTCCCGTTCAGATTATTTCAAAGAAAGCTGGGATTACTGTTGTGACTAATGAGAGAGGAGAATTTGTCACAACTCGTTTAGCTTCCTCTTGGAGAGTTTGTATTGATTACAGGAAGCTGAACACGGCCACTAAAAAGGATCATTTTCCCCTGCCCTTCATTGATCAAATCTTGGAAAAATTAGTCGGGCAGAAGTACTTCTATTTTCTTGATGGCTACTCGGGATACAACCAAGTTCCTATCCATCTCGAGGATCAGGGAAAAACTACTTTCACCTGTCCCTACGGAACCTTTGCTTTTCGTAGGATGCCTTTCGGGTTATGCAATGCACCTGCGACTTTTCAAAGGTGTATGCTAGCTATATTCTCCGACATGGTGGGAGAGTTTATGGAAGTCTTCATGGATGATTTCTCTGTTTTCGGAGAATCATTTGACTCTTGTTTGGCTAATTTAGAAATGATTCTTAAGCGATGTATCAAGACATGACTGGTCCTTAGCTGGGAAAAGAGTCATTTCATGACCCAAGAGGGCATCGTTTTGGGTCATGTAATCTCTGAACGGGGAATTGAAGTGGACAAAGCTAAGGTTGATGCTATCGCTAATCTTCCTCCTCCCACATCTGTTAAACAAATCAGATCATTTCTTGGCCATGTGGGATTTTATCGAAGATTCATCAAGGATTTCTCAAAGGTTGCTCGTCCTTTGAGCAATCTTCTTGCCAAAGAAACACCGTTTGTTTTTGACGAATCATGCCGAAAGGCATTTGATTTTCTGAAAAAGGCAATCACCTGTGCTCCAATTTTGCAACCACCAATTTGGACAACCCCATTTGAGATCATTACCGACGCTTCTGATTACGCGGTCGGGACTATCCTGGGTCAGAAAATTGATCGAAAGCCCTCTGTCATTTACTACGCTAGTAAAACTCTGGATGAAGCCCAGAGGAATTACACTATTACTGAAAAGGAATTACTAACTGTAGTATTTGTGTTGGAAAAATTCAGGGCTTATCTCTTGGGGTCCCATGTTATCGTTTATACCGACCACTCGGCCTTGAGACATCTCTTGGCTAAAAAGGATGCTAAACCCCAGCTTATTCGTTGGAATCTTCTTCTTCAAGAATTTGATCTTGAAATCAAGGATAAAATTGGGGTACAAAATGTGGTGGCAGATCATTTGTCGAGACTCCTAGGTGATTCTTCTTGTTCGGACATTCCGATTGTTGACATTTTTCCGGACGAAACCATTCTTACAGTTTTAGGTGTCCACACCCCATGGTTTGCTAACATTGTTAACTATTTGGCCGTTGGTCAAATCCCCCAGGATTGGACCAAGCAACAACGGGATAGGCTCAAATCTGAAGCCAAATACTACTTCTGGGAGGACCCTGAACTGTATCGCATCGGCTCTGATCAGATTATTCGCCGATGCATACCGGAGAATGAATTCAACAGTATACTCGAGTTCTGCCATGCATCTGGGTGTGGTGGACATTACTCCGGGAAAAAGACGGCTGCAAAAATCTTGCAATCTGGCTTCTATTGGCCGTCTTTATTCAAGGATGCCCAGGATTTCTCAAGGTCATGTTCTCGATGCCAGGCACTCGGGAGCATAACTAAGAGAGACATGATGCCCCTAAACCCTATTCTTCCTATCAAAATTTTTGATGTTTGGGGCATCGATTTCATGGAACCCTTTATCCCTTCATTTAAACATCAGTACATTCTTATTGTTGTTGATTATGTGTCCAAATGGATTGAGGCAATTCCCACCCGAACCAATGACCACAAGGTGGTCATCAATTTTGTTAAGAAAAATATCTTCAGTAGGTTCGGGATTCCGAGGGCTATCATCAGTGATGGTGGCACTCATTTTACTAATGCTTAATTCTGGAATTTATTGGCCAAATACGGGGTTAATCATCGAATTTCCACACCTTACCATCCCCAAACGAATGGACAAGCCGAGATCTCCAATCGAGAGATCAAGAACATTCTGCAAAAAATGGTTAGGCCTGATCGCAAGGATTGGACTCAAAAGCTTGAGGATGCTCTTTGGCCTACCGCACGGCGTATAAAACGCCCATCGGCATGTCTCCATTCCGTTTGGTGTATGGAAAGGCGTGCCATCTACCCGTAGAGATTGAACACAGGGCATTTTGGGCAATCAAACAATGCAATTTAGATCTGAATCTAGTTGGAAAGACCAGGAAACTCCAACTATCTGAGTTGGAGGAGCTTAGAAATGATGCTTATGAGAATGCCAAGATCTACAAGGCTCGGACCAAAGCTCTACATGATCAATTGATTTCTCGCAAGAGCTTTGAGCCAAATCAAAAGGTCTGGTTATTTGATTCTAAACTTAAGCTCTTTCCTGGTAAACTTAGATCTAAATGGAATGGCCCATTCATAATTGATCAGATTTTTTCTAATGGTGCCGTTCAGATTTCTGACCCAAAGACGGGTAACACCTTTAAAGTCAACGGTCAACGTTTGAAGCCTGTTGTTGATCGTAATCTCCCAAAACCCATCTCAGACTCTGTTGCTCTAGCCATTCTGTGACTTCTTTGGCTGGACTTCACCTAGCTGACGGCATTAAACTCAGCAGTTGTACATATGACACAAGGTTGATACGAGCTTCATATCCAGGTGACATCTTTCATATTTTACCCTTTCTTTCATGTCTCTTTTTCAATGAGGACATTGCATCAGCTAGGCATGGGGGGGTGGATTCATTCTTGAATTATTTGGTCAGCTTTGTGAAATCCATATAAATTGTCTCTCTTCTTATTAAAAAAAAAAAATAGGAAGGATTAGTTGGACATTAAGACTTTTCAATCCTAAGAAATTTTACATTAGGATCTAAACACAAAGACCCCTCAGGTCTTTGGACTTAATTAGCCTGTGTATCCACTAAAATGTGGATTTGTCTTTGAGTCCTCACCATCTTAATTCTATTATAATTGGAATAAATAAGTTTGGGTGATAAGTACACGACTTATCAACCCGCCCTCTGATTTGAGGGAATTTTGAGTTTTAAGCATCTACACACTTTCTTTGCACTGACTCGTTGTTCGGCGATTCTAACGGAAATTGGGTAGCTAATGAACCTTCTAGGGTGATATGGCTGGCAAGTTATCGTGGGTAACAGCCCATAGGTAGGTTGTCCAAAGCCCAGTCACTGGACCTTTCTCTTTTTTGCTGCCTGTAGGTAAATCTTAGACCAGGGAAGCCACCTACTTAAAAAAAAAAAAATCAAAAAGAAAAGGAGAAAAGAACAAAAAGAAATAAGCCACACTTCGCCGCACGAGTATGGCTAGCAAGTTGTCGGTGGTAACATCTCATCGACCGGTTATCCAGAACCCAGCTCAGAAAATGCACTAAAAATTTCCAAAACACTTAGGAAGAAGCGGAGAAGTAGAATAAACCAGGGAGATATACACTGGATTCACCCTTGTGTTGACCCCGTAAAAAAATAAAAGTAGGGAGAAAGCTACCGGTTGTAAAGATACACCTTTAGGCAGAATTCTTGTTAGGTCACCTAGAGGCATAGAAATCCGAAGTCCGTTCTAACTGCCGGTCAATGAGTCTATCACAATCACAATAAGATGCTTAAAGATTAGGGTTCTCATCAAATCTTGGGTGAGTTGAATGGCCGTAGAAAGCCACTCTTAAATTTGAAAATCCAAAAAAAAAAAAAAATAGAAAAGAGTAAAAAGAAAAAGAAAATTTTCTTTGAATAAGGCGAGGCTTGAGGCGGTCTGCATTTTGGCTGATACTCGGGCACTATTGTGTCTTTGAAAGTTCAGTTCCTAAGTAAACAATTTCTTAATGATTGAAAATAACTCAGGTCCAAATAGTCCAACCTAATTTTTTTATAAATAGCATATAGTTTTTGCTAGGGACTAGCAAAAGATAGGCATGGGGGTATGATGTAAACACATTTACACTACCTAAAATGTCTATTTATGCATGTTCTTAAGCATAGGATTGCATTTCATTATATAAATATTGCATAACATGGATCATCTTGCATTTAGAGTAGTTTGAATAAAATGGAGGTTAATTGTCTCCTTTTATGTGCTTGGACAGGGCAAACATTTTATTGGGGCCTCGGATCAAAGATCCAACCGTATGGATGTGATCAGGGCGACGATTGGAGTTCAACGACTCCAAGATCGCCCTAATCAGACATCCGTAGCATCAGATAGTGACCGGGGAACCCTAGAAGATCAAGGACCAAGATGGTGAAAATTTACACTTCAGATGACAAATCCGACCACACGGATGAATTTGGATTGACGATCGCAGCCCAACGACATAAAAATCGAGTCAATCCGACATCCGTGGCACCATCCACAACTTCCAGAAGATGGACGGCCAAGATGGCACCACGTGGCGCCATCTCAGCCTCCCAAACGGCCTCCAGCACCGCCACGCCTTTTCTTCTTCAATCAGCACGTCGATTCTCCACCGTTGGATCAAGATCCAACGGCTGTTGTTGAACGTGTTACGAACCTACGCTAACGTGTTTGGTTTTGGAAAACCTGTCGTTGTAGTTCGAAAGCGAAGGATTCGAGTTCAACAAATAAAATTTATACCGAAATTAAAATTCCGGGTCGAACACAGGGAGGCGAACGTTTGATTTAAAAACTTCGCGTTTCTTTTTATTTTGTCACGAAGAAATTCAATTTAAACTAAGTATCTACAACAAATAAAAGAGAGAGAGGGAGTAAGAGAGAGAGAAAGAATACTACACATGGAAATCAAAATGAGATGTAGAATAGACAAGGAATTTATCATAAAAGAGTTCGTTCGTTATAACTAGAAAACATAAAACAATTACTCTAGAAAGCATTAAAAGAATGGAGGGAGAAATGTCCTCCTCGACGATCGCTCGGAGGACGAATAGACTACTCTAGAAAGCAGTAAATCTATACTAGAAAGCAGTAAAAAGAATAGGGAGAGAGAATCCTCCTCGACGGTCGCTTGGAGGACGAGCCGGACGGGATGACGCCTGGATGAAGGAGGACGAAGCGGGACGAAGGAGGACGAAGCAGAAGAACGGGAACGGAGCAGCACGCCGTCGTCGTCGTAGGATCCACTTCCGAAGGGGGACGAAAATTTGGACTTTATCTCGCGAGAAGCATCCCGGGTGTGGGACAAGCTTCTCTTGAGCTTTGGAGAGGTAGAGAGGAGAAGGAAGGGATGAAAATTTCGTATGGAGGGGGTCTCCTTTTATAGTTGCAAGGAGTGGGGGCAAAATGGACATTACATCTTCAAAATAATAAATAAGGGGTCTTTAGTGACGGATAAAACCGTCGCTAAAGCCCCGACATCGCCGTCGCCGCCGCGCCCACGCGCGCCCGCTCGGCTGGCGGCGCGCGTAACGCCTACGCACTTCCGCGTAGTCTCAGCCGTCCGATCGCGAGATCGGACGACTTAGATCGCGTCCGCGCCCGCTGCGTAGCGCGCCCGCCCGCGTGCGATCGCGCGTTACGCCTGGCGTCCAATCGCGCATCGTCCTGATTGAGCGCGCGCAGCCGTTGGATCTTCATCTGACGCTCGTCCGCACCCGCTCGCCCGCGCCTTCCACCCCCTCACCGCGGCTCGAACCCGCGACCTCCGCTTCGCCCGCAGCTGCGTCGCCGCTGCGCTACGCGGACGAAATGGTCGCGCGGATGCTTTTAAGCGCGAGCGACCGCAGCCGTTGGATCGAGATCCAACGGCGGAGAGGAGACGGTGCGCGGTCTTCACAAGATGCATGCGGCCGATTGGGCGGCTGAGATGGCACCACGTGGCGCCATCTTGGCCGTCCATCTTCTGGAAGTTGTAGATGGTGCCACGGATGTCGGATTGACTCGATTTTTGTGTCGTTGGGCTGCGATCGTCGATCCGAATTCATCCGTGCGGTCGGATTTATCATCTGAAGTGTGGATTTACACCATCCTGACCCTTGATATTCTAGGGTTCCCCGGTCTCTATCTGATGCTACGGATGCCTGATTAGGGCGATCTTGGAGTCGTTGAACTCCAATCGTCGCCCTGATCATATCCATACGGTTGGATCTTTGATCCGAGGCCCCGATAAAATATTTGCCCTGTCCAAGCACATAAAAGGAGACAATTAACCTCCATTTTATTCAAACTACTCTAAATGCAAGATGATGCATGTAATGCAATATTTATGTCATGAAATGCAATCCTATGCTTAAAAACATGCATAAATAGACATTTTAAGTAGTGTAAATGTGTTTACATCAGCTGTGGATGCGGCTGGCTAATTCATCCGCGCGACCTTTTCTACGGCGTAGCGCAGCGAAGACGCCGCTGCAGGCGAAACAAAGGTCGCGGGATCGAGTCCCGCAAGCCTAAAATTGGGTGCAAGCAAGCAGGCGCGTGGAGCGTCAAATGGAGATCCAATGGCCGCGCGCGCCTGATAGCGTTCACGCGCGATTGAATGCGTGGTGCGGACGCGTGAACGCACGCGGGCGGGTGCGCAACGTAGCGGGCGGAGACACATCTTAAGCCGTTCGATCTTGCGATCGGATGGCTGAGATTTAATGAACGTGGGAAGCCGTTGCGCGTGCGGGCAGCTGAGCGGGCACGGAAGCTACGCCCATGTTGGGGCTTTAGCAAAGGTTTTATCCGTCACTAAAGACCCCTCATTTATTATTTTGAAGTTGTAATGTCCATTTTGCCCCACTCCTTGCAACTATAAAAGGAGACCCCCTCTATACGAAATTTCCATCCCTTCCTTCTCCTCTCTACCCCTCCAAAGCTCAAGAGAAGCTTGTCCCACACCCGGGATGCTTCTCGCGAGATAAAGTCCAATTTTCGTTCCCCTTCGGAAGTGGATCCCCCGATGACGACGGCGTGCTGCTCCATTCCCGTTCTTCTGCTTCGTCCTCCTTCGTCCTGCTTCATTCTCCTTCGTCCAAGCGTCGTCCCATCTGGCTCATCCTCCAAGCAACCGTCGAGGAGGATTTCTCTCTCCCTATTCTTTTTACTGCTTTCTAGTATAGATTTACTGCTTTCTAGAGTAAATTTATCACTTTCTAGAGTAATTATTTTATGCTTTGTAGTTGTAAGAGTGAAATGAACAATCTCCTTAATGATAAATTCCTTGTTTATTCTATATCTCATTTTGATTTCTCTGTGTAATATTCTCTTTTTCGCTTACTCTCTCTCTCTATCTTCTATTTATTGTAAATAATTAGATAGTTTTAAATTGAATTCTTCCATGACAAATAAAAAGAAACGCGTAGTTTTTAAATCAAACGTCCGCCTCCCTGTGTTCGACTCGAAATTTTAATTTCGGTATAAATTTTATTTGTTGAACACGAATTCTTCGCTTTCAAACTACAATGACAGGTTTTCCAAAATCAAACACGTTAGCGTAGCGATTCGTAAGCGTTCAACAGAAACCTACTTCTATTATTCTTTGGCTCTCTTGTGCATTGAAAGCATAGTTAAGGTGGTGGACACAATAGAGCCCTTCTTGCCTAGGAGCAAAGGATGTTATCCATTAATCGAGGTGAGGAGACTTCTTCCTCAGGGCAACTGAACAAACCTATGCTTTTTCTTTATAGTTTTCAATCCTCCCTTTGAATGGAGAAGGGAGTACGGAAACTCAGGCAACATAATTTGGGCAAGTTCGAGTATATTGTGGTGGATGATCGACTGAGGTTGTGATCGCCTGGTTGGGGGGATAACTTCTTGGTTTGCTCAATTATTGAGGGGTCTACTCCTGCTAAATTGCTAACAAACCAGACGAATACATTAGCATTGGCCTGTAGGAACAGGAGTAGATCATGGACCTCCGAGGGGGTATGATATGCCCTGACCTAGATGAGTTTATCAGCAATGTCTGGGAAGAGCTAAATCGTCAAGGTGGATGTCTTGGGTGAAACACTTGCTTGTTGAGATGAACATGCTAGGCTTTCTTCCTGCACAATTTGTATCTAGTTCCTCTTCTTTCCCTATTTTTGTGGCTTGGGGGGCCTTCTTTCCATCGAGCGCTCAAGCTTGATACGTAAGAGCTCATGCCCAACTAATTGATCCCCATGCACAATTCCAATCTTGCATGGGGACTGGAAGAGCATAAATTGGAAATATGATGATGGGGTAGCCCGAAAGCCATGGGTTATCGGGCAGCCCGAAATGCCATTGAAAGTGGCCACCATATTGGCTATTGTGAATGTAGCCTTGTTGTTGAGGTGCTAGTTGCCATCATATATAGACATCGACAACTCAATCTCACCCTTGGGCATAACCATATGGTTACCAAACCTACCACGGGAAATGACGAAGGGGAGAGATCTTCTTTGTTGAATCCTAACTGGATAAGGGTCTTGAGGAAGAGTACATCCACCTCACTACCTTCATCAAGTTACAGTTGCAGCTAGATTTGTCCTGCTAGCAGCAGGGTTATTAAAATTGGGTCTAAATGACAACCTAGATCTGTTGATGTACCATTTGGATTGCTAGTAAATTAGGGTTAATTATCTCATTGTAATATAGTATCGCAATCCAGACAGATGTCATTTATTTTTTTTTTTGGAAAAAGAAAGGAAAGCTATCGAGGACGATAGCAATTTGGAGGGAGTTTTATTGAATTAAAAGAAAAGAGCCTTACAAATTTGACCCCCACATCTGTATGAGAGACAGACAACAATTTATATATAATTTTTATTGGTTTTATTCGAGGTTGTTTACTGAGAGACAGTTATTGATATACATCACTTTCTATTATCCAAAAGTCATCTTTTATTCCAAAAATGTTAGGTTTATTTCCAAGAGAATGAATTAGAAATGAAAAAATGAACTAATCTAAGTCAATTATATACAAGAATGAATGATTTAATGTTAATGAGAATGCTTCAAAAATATATACAAGATTAAAGGCATTAAAAACTATCCTAAGCTAACTTTATTAATTATGTACGTGAATATCTAAGTGTTAACAAATAATTATATACACAATTGATTAATGCCTTAAATCTGTATACAATCTAGGCACAAAAAGAATATATACAATAATACTAAATTAGTATCTAACTCATACTATTAATATACACTTACAACATATAAGTATATATATACTAACTAACCTATACATACATACATACATATATATATATATATATATATACACATATAACCTATATACATATATAATACTACTACATAAACATACCATACATATACATAATACTAATATATATACATATCTAATTATATACAAATATGTATTCAAAACCTTTAAAACATATTTACAAGAATAATGTAAAAAAAAATAAAAGTCTAAATACATATATACAATACTCTATATATAACTCTTATATATAGCACATATTTATATACTTAATACCCTAATCATTTAATACTTAATATATTGTTATAGACATATTTACACAACTCAATAACTAACACACACTAACTACACTTGTGCTTATATACATATACATATATATTAACACAACACATACTGACACTTAAACACTTAAGTTAACCCTTCAAGCTAATTTTGGGCCAAAAAGTTGGTGGGCTTTTCGTGCACCTCGACAACCCAAGTGGGTCGAAGCAAGTGCTACTAAGCCCACCCTACGTCAGATAGCATATGCCAAATTATTTTAGGCCCAACAGGCCCACAAACGTATGCCCAAGCCCATGCACAAGCCCTTCCTTCTCTCTCTCTCTCTCAATGCTCGGATAAGATGGGATAGGGGAGTCGACCCCCATCTTGATCAACAGGGCTATGTACGTAGGTCCTTAAATACCACACAATCTACTTTTCCATGCCCGATGTTGCACTATGTTTGAACTCTTAATTAGTTGTGCGTGCTTTATTTGGAAATTTAGCTTATTAATTAACGGTTAATTGCTTATTTATTTCATAATTAAATTATATAATTGTGTAGCCAATACATAGGGCTATTAATTGGTATAATTTATTTAGCTAATTAAATATATAATTATACTTAAAAATTAGTTAAAGTTAATGAAAAATACATGTTGAATTTGGGCTCAATTACTTAATTACAATATAAATTAGTGAATAAATTACTTAATTGAAGTTTAAATTAGTTACTTTACATAATTACATGATTATTCAAGATTTTTAAATAATTTAATTAGATTTATTTATATATTTACATATTTAATTTACAAGATTTTATCAATATATATATAATTATACAATATACATAGTATTTTATGGTATAAATAGGGTCATAAGTATACTGAAAATATTTTAAATTATAATATAAATAATACAATATAATTTACTTCATTAGCTTTTTAATTTAGTAACCTACATTACATTAACTTAATAATATACCTAATTAACTTATACAAATATAAATATATACACTATATAAATAAATAAATAAATAACTATAGATATATTACTGTCCATAATAATTACTGTAAGTAGTATATTAAGTTACATATCTTATTAGTATACATGTATAGTTATCTGTATATACATATAGATTATATACACATAGTATAAATACTTATACAATATACAAATATAAATAATACTACACCCTATAACTTAACATAAATATCCATCTACATAAATATTATAGATATATATTTTATATACATACTATACATACATTTGAATTATTATATACAAATAGTTTATGATTATATACAAGTATGTACACTATATACACTAGGTAGTTTTAAGGATTTTGGAGTTTTTCAGCTTTTTTATGTTGTTTTTGAGTTTTATAGAAGTAGAGTAAGAGGAGAGAAAGCTACGAGAAAGGAGAAGTCTTTTTAGTTTTTTTTTTTGTTTTTTTGTATTTCTAAACCTGTAAGAAGTCTAGAACTTCTGTAGGTATGTTCTCTTAATGAGGGGATTTAAAACGTAAAACTAACTATACACACACCTCAAATACGTCAGCTTCTCACTCAAGACAGTTATTTATTTATTTATTTGCATTTATTTGTGCATTTTTGCAGTATTTACAAATGAATGCTAGAAAATGGCTTATAACATGATTAGAAATTGAAAGCAGGCCTATAAAATCAATCTAAAATGTTGGAAAGAATAGGTATAGCATTATAAACATTTCAGCATTAGTAGGAATTAGAATCAAACTTGGAGATATACCTTATTAATAAGATCAACATTAAAATTCCATTTTGGATAGATACCAATGTAAATTGCTTTTGACAGAGATTTCAAACAAAATTTACAAGTATTGTATTTCAAACTACATCCAATTAAAGGTACATGAGTGCTTCTCATCTCAAATTTCAGCATTACATTTTGATGAGAACCTCATCATGAGCCATAACTAGCTCATTTTGACCTAATACAAAGGATAAAAGCTCCTACATAACTCAAGGAAATGCTTAACTTAGAGAATTCTAAGTTTAAGGAGAAAATAAGTCATAAGGGATAAAAATGCAATTTTACCAGTATAATCTGCATACAGGGTAATTCAGGGTCCAAACATAGGTCAAACAAACCGAATAAGAAGGAAAGTGGGATGATCTGACAAGGGCTACAACAATTCCAAGGAACTAAATGATAATCTGTAACCTTAAAACAAACCCACTTCAATTCACGAGATTCGAGGCAAAGTAAAAATACAATAAACCCTCTAAAATTCATAGAAAAATAATCTCTAGGGTTTAGAACCTTCAATTTGGCCTTCAGAACCCATTTTGACCTACATTGAGAACCATGCCCAATTAATAACTTAATTTGGGTTTTTGCATAAATTGACCAGTCAAACAAGGTTTAATCTAGAAATAAAATTCACCATCAGATTCCTTAGGTCCTAATTAGTCATGTATAAAAACTTGAGCCTAAGAAGAAACCTTCTTGACCAACTTTACACTTTGATCCTCATATATTTACTTTTTGGCCCTCAACTTTTGAACCCTCGCATTTTGGCCCCTAACTTTCCTTCATTCTTTGCGTTCAGGTCCTCCCTGCAAAACCTGCCAGCACCATGCTCCGGCGACCTTGCGCGGAGCATGGCGCTGCGCAGGGTGAGGGGGAGGGTCTGGCAAGTCAACCGGGGGTGCCCTGCGTCGTCAGTCGTCGCAGGAACACCCCCCTGGTCGCTGCAACCACCCATACCGGCCGTGCGAATGCACGGACGGTATGGGTCTCCATCTCCGGCGTCCTCCGGCGAGGGAGACACGTCGTCTCCCTCCGCCTTCCTCTCTGATTCGGCCCCTATAAATACCCCCGTCGCTCCACCGTTCTTCCCAGCTCGGATCTGACGGAGAAAACCCCCAACTTTCCTCTCTTCTCACTCCGACAGACGCCCACCAGCTCCGGCGGTTCTTCCTCCTCCTCCTCTTCGCTCTGCCGCAATACAAGCAGCAGAGACTTCTTCCCCTGCTCTTCCCGCGTCGCGCAATACCGGCGCGCGCTGCCTCTGCCCCGTCGTCACCGCCGTCCTCCCACACTGGGCACCTTCTTCTCCGGCGACAGCAGGTACAACCGTCTGCCTCCTCGCCCCCTTCATCACTTTAGTTAGGTTAGAACTACTTCCCTCTATTCTCTCTCTCTTTTCCCCCTGCTATTTTTATCTAATTAGCCCTCGATTCCGATCAATCACCCTCACCTTCTCCGCCTCCGGCCATCCTCCGGCGAGTCGTTCCCATCACTCCAGCAACCCACACGGCTCGCCGACCACCGCAGAACCTCCGCCTCCTCACCCTGATCAACCTCCGCCCTTCCACTTCCCCCAAATCACCCTCTGCAACTCCACCGAACAAACCCATCTCCCGACCCACAGTCCGACCTAGGCCAGCCCTTAGGCTCCGCCCCGCCGCCTGCACACCCCCCGACCACCTTCGCCGTGCCACGGCGAAGGTCCTCCACGTTTCTGATTGGGCCGAGAGGCCGTTTTGCTGTGAACAGGTCACCCGTCCTCCGCCGCCATTGCCGTGCAGAAGGAGCTGCTTCGACCTGCTGTTCCAGGTGCGCCGCGCCCAGGTCACGCTCCCAGGCTGTGCGGGGGCATTTTGGCAAAGCGTTAGGCTGCAATTGAGGCGAATCCCTCGCGCGAAGGCCTCGCGTAAAGCTGCGATTACCAGCTGCTTCCTCCGCGCAGGCGCCAAATTGGGGTGGGACATTTAGTCCCACCTCGGAAGGCTCTGAAGGAGCGCAGCGGTATAAAGTGAAAAAGTGCTGGAGGCTTATTGCCTCAGCACACGGGGTGAGGTCCCCTTCACCCGCCCGGTTACCCGGTCTCGTCCGCGCTCACGCCCCGCGGACCTGGCCCGACCCGACTTAGACTGACCTGCACTCCTCGCCCACCACGCACGCTGGTGGGCCTGGACCCGGGTGCGACCCGTACCCGGCAACCCGGTAGCTCTGGGAGAGCTTTCCTAAGAGCGGCTTCTGTGAGAGAGAGACGCGGGGGAGGGTAGAGTTACGTTTTGCCCCCCTGATCAAGCTGTGTAAGTGTGCAGGCACAGGTGAAGAAGAATCGTGGAAGAAGACGAAGGTTGAAGGAAGGAAGAGCACCGAGTGGCACTGTAGCAGCAGCGGTTTAAGTCGTCTGATTGGAAAATCAGACGACGTCCTGAAGGCAAAGAAGGAGAAGGAAGGCGAGGCAGAGGAGGAACACAGAGAGGCCAAGTAAAGACTCTGCAGAAGAAGAAGAGCACGAGAAGAAGATCTGAAGAAAGGAAAAGAAGAAAGAATGAAAGAAGAAGAAGAACAGGACCGCTCTGCAGAAGAAAAAGGAAGAGACGAGCAGAAACAGCTGAAAGAAGAAGAAGAACATCACCACTGCAGATAAAGAAGAAGAACAAAGGAAGAGAGCAGAAGATCTGAGAAGGAAGAAGAGGAGAAGCAAAGAGAAAAGAAGAAAAGCCAACAAATTCTCTCTCTCTCTTTCTTTATTTTTGTAAAAGAAACTTGTACCCCTAGAATACAACTTGCTCCCTCAGTTCGTCCTCGGGAACTCTTTATTTCCGAGTAATAAATTGCATTAAACTGGTAATCACCTCTCTATACTATACTACGACGAAATAATAAAACTATAGAGGAAGGTCGCCACCAGTTTTTGGCGCCGTTGCCGGGGAGCAATGGCTATTCTAGAGGTAAACATTCCTGTTTCTTTTTAGTTTCTGATAATCTCCTCTCTTTTGTGCAGCTACAGGAAATCAAGAAGACAAGCAACCGCACGACAACCACTCCGAGGACAGGTAAATTTTTTTCCTCTCGCTATTAACCCCTAAACTCTAAAGAGGAAGAAAAGAAAAGAACAAGCAATATAGGGCTAACCTGTCTTCCATACTTAGTAACCATAAAAAGTTGCATGTTTTCAACTCATTACTCCTGCACACTATTAAGGGTATTTAAGGGCTAACACATTCTTGCTTGAGCCCTAATTACCCAACAAAGAATTAACTGGACCAAGTAGAGCCAACCTAGGATCCAACATTAGGGATTTAGAGACACACTCCTTAAGCAAGAATTGAGAAAACCAAATGAAGTGTGCCCAAGCCCTTGTCTGAAAATATCTATTCAAAGAAAACCTAAAACAATTGGCTCTCTAAACACTTGAACCCTAAAAGACAAGACCTAAAAGCTCTCAAAGAAAACAAGAGGTAAAGTTGACCCCTTGGGTCAACCAACCTTAAATTAGGTCACTCTTTGCACTTAAAAGACTAAAGTTCAAGTGAAACCTTAACCACCCTGATCTTAAAATAAAAATTGGTAGACTTAAGAGGTCAAGATCCCCATCCTGGTCTACCTGGAATCTCAGTGACAAGAGAGGTCGGGTGGGGGAAACCCTGTAACCCGTGGGGACGCTCTACCGTGTAGGGGTCTTCGCGGGACTCTCCCTCTCTGGCTGCCCAGGTAATTCTCAGGTGGACGATCTTTCTGATCAAGGGGTCCATCTGCCCCGAACCTCTATAGTCACCCAACAATTTTTGGGTGTCTTGATTGGGTCCAGCACCTGCTTATCTCATCCAGTCCTTCAGTATTTTGCAGGAGGTCCTTGAAACCTCCTATAGAAATTCACTCTCTCCGAGGCTAAGCCTCGGCTCCCTTGTTTTTGCAGAAATCATTCACATAGCCCCTCTTTCCTCTGATTCTGAACAAAGTCCCCTTCTTCCATTAATTCAAACTTCTGATTCTATCTTGATTCCACCACCTGATTCGAAGATGCAACCTAATTACCTAGCAAGACTACCATATAAAAAACCTGAATATCTGAGATCCATGAAAGATAAGATGATTGAGGATGCCCTTGAATTCTATGAAATCAAATATAAACCCTCAACACCAATAGAAAACATTCAGGTTGATGTCCCAACAACCACAGCTTTCATCATAAACTGTGCCCAGATTCTATTGACAGAAGTTACAAAAGGATCAACCCGAGATATGCTCATGACAGGATACATTGAGATAGAAAAATTACACCAATCTGAATACCTTCAATGCTTGACAAATCCTGTACTTTGGGAACAACACCAAGATGCCCTTATGAAACGGGTAGAAATGATGAAATCAGTAGAACAAATTATCAACCAGAAATACCCGTATATACCAGAAATAGAGGATGAACCATCTTGGAACAGTATTAAGGAACAATCCAGTTTCCCAGATCTCGGGATTGAGGCACAAAGTGGTTGTAAAATCCCAACCCAGATAGAAGACAATGTTGAATTAGGTTGGGATATTGCAGGAGAACACAATGATGAGCCAAACTTAGACCATGAATTGCCAAGCCTAGAATTTCAAAACTCCTGCAATAATGAGATCAGAACTGAACCTTCTGAGGGTATAAATTCCGCCCCTTATTTTGATAAGGTGGCCCTCGAAGGTTATTCGGACTTAGGTTCTAATAATTCTACCCACATCCTAAGCCTAGAACCTAGATCTGAAACTTATTGGGAAGATTATGAGGCCCCTTATGAGAAAGATCAAATTTTTACAGAATATGATTCCGGGCCTCTATTTGATGAATATCCCTCTCCAACATCCTCAGGAAATCTGATCGATTTTTCAGAAAACATACCAATTTATGATACAGAAACTGAGGAGTTGGATGAGCAAGGTTTTAATGGGGTCTATCCTACCAGCTTCGAGCTTGAACAGAACATCTTTTTGAGCCCAGAATTGACATATAGGCTAGAACCCAGTCAGGCTGCTGATTCCACATCTGATGATTTTTGCTGTGGTGGAATTCATGATCATGAATCTCATTTTCGCCAACTCTCCGACAATTTCAGATCTGACTATAATTGCGGAGAGACTTTCCTTCCTGAACACGCCAGGCCCATCTACGACCTCAGTTCACATGACTCTGACTCTGACTCTGAGGTCCTGATTCCCGAGATCACTGATAACACAGAATCATTCCTTTTTGATCCTCAGGAACCAAAAACAGAAAATACCGAGAGTGATTGCAACCCAGAATTCAAATCTTTTCTCAATTCAGATTTCTTTCATCCTACAGACACTCTTCCGGCATTTGATAGTTACCCAGAGGACTCTCTACAGAAAACCACCTATCATCTGTTTCTAGAAGAGCCCTTGTACACAATGGCCACCTCGTCTGCACACACAGAACGAATCAAAACCTCTTCCCAACCCCGACCCACAACCGGACTCAATTTCTATTCAGATTCACCTCTCACCGAGCCGATTGCATTTCCACATCGGGTTTCGAACATTGATCAGACTACATACCATGCTCTATCATTCTCTGATCACCCCTGTAAGGTTTCCGCGTCATTCATTGATTATTCTACGGGTCCCTACTCTGACCAGGCTAATTCGACTCAGCCAAACCCTGCGTTTACACTTCCACATCCATCTGAGCTTCATAGTTTATGGTGGGCTCCACACCTTTTTATCCACATCTATCAACCCACCAGATTGATTGGGTTTGGGCTGCATCATCAGCCTGTTGATCTGAACAAGCACCTGGTTGGACCAACCAGGCTCTTAATCAAGGTGCTTGTCTTACAAAACTCCGCTGATTTGACCATCCCCTCTCCATCGCATTTCCCGCTTGGCTGAAGGCATCAAATTTAGCGCTCAACGGGAGGCAGCCCGTCATTCTCTTTGAAAACCTGAAACTTGTTCTGACACCTTTTTGCACTTGAAGTTCACACTTTAGGACAGCCGACTCCACCTCAGGTGCTTGCATCTGAGATTAGAAATCGTCCGCAACAGTCACCCCGACCCATTCACTCATCAAAACATCTGTCCTAATGTATGAACTAAGTTGAATAAAAACCCCTAGGTTACAATGATGACATTGCAAATCTTAGGCATGGGGGGGTATGAAAGTGCAAAACTTGTAAGAAATGGTTTCAAACAAAAAAATTCACATATGCCAAAAACACCATAAAAATTAAAAAATTTTTCGAAAAAGAATAAGAGGAAAAGAGGAGAAGGAAATTTTGTGAAGGAGAAGGAGAAAAGAAACAAAAGGAAAAAGGAGCTCAAAATTATGAGAAAAAGTGAGTCATTAGTAAGGAACTAAGGAATTAACCTAAGTTCTAGACCTCATTCAAGAAAATAACTGGAAAGTGCATAATGAGATTAGTAAGAACGCAAACCTTAGGCATTCTTGAATAGACTCTTAGTACCCATTAAGATCTAGACATTCCTCAAGAGGTTGAGGAAAATGAAAAGCTGAAGTATTAGGTCTAAGGCTTAGGAAGTATTTGGCCTCATTAACTAATTTTTGTTTTACGGGACTCAGTAACCTAAGCACCCTAACCTCACACACAGCCCGGTTCAGTAAGCGTAAAAATCAAAATCACGTAGAAGCGTCGCAAAATTCTGAAAAGAACACCTAGAATAGGAGCGGCCGATCAACACAAGTTGATTTAGACGAGTTCCCAGCGCGGAGAGGCAGGAAATCCCCTCGAAGATGCGTAACAAAATATCATCTCCTCAGTGCTTGTCTCTTAGGATATTTACATATCCTACTGGGGGCATGTAAGCACTCTGCTGGTTCAGATCCCATGGATGGCATTATCTCGAAGTGTCAATTGCCAGGGTCTGGATTCAGCCACGGAACACCATGGATGGGATTATCTCGAAATCTCAATAGCCAGGGTTCCGGGGGTTGCCATGGGCGGTGCTATCTCGAAGCATCGATCGCCAGGAACCCTTGAGGATTGATGATGGGAGCAAGGAATCTGATACAGACCGTGTTGAAAAGCCAATCCTAGGCTAGAACTAAAAAGAAAAAGAGATAAAACTCTCCAAACAGAAAAACTTTCTATCTCTCTCTTATAAAACGCACTGCGAATGGAGCCAGGGCTAAAATCATTTCAAGCACGGGTGCTTTAACCACAAAGTCCAATAAACCTTAGGTTAGTTCTTGTGGGCCTTAAAAACCTTTGCTAAGGACTGAGGCTAAGGCTAGACAGATTTGGATCTTGATTGGTACTAGAGTACCTTTTAGTCCTATGGTCAGCATTCTATCCTAATCTAAGCTCAAATGAAAAAGCACTTATCTAAAGCTATTAAGAACTTCATGGTCTAGAACAAGGGTTGAAACCTTAAGTTTTTGCTAAGGGACTAGCAAAAGCTAGGCATGGGGGTATGATGAGAACCTCATCATGAGCCATAACTAGCTCATTTTGACCTAATACAAAGGATAAAAGCTCCTACATAACTCAAGGAAAGGCTTAACTCAGAGAATTCTGAGTTTAAGGAGAAAACAAGTCATAAGGGGTAAAAATGCAATTTTACCAGTATAATCTGCATACAGGGTAATTCAGGGTCCAAACATAGGTCAAACAAACCGAATAAGAAGGAAAGTGGGATGATCTGACAAGGGCTACAGCAATTCCAAGGAACTAAATGATAATCTGTAACCTTAAAACAAATCCACTTCAATTCACGAGGTTCGAGGCAAAGTAAAAATAGAATAAACCCTATAAAATTCATAGAAAAATAATCTCTAGGGTTTAGAACCTTCAATTTGGCCTTCAGAACCCATTTTGACCTACATTGAGAACCATGCCCAATTAATAACTTAATTTGGGTTTTTGCATAAATTGACCGATCAAACAAGGTTTAATCTAGAAATAAAATTCACCATCAGATTCCTTAGGTCCTAATTAGTCATGTATAAAAACTTGAGCCTAAGAAGAAACCTTCTTGACCAACTTTACACTTTGGTCCTCATATATTTACTTTTTGGCCCTCAACTTTTGAACCCTAGCATTTTGGCCCCTAACTTTCCTTCATTCTTTGCGTTCAGGTCCTCCCTGCAAAACCTGCCAGCACCATGCTCCGGCGACCTTGCGCGGAGCATGGCGCCGCGCAGGGTGAGGGGGAGGGTCTGGCAAGTCAACCGGGGGTGCCCTGCGTCGTCAGTCGTCGCAGGAACACCCCCTGGTCGCTGCAACCACCCATACCGGCCGTGCGAACGCACGGACGGTATGGGTCTCCATCTCCGACGTCCTCTGGCGAGGGAGACACGTCGTCTCCCTCCGCCTTCCTCTCTGATTCGGCCCCTATAAATACCCCCGTCGCTCCACCGTTCTTCCCAGCTCGGATCTGACGGAGAAAACCCCCAACTTTCCTCTCTTCTCACTCCGGCAGACGCCCACCAGCTCCGGCGGTTCTTCCTCCTCCTCCTCTTCGCTCTGCCGCAATACCAGCAGCAGAGACTTCTTCCCCTGCTCTTCCCGCGTCGCGCAATACCGGCGCGCGCTGCCTCTACCCCGTCGTCACCGCCGTCCTCCCCCACTGGGCACCTTCTTCTCCGGCGACAGCAGGTACAGCCGTCCGCCTCCTCGCCCCCTTCGTCACTTTAGTTAGGTTAGAACTACTTCCCTCTATTCTCTCTCTCTTTTCCCCCTGCTATTTTTATCTAATTAGCCCTCGATTCCGATCAATCACCCTCACCTTCTCCGCCTCCGGCCATCCTCCGGCGAGTCGCTCCCATCACTCCAGCAACCCACACGGCTCGCTGACCACCGCAGAACCTCCGCCTCCTCACCCTGATCAACCTCCGCCCTTCCACTTCCCCCAAATCACCCTTTGCAACTCCACCGAACAAACCCATCTCCCGACCCACAGTCCGACCTAGGCCAGCCCTTAGGCTCCGCCCCGCCGCCTGCACACCCCCCGACCACCTTCGCCGTGCCACGGCGAAGGTCCTCCGCGTTTCTGATTGGGCCGAGAGGCCGTTTTGCTGTGAACAGGTCACCTGTCCTCCGCCGCCATTGCCGTGCAGAAGGAGCTGCTTCGACCTGCTATTCCAGGTGCGCCGCACCCAGGTCACGCTCCCAGGCTGTGCGGGGGCATTTCGGCAAAGCGTTAGGCTGCAGTTGAGGCGAATCCCTCGCGCGAAGGCCTCGCGTAAAGCTGCGATTACCAGCTTCTTCCTCCGCGCAGGCGCCAAATTGGGGTGGGACATTTAGTCCCACCTCGGAAGGCTCTGAAGGAGCGCAGCGGTATAAAGTGAAAAAGTGCTGGAGGCTTATTGCCTCAGCACACGGGGTGAGGTCCCCTTCACCCGCCCGGTTACCCGGTCTCGTCCGCGCTCACGCCCCGCGGACCTGGCCCGACCCGACTTAGACTGACCTGCACTCCTCGCCCACCACGCACGCCGGTGGGCCTGGACCCGGGCGCGACCCGTACCCGGCAACCCGGTAGCTCTGGGAGAGCTTTCCTAAGAGTGGCTTCTGTGAGAGAGTGACGCGGGGGAGGGTAGAGTTAGGTTTTGCCCCCCTGATCAAGCTGTGTAAGTGTGCAGGCACAGGTGAAGAAGAACCGTGGAAGAAGACGAAGGCTGAAGGAAGGAAGAGCACCGAGCGGCACTGTAGCAGCAGCAGTTTAAGTCGTCTGATTGGAAAATCAGACGACGTCCTGAAGGCAAAGAAGGAGAAGGAAGGCGAGGCAGAGGAGGAACACAGAGAGGCCAAGTGAAGACTCTGCAGAAGAAGAAGAGCATGAGAAGAAGATCTGAAGAAAGGAAAAGAAGAAAGAAAGAAGAAGAAGAAGAACAGGACCGCTCTGCAGAAGAAAAAGGAAGAGACGAGCAGAAACAGCTGAAAGAAGAAGAACATCGCCACTGCAGATAAAGAAGAAGAACAAAGGAAGAGAGCAGAAGATCTGAGAAGGAAGAAGAGGAGAAGAAAAGAGAAAAGAAGAAAAGCCAACAAATTCTCTCTCTCTCTTTCTTTAATTTTGTAAAAGAAACTTGTACCCCTAGAATACAACTTGCTCCCTAAGTTCGACCTCGGGAACTCTTTATTTCCGAGTAACAAATTGTATTAAACTGGTAATCACCTCTCTATACTATACTACGACGAAATAATAAAACTATAGAGGAAGGTCGCCACCACATTTCATTAGAAAAATTTACGGAATCTATGACCAAGTCATATTTGGTCTCTAGCAGGCCTGAATGCTACTCCATCAAACATACCAGCAACTGCTACTGTCAAAGAATGAATCAGACCTTCTCAGGCCTGATTTGTATATTCCAAAGCTTGCTTAAACATCTAGAATGTATGTCTGTGCAAAGTCTATGCTAGAAAATCCATTACAGACACTAAGTTATCCATAAACCATTGAAATTCCACAATTGAAACACATTCAAAACTCATCCGGAAACAATGACAGCTGATACTGTCAGAACTTATCTCAAGTATAATTTAAGGCTTAAAACTTCAATCAAAACACATGCATATATTTCATATACATTAAAAACCATTTTAGATCTCAATCAAAACATCAAGATGTGAGATGGATACTTGAAGTCCTAGAATCATTTCTGACCTGGGAATTGAAGGTATATCCGAGATCTCATTCAAACCAATAAAACACCATGTTAAATCATCACAAACACTAATCAAGTGCTCTGAAATTCATCAGAACTTTGATCATAGCTTTGTTAATCATAAAACCCTAATCTAATTCATCTTCCTTCACATCTACAGTGTGAATAAGGGAATCAAATCAAGCATTGAAACCTTTGTGAAATCATTCTTAGATGTTCCTTGAAACATTAATTTCAAACATCAATCATTCTCAAAATAATAGATTAAAACAATTTAGATCAAAAGAACATTGTCGCCCACCTTGGATTTTAATCTCGAATCACTATTATGATATAATCATCTAAAACACCTGCACACTATTAATTAGTGTTTAAGTATCCTAAATGATCCTTTAAAACTAGTTGGTCATTCCTATGGCCTCCAATCCATGTATGGGATATTCCTTGGCCATAGCTATCTAGTGAAGGATAAAAATCAGTACTGCTGATCTAAATTGGGCACGAGCCATTGAAGCAAAGAAAATCTAATCAAAGCAGTTTAAATCCATCACATCCTGATGACGATTTTCCAATCTAATTTGCTAATTAAAGTTAATTAATTTGTCGTTATTGTTGTAGTATAATCATAATGCAGATGGATAGTCAATTATTTTTATTTATTTACATAATTTTTATTGGTTTATTCCAAGTCATTCACTAGGAGAAAGTTATTGATATACATCACTCTCTATTTCCAAAAATACTCCTTTATTCCAAAAATATGAATTATATATAAAAAATGAATCAATTTAGACTAATTACCATGCCTCTGACATATCTACAACTAATCAGGCATCAAAAACTAAGTAAAATAACTCTATATTAATTATATATACTATATTAGATAATACCTAAGTGTAGGTACAAAAATACTTATTAATATGTACTATACTAAATATACTAACATATACTAACTCCTTTAATAACATATACTGCATATACAGTGACATACATAAGTGTTGCTATAGCCCTTGTAAAACATATATACAAAATATAAGGCAAAAAGAATTATATTTACTAACATATATATACCTATAGTGACGGATAAAAATGTCACTAAAGCCATATAAAAACTTACATACACAAATAAGGCTTATACTTATACTACCCTACTTAACTTTACTTTGCTTATAATATATATATATATATATACATGTATATGTATATACTCTACATATATATATTATTTACATATATACTCTATACATATATGTATTATTATACATATGTATGTATATACATGTCTACATTACACACTCAACTCAACACACACACATTTAACATACACATCACATATACAACTAGCACTCAACTCCCACTTGGCACACATAGCACTTCGTCAATTTCAGGCCACTCACACTCACTTCACACTGAGGCTCCACATTTAGCCAAATTTTGTCTCACTTTCACTCACCACAACCTTCACTTATAAAGAATCAGGCTCCCAACCCCAAATCAATCCTCAGTAATATGCTCAGATAATGTTCATAGGTATTTGGGGAAGAGGGTTTTAATTGCATCGAGCACTTAACAACTGAGGAGGCTATGGACGAAGATCAATTTATTTGGCAGCGGTGCATTTGAAGCACGCAATGTGGTACTAAGTTGGGTGCTTGATTTGGCGCACACTGCGTGTGTTGAGGTTGATTTTATGCTCGATTTGAGTGTCAATTTTAGGTCCAAATTTTAAATAAATTATAGGGTTTGAAAGCCCTTATATACAGCTACATAATTGTATAATTAATTTATAAAAATAAGTTAATTATATATATAAATTATCTAAAGTTAGTGCTATGTACATGTTAATTTACACTTAAATACCTAATTAACGTACAAGTTAATGATTTGATGATGTAATTGACTCTATAAATAGTTAATTAACATAATAATATATTTATTAAACATTTTTAATTTATTTTAGAACATTTATTTTAATTTATGTACATTTAATTACACGTTATTAATAGATATACATATAATTTAGTTATAAATATTATTATACAAGATAAATATATTATAAATAGGTTGAAAATATTTAAAATTAATATATACAAGTATATCATATAAATTGCCTCAGTAATAAGTTAAATTGCTAACTTATTTTATTTTAACTTAATAATTTAGATAATTAACTTAATAATCTAATTATATACAATAACTACATAAATAAATCAATGTATAGGTATCATACAATACATAATACGTATTTAAATATGCATGTACAGTAATAGATACTATTATACAAGTTTAAATACTTATTTGTAATTATCTTAATTTACATAAATATTTTCTATTATAAGTTAATATGTAATTATATAATAAAGTTATATATACAGTAACTCATTCTAAATACTTATTTAAATATATATGATACATTTATAAGTTATTTATGTACATTATTTACATATATTACAATATTTACATTTAACTTAGTGTTAAGTTATATTTACAAGTATAAATAGTATATACAAGGTATTTTTGTGTATTTTTTTGTATTTTCATATTTTTATGGCATTTTTGTGTTTAATATTAATAGAGGAAGAGAGAGAGGAGGTGAGATGATATAAGAAGAATTTCTTTTTGTCTTTTTGAATATGATTCTTTTATTGAGTTTCAAAGTAGACTAAGCTGTCGATTGGTATGTTCTACCAACTTGAGGGTTTGGAATACTTTAAAACTTTGCATACACTTAACCAACTACCTAATCCTACTCAAGACATGTTTGTTTTATTTATTTACAATTTATTTGTATTTTTTTATATTTTACAATCTCACACAACCAAGGCTTTCAAGAGTGTTTTGAAATAAAACCTAAGCCCTCATAGTGAGATATATGTGCTGAAATGGGATATATGCACTTGAATACATTCAACACAACATGCGAAAGGTAGATGAGCAATTAAACATGATTTTAACATTACTTTTCAAGTCAAATACATTTTGGTCAGAAAAACCCATTGCATTCATGCTAACAATCAAACTTAACATGAATTTAGACCATTTGAATCAGGTTATTAGCCAAATAACAGTACATGAATACTTATATATGCTGTTCTTATCATTACAATGTCTGAATAGCATGTTGGTGCATAAGCAATTAGGCACCACATTAGCCTTTAATTATGGTTTTGATGATGACAAACATCTTAAGTAATTGAGATTAAAATTGGATCTTATGCATAGATATTGCAAGATTGATTTTCACGTTGAAGCTCTCGTAACGAAATCCAAAGACAAGAAGGAGGAGATCATGGTCTTCAAGTTTAGGTCTCCTTGTGTTATAGGAATTGAGTCGTAATTTTATATTCTTTAGAATGTAAGGAGAGCCCTAATCAGATCTCATATTAGCATAAACATAGGGGGTTCATATGCAATTCTCACTAGAACACCACACACAACCTAAATAGGTCAAAATATGTCTAAGTCTATAAGTGTTATTACATGACCCTAACACTTAGTGAGAACCATAGATATCAGTTTGGATAGTTAGAGGGCCTTTTACAGGCCATCTAATGTTAGGTATGTGAGACCTAACGTTAGATAGTAGTCTGGTGTCATTTAGAAGCTCTAGGAAATAACAAACTTTGCACTAAACTTTGTACCTAACATTAGGTAGGCTATTTTGAGCCAAATTGAGTGACTTCAGGAGATAGTGAACTTTGCACCTAACTTAGTACCTAACGTTAGATAGTTCAACTAACGTTAGTTTATTTTTACCTAACGTTAGATAAAGCACTGTTGGAGCATATTTGTTAGCCGTTGGCAAATCCAATTGGGAAACTTTTTAGCTGTTGAAGAAGGGCCTTATGCACACCTAAACTAGTCCATTCACCCCTTTATATATATAAGATGGTTTCCTACTCTTTAGGAACATATAGAAGATATAGAACACCCCAAAACACACTCTAAAGTGCATTCAAGTCCACATTCAGCTAAAGCCTACACTTGGTGTTCATTGGAGGTGATATGAGCTCTTATCCTTGAATACCACATTCCTTGGAGCTCAACCACCTCAACTCCCAGCAGCATCACTGTTAAGACCCGAGGCACCAAGACCACTTTAAGACGTCTGAGAGTTGGCCCAGACGTCTAATCAGACGTCTGGACGCCTTCCCAGACATCTGGAAATTAATTTTGCATGCGTACAAGAGCGAATTTGCGCGCATGCGTGCGCAGACTAATTCCCCAGCCGTCCTCTTCTCTTTCTTTCTTCCCCCGCCGACTTGCAGAGCCCCCTCAAGCCTACATATACCCCTCCTCTCCCTCACGCCACCTCACTCCCTTCCACCCATCTTCTCCTTCTCCCTACTAGCGAGAGCGCGAGCGAGCGAGAGCGGCAGAGCGGTTGCTGCGAGCATGTGGGGAGAGAAGCTGCTGCAAGAGGAAGAAGAAGCTCGACCGCGAGAGTGCGAGCTTGCCGGGCAGCTAGAGCCGGTCTGCGGGAGAGCAGCGAGCGTGGGGTGTCGCGGAGGAGCTGCTACAGCTCGGGCAGCAGGCAGACGCGGTGCGGCGGGGCTGTGCGTCGTGGGCGGAGGATGAACCGGGTGCTGATTATGGGAAAATTTCCCAAAATCAGATGTCTGGACGTAGGACGTCTGGAGGAATATCTAGACGTCTGACAGGTACAATATTTTTCCTCCCTTTAACGCGTGTACGGCCATGCCACCGTCCGCCGCGTTCTTTGAACCTTTTCATGATGAGAGCGGTTGCGTGTGTGCGGAGGTGTTGTTTGGGAGGGCGCGAGGGCTCGCCATCCCATGCGGATCAGACGTCCGGGGTGACAATCGGACGTTTGGAAACTGACTTCAGACGATCCAGCGGGCTTCTGGACGTCTGAAGGACTACGCAGACTGAGGTACGACCTGATCCACCTTTTAAGACATCTGGAAGAGGTTCCAGACGTCTGATTTTGGACAGATTCGTCATTTTTGACCCGTTTAGGGCCCGTTCGGAGTCCGTTTTCCATGTTTTGAGTTGCGTTCTTTCCAGAATTAATTCCTCTATCCGTTTACAGTAATTGTGTACTATTCTGAGAAACACCTTGTGATTGATCCTTGTGTTAGGACCTCGTTCCGTTGCAGTCTTGGGGGCTGCGGAGGCATGCGAGATTGCCGACCATGCCCCCAGTACTCCCGGTTTCGCTGGTAGAGTGGCCTTTTAAATTTATTTAACAAAATTTGTACAATTATGAAATAATTAATAAAGTCTAGGGCATTGCATGAACCCTAGGACAAAGGAATTAGATTGAATGATAAATCCTAGGGTATTTCATGAATCCTAGGACTAGAAAAGTAGATTGAATGATAGATCTTAAGGTACGGCATGAACCCTAGGACTGGAAAACTATTTGAATATATAAACATTGCAATCTTGGAAAAGTGGAAAGGAAGTGATAACTGCCTGTAAATTGGTTAACAGCTACCTGTTATAATGGATAATTACGGATGAGAACTTGAATTGTATGGACATAAAGCTGGAACCCTACGGGGAATTAGGAGTAGAACTCTTGGAAAGAGAACGGAATAGACTGGGGAAGTGAGCTGGCCCTTGAGTACGGAGTACCAAGGAGAGCGACTGTCCCCCTGTTTAGTGCAGAGCGGAGCTAGCCGCCCTAGGGACCAAGGGTTAGGACTGGCCACTTTGTACCAATTTTTGGCTCTCGTGTACACAATACCGAGGAGAGCTACTAGTGTAGGGAGAGCACTAGCTGCCCCACGGGCCCCGGGGTTTTGCTAGCTCTCCTACACCGACTTGTTAGACCCACTAGGCAAACCAGGGTAGTCAGGCGAGGGTGCGCGGACTGTGGAGGGGCGAGACCCCTGTTTGGTTACTGTGGAGGGGATGGACCCCTGTTACTGAGAGGGCTCTGCCCTATACTGGTTCCGTGCTATGCTTTGGGTGCACCCGTTAATGGAAATGACTGACTGCGTGCCAGTGCGGGGTAGATACCCGTGCGCTTATCGCGCATGCCGTAGTCACCGTTACGTCTGTCAGCAACCTTGGGGTGGTTGACTGAGGGTAGGACCACCACGGGGGACTCTCCCGGCCAGGAGAGCACCACGTGTTACTTCTACTTTTCGGAAAAGGCTGCAATCAAGATCGTTCCCACGAGTAACATTCAAGATCAAGAGAAGGATCTGAGAAATAAATCAATAGTGAATAAATAGAAAGACATTAATAAAGAAAGTAAAATATAACAGCTATTGTACACTCTACTACTTCTTTAGCTTTTAATTGCCACTCTACTCAGCGTTTCGCTGACATGTCACCCTTGTTACCTTTTCAGGACCAGGTGTTGAGCAGCCAGAGTCAGCGGCTGTGGAGGGCGCTGGGCCTAGTAGGGTCCAGTAGGGTTACCTGTAGTACTTTCTGTACTTTTCTTCCACTGTAGTGAGTAGATTTCTTTTGATACTCCCTGTACTTTCTTTATTGAAAACTTTATGTTATGTACATGTATATTTCCCTTCTGTTGTGGTGGTGCATACTGTAGTATTTCCTTTCTGTACTGCTGTATTTTGTTACTGCTAGTATATACATGGTGAATGTGGTTTATTTTACTGTTCTTTTGGTTACTTCTCATTGGACGACTGGGTCTTTGGATTAGTCGAGTCGGTCCGATTCTCGTGTCTCGTAGGGATTCGGGAATCGGGTCGTTACAAGATTGTATCAAAGCAAGGTCATCCCGAGAAGTGAATCAACTGACTGGAAAATAAACAATTCACATGTCTGTAACTAGAGTAGCCACCACAACATTTCTTTTGGCATTAGCTATTAGACTCCTTCGATAGATATCGTTCCATATTGCCGTGTTTCCGTTCTGTTTCGCGTCTCCTTGCAGGAGATGCCTTGATGAGGGACTAGCGAGGCAGGCCGTTGGCGCGGCCGAGGACGAGGTCGGTAAGGTGGGCGTGTTGTGGTTGACACCTCAGTGGACCAGCCACTTCTCCCGGGCATTCAGGCCCGGGACCTTGCCCAGCTTATACAGGATATAGTGCGAGAGGAGCTTCACCCACCACCCCGAGCGCCTCTCCCTGGGGCTGTGGAGGGGGAGTCCTCTGTGGGACCACGCGACGGATGCAGCGCTGGACACGGGGGAGGGGATGGGCCGCCACCGCCCCCACCTTCCTCCGACACTTTTGTACACGAGGCTCCTTTACCTGGAGGTGCACCAGCTTCTCCACTGCAGCGCCATTTTGAGCTTTTCGAGCAGTTCCGGAAGCTGAAGCCCCCCTCCTTCAAGGGGGATGAGGACCCGATCGAGCCGGAGGACTGGCTCGAGCAGATCGAGAAGGTTTTCGACACCCTTCGCCCCCCGGTGGAGTGTCACGTGGCCTTTGCCACATACCAGCTGGAGAGTGCGGCACACTGGTGGTGGAGGGCGGTTAGGGGACAGGAGAGGGACGAGCCGACCTGGGACTGGTTCGTCACCCTTTTCTGCTAGCAGTACTTTCCCTAGACGTCGCAGGACCAGAGGAGGCGGGAGTTCCACACTCTCCGCCAGGGGACGATGACCGTGAGCGCATACAGCACGGGTTTTCTGGAGCTATCCCGCTTCGCAGTGACAGCGGTAGCCACTGAGGAGGAGCGCCTTTGGAGGTTCATCGAGGGGCTCCGGCCTGCGATTCGGGGGTATGTCAAACCCCTGAAGCTGCCTACGTTCTCGAGGGTGGTGGAGGCAGCTATGACCTACGAGGAGACCAACCCGTTCGTGCGAGATACTGACAGCGGGCGGAAGAGGCCCTACCAGCCAGACTTTTCACAGGGCCGGGGAGAGAGGAGACACGTGGCGTCCGCAGGTGAGCAGTCACATTTTGCAGGGCCATCAGTGGCCTTTGGGGGCCCTCAACAGGGGCCAGTTGCCAGCACCGGACCCCCGGCCAACCGACAGCAGGGACCCACTGAAGGCGGGAGTCGGGTTCCCCTCTGCTACCAGTGTGGCCAGCTGGGCCACATCAGGAGGGATTGCCCGTATAGGGCAGGAGGTCAGCAGATACTTCCCGCGTTGAGCACTGGAGGGCGAGCAGGAGGCCGCGGTTACCAGGCGCGAGGAGGAGGACAGCAGCCATGAGGAGAGTACCGGTCAGCAGCTACATGTCCGACGCAGAGTGTGGCTGCTTCGTCCGCACCTAGAGCTGAGGGGTGTATCAACGCCCTAACACACAGGGATGCTAGAGCTTCGGGATCAGTGGTGGAAGGTATGGTTTCAATTTCCGACAGACTCGTTTACACACTTTTCCATTCCAGCGCTACGCACTTGTTCGTCGCAGCAAGTTTCACAGTTAGTTTGGGCCAGGATTATATGCTGTTAGAGAATCCGTTCATGATCAGAGGTCCGAGTGGTCAGTTGTTTGTAGCTGAGGAGGCGTACACAGGTTGCGAGGTCAGTATCGGGGGACATAGTCTGCCCGCTGACCTGATTATGATACAGATAGAGGACTTTGGTGTAATTCTGGGGATGGACTGGTTGTCCGCTTACCACGCTTTGGTGGACTGTTTTGAGAGGAAGATCGTCTTCTCCATACCGGAGTTGCCTTCTTTTGAGTTCCACGGTCAGCCAGTGGATGGAGGCTTCAGGTGCATTTCGACACTTCAGGCGGCGAGACTTTTGAGCCAGGGGTGTGAGGGCTTCCTAGCTTGTGTGGTGGCAGAGCCCAGCCCTGTGGCAGACTTCTAGAGCATCCCGGTGGTCAAAGAGTACCCTGACATGTTCCCAGATGAGTTACCAGGACTACCGCCCGAGCGTGAGATCAAGTTTGAGATCTCACTAGTACCAGGGACTAGCCCCATCTCCACTGCACCGTACAGGATGGCACCGCTTGAGCTGCGAGAGCTCAAGTCTCAGTTGCAGGATCTTTTGGAGAAGGGCTTTGTGAGGCCTAGTGTGTCTCCCTGGGGAGCCCCGGTACTGTTTGTGAAGAAGAAGGATGGTACCCTACGCCTTTGTGTGGACTACCGACAGCTGAATAGGGTCACCATCAAGAACAGATATCCACTGCCGAGGATCGATGACTTGTTTGACCAGCTGCGAGGTGCCACGGTATTCTCCAAGATCGACTTGAGGTCTGGATACCACCAGTTGAGGATCAGGGAGGCAGACATCTCCAAGACAGCTTTCCGCACCCGGTACGGACACCACGAGTTTTTGGTCATGCCGTTTGGGCTAACCAATGCCCCCACTGCTTTCATGGACCTGATGACCCGGGTGTTTAGACCGTACTTGGACCAGTTCGTGGTGGTATTCATTGATGATGTACTCATCTACTCTCGAGATCGAATGCAGCACGGACAACACTTGCGAATGGTCCTGGACACACTGAGACGATGTAGGCTGTACGCCAAATACAGCAAGTGCGAGTTCTGGTTGAGGGAGGTGACCTTCTTAGGTCATGTGATCTCTGGAGATGGCTTGGCGGTGGACCTAGCCAAGGTCGAGGTAGTGCTCAGGTGGGAGAGACCGCGTACGGTACTGAGATTCGCAGTTTCCTGGGACTGGCAGGCTACTACAGACGGTTCATCAGGGGTTTTTCATAGATTGCGTGTCCTATGACACAGTTGACCTGGAAGGACGTGCCCTTCACTTGGACAGACGCCTGTGAGGCATGTTTTCAGGAGCTGAAGGAGAGGCTGACTTCGGCTCCCGTGCTCACCATCCCTGACAGTAGTGGTGGGTTCGTTGTATATACGGACGCCTCCTTGCAGGGGTTTGGGGGTGTGCTCATACAGAGGGGTCACATTTTCGCTTACGCTTCGCGGCAACTGAAGCCCCATGAGCATAGCTACCCTACCCATGACCTGGAGCTGGCAGCTGTTGTCTTCGCGCTGAAGACCTGGAGGCACTACTTGTACAGTGAGACCTTCGAGATTTTTACAGATCACAAGAGCCTCAGATACCTTTTTGACCAGAAGGAGCTCAACATGAGACAGAGACGTTGGTTGGAGCTCCTGAAGGACTATGACTGCAGCATTTCCTACCACCTGGGAAAGGCCAACGTAGTGGCTGACGCCTTGAGCCGGAAGGCACTCGCACACTTGGCCAGTTTACAGGTGCAGAGTTGGAGCCTTTTGGAGGAGATGGGTAGTTGGCAACCCCTAGAGTTATGGGGACACTGTGGGGCAGTGAGTGTGACACGACAGACTAGGCCGGAGCTGATAGACCGCGTTATCACAGGACAGATGGCTGACCCGTACTTGCAGTCCTTGCACGATAAAGTACTGTCAGGAGACCCAGGGGACTTCTCTTTCACAGACCAGGTGCTGTGCCTGAGGGGACGTTTGTGCGTTCCTAGAGACGAGGAGCTGTTGAGAGAGCTCCTGACTGAGGCACATGGTTCCAGATTCACCGTACATCCCGGAAACACGAAGATGTACCATGACCTGAGACACGAGTTTTGGTGGAGGGGGATGAAGCGGGATGTGGGTGAATTCGTACAACAGTGTTTAGTGTGCCAGCAGGTGAAAGACGAGCATCAAAGGCCTGCAGGGCCGCTACAGTCGCTTCCAGTGCCAGAGTGGAAGTGGGAGAGCATCACCATGGACTTGGTGGTGGGCTTACCTGTTACCCAGAGAGGACACGACACAGTCTGGGTAATTGTGGATAAACTGACGAAGACGGCACGATTCTTGTCGATCCGAGTCACTTTGGGACCAGCACAGTTGGCAGAGAGGTATATCCGCGACGTGGTACGTCTACACGAAGTTTCGCGGGAGATCGTATCTGACCGGGATACTCGTTTTACGTCCCAGTTTTGGGCTGAGTTTCAACAGGCCCTGGGGACGCAGTTGAGATTCAGTACAGCTTTCCACCTCCAGATGGATGAACAGTCTTAGCGCACGATACAGACACTTGAGGACCTTTTGTGTTCCTGTGTACTGGACTGGAGGGGCTCTTGGGAGGAGCACTTGCCCCTGGCAGAGTTTGCATACAACAACAGTTATCACTCGAGCATCGGCATGGCTCCCTACGAGGCTCTATACGGACGGAGGTGTACGGCACCCTTGAGTTGGGTTGAGGTGGGGACCAAGTGGGAGGTTGGCCCCAGGTTGATCCGGCAGAGTCAGGAGGTGGTCGAGCAGATCCACAGGCGACTCCGCACTGTCAGGAGCAGGTTGAAGAACTACGCGGATCGGAGACGCAGAGAGGTGCAGTTTGAGGTTGGGGACCACGTCTTCCTTCGTGTTTTTCCCATGAAGGGCCTGCAGCGGTTTGGGGTGAGAGGGAAGCTCGCACCGAGGTTCGTGGGGCCCTTTGAGGTCCTGGAGTGGGTTGGACCCGTTGCTTACAGACTTGCCCTCCCTCCTCAGGATTCTGGTGTGCATGACGTGTTCCACGTGTCCAACCTCAGGAAGTACGTCGTCGATCCCAGTCACATCCTGAGTCACGAGAGCGTCGAGGTGAGCGATGACCTGACCTACCCCGAGCGGCCAGTGCAGATTCTTGACAGAGCCGTCCGCAGTCTGAGACGAAAGCAAGTACCCCTGGTGAAGGTTTTGTGGAGGACCCAGCGGTACGAGGAGGCTACCTGGGAGCCTGAGGTAGCAATGCGGGAGCGATACCCGGAGCTTTTCGCGGGTACGTCTTTTTGGACCGGCTTCGGTCCTCTTTGAGTTTGTTATATATATATTTTATTCTTTCCCACACCTTAGTTAGCGCAAGTTTCGGGGATGAAACTTCCTTTGAGTTTGTTATGTTGTTAAGACCTGAGGCACCAAGACCACTTTAAGACGTCTGGGTGTTGGCCCAGACGTCTGATCAGCCATCTGGACGCCTTCCCAGATGTCTGGAAATTAATTTTGCGTGCGTACAAGAGCGAATCTGCGCGCATGCGCGCGTAGACTAATTCCCCAGTCACCCTCTTCTCTTTCTTTCCTCCCCCACCGACTTGCAGAGCCCCCTTGTGCCTACATATACCCCTCCTCTCCCTCACGCCACCTCACTCCCTTCCACCCGTCTTCTCCTTCTCCCTACCAACGAGAGCGCGAGCGAGCGAGAGCGGCAGAGCGATTGCTGCGAGCGTGTGGGGAGAGAAGCTGCTGCGAGAGGAAGAAGAAGCTCGACCGCGAGGGTGCGAGCTTGTCGGGGCAGCTAGAGCCGGCCGGCGGGAGAGCAGCGAGCGTGGGGTGTCGCGGAGGAGCTGCTGCAGCTCGGGCAGCAGGCAGACGCAGCGCGGCACGGTTGTGCGTCGTGGGAGGAGGACAAACCGGGTGCTGATTCTGGGAAAATTTCCCAGAATCAAACGTCTGGACTTACGTCCAGATGACGCGTAGGATGTCTGGAGGAAGATCCAAACGTCTGACAGGTACAATATTTTTCCTCCGTCTTCCTTTAACGCGTGTACGGCCATGCAGTCGTCCGCCTCATTCTCTGAGCCTTTTCGTGATGAGAGCGGTTGCGTGTGTGTGCAGGTGTTGTTCGGGAGGACGCGAGGGCTCGCCATCCCACGCGGATCAGACGTCTGGCCACAGTACCAGACGACGGAGAGGACCTCCACACGTCCGGGGTGACAATCGGACGTCTGGAAACTGACTTCAGACGATCCAGCGGGCTTCTGGATGTCTGAAGGACTGTGCAGACTGAGGTACGACTTGATCCACCTTTTAAGATGTCTGGAAGAGGTTCTAGACGTCAGATTTTGGACAGATTCATCATTTTTGACCCGTTTAGGGCCAGTTCGGAGTCCGTTTTCCGCATTTCGAGTTGCGTTCTTTCTAGAATTAATTCCTCTATCAGTTTACAGTAATTGTGTACTATTCTGAGAAACACCTTGAGATTGATCCTTGTGTTAGGACCTCGTTCTGTTGCAGTCTTGGGGGTTGCGGATGCGCGCGGGATTGCCGACCACGCCCCCAATACTCCCGATTTCGCTGGTAGAGTGGCCTTTTAAATTTATTTAAAAAAAATTGTACAATTATGAAACAATTAATAGAGTCTAGGGCATTGCATGAACCCTAGGACAGAGGAATTAGATTAAATGATAGATCCTAGGGTATTGCATGAATCCTAGGACTGGAAAACTAGATTGAGTGATAGATCTTAGGGTACGGCATGAACCCTAGGACCGGAAAACTAGTTGAATATATAAACATTGCAGTCTTGGAAAAGTGGAAAGGAAGTGATAACTACCTATAAATTGGTTAACAGTTGCCTATTATAATGGATAATTACGGATGAGAACTTGAATTGTATGGACATAAAGCCGGAACCCTATGGGGAATTAGGAGTAGAACTCCTAGAAAGAGAATGGAATAGACTGGGGAAGTGAGCTGGCCCTTGAGTATGGAGTACCAAGGAGAGCGACTGTCTCCCTGTTTAGTGCAAAGAAGAGCTAGCCGCCCTAGGGACCCAGGGTTAGGACTGGCCACTTTATATCGACTTTTGGCCCTCGTGTACACAGTACCGAGGAGAGCTACTAGTGTAGGCAGAGCACTAGCTGCCCCACGGGCCCTGAGGTTCTGCTAGCTCTCCTACACAGACTTGTTAGGCCCACTGGGTAAACCAGGGTAGTCAAGCGAGGGTGCACGGACTGTGGAGGGGCGAGACCCCTGTTTGGTTACTGTGGAGGGGTTGGACCCCTGTTACTGAGAGGGCTCTGCCCTATACTGGTTCCCTGCTGTGCTTTGGGCGCACCCGTTAACGGAAACGACTGACCGCGTGTCAGTGCGGGGTAGCTACCCGTGCGCTTATCGCGCATGCCATAGTCACCATTACATCTGTCAGCGACCTTGGGGTGGTTGACTGAGGGTAGGACCACCACGGGGGACTCCCCCGGCTAGGAGAGCACCACGTGTTACTTCTACTTTTCGGAAAAGACTGCAATCAAGATCGTTCCCACGAGGAACATTCAAGATCAAGAGAAGGATCTAAGAAATAAATCAATAGTGAATAAATAGAAAGACATTAATAAAGTAAAATATAACAGCTACTGTACACTCTACTACTTCTTTAGCTTTTAGTTGCCACTCTACTCAGCGTTTTGCTGACATGTCACCCTTGTTACCTTTTCAGGATCAGGTGTTGAGCAACTAGAGTTAGCGGCTGCGGAGGGCGCTGGGCCTAGTAGGGTCTAATAGGGTTACCTGTAGTACTTTCTGTACTTTTCTTCCACTGTAGTGAGTAGATTTCTTTTGAAAATCCCTGTACTTTCTTTATTGAAAACTTTATGTTATGTACATGTATATTTCCCTTCTGTTGTGGTGGTGCATACTGTAGTATTTCCTTTCTGTACTGCTGTATTTTGTTACTGCTAGTATATACATGATGAATGTGGTTTATTTTACTGTTCTTTTGGTTACTTCTCGTTGGACGACTGGGTCTTGGGATTAGTCGAGTCGGTTCGATTCTCGTGTCTCGTAGGGATTCGGGAATCGGGTTATTACAATCACCTTCATACATTCACTAAGGGCATTTACTTTAGTCTCCTAGATAGCTAGTTCATAGAATTGATTGCATATCTTATTGAGGCTATCCATAGGAGCTAAATTGTGTTTTAATTCTATTTTATTCCTTAATCTAGTTGTAATATGAGGGCCCAGGTTGTGGGTTTCTTTCCTCCTGAAAAGAGGGGTTTGCTCTTGATTGGAATATCAAGAGGGATTGAAAAAGGGTTTGGTACGCATTGCTCTTGATGGGATATCAAGAGGGTTTGTAAAAGGGTTTGGTACCCCATAAGTACCAGTTAGTATTCCGAGTTGGACTCGGAGCAAAATCCTAGATTGGGAGATCTAGGTAGTGATCTTTCCCAGGGTTGGGTTTCTACTATAAATTCTTGTGTTCATTTGTGATTTGCTTGAGTTTATCTTAAATCTGCATTATTTGCAATTAGCAATTTGCTTACTGCCTTTAGCACTAATCACCTCCACTTTAGCTCACTTTCATTTGGTACCAGAGCATAGGTTGGTGAATTTTGGAGTAAAATCCATGCACTAATGACATTGGTGGAAATGAGCAACTCAAGTACTAAGGGATTGTCGACCTACCGACCTCCATATTTTGATGGGAATTGTTACACGCGTTGGAAGAGGAAAATGGCAATCTACCTCAAATCAGCCACTAGCTCTCACTATGGAAGATGGTTGAGAAAGAATTCAAAATGGCAAATGGAGATGCCACCACCGGAGATTACAAGCTGGAAGATGAGAAGAAGATATAAATCAGTTGTAAGGCTATGAGCATATTACATTGTGCCCTCTCTAATGATGAGTTTAATAGAATTTCGCAGCTAGAGATAGCACATGAAATTTGAAAATGCCTTGAAGTGACCCATGAAGGAACCTCAAGGATGAAGGAGACAAAAATTAGTCTTTTAACCCAAGAGTATGAGATGTTCAAGATGAAGCTAAGTGAAAGAATAAAGGAATTAAGCACAAAATTCACCAACATCATTAACCCTCTCAAGGGCTTTGGGAAGAGTTATATCTCAAATGAGATGGTGTCCAAATTCTTGAGGGCTTTAACCAAGGAATGGGTGTCAAAGGTCACCACAATCGAGGAAGCAAAGGATTTGAAGAACACTAGCATGGATGAGATACTTGGAAGTCTAATGGCAGATGAAGTGAAGCTTGAACTATCCAAAAAGGAGGAAAATGAAGCTTCTAGTTCTAAGAAGAAAAGTTTGGCATTCAAAGCCAAAATTGAGAGTGATTCCGATCTTGATGAAGATGATAAAAGTGAAGATGATGAAGATATGTCCATGTTCTCTAGAAGATTCAAGAAGTATGTGAGAATAAGGAAGTAATTCAAAAAGAGGAGAGATTATGAGACTCCTACATGTTATGGATGTAAGAAGAAGGGCCACATACTAAAAGATTGTCCTTTACTCAAGGAGGATAAGAAAGACAAGAAGGAGAAGGAAAGGAAGGAAAAGAAGGAACCAAGGACTAGTGACAAGTCAAGAAAGAAATTCTTCAAGAAGAAAAAGAAGGCTTTTGCGTCAACATGGGATGACTCGAAGGAGAGTGCAAGCGATAGCATCGACTCCCACTTCGACTCCGACTCAAGCAGGGAGGAAGTTGCACGCGTGTGTCTCATGGCAAATGAGACTAAGGTACAAGACTCTACTTCTTTTGATGAGCTACTTGATGCATACGATGAGCTTTTTTATGAATGTATGAAAATAAAACATGAAAATAGAGCCTTGAAAAGGCTTAGAGTAGAAGAAAATGACTTGCTAAACAAATATGAACTTGTCAATGAGAAATTGGATTTAGAAAAGGAAAATACAAATTTGAAAACTGAATGTTTAAATTTAACTAGATCGAATGAAAATCTTATTACTTCAAACACTAGCATTCTTATTGAAAAAGACATATTAATGAACGAGACTATTGAATTGAAAAATAAAATTGCTTACTTAAAAAAAGATGTGAATGAACTTAGGATAAACACAAATACGTTGACTAATGACTTAGCTAAGTTTACTAATGGTAGCAAGAACCTACAAAAGATGCTTTCAAGTCAATTACCATCAACCTCTAGGCATGATCTTGGTTATGTTGAACCTTCATCCACAACCAAGAAGCCCATGAACTTTGTGAAACCCAAATCCAAAAACACCTTTGTGCCACCCAAGTCTCAAAAACCAACTTATCATGCATACTAGTATAGTCATAAGGCTCAAAAACATTCTTACAATGCATACGCTTTTAGCCATAGCACTCAAAAACAAAAGGTTGAGAAAGGATCTTCATCAAGGAGACCAACTAACACATCTGGATCCAAATTGATTTGGATACCGAAGAGAGAATTAGAATCTTATTTTGTAGGTTTAAATGAAGATTTCAATGTCAAAGATTGGACCTACAAATTGAAGAATGGTCAACTCGAATTGGGAGGACTAAGGATTTGACCAAAGAAGAAGACGAGATGACCGGTAGGTTATCGAACAGCCATGCATCAACTGTTTGGTTGGAGACCGGCATCGATGCCTGAACCTCCAAGTTTCAGATGGGAGCTCCATCATCTTTGGCATAAACCTCCATTTGGGCCATGCTATTGGCCTTAGTAAGTGAGGTAAACCATTTACCCTCTTTTATGGTAATAGATAGCATTTAGATAGGGCGAGATAAAAATGTGTTATATGATATACGTCCATCATTAAGGGGGAGATATACAAGCTTTTCCTATATGTTTGGACTCTTTTAAGTAGGGGGAGGTTTCAAATATGAATGTAGCTATATTTACATTTTTAAGGGCGAGTAGGATAAAATAGTTAGAAAAAAACTTGATTTTAGTTCCTAATACTCTAGCTTCAGTATTTAATGTACTTGTAAGAACATGGGCTGCACAAACTTTTCTAGTTTATATCCTTGGCATGCATTAACCAATAGTTATATTTCCTTGTAGCACCTTGCACTTCTTTAAAGCTCATGGTTTTGATGTTCCTATTATCTTGTTGAGCTATATATGATAATGTCTATGATACTATATGTGAGTTACATATCTTGTCATATGAACTTGTCGATATGTTGAATGTTACATGAAGTTATATTCTCATATGTTGAAATATGAACATGTTATGCCTCCTTTGATTTTTTTTAATGATGTCAAAAGGGAGAGGATAATATATGAGAGATTGAATAGAGGTTGAATAAATATTGAGATCATGGATAGTTGAATCTTGCTAAAATCTTGTTATGACATTGTGCTATGTGCTCCTTGTGTATCATTTCTTAGAATTATTTTGAGGAGATCACTTAGATAGGGGGAGGCTTCAACCTCTCCATTAAGTGTTTGTCATCATTAAAAGGGGGAGAATGTTGTTGCATAAGTAATTAGGCACAACATTAGCCTTTAATGATGGTTTTGATGATGACAAACATCTCAAGTAATTGAGATTAAAATTGGATCTTATGCATAGATATTGCAAGATTGATTTTCAAGTTGAAGCTCTCATGATGAAATCCAAAGACAAGAAGGAGGAGATCATGCTCTTCAAGTTTAGGTCTCCTTGTATTATAGGAATTGAGTTATAATTTTATATTCTTTAAAATCTAAGGAGAGCCCCAATCAGATCTCCTATTAGCAAAAATATAGGGGGTTGATATGCAATTCTCACTAGAACAAGACACACTGCCTAAATAGGTCAAAATATGTCTAACTAAGTCTATAGGTGTTATTGCATGACCTTAATACTTAGTGAGAACTCTAGATATTGATTTGGATAGTTAAAGGACCTTTTACAAGACATCTAACGTTATGTATATGAGACCTAACGTTAGATGGTAGTCTTATGTCATTTGGAAGCTCTAGGGAATAATGAACTTGCACTAAACTTTGTATCTAACATTAGGTAGTTGACCTAACATTAGATAGAGGTTAGCTAACATTAGGTAGGCTATTTTGGGCCAAATTGAGTGACTCCAGGAGATAGCGAACTTTGCACCTAACTGAGTACTTAACGTTAGATAGTTCAACTAACGTTAGTTCACTTTTACCTAACATTGGATAAAGCACTTTTGGAGCATATTTCTTAGTCATTAGCAAATCCAATTGGGAAACTTTTTAGCCATTGAAGAGGGGCTTTATGCACACCTAAACAAGTCCATTCACCCCTCTATATATATGAGATGGTTTCCCACTCTTTGGGAACACATAGAAGATATAGAACACCCTAAAATATACTCTAAAGTGCATTTAAGTCCACATTCAGCTAGAGCCTACGCTTGGTGTTCATTGGAGGTGATATGAGCTCTTTTCCTTGAATACCACATTCCTTGGAGCTCAACCACCTCAACTCCCAGCAGCATCACCTTTACACATTCACTAAGGGAGTTCACTTTAGTTTCCTAGATAGCTAGTTCATACAATTGATTGCTGTTTCGCACATTGAATCGGGTTTTAAGAATGTCACGTTGTAGTACAGCTAAAATAGCGCTCAAAACAAATATAATTTTATTACTCGAATTTAAAGTTTGAGGTCGAACACAGGGAGCAAATTGGAGTTTTAGAAATCAAGACCACAATTTAAAAGAATATGCAATAATATCAAATATCACAATGCAACAATATAAGAGTAATTGGCAATGTAGATCAAAAATACTCAAGAATTCAATATGAATAAAAAATTGGATGTCTATGCTATTTCTTTTCTCTCTGATTCTCTTCTCCTCTTCTTCTTCTGATTTTTGCCTTTGCGAGTTGTCTTTCTTTAGCTTTCTTCTCCTTCCTTCTTCTTTCTTCTTCTTCTTCCTTTAGTTTTCCGGCCTTAGCCCTTCCCTTAGCCTTCTCTGCCTGCTTCTTCTTCTTTGGCTTTTCTCTTCTTCTTTCTCTTTCTGCTAGCTGCCTTCTCTCTTCCTTTGCCTTGCTGCCTTTTTGCCTTCAGCTTCTTCTTCCTTCAGCTTCTTCCTTTACTTTTCTTTCTCTGCCTTAGCTTCTCTGCGTCCGTGTCTTCTCCTTCCTCTTCTTTAGCTTCGCTTCTCCTCCTCTTCAGCCTGTAGAGAAAAACCTACCTCCTACCAGTGTGCACTCTCCTCTCTTTTCTCTCTTAAGTTTCACTCTCCTAGAGCCACACGTTTCTCGAGTAATCGGGTCAAGTACGTACCTAGGACCAGGCCCACCGACGCGTGGTGGTGGGCGAGGAGTGTAAGTCGGGTCAAGTCAAGACCAGGTCCGCGGGGCGTGGTCACGGACGAGGCCGGTCAGTCGGGTGAGAGGGACCTCACCCCGTGATTCGAAGGCAATAAGCCACTAGCAAGAAATCAATTTATGCGGGTGTTGCGCCTCTTCCAGTTTCGAGGTGGGACTATCTTCCCACCATTTTCGCATGCGCTTGCGACAAAAGTGTTCCTTCGATTGCAGCCACTGCTACTGCTCTTGACTCCACTTGATAGCCTAGAGTTGTGCATGAAAATGTTCCGCGTAGCCTGGAACAAAGACCTGGAGCTGGCGCAACCTGCAGCTCGCTTCAAGCTTGCTTCAAGCTCTACGCTAATGGCAGAGCACACCTGGATCTAAAATCACTACGACAGCCTTGCGGCCACGTCAAAACATTCAGAAAGCTTTGCCAAGGCACGGCGAGTGTGCTGCGGTGGTCGACGTGGAGTGGGGATGCTTGTGTGAGTGTGCTTAGGGCACACTGTGTGCATATGTGTGGGTGTGTTCGGGGGTGCTTTTGGGTGAGTGGCAGAGTGAATGGAGTGAGGGGTTGTGATCAGGGAGTTGAGGTGATGCTTATGGACTTGTCGGTGAGGAGGGGGGTGGTCTGTGGTGGTGGAGCGATCTCGCCAGAGTTGGTGGCCGGAGGTGAAGGAGGTGATGGTGGTGGAGTGTGGCAGTAGTCGATTTAGGGAAATAAAGAGGGGGAAAGGAAGTAGAGGGTGGAAAGGACTTATCTAGGGTAATAGTGGATGAAGGGAAGGCGAGGATGGCATCGGGCGCGTATTGCCGACGCTGGAGACAAAGATGCTTAGGGAGGGATGGTCGGCAAGGAGGAAGGGGAGACAAGGGCGTCGGCTGGTGCTGCGCGACGTGGACGAACGCGAGGAAGAGGAACCTGCCACTGGTATTGTGGCCAGGCAATGAGGGAGATCAGGGAAGGTTGCGGGAGCTTGATGAGCGGATCGGCCGGAGGAGGAGAGACGAATTTGAGGGGATTTCCCTGTCGATTTCAAGCTTGGGAGACTTGGTTGAATCTGGGGCTCCTTAAATAGACCTCTGGAGGGGGATTTGTGCTTGGAAGCCAAGCTTCCAAGCAAGGTAAGGTCACCGGAGATGGCATCTTCGAAAGACCCAAATCTCTCATGCCTTTGCATGAGAGATTGGCTACAAATTATGGATCACTGATGGGTTCAGACTGAAGGAGATTACTCAGAGAATCTCCCTTCCAATTTTGGGAGGGATTCTCTAAGCAATCAAGGAGAAATCACCTTCTAAAGCTCACCAAAGTAGGATTCTTCCGCTATAATGGAGGAGGGACCTATCTGCGAGAACAATGAAGAAGCTAGGGGGCTTTTGTAAAGGCTTTTGAAAGATAGGGACACAAATGTAATCAAGCTGGACCTATTTGCAAAGTGGGTCAAGATGAGTTGCCCTTAGGTCCAAATTTTGGTACAAACCTAATTTGGACTTAAGGAATCCAATGGCGAAGATGTATTTTGGGTTTGATCACATTTGATGGGGTAATTTGGTATAAACCTAACTTAGGGGAAATATTTGTCTAAGACCCCATTCTAGGTCAAAATGGGTTCCAATGGCCAAATTGAAAGTTATAAACCCTAGAGAATATTTTTCTATGATTTTTAGAGGGTTTAGGTGAATTTTATCCTGACCAGAACCTTGGTTAATCAAGCAAGTTTGTTTTAGGGTTTCAAGAAGTCATTTAATTCGCAGGGTGCACACAAACCCTTTTCTGTCAAATCCAACCCACTTTTTATCTTGTTAAGACCTTTTGACATGTGTTTAGCCCTTGAGAAAACCTGTTGTTGTACTGCAATGGTAAAATTTCATTTTTACCCCCTGTTTCTTGCTTTTCTCTCAGAAAGGTTATTCAGTGAATTATGACCTCCAGTTGGTTATGTAGGAGCTTTTATTCTCTTCAATGGGTCAAAATGAGCTAGTTAGGACTCATGATGGTGTTCCCATCAATTGCATTTCTTATTGGGGCTATCCATAGGAGTTAAATTATGTTTTAATCCTATTTTATTCCTTAATCTACTTCTAATCTAAGGACCCAGGTTGTGGATTTCTTTCCTCTTGAGAAAGAGGGGTTTGCTTTTGATTGGAATATTAAGAGGGATTGGAAAAGGGTTTGGTACGCATTTCTCTTGATTAGGATATCAAGAGGGTTTGTAAAATGGTTTGGTACCCCATAAGTACCGGTTAGTATTTCGAGTTGGACTTGGGGCAAAATCCTAGATTGGAAGATCTAGGTAGTGATTTTTCCCACGGTCAGGTTTCCACTGTAAATCCTTATGTTCATTTGTGATTTGCTTGAGTTTATCTTAAATCTACATTATTTACAATTAGCGATTTGTTTACCGCCTTTGGCACTAATCACACCCCCTCTAGTGCACTTTCATAGATCACTCAAAGCCTTAAAACAATTTAGACTCCTATCTAAAATCCATCCCAGAACTGCTCCAGACAGTCCAAAAGAGTCATTGTTGCTACTATTGCTGCTGTATGTGCAGTCCAACTAGATGAAAGCTTTGATCAGACCTTTAGTGTCTGATCTAAACTAATGCAAGACCATCCCTAGTTCAAAACATCTCAAACTTAGATTGATACTTTCTTAAAATTCCACCCAGACTAGTGCAGCTGCTACTGCTGCAATGCCAACTGATCAAACTTTGAAGTCTGATTTGATGTTCACAAAATGCCATCATTAAGTCTCAAAAATCAGACCTAAGGGTCGTTCAAACACACAATAATTTCATCCTAAATCTAAAATGAAAATCCATGGGGAAATCCATTCAGATCATAGACAGAGCAACTGCAGCTACTGTAAATCCTATCATATCAGAATTAACTAGATCAAATCCACATCTCATCTGTCATACACACTCCATAATTGATACAGAATTCATTACAAATCAAATCAAAGCTTAAGAAAGCTTAAAACCCTAATCTAATTCCCATCTCATGCTATAGATAGCCTGAAGATGAAAGATCAAATCAGACATTGAAGCCACTTCAAAAGCCTTCACAGAGCTTCATCTAGATAAACAAACCTCATCCAAACCTTGTTGGCAACTAAAGATTGACTAGGATTAAAATCCGGATGTTGCCTTCTTAGGCGATTAATATAGCTTCACTATGATGAATTGATCATGTAGGACACCTGCACACTATGGAATAATGTGCAGTGATCCTAGGTGATGCACTAGATTAATCAGGTCATCACAGATGTCCTAATCTAGTGTGTTGGATTTCATAAACCTCTGATACCTAACAAAAGCATAAAACAGAACAACATGAAAAATTGGGCATGAGCTACTTAAATCATAAAAATCCAACCAAAAAGCTTACAACCATTGCATGAACTTCAATTCAATAAATCCAAACTCGAATCGCTCGATTAAATCCATTACAACCCAAATCAACTATAAATCTTACAATTGGGTGACAGATCCAAATACAAAGCAATCGAGCAAATCGATGCAATTCAATCCAGATCAGGGGTCTTTGTGAACATATGAAATGGATTAAAAGATCCCCAGGTGGTTTGTGAGCGCAAATTTAGATATGAAAGCTTGAGAGCTTCAGATCCCATTCGACTCTAATGTAGGGGTGAATTATGGATTAAAACTTAGAGGAATTCAATGGATGTGACTTATGAGATGTAGAGGGAGATTGATGAATCGATGCAAGGGTGGAAAAACACCAGATCAGAGGGGGTGAAATCGAGACTAGTCTAATCTACCTTTAATCTAACTAAACTGGATCTGATCTACTAGTTCACTAGCTAATTCTATTGCTAATTGATCTACACTACACTACAATTATCCTAGAAAGCAGGAAATTGCACTCTAATTGGAAGAAGGGGACTTTCCTAGATCCTTAATTGGCGACTGAAGAGGATGAAATGAGGGAGATCTCCAATGAGTGAAGAGCTTACCAGTGAAGCTCTAGAGATGTCCTCTGGCTTACGTCATCCTTAGTGATATGGACGAATTAAGGAAGAACTCCACCTCTATCACTAATGGAGTGAGTGAATGAGCAAGAAGAAGCTGGAGAAGAAGAAGGATCGGCTCGAGAAATGTAGGAGGGGGCCAATGGTGTCACACAAGCTCAGGGGTTCTTCCTATATAGGTCTAAGTAGGTTAGGATCACCGCTAAGGTGAGATTAGGCTATTAGGTCTTCAACGGTGGATGAGAGATTGAGAAGAGGCAGGAAGATTTAAACCAAAAAACCATCGTTAGATCAGATCTAAGAGAGGCACGAGTGCTTTGCGCAATGGCGCGGGATCAAAGGGTAAAGATCCACTATTGATCTAAGTGATCCAATCAATTGACGGTGCCTGTGCACCGTATTCTTCACATGAGCAATGTACTCGCAAGCTCAGTAGGTATTTTGTGAATTTTGCATAGGAGCCCTTATATTGAAGGGGTAGAGAAATTATGAGAAAGCCCATAAGTGATGAAAATGATTAAAGAGTGGTCCCTGCCTACTTGCAAAAAGACCCCTTCGACTTTACAGAAAGGTCCTTGGGGTTTTAGATGTGAATAAAATGTTAATGATCGAGGACCTAAGTCTGAGATCATTAATGCAAGGTCCTAATGATGCTCAAATGCAATGAGATTTTTATTGGAACTTAATTGAACATATTAGAAATTAATTTTATCCTTGATTTGAACTTTTGAGCTCAGAAATGTATTCAATTGGCAATTGGATCATCAATTTACATTTGTGAATAGAATATCTCACTAATTTGACTTAATTATGTGTTTTTAACACGAATTTGATGTTTTAGGTCATTTTCCTTAAATCCCACACTTAACCCATTTATTATGTTAATTAGATAGTGTTTAATCTAGTTTCTAGCTTAAGTTGAACATTTTAGTTATGATCAGTCACACCTCATCACATCCAACTCAATAATACATCAGTCACTCAATTCACTTGATTAAAACCAATAAAAAGCCAATTGAATCCCAAATCTACTAATCAGGCATTAAATCAAATAAAAAATAATCAAGTGAATCATACTCAATTCAAACCTAGGCGAGGGCCAGTGTGATCCAGTGAAGTGTATGGGATGACCCTTAAGTGGATTTAGCACGTGAGAAGATCTAGAAGCCACTAAGCTCCAAATGTCCTCACTGCTCTGATGAATGGAGTGAGTTGTAAATAAAAATGCATGGAAATCAGTAGAAGTGAATGTGAAATGGTGGGGAAGAATTATGGAGTGTTGTGAGGATGTGAATTGGTTTCTCTTATCTACATTGATCAGAGATACCTGATTGAGGGAAATTTAGATCTAAATCTAATCTACCATTCTAAGCAATCAAACAATGGAATCACAATCTAAACATCTAAATTACACTAGGAAAGTTGTAAAATTAAGCTAGAAAGCATTAAATCCTAATCTAACAAAAGAATGGGACCTATGGAATCTGCAGTGGGTAGCTATGGTGATGAATGAGGATAAGGGGATCCAGCAATGAAGAATCCACTAGTGGGACTCCATGGTTCCCCTCAGCTATTGCGTGACCTCTAGCAGCAAGGTATGAATAGAGGAAGGTCGTGCCACCTCTGTCACATGCAGTGGAGGAACAGGAGTAGGAAACTAAAGTAGGAGTGAATAACCAACTTGAGAAGGTAGGAGGGTAGCTGGTAAAGGATCATAGGACCTCTAGGGGCAAGTATTTATAGGTAGTGGGAGCTCATGTAACCTGGAATCAAACATAGAAACTGTTGAGCATCAACGGCTATGGACGAAGATGGGGTGCGCAGGAAATGGATTGGGATAAACATGGATCGTTGGATGAGATCTGGGTAGAGGCACGAATCAAGGTGCACCAATGCCAGCTGGTTGGTGTAGAATCTACCGTTGATCTGTGGAGTAGGGAATGGACGATCCTCAAGAGTCGAGTTCATCATGAGAAGAACACCTTCGGCAGAAGTGAGCTGAAGGTGTTTTGGGCAAATTATAAGAGAGGTCCCTGTTGAAGTCGAAAATTGTCGTAGTTTAGGAAAACATCACATTGTAGTATAGAGACGAAAATCAATACGACATTTAAATTTGTAAAGCTCAAAAAACTGTGAGTTCCGGGTCGTTTGTAGGGAGCAAATATAGAATTCAATCATTAGTCCAATATGAGAAATAGTGAGCACAATAATCAATCCACAATAATGATATGTAATGAATAAATAATCCACTAAAAATGCATTCACTAAGAATCAAAATATATCTCAGAATTAATGGGGCAAAAATATAATAAGGGTCTAAAAAGTGGTGGTTGAAACCACCAATTAATCCCCACAATTAGGCACAAATCCTAAGGTCAACATCTCAAATACTTAGCCACATCAGATTAGAGTACTCAACTAAATATCTCCACAGTAACCAAGATCAAATGTTTCCAAGGCACATCAGATGCCTTAATTTATAAAGCCTCAGAGCCTCAAAATTTTACTAAGTGTGGGCACGAATCCCAAGGTATATAGTGCAAAACTAGTCCCTCCTCCCTTAGAAAATTTCTCTCTCTATTTCGAAATCAGGTCGGGTATATGGGTAATCAATCCAGACTGGGGACCAGGCCCACCGACGTGCGGTGGTGGGTAAGGTGTGAGAGGTTAAGAGGGAGGGGACCTCACCCCTAGTGTCTGAGGCAATGAGCCCATACACGGAATTCAATTTATATGAATTTCCTATTTTTAGTTCCACGATGTGGGACTAAATCCTAGCTCTTTCTTCATGCATGCTGCAGAGGATGTTCATGTTGATTACAACTGCTGATGTTGCTATGTTGTCAAATTGACAGCCTGGGTGGCTTCATCAAGTGGTTCCGCACTTTGTTAGAGGTGGAATTGAAGTTGATGGTGGCCGGATGGCGGTGGAGCACGGTGGCGATAGGAGGAGGTTCTATGAAGCCTGCAAGTCAAGAAAATGGGCTCAACGCCTCAATTAGGCAGTTCATAAGCACCGCCGTGATGTGGCAGTGGTGGTATTGTGGGGTTCAGTGGTGTGGACTGCTCTATCGGTGACGGCGAGGGTGACCGTGAGGTGGGTTGTTCAGAGAGAGTGTGGAGTGGATGAAAGCCCAAATAAGTAGAAGGATTTTGTTCGTGAGGTCGAGGCGAAGCTTTTGGAAGTAATGGTGTGGCATTTGGTGGTCGGTGGCGTGCGTGCGACCTCACCGGAGGTGTGGCCAGAGGTGGTGAAGATGAGGGGGAAGAGGGTGATTATGCGGTCAAATTGAGAAACTAAAGGGGAGAGAGAAGACTAGCTATTTGGACAAAAGGAGAGGATTCCATGTCGGCGTGTTTTGCCGGACACGGAGAAGTTGAAACCTCCGCTAATGTGGACAGCAAGGAAGAAAGGGGGAGGACGCCTCCTTTTTGGCTGGCGAAAAGTGGACGAAGATGAGGAAGATGATGGCACTCCCAATTTGGTCATTGGGAGGCCAGAGAAAGGGGGTTAAGGGGCTCGCCAGAGCCATGGTCGGAGGTGGCCGGAGTTGAGGAGGAAGAGGTATGTTTGGCCTAAACCAGGCTGGGAAACACCTTGGGAGCCAGGAGAGCTTAGAAGAGGAATTGACACTCAATTGTGAGGTATTTTCGTCACAATTGAAGCAACTCAAATCTGTGATTTTTGAAGTGCTCGTCGAAGCTCTTGGGTCATTCTTGGCTCTCGTGAGATGGTGCATTTGGAAGAGGATCCCTTCAAGATCAATCCCTCCAATTTGGAGGGATTTGGTCTAAAAATCTGAGAGATATCTTAGATTAAAGTCGGCGAGTAGTGGGTTTGAGATTCTGTTCAAACAACAATGGTAGAAGGGACCTAAATGCAAGGAATACGACAAAGTTAGGGGGTCTTGGTAATAAACTTGAAACCTAGGGGTTTAAGTGTAAAAAATAGAATTTTGAGGGTCCAAAATGCAAACTAGCTCAAGATGGACTCTGATTGGGCCCAAATTTTGGTGTAATCTAATTTAGACCCAACGAATCTAATGTGAACTTGGATTTGAGTTTTGACCACATTTGGTTGGCTAAATTGCACTAGAGCCCAAGCTAGGGTAAATTTCTATCTGAATCTCTATTCTAGGTCAAAATGAGTTCAGATGGTAAAAGTGAAAGTACCAAACCTCTTAGAATATTTTTCCATGAATTTCAATAGGTTTATATTGATTTTATCTTAACCAAAACCTTTCCAATTTAAGTGTCGTTGATAATTAGGATTTTGAGTACTGTTTTCACCCTCAAAATTCATGAAACCCTGATTTAGTCAATGTGAACCCACTTTTATGTTCATTTGACCATCAATTAATCCTTGAGTAACCCCATGGTTAATCTGCATTTGTGATATGCTTTTAACACAATAGAATTAACCCCATTTTCTTATCTTCTCAAATCATATCAGAGTAGAATTATGATCCTCAGACGATCATTTAGGAGAATTTATCATTTGATTCTGATTAATTAAAGTTAGTTATGAGGAATGATGACGTTACCATCATCCCTACTATTGCATCGCTTTCATCAAGTTTTAGAAATACGCGTTATACGGCATTTAAATTTGTAATCTTGAAAATAAAAGTGTGAGTCCGAGGTCGTTAACAGGGAGAAATTATAAGCAAATCAAACACTAATCACAATTATCAAGAAGAATATGCAAATAGGATCAAGAATGATGCTCAATATATATCAGAAGAATATCTCAGAAACTCAGGTATCAAAGTGCAAAAAGATCAGGTTAAAAATGGTGGTTTGAACTACCAATTTAAACCCTACAATTTAAGCTCTAATTTACTAAAATAAACCAACAGTATCTCAATCAAATATCAGTATCATAACCAAGCACAGCACCAATGTAGCCAATCAGACGACAGAACCAAGGCTCAGATGCCTTAACCTCAAGGCCTCAAAGGAACTAACGCACAACTGATGCAAAGAAAAGTGTGATTTGTAGTTAGGGTTTTTAAATCGTTGTAACACGCTAATTCACAATCGCTTTTAAAATTTATAAACCTATATAGTGGTGGTATCTAGGGTCGTCCAAGGAGGCGGGAATGCACTTTAAAAATCTTGCTTGACAAAAAGGAAATCAACTTTCATTTTAGGTTTTTGGATATAAGATTTTTTTGATTTTGAAATAACAGGAAACTACGAATTTAAAGTAGGAAAACGATTACACCTAAATTGCTAATGCTAACACTAAGTGATAAGATAATCTTCTCTCTAAGCTCACCCTACACACGTGGAGAGTTAGGGTAATTAGAGAAAGAGAGTGAAAAGTGCTAGAACAATTAACTAATAGAGATGCAACAAGAATTTTAGAAAGGTAACTTTTTATAAAATGGAAGAGTTGTTTTACAAAAGAAACACTAGTAGAGGAATGCTTCTACTACTAGAACTAAAAATACAAAAGATGAAAAACATTAATTGATGATAACGTCATCATCAACCATAAATAGCTTTAATTAGTCATAATCTGCAGACAAATGCTCCTACATAACTGCCGAAAAGCTATAATTCATTGCAAATCCTTTCTGAGAGACATACATTAAATCAGGGGTAAATCTGCAGTTTTTACATCATATCATAAATGCAGAATAATCACAAGATTTTCCAAAGGTTTATTAAAGGTCAAATGATCATAAATGTCTAATAAGAGGGTCCGTACAGGCAAAAACGAGCTTTCGTGCATTTCAAGAATTAATGGACATTCGAAATCCTAATTTCAAATTCACTTAATTAACTGAGGTTATGCTCAAGATAAAATTCACCTAAACCTTTTAAAAATCATAAAAAAATAATCTATATGGTTTTGTACCTTTGATTTGACCATTAGAACCTATTTTGACCTAAAATAGAGTCTCAGACGGAAAGTTACCCTAATTTGGGTTTCTACATAAATTACCCAATTAGACTTGGTCAAAACTAAAATTCAACTTTACCATTAGGTTCCTTGGCTCCTAATTAGTTTTGTACCAAAATTTGAGCCCAATCAGAGATCATCTTGACTTAGTTTGCATTCTGGTCCAGTCTGACTCTTTTTCTTACACACACACCCTTAGCTTTTTGAATTATTTGCGAAAAAGTCCCTAAGTTTGTCACCTTATTTACAGATTGGTCCCTCTACCATTATCATGGAGGAACTCCTACTCCGACGACCTTCAATCAAAGATTTCTCTCTGATTTCTTGACGAATCTCTCCCAAAATAGAAAGGGAGATCCTTGATGAAGTTCTCTTCCATTTGAGCCGCGCATTGGGCTCTAAATCCTACTCAAAACCTAATGCAAACCTCTCAAAGGTTCAGGTATCCTTGTCATGCAAGAACCACATGCTTCCAAGCTTGGAAAGCTCCAATGAAACCTATAAAAGGTTCCCTGAAGTTAAGTCGTCCTCCTTAGCTTGGTTTGGAGGCTGGATACCCCCTTCTTCCCTTCTCCCCGACCTCCATCTCCACCAACTCCGACAACCCTCTCTGACTACCTTCTTCACCATCCTCCACGTACAATAGTCGGCAGCTCCTCCAGCCTCAGCTTCTTTCTTGCATCACAATACCAGCAAGCGTCGCCTACCTCCCCTCGTCGTCGCCGCTTCGCCCACCGAAGACTTCATCTCCTCCAAGTCCAACGTACCACCGGCAAGGATCACTCTCCCCTTTCAACCATTCATTTAGGATTAGTTAGGTTCCTTCCTCTTTCTACTTTGTTTTTATCTCATTTATCATTCAATTCGACCCACGCTGCCACCGCATGCCACCTTCGTCTTTGTCTCTGGCCGCACCTCCAGTGAAGTCTTCCCATCACTCCACTGCACCACACACCTCACCAACACCCTCACAACCTCCGCTGCTCATCCCCACACAAAACCCCTCAACCAATTTTGCATTCCACTCACTCACGACCACCACCGAACAACCCATCCTTTCACCTTCATCTCCGACACCGACTGCCCTCCACATGCCACCATCTTCCATGAAACACCCACCATCACCTTCGCCTTTCTTCGACGAATCTAATAGGCTATTTAACTGGGGCTTTCAAGCTCGTATTTGTGTTTCAGGTTCACTGCTGGAGCTCCGACGTTGCGTCATCTTCTCTAGCTTGTTCTTTACCTCGTGACCCTGTTCTTCACCAAGAATCCTCCTAGGCTATGCAGGTGCATCCCAGGACCCTTTCCAGGTCCCCAATTGATGTCCTCAGTAGCAGCTACAGCTCCAATTGAAGACACGCCGCAGCTGCACGCATGCGAAGAGGAAAGAGTGGGATTTAGTCCCACATCGGTGGGAGAAGAGCACCCGTGCACACATATATTGATTTTGTGTTTCATCCTATCGCCCAAGTCACAAGGTTCGGGTCCCCATTACACCTGCTCACCTGTACCCGCATAAGCCTTCACTCCTCGGCTACTACCCACGCCGGTAGCCCTGGACCTGATACTACTTAAACCCGAATACCCGATTGGTTGACCGGTTGTTTGAGAGGAGAAAAGGAAGGAGAGAGAGAAGGGGGTTTTGGTTCTGAATGCTTGACCCTGTGCGAACACCTAGCCACTGAGAGGGGTGTGTTCCCCTTATGCCTGAGAGAAAGAAGAAGAAGAGCTGAAGAACAAAAGGAGAGAAAGGCTTCGAAAGCCTTGTGCTTGCACTGTAGCAATGATGTTTAAGTCGTCTGACTTGAGCAACCGACGTCTGATAAGCTCTGACATTGTGCACTGTGGATTTATTTGGCTGGCATGGAAAGTTGGTTTAAATGGTTTAGGCTACTGCTCATTTATTTGAGTTATTAAGTAATTGGTATACATGTGTCTAAACTAATAATTGGTGATTGAAATCACCATTATTTTGTCTTAGATATCTTTTTGTCCTCTTCAACTCTTGCAATACTCACGTTCTCCATTGAAGATCAGTTTTCAGTAGATATTATTCATTGAATATCATTATTGTTTTGATTTCTTGTGCTCATTTATATATTCATTTTGATTAGCACGTGAATTGCAATATTTGCTCCTTGTGTTCGACCTCGGACTTCATTTTAGATATTCGAGTTATAAATTTTATTTATTGATTAAGCTATTTAGGAGATTTTACTACAATGAAACAACTTTAAACTCCTAAAAAGCTCGATAAACATTTTTGGCACTGTTACCAGGGAAAACGCACAGTTCACCGCTATTCTTGTTTTACTTGATTCTATTTGAGCAATAACTTGCCCTGTCTGTTTTATTGTGATTTTGCGAGATACATCACAAGGAAATCTTCCGTGCAAGTCAACCACTCCCAGGGCAGGTAATCTCTTTTCTTCCCTAATCAATCTCTTAATCTTGGGAAGATAAAAAAGGAAACAAATCAATTAGGAACCACATGCCTTATTTTCATAGCAATTATCACTTAAAAGGCTAGTTTCCTTATTTGTGAAAAAATTCATATTTGATTGAAGATTGAGATGATTCTGAGTAGATATTCCTCATCCTAATTTACTATACCTACTATGGATTATGCTTAATTTCTAATCACCTTGGACTACTCACCTTCTTGTTCGAGTCCAAGGTGTACATCTTAAGATTTAATTAGACTTGGAATAGAGAAAATTAGGGTTTCAACATTAAGGTTTTAAAGTGCTAGTTTACACTTGCCTGAATCAAAGGAAACTTACCCTCCCATATTTGTTTGCTACCCAAACCCATGCTTGAAAAGATCTAACTAGAAGAACCCTAAAATCAGGCTCTAATTTCACTTGAACCCTAAAATTGTGGACCTAATAACCTGAGAATCAATTTAGGGTGGCTTCTGGATCTTGATCTAGATTTCATCCTCCATCTTTTAGGACAGATTAGCTGAAGTTGACCTACATTATGGGCCAATCAACCTCCAAATTAGGTCACAAGTCAAACCAACTTCTATTCAAGTGAAATTCAAGGCACTATTCAGCTAAAATTGGTAGACTTAAGGTCTTAAGTTCGTACATTCGGTATACTTGGAACTGCAGTGATAAGGAAGGTCAGGTGGGGGAAACCCTGTAACCCGCAGGGATGCTCTACTAGGTAGGAGTCTTTGTGGGATTCTCCCTTCTTAGTTGCCCAGGTAATTCTCGGGTATGCAGATTTCTGATTTAGAGGTATCATCCGCCGCGAAACAATCTTAGTCATCCAAAAATCTTTAGGTGCCCTGATTGGGTCCAATTCATATCCACTCCCTCATCCCTTCTATAGAGCACATACACAGGAAAGGTCATTAGGTTGTTAACCTAAGAGACCTCATTAGATCTTCTATGGGATTTCTAAATTTGATCTAACCAACTCCAATCTAAGCCTGAGCTTGATTCTACATCCTGATTTGAAAATGCAACCTGGCAATTTAGGAAGACCAATTGGAAAACCTGTGTCCCAAATGACTATCAAAGGTAAGATAATTGAGGCTGTCTATAGAAACCATGAAGAATATTATGGAGCTTAGATAGGGACATTTTTGCAAAAATGGCAAATCACATTATGAACCATATCGAGATAATAATGACATGAATAAACCATGGTTCAACTCAGGATGATCTCTTAGCAGAACACATTGAATTGGTGAAATTACCTAATAATGATTGTTTGCAATATTGGTCAAATCCTTCATTTTCGGAAGAACTCCATAATCTTTTGGAGAGACGGGGAAAATTACTAAATACGTTATATAAAACCATTGATAAAAAATACCCGTCAAAAGTTAATAAGACATCTTGGAGTAATTCTAGTGATCTACATAATTTCCCAAATCCCGTGTTTGATGATCAAGGTTGTTGTAGACTCCCAACCCAAATGGAATTAGACACAAATTATATATAAAATGACACACCTGATCTTGAGATGGGTTAGGAGGATCCAATTGCAGGTGTTCACAATTCTGAACCAGCCTTAGAAAGCCTTGAAGCTGGTCCATCAAGCCTAGATTTCCCCGACACCTGTGATGATGAGATTGAGTCAGAACCTCTCAAGAATGTAAATTCCTCTCCTTATTCTGATAAGGTGATTCTCAAAAATGATTCTAGCATCCCAATAAAGCCTAGCCTAGATTCTAGTGATCCAATCCTTACCCCTAACCTAGAATCTGGATTCAAGCCTATTTGGAACAATCATGAGGCCTAATGTAATGAAAATCAAATTTTGAATCTGGACTATGATTCTAGACCTATATTTGATGATTACACCTCTCTAACCTCCTCAGAAATACAAATTGATTTCTTGAAAGTCACGCCGATCTATGATACAGAAATCGAGGGGTTGGACGAGCTGGGACTCGATTGGGTCTATCCTAGGAACCAAGAACCTAAGCCCATGCCTAATAAGGACACCTTTTTGAGCTCAAAAATTGAAACTAGGCTAGATCCAAGTTAGCTTGCTAATTCTACACATCTTGATTCATTCTGTGGTGCAACTCTCGATCTGGAATCAGGTTCAGAACACGATCTTTGCAAATTCTCCAATGATTTCAAATCTTACTCTGATTTCAAAGAGCCTTTGTTTCCTGATAACTACAAACCAGTTTACGACCTCAGCATCCATGATCCATTCTTTGATTATGATGTCGAGGTCAATGATTTAGACCTTAAAGAAGCCACACCTTCTAATCCACATATAGAGCTTTCTAAAACCCGTTCCCAACCCCGACCCGCCACCGGAATCAACTTCTACTCTGGTTCACCTCTCTCTGATCCGGTTGCATATGATTCCTCTCCATCTTTTAATCAGGTTTTAAACATCGATCAGACTACTAATCACATCCCATCCTTTTCTGATCACTCTTGTAGGGTTCCTACATCCTCTACAGCTCTGTTTTCTTTTGAGGATCCCTACTTTGACCAGGCTAAACCGACTCAGCCAAACCCTGGATCTTCATTTCCACATCTATTTGAGCCTCAAAGTATCTGGTGGGCTCCACATCTATTGATTCACATCCATCAATCCACTAGATTGATTGGGTTTGGGCTACATCATCAGCTTGCTAATCTGAACAAGCACCTGGTTGGACCAACCAGGCTATTGATCAAGGTGCATGTTCTACAACACTCATCTGATTTGACCACCCCTTCTCCTTGACCACCTTCTGCTCGGCTGAAGGCATTGAATTTAGCGCTTAATGGGAGGCAACCCGTCATTCCAAAAACCTGAGACCCTTCTAATTATCCTTTTGAGCTCCACGTATACTGTACTTAGAGTTTAGAGTTAGAACAGTCGATCCCACCTTTGGTACACATACGTACTAGAGCTTGAAATTGTCCGCAATAGTCATCCCGACCCGTTCACCCACCCATTGATCCTGTTCTAACCCATGAACCCAACTAACTTCATACCCTCCGGTTTACAATGAGGACATTACAAAACTTAGGCATAGGGGGTGTTAATGTGCAAACACATAAAAATTCAAGTTTCTGAAGGGTTCTCACAAAAAATTATACATGGTAAAGAAACCAAGAAAAATAATAAATTAAAAAAGAATAGAAAAATGAAAAGGGGAGGAAAATTTTGTGAACTTAATTGCATATCATTCATGAGGAGGAAAAGATGAGAGAGTTTAAATGTCAAAAAGGAGCAAACATTCAAGAACAAAAATAAGAGTCATTAGCACTTGATTATGGAAATTACTTAAGTTCTAGACCTAATCAAAAAAAAATTTAAGTCCTGAAATGACAAAGAAATAAGGAGATTAGTTAAAGCACCTGTGTGTATTTGTAGCATGTCCAGGGTCAGTTTGCCAATGCATTTTTTATAAGAGAGATAAAGAAGGATTTTTTCATTTTTAGAGATTTTCTCTCTTTTCTTTTTATATTCCCTTAAATTTAACATCGGATTAGCCCTAAAACACAGTCTGTATCGCATTCGTTGTCCCCACATCAATCGTTGAAGGGTCCCTAGCTTTCGATGCTTCGAGATAGCACCACCTATGGCAACCCCCAGAACCCTGACTTTTGACACTTCAAGATAGTGCCGCCCATGGCATTCTGTAGCTAAATTCAGACCTTGGCAATCAACATTTCGGGATAATCCCGCCCATGGCACCTGAACTAGCATAAGGTGCTTACATGCCCCCGATAGGATATTTAGATATCCTAAGAGATAAGTAACGAGGAGATGATATGTTATTATGCATCTTCGAGGGAAGTATGTTTCATTCCACCTCTCCGCATCAGGAACTTATCCAATCAATTTGTGTCTTCGAGCCACTCCTAAGCTAGATCTTCAGGATGACTTTTTCATAATAAAACACTTTTGGCATTATTTCTTCATGAAGTGAACTTAACCAAACTAGTGTGTGGATTTTTGGTGCTTAGGTTACCAAGTCCCGTAAACAAAGGGTAGGCAACATCGTCGAATAATCTTTAAGCCTTAGACTTAATACATCAGCCTTGAACTTTCCTCAACCTCTTGAGGACTAATCTGGATCTTAACAAATACGTGAGTGTTTAAACCCTGAAATAGGTCCAAGAGGCCTAAGGTCAGTACTCATTACTAATCTCTTAAGTTTTAACCTTTCAGGTCTTAATTCATCATCTGATCCAGCCTAGAAGTTAGGTGAATTCCATACTCAATCACAAGGGACTATCTCATTTCCTTCTTTTGAGTGCTCCTTTTTCCTTTTCTTTTCTTTTCTCCTCCTCAATTGTTTTCAATTTAGCTCAAAATTTGACCTCTCCTTTTCATCTCTCTCCTTTTTTTTGAATGCTTTCAACCCTTCCATGAATCGAATTTCACAACGTTTTGCACTTTATTACCCCCCATGCCTAAGATTTGCAATGTCCCCATTGTAAATTAGGTGGGTTCGAGTTCAGCTTAGATCATACATTAGAATAGGTTTGGTGGGTGGTGAACAAGTCGGGATAACTGTTGTAGATGATTTCAAGGTCTGATATATGTATCAAAGGTGGAGTTGGCTATTCTAATGGACGAACCCTAAAGTGCAATATGATTTCAACGAAAAGATAGGTCAAAAGGGTCTTGAGTTTTTTAAATGACGGGTTGCCTCTAATTAAGCGCTAAGTTTAATGCCATCAGCTGGGGGTAATGTAGCTCAGGGAGAATTGAGATCAAAAGATACTACAGCCAGATTCGAGTTAGTGTTCGAGGAATGGTTTGAGTCTCTGACCATTCACGACAAATGGTTCTGAGTCATGGCTGTGTTCACTAATTTCAATGGCTCCATTTCCAAAGACTCGTCAAACAAAGAATGGTCCAATCCACTTTGATCTTAGTTTTCCTAGGAAGAGCTTGAGATTGGCATCAAAGAGTAATACTTTTTGACTAGGATGGAAAGATTTCTGCGAACTGTGCCTATCATGGAAGACTTTGACCCGCTCTTTGTAGATATGCGAGTTCTCATATGCATCATTGCATAGTTCCTTGATCTCACTCATTTACAATCAACGGTGGATTCCAGCCTTCATGAGATATAGATTGCACTTCTATACTGCCTAGTAGGCTTTGTGCTCCATTTCTACGGGGAGGTGACATGCCTTCTTGTATATGAGTCTGAAGGGAGACATTCCTAACTAGGTGTTATGGGCAGCCCTATAGGCCCACAAGGCTTCCGGAAGGTAGGTAGACCAATCTTTCCTGTCAGGTCGAACAGTGACTTGAAGGATTTTCTTGATCTCCCGATTGCATAATTCAGTCAATCCATTGGTCTGGGGGTGATAAGGAGTCAAAATCCAATGCGACACCCCGTACTTTCTCATCAGGGGTTGGAAGTGCACATTTGAGAAGTGGGTCCCTCCATCAGAGATGATAGCATGTGGGACACTAATGTGTATGCATCTCGATAAACGACAGTTTATCATCATTCTTATGCATTAAAAAAAACCTAGCTCTTAGGATTTTACTCCGCAAACGGGTTTTTGGGCTGCATTTAGGCATAAATTAGGTTAGGCATACATTGCATTTTTTATTGTCTTTTTGATATGTTTTTGTGAGTGTTAGGGATGAACAGATATGCAGATCCCTAAAACCCTAGCACTCAAGAAGGCAAATGGTGAAGGAGAAGCTCAGACTAGCTAGAACATAGCTTGATCCAGCTCACTACAGCTGGAACCTAGCTCACTTGAACTAGGGTCAGCTCATCCCAGCTCCATTCAGCTAATCTCAGCTGAATGGCAGCACCTAGCTACATCCAGCTCCACTCAACTCCAGCCAGCTAAAGAAGAACTCATCTCAGCTCAGGAAGCTCAAGTCCAGCTCCCGGGGATTCGGCTCAGCTCAACTCAGCTGAGCTAAGCTACCTTAACTGCCTCAACCAGCTTGATCCTCCTCAAGAGCACCAGACCCAACTCACCTCAGCTCATTATGGTAGAAGCTAGTTCACTTTAGCTTGGCTTAGCAGCTAGCAAAGAACTAGCAAGCTAAACCAGCTAGAGTAGCTCCATGCCAGCCTCTTCAGCAACTACTAGCTCCAGTTCCACCTCCAGACTTCTCCTCAGCTCCTCTCTTCAAACCCTAGCTCCAATACCTCCTCCTCTACTCCATAGCTAGCTAAGCTAGCTTAGCTTAGCTTAGCTTAGCTAGCAACCAGCTCCTTGGCCATCCACCACCTTCAATTCAACCTTAGCTAGCTCCACCAACTTAAGCCCTACCTAAGCTAGCTATCCTACTCATTTTGGCACCACCTCTTCACCAATTTTCACCCCTCAACTAACCAGCAAAAGACACCAAAAGTTGGCGCCAAAACTAACCCTAACCACCTCCCTTTTGGCGCCAACTTTCAGCCCCTTCATCCACCCTACACCTACCCACATAACCCATCCTATCCATCCACATACCCCCCTTCTAGAACCCTAAGGTGGTGCCACCTAATGGCCTTCTAGAAGGCCCATTTTGGTGCCAATTCTAAATGGCACCAAAGCCTTAACTACCCCCCTTAGCACCCCCTAGGTGGCGCCACTTATTCTTAGCCCTAGGATCCCCAACTACCCCCCATATCCCATCCTAGTCATCCATTCCAAGAGACACCTATGCCCCCCTTCCTACACTATATATACCCACCAAACTTCCCACATTTTCTTCATCCTCCATTAGTGTATTTTGCTACCTATACCACATACACCTACGGCCAAGAAGAAGGAGTAGAGAAGGAGATTAAAGGGGCACATCACCGGCCCTTTTGGTGCCTTCTTCTCCCCACTCTCTTCAACTTGGGCCATGCCAAGGAGGAGGACTTTTCTACTTCAAGGAGGATGGCCAGGCAAAGGAGAAGGACCTAGGGTGGACGTCCACCCTTGGAGAGAAGCTTAGGGCACTCCCCCTTAGGGTTTGCCTTGGAGGGCATCACCTTGGCGGAGCACAGCAAGGAAGGAGTTGGAGGACTCTTTTCAAGCTTGGTAGCTACCAAGCTTGGAGCAAAAAGCCCTCTTCTCTAGAGGATTTGTGTTTCCTTTTATTTATTGTAATTTTTCTAGCAGTAGAAGCATTCCTCTACTAGTTTTTTTTTGTAAAACACTTTTTCATTAATCTAGTTGCCTTCTTTGCAATTTCTTTATTTGCATTTCTAATTGCTTTGTTGTTAGCATTCTTCACTCCCTCTCCCTAATTATTCTAGGCCTCCACTTGCCTAGAGTGAGCTTAGGGAGAGGCTCTACTTGCCACTTTAGAAGTAGTATATTGAATTGAGTGAAAGTCACTTTCTCGCCAACAATTTCGTATGTTGCCTTAATTTCAAAAACATAAAAATGATATATTGAAAAAGACCAAAAAGAAAGTTGAGATCGATTTTGTAAGCAAGAGAATTAATTTTGCAAACATATTGCCTCCTTGGACGACCCTAGATACCCCACTATCTAGGTTTATAAATTTAAGAGTTGATCGGTTTTGCACGTTACAACGACGTAATTAACAAATCACGTAAAATCCGTGTCACATCTAAGTAGCCTAAAATGTCTATTTATGCTTGTTCATAGTGTTGTAGAAGCATCATGCATTGTAAATATTGTATAACATGCATCATTATGCATTTAGGTCAAATTGTACAAATTGTATAGTAATTTGCTCTTTTTAGTGGCCAAGGTCAAGGTGATATTTAATCGGGGCTTCAGATTGAAGATCCAATAGTGCAGATCTGATCAGGGCGATGATTGGAGTTCAACGACTCCAAGATCGCCCCGATCAGACTTCTATAGCCTCAGATGTAGTCCGAGAAAGATTTGAGATCAAGGGGCCAGGTGGTGTAAATCCATACTTTAGATGAAAAATCCAATTGTACAGATGGGTTCGAATCGACTATCGCAGCCCAATGGCGGGAAAATTGGCCCAATCTGACATCCGTGGCACCATCTACAAGTTAGAGAAGATGGATGGCCAAGATGGTGCCACGTGGTGCCATCTCAGCCGCCCAAACCGCCCAAGGATCACCGCTGCACTTTCTCTCCTCAATCGGCCATCAGATCTGGGGATCCAACGGCCATGAGCATGCACACCTGAGATGGGAGTGCTCCTCAACGGAAGGCTTGGCACATTGGTCTCACGCCTGCTCCTAAAGTCAGAGGCGAGGGCTCAAGATCTCGTGCACCTCAAATCAAGAAGAGCAGGGCGTGGACAATTTTTACCGTGCGATGAAGATCATGCAACCGATGATGTTGAGACGTGGCGTGCCCAGATGTCGTGGTTCGTGCATGCGCGATCAAACTCGCCGCTGCACGCTTGATCGCACGGGCAAGTGCGCGATGAAGAGTAGGTGCAGATGCATCCTAAGCCATCCGATCTCTAAGATTGTCTGAACGTGGGAGAAGCATTGAAGCAGCTGAAGGCGAGGAGGTGGGGGCAGGCACACGTGCTACACCCACGTTCATCCTTTAGTGACGTTCATATCTGTCACTAAAGGTTGATGCATTTAATAGTCTAAACCTTAAAAGACATTTTCGCCCCCAACCTCTACACCTATAAAAGGCCCTACGACCCCCACATTCTTCTAGTCCCATCCCTCATCTCTCTCCCTCTCCAAAGTTCTAAAGAAGCTTGTCCCAAACTCGGGATGCTCCTCTAGAGTAAAAATCAAAATTTTATCCACTTCTCACCCCATTTGTGGAGCACCCGTGGTAGTCTTACCCTCGTTCTGGAAGTGGATCCCATGACGATGACGCCTTGCCTCACCCTCAGTTCTTCCTGATCCGTCCTCCGTCATCCATCTTCGCTCTCCTTCTTTTAGGTGACGTCTGTCTGGCTTGTCCTCCAAGCAACCGTCGAGGAGGATAACTTCTCTCCCCCATCTCTTTATCGCCTTCTAGATTAGATTTCTTGCTTTCTAATTGTAGTTGTAATAACATTATTTTATTATAAAAGCTATTCTTTCTTCTCTCTCTCTCTAGTTATAGTGTTTATATTGCAAGTAGAATAGAATCATTATGATTATCTCGTCTTTAAACAAAAATTACAAAAAAAATATAATTGCAGGTTTCGAATCTATGTAGCCTCCCTTTGTTCTATCTAGGACTCCTTTTGAGTTTTGGTAAAAACTATTTGATTGTTTGGATTTTCTCGCAAATTACACTACGATGACGGGTTTTCAAAACTCAAATCTTTTTATGACGGATTTTCGTACATCAAACACCGAACCGAGAAAAGATGTGCTGATGAATGAATTTGATTATGACCTTATGATCATTAGTTCAGGTCTGGACAGTCTCGATCCATTTGGACTCATAGCCACAGCTAAGAGGATGTACTCAAAATCGTCGAAATTCAGGAAGTGACCCATGAAGTCAATCCTTCAAATGTCAAAAATCTCGCACACGAGAATTGGTTGTAAGGGCATCATAGCGCGCGGACCCATGTTGCTGAGGGTCTGACAATGGGCACATGCCTTATAATAATTGTGCACATCCTTGAATATCGTGGGCCAATAGAAGCTGCATCGGAGGATTTTTGCTATGGTTTTGTGTCCAGAGAAGTGACCATCGCAAGCCTGGTCATGGCAGAATGACAAAATGTCATTGATTTCCGATTCTGGGATGCCTCTCCGGATGATTTGATCTGCACCAATGTAGAATAGATATGGAGCTTCCCAGACATTGTATTTGGCATCTAAAATCAATTTGTTGCTCTTGGATTTTGGCCAATTAGACGAAATCTGGTGTGAGGACAAATAGTTGACCATATCAACATACCAAGGAAGTCCCGTACCAATGGTCAGGAGGTGCTTATCCAGGAAGCGCTCGGTGATAGGTCTAGATGGGTCAATGATCGAAGAAGGAAGGTGAGACAAATGGTCAGCTACCACATCTGCTTTCCTGCCTAGTCGCGAATTTTGAGATCAAACTCTTGCAACAGCAAGATCCAATGGATTAATCTAGGTTTTGCATCCTTCTTCGTCAGTAAGTGCCTTACTACAATATGATCCGAGTAAATGATGATGTGGGATCTGAGGAGGTATGACCTGAATTTCTCTAGACTAAATACTAGAGCTAGCAACTCTTTCTCTATAATTGTGTAATTACGCTGAGCCTCATCCAGTGTCTTACTAGCGTAATATCTAACCACCAGTTTCCCATTGATTTTTTGTCCCAACACCGCTCCTACTGCATGGTCAAATGCATTGCACATGATCTCGAAGGGTTGAGACCAGTCAAGAGATTGTAGGTTGGTGCCTAGGTGACTTGATCACGTAAGATCTCAAACGCTTGAATGCACTCACTCATCACTCGAAAGGCGTGTCCTTCGAGAGGAGATTCATCAAGGGGCATACGATCTTGGAAAATTCATATATGAATCGACAATAAAAATCGATGCGCCCCAAGAATGATCAAATGTCTTTGACAAAGACAGGCACAAGTAATTTGGAAATCAGATTTACCTTAGCCCGATGAACTTGGTTACCTCTCTCACAAACAAGGTATCCAAGTACGATGCCTTCAGGAGCCATGAAGTGGCTCTTTTCCTAGGAGAGAACCAGATTCACTTCGATGCAACTCCGAACGATCTGGACCAAATGCAGGAGGCAATCATCAAAAGATTCACCAAATACCGAGAAGTCATCCATGAAGACCTCAATGTATTTACCTAGCATGCATCGCTTAAAGATGGCAGGTGATGAGAGCCTCATCATGAGCCATAACTAGCTCATTTTGACCTAATAAAGGAAGTAAAAGCTCCAACATGACCGAGAAGAGGGCCTAATTGAAGGTATAAGTGTTCTGAGAAGAAAACATGAAATAAAGGTTAAAACTGTAAATTTACCATTGCAGTACATAAATGGGATTTCTCAGAGACAAAACATAGGTCAAATGGTCCAAATGAGATAAAAAGTGGGTTGAATCAATAAGAAATGGGTTCATGTGCAATCTAGGAATTAAATGACATCTTGTAACCCTAAAACAGACCCGCTTAATTCAACAAGGTTTCGATCAGGATAAAAATCAAGTAAACCCTCTAAAAATCATGGAAAAATATCCCCTAGGGTTTATAACATTCAAATTGGCATTTGGAACCTAGTTTGACCTAAATTAGGGTCCTAGCTCATCAATTGACCTAATTTGGGTTTTCACACAAAATGTCCAGTCAAACATGGTAAAACCTAAAATCCAACCTCACCATTGGATTCCTTATGTCCAAATTAGGTTTTTGCCAAAATTTGGACCTATGGGGAGGTCATCTTGACCTACTTTGCAATTTAGTACACCCAATCACATTTTGGTCCCTATCTTTTGAAAACCATCACAACAACCCCCCTATCTTTCTCGCCAATCTTACAATAAAGTCCTTCCGCCATTATTGGGGCAGAATCCTTCTCCGGCGAGGATTAGAGAGGGAATACGCTCAGATCCCTTAGAGATCTCCTCCCAGAATTGGAAGGGAGATTCTTTGAGGAATCCCCTTCCATCTAAACCCGACCATGATCCCAGATTTGCACCCAATCTCTCGTGCGAACGCATGAGAGATTTGGGTATCTAACCACCTTCCATCTCCGGCGAGATGTCGGTGGCTAGAAGCTTTCCCTCCACGCACCAGAAGCACGGCAAAGCACCTATAAATTAAACCCTAACTCCGGCCACATCTCCTTAGCTTGACTTGGCCGGGATTCCACCTCAAATTCATCTCCTTCTTCTCCGGCCAAGCTGTCCAGCGAGCTCTGACGAGCCCCCCTCCCCTTCCTCTTCACTCTGCCACAAAACCAGTGGCAGAGCTGTCTTCCTCATCCTCCTCCGCGTCGCGCAACACCCGCGCGCGCTGCCCTATCCCCGTCGTCGCCGCCGTCTTCCCCCACTGGGCGTCTTCTTCTCCGACGACAGCAGGTACTGCCATCCGCCTCCTCGTCCCCTTCATCCCTTTAATTAGGTTAAAACTCTTCTTCTCTATCCCCTCTTTCATTCCCCTCATTTTATTTCATCAAAAACCCCTCGACTGCCGCTGTTCACCATCACCTTCCTCATCTCCGGCCACCCTCCGGCGAGTTGCTCCCATCGCTCTGCAGCCCCACACGCCTCGCCGACCATGACATAACCTCTGCCTCATCTCACTGAGTAACATCTGCCCATCCACCGTCCCTCTACACCTCCACAACAATCCCCCGAACTCACCCATCCATCCAGCCACAGGACGACCTAGGCATGCAAGCCTAGGCCGCCCCGCGGCCTGCCACATAGCTCATCACCTTCGTCGTGACACGGCGAAGGTTCTCCGGTGATCTGATTAGGCCGCGAGGCTCTTTTCGTGTTTGACAAATTCCACGCCCCGGCCGCCATTGACAGCAACTCGAGGAAGCTCCACGCTCGCTCCAGGCTTCAGGACCGCAAGGCTCCAGGTGCAGCTCACTCGGGAAGGCATTGCGAAGATATCTGATCCAGCGATTGACGCAACAGAATCCGCAGTAGTGGCAATTGCAGGAAGGATTTCTGCGGGCACGCGCGAGAGAAGGCCGGGAGCTTTAGTCCCACATCGGTAATTCACGACCTGCTAATATCCTTTATATTGATTTTATGAAATACGTTGTTCGCCTCCAATTACACTTGGGGTGAGGTCCCTCACCTATCTCACTGCGCCTCGTCCGTGGTTTCACCTCACGGATCTGGCGCAATCCGACCCGACCTTGTCCTGAGCACACCTCGCGCATCACCCTCATGCCGGTGCGCTTGGGCACGGGCATGCGATCCGACCCATTTATATCCGCCTCTGGGAGAGTGTGTTGAGAGTGGTTTATAGAGAGAGAAAGACACGCGGGTGTGGGTAGAAGGTTAGGTTTTGTGCTTTGCTGTGGTTGTGCAGGGAAGGAAGAAGGAAGGAATGAAGCAAACACTTAGTCGCTGCTAGCAAGGGAAGAAGAGAAGGAAGCAGAAGGCAAACAGAGGCAAAAATGAAGAAGGCAGGAAACCATTGAAAAGAGAAGGAAGAGGCGAAGGAAAAAGAGAAGAAGAACTGAAGAAGAAAACAAATAGAAGAAAAGCAGAAGAAGAGGAACTGAAGCAAAGGAAGCAGAGACATGTAGGAAGACCCGTAGAAGACAGAAGAAAATAGAAAGAAGCAAGGCAGAAGAAAAGCAAGAACCACTGCAGAAGAGAAAGAACAAGCACAAAGAAGAAGAAGAACCGTAGAGAGAGTAACTGCAAAAGAAAATAGGAAGAGAAGAAGCAAGGCAGAAGAAAAGAAGCACTGCAAGAGAAAGAACAAGCATAGAGAAGAGGAAGAAAATCAGAAGATGATGGATCAAAGAAGGGAAACACACTTTTAAGACGTCTGATCCCATTGATCAGACATCCAATTCTTTCTTTTTATCATAATTGCTTTTCAAACTCATGCATTTACATTTAAGCTAAAGTTTTGAGTAATTATAGTGTTCAATTACATTCTTGAGATTAGTAGTAAACTCCAATTGCTCCCTGTGTTCGACCTCAGATAGTTACGTTTTCGAGTAATAAAACTTTTATTTGTTGACGACGCTTGGTCACCTATACTACAACGCAATAACTGTTAAAACATGATCGAGTCTAGCTGCGTCAACAAATAAAAGTTTTACCTAGCAACCATGAAGACCTCAACGTATTTGCCTAGCATGCATCGCTTAAAGATGGCAGGTGTGTTGCACAGCCCAAATGGCATCCTGCGCAATGCATACGTACCGTAAGGGCAGGTAAAGGTGATCCTTTCTTGATCTTCGGGATGAATTGTCACCTGATTATATCCGGAGTACCCATCCAGGAAACAGAAAAATTGATTTCCTGCCAGTTTCTTGAGAATCTAATCAATGAATGGAAGTGGGAAACGATCTTTCTTCATGGAGGCATTCAATTTCCGATAGTCTATGCAGCCTCTCCAAGAATTAGCAATACAAGTCAGGATGGCCTCTCTAGATTCGGTCATAATCACGGTGAGCCCTGCCTTCTTAGGCACAACTTGGATGGGGCTCACCCAGCAGTTGTCAGAGATCGAGTAGATGATTCCAACGTCTAGCCACTTGATGATTTCTTTCTTCATGACCTCTTGAAGATTCGGATTCCGTCATCTCTGCATTTCTCGAGATGGTCGTGAGCCCTCTTCGATGTAGATTTGATGCGTGCAATACGAGGGGCTTATACCAGTCAGGTCATCTAGAGTTCATCCGATGGCTCTTCGATGTTGCTGGAGAAGAGCAATCATCTTTGTTTCCTAATTAGATGTGAATCAGAAATTGATAATCATAGGAAATGTTTGATTGGAACCCAAAAAGACGTACTTCAGATGATTTGGGAGGGGCTTCAATTCTAGCACCAGTTTATCAGCAGTGGGTGGAGGTTCGGGATTGGCCTCAAAAGATTAAGTGGAAGCTATGGATAGGTCTGGGTCAGTTCTAGGCTTCTCTATCTGTGGGTCAAGATCTTCTTATGGCTGAGGATTGGGGATAATTGGGTTTCCCTTTATAATCGAGTCCTCAACCAAAGGATCGATATCACATACTTCTTCGATTGGTCCACAGTTTATTCTTTTCTGGGCCTTAAAGATATCAATCTGTAACGTCTTGTTCCCAAATTTTAACTCAATCTAGCGCTCTTCACAATTGATGTTTGCCCTAGCGGTGGTTAGGAATGGTCTCCCTAAGATGATTGGTGTCTTTCAGATTTTCAGGAGTAGCATATCTCGTACGATGAAGTCCACCGGAAAGTAGAAATATAGAATCCTAACTAGAACATCCTCAAGAACTCCTCTAGGTGACTTGATTGATCTGTCTACTAACAGCAAGGTCACCTCAGTCGATTTGAGCTCAATTTCCTTAAAATGATCTAGTAGGGATGTAGGTATCAAGTTTATGGAGGCTCCTAGATCCAATAAAGCTCGATCAAATTCTACGTCATCGATCTTATAGGAGATCAAAGGGGTGCCAATATCTTTCACTTTCTAGGAGAGTTTGCTCAGGATGATTGAGCTAGCTTGCTCAGACAATATGATCGAACTCCTGTCTTTGTTTCACAGCTTACACTTCGGTGTACATAAGTCCTTTAGAAATCGCACATAAGCCAGTAAGTAGCGGATCACATCAATCCAGGGGATGTTTATCTGAACTAGCTCAAAGAGCTTGACAGGTCTTCCTCAAGTGCCATGGGTTTGGGTTTCCTCTTTCCTTTGGTCAAGGCCTTAGGAAATGGAACCTCTGCAGGTTCTTCTAGGATTGGTTCAGGCTTTGGATTTGGGATAGGGGTATCCTGGATAACCATCCTAAGGTTAGGCTCTGAACTACCAGGCTTAGAGTGGCTAGGATAAGGTGGATCCTGAGTTGATTTTCCACTATGGGTGGTGATAGCATTAAGGCCTACCTAGTTTTGGTTCGGAGTCGGCAAAAGAGGTGGTGTGGGGAGGAAAAATGAGAGAGGGCGAGAGAGCGATCGGTGTCAGACGGTGGTGTGGTGGAGCCATCTAGGGCTGGAGAAGGAGGTGAGTGGAGGACGTGGAGATCGAGGGCTTGGAGGAGAAAGGAGCGGGTCTGGCAGGAGAGGTTTCGTAGGGCGTCTGAAAATGTTCCAAGAAGACCCTGGAGGAGGATGAATGGCGACGTTCTTTGTTTCAGATGCAGACAAAGGGGACATGTGGCGGCGATTTGCAAAAACCCTCTGATCTGCTTGGCGTGCAGGGGAGAAGGGCACAAATGCGAGTCATGCCCTAGGAGGGTTCCTCTGCAGACAATGAGGGTATTCTCACACCCTGTCTGGAGGGTGAAGAAAGAAGCTCGACCGTTGCTGCCGCCGACTTTGGGTAGGCATTTAATCGAAGTTGAGATCCTGACTTCTAAAGAGATCTCGTCTGCAAAGATCATGCTGAGGGGTGCTTTGATTGGCGAGATCATGGCAGGCAAACCATCAATAGATAGGCTTCAAAACTTGGTATGTTCTTAAATCTCTTGTCTGCGTGCTGGAATGTAGCCATGCTATCCCATTCTAGATTTCTGGTATATGGTTTGGGTATGATGGATGCTGAATGACTGAGATTTCATTCGAGCTCTTTTGAAGAATTTATTGTGATTTGGAGAATGGTGTCTCCCTTTGATGGGGCTCTCCCTGATCAGCCTCCTCAACGAGTGGGCTCTAGGAGGATTCTTCTTGAGATTTCTGGCCTGAAGTTACATGTGAGATCAAAGGGGGTCATTTCTAAGATGCTAGCAGGCTTTGCATCCATCTGTGATGGGTCTGAAATTTTGATTGGAGAGGGGGACATCAGATCTCTTAGAATTGAGGCTGATGTGTTCAGTGCTGGCTTAATTCCTGATTTGGTTACAATCAGATGTGGGGGCACTTCTTGGCTTATTCGGCTAGCAGTACTTGGACAGGTGCCTGTGCAGGTTGAACAAGGGTAGGATAAGATGTTTGGAGCCAGCATTGAGGTGAGGAAACAGAATGAAAGCCATGGCCACATTCCTCCTGTTGATGCTCCTGAGTCTAAAAAGAGGAAGGACTGCCACCATGTCTATGATGAGGAGGACCAGACCGAAGAGGTTGATACAGCTGGTGATTGCAGACAAGCCATGGTAGTCAAAGAGGATTGTTATCTGGAGGTTACTGAGAATTCGGTGATAGATTCAGAGATGCTTAGCAGTAAAGAGGAGGGCAGGATAGGAAGGGAACTAGTGCTCAGAAATGATAGCAGTGTGTCAAAGAGGCAAACCAGATGCATCTCTCAATTCCTACTTATCTGAAATATGGCAGTGGATCCAATTAGAAAAGAGGTGTGGGTAGATCTCCCTACATGCTGAGAAGGAGAAGGAAGGAGAACTTGCCCCCTATTGAGGAGCAGAATATTGCTAATTCTATTATGGTCGATTTTGTGGGTTGTATGGCCCAAGGGAGCCACTCCAATAAGGAATGAGAGTGATGGCTTGGAATGTGCGTGGGTTGCGCAATAAGATGAGGACTTCCTTGTGTAGATATCTCTCTGAGTGGGAGATTGATTGTGCTCTCATTCAAGAGACACATTTGGAGATGGAGAATGGTCAGGAATGGGATTGCTTTAAGCAATCTGGTCGCAGTGATGTTGTGGTTAAGGGTGCCTCTGGAAGGTCTGGTGGAATGGCCTTTTGGTGGAGAAAGTCTTGCCTCTCAGTAACTGAAGTTATTCGTGACAGGTACATGCTTTCTTGTAGATGTCAGTCTCCCCAAGGAGATATGGAATGGTTTATGTCTTGCATTTATGGTCCTTGTGTGGCTGCAGACAGGGCTGGCTTGTGGGAGGAGCTCTCTGCAATGCATCAAAGAGTGCAAGAGGACCCATAGCTGCTAGGGGGTGATTTCAACTGTTATCTCTCAGGTGATGACAACCCAGATGGGAGAGTGGATAGCTTAATGGCAGGTTTTCAAATGGCTATGCAGAACATGGGATTGACTGAATACCCCATCAGTGGTGTGGAGTTTACTTGGAGAAATGGTAGTGGACAGGTTTCCAAATTGGATAGGTTTTTTGGCAGTCCTAGCTTGTTGGAGAGGCATCAATTATCAGCAATTATGAGCCTTGATAAGCCTTTCTCTGATCACACTCCGCTTGTATGGGACAGTGGGATGAGTTCAGACATTGGATCATACTTCAAACTCAAGAGATCTTGGTTTAGGGAAGAAGGTTTTGTGCAAATGGTGTCCCAGTGGTGGCAAAACAAGGCTGTGCAAGGTACTGCTACACAGCAGCTGGCTACAAAATTGTCAGGCCTGCGTGATGTGCTTAAAGAATTTGGGCAGGCCGTGACTCTGATCAGAGAACAGAAGAGGAGCGATGCTCTGGCAATAATCAGGGACTTGGATCTGAAAGAATGCAGGCAGTCATTGAACCATCAGGAACAGTAGCTGAGGCAGCAGATGCAAGCTGCAGTGGGGGAAGAGGATCTGAAAACAGAAATGGACTGGCGTGAAAGATCAAGACAGCTATGGCTCAAAGAGGGTGATGTGAACACGAAGTTTTTCCATCTTGCGTCTAGTGCTAGGAGGAGATTCAATCTTATCTCATCAGTTAAAGTGGAATAGAAAACTGTTACCTCTGTTAGTGAAATCAGAACTGAAGCAAGTAAATATTTTAAAGAAATATCCAAGGCTACTCCAAGAGGTTCTTGGAGGATGGCATCGGTGGATTTCCCTTGTGTTAGTGATGATCAAAGAGACATGCTTGTCACCCCTATATCTGAATAAGAAGTACTAAAAGCTATTAAAGATTTAAATAATGAAGGTGCTCCTGGTCCAGATGGATTTTAGGTGTTCTTTTACAGAGTGTGGAGTGTTGTTAAGGTGGATGTTTTAAAGGTTATTCATGAATTTGAACTGGCCAACTCTGGTTTTGAGAGGTTGAACAAATCCTATCTGTTTCTGCTTCCTAAGAAATCAGGTGCGGAGAGATTTTCTGATTACAGACCCATTGCACTATCTAATTCCATCTATCTTATTATTAGTAAGGTTATAGCCAACAGATTGCACGAGGTTTTAAAGGACTTGATAATGCCTGTTCAGTTAGCTTTTCTTCTTGGGATATCATTACAAGAGTCCTTCATTGTTGCGTAGGAGATGGTAATGGGTTGGCATAAGAGAAAGACCAAGGCCTTTTTATGGAAAGTAGATTTTTCCAAGGCCTATGATTCAATCTCCTGGTCATACTTGTGGGAGATTCTTAAAAGAAGTTTCCACCTTTATTGATACAATGGGTGAAGAGGTGCATTACGACAACCTCTTTTTCCCCATTGATAAATGGGAAACCATGCCGCTCTTGGATTCAGCCCCAATGTGGAGTTAGGCAAGGCTGCCCAATTGCTCCTCTGATTTTCAACCTTGCTGTGGATACTTTGGCAAGATACGCCTGCAAACTGGCAGTGGATGGTTTTATAAGGGGGTATTCAATGTCTAATCATAGGGCTCTAGCCCCTATACGCCAATATGCAAATGACACTGTTTTTTTTGTGGAAGGGGGGAAGAGGGAAGTGCAAGAACTTATACATATGGTAAAGATTTTTGGAGAGATTTCTGGTCTCAGACTGAATGGAAATAAATCCTCCCTGGTCTGCTTTGGGATGAATAGTGTGTTACATAATGACATCTCTACCATTCTGGGAACACCTATGGTTTCATTGCCTATTAAATATCTAGGTCTGCCTTTAAAATGTTCTAAGCTGAAGAAAGCAGATTGGTCTTTCCTTTATGAAAAGGTAGCTACGAAATTGGAGGGCTGGAGCAGTAGATACCTATCAAAAGGGGGGAGGTATATATTACTGAATTCTGTCATCACTTCGATTCCAGTATTATTCTTCTCTATCCTTAAAGCCCTGAACTCAATCTGGAAAAAACTAGATGTGATGCACAAAAGATTCTTCTGGAAAGGGGCCTCTCATCAAGGGGCTTTTTTTCAACCTTTGAAGTGGGACTCAATTTGCAAGCCAAAAAAGATGGGAGGTATGGGTGTTAGATCCCTTAAGGAATTCAATGAAGCTTTGCTATTGAAGTGGGTTGTTCGGTTGCTGCAGGGAGGAAAAAAAATCTAGACAAAAATTATTCAGGACAGCTATGGGACTGCCAACGATGAGAATAATCGTCTAAACCCCTGTAAACCTTCCCCCTTTTGGTCTTCAATGGTGCGTGCCCTGAGGGACAATTGGAATTTTTTCAAATCTACATTAGGTGATGGGAAAAGCTTCAAGTTTTGGCTAGAAAGTTGGGTACATGGGGGGGTATTTAAAGACAGGTTCCCCTTTGCTTATGCAGCGGCTTCAGATAAAAATGCTATGGTGTCTGATTATTAGGATGCGGAATCTGAGCAATGGTCTTTCAATAATGTTGGGTGGAATAATCATGAAACAAGAACACAAATAGAGAATGAACGTCTCATGCAAGAACTTGCTGCCTTCAAACCCATGCCTCATGAATATGACACATACAAATGGGAGGGTAAATTTTCTACTGCAGCTGTTTATGACAGATTGATAATGTCCTCCAGGATGGCGGAATTTGATGAGATGGGGAAGAAGCCATGGAATTTAAAAATACCATTGAAGATACAAATTTTTTTGTGGCTCTGCAGAAGGGACGGCTTGATTACTGGAGATCTGAGACACAAGAGGATGGGTAACCCCACCTAGTTTTGTCACCTATGTGGGATGCATAATGATTCTAGCATTCATATCTTTTCTTCATGTACGATCACTGATTATGTATGGAGGAGAGTATGTAATGAGTCTCCACCCACATGGGAGAATCTGTGACGTTGTCTTATGGATGGGAATAAGCCATGTTTACATATGGTGGCTGTGCTATGGGCTGTATGGAGGGCTAGAAATGAGTGTGCTTTTCAGGAGACCCTAGTGTATGTGGATAATATTGTATATTTTTGCTGGAGTCTCATACAGCATTGGGGTTCGATCATGTAAGTATTTCATTCTTATTAATAATAGCTCTCCTGGTTTGCTATCGATGATTCGATAGCATTCCTTTCTTTCTCAAAAAAAAAAAAGAGGTGGTTGCTACTGATATCTCGAATACGATGTCGAAGCCTCCATCTTGTCAAGTGATAGAGTAGAAGGGGCCTGATAAACGTAGTAAGCTTGGCCCTGATTTGGATTCATAATGCGCCTCTGGTTTGGCACATTGTTCAGATTCAATAGAGGTTGTGATGGGAGTGCACCAGGCTGGTGAGACCCAGCCATTTGTGCGAGCTGATTTCGAACCTCTGTGATCTCATCCTTGTGCTATTTCTGCATAGCTACATTAGGCTTTTGAGTGTCAGCCAGGGCTTGTAGAATCAGATTCATTTGATCTTTCCTCGATTGCCCAAATTGGTAATTCGGATTGGTCTTAGGTTGAGTGGGCTGATATGGGTGCGGAGCCTGTGGTCGGGGTTGGAATTGTGGTCTCATGTTCTGATTATTTCCCAACCATGCAAAGTTGGGATGATTTCGCCATCCAGGGTTATAGGTATTGGAGAATGGATCATTCTGGATGGCATGGTGATGCTCGCAGGTCTGAGCAACTCCAGAGAAGTTAGAGTACGAGGGTTTAGAGTTCCCCCAACTAGAGTAGGGAGGTCCAGAGTTTCCTCGAAAATCAGGATCAGACAATGGTGGATACGGGTCCATCCCCTGATATGAGTGATGGTGAATGTTATGCACAGCCTCCCTACCTGAGGGCAGTTGCGCATATGTGCTCTGCTATACGGTAGTGGCTCTCTGTAGATGTCGAGTCAATTCATCCACCTTTTTCTTAATGATAAAGACCTTATCCAAGCGATTGGCCACCAACACTAGATCGACGGATGCGAATAGTCCTTGAGTCTCATATGCCCCTCACGTATTTGTCAACGCATGTATGGTCGTATGATTGAGCACACCTATAGATTCATTATTTATGGAGTTCTCACACATATTCTTGAGAATCTCCCAAACAGTATCTTCATGCTGACCCATGATGTTTCCACCACAGGTTGCATTGACAAAGAGTCTGATATCTTCATGGAGTCCCTAGTAAAAAGACTGGACTTGTTCCCATTTAGGAACTTCATGATGGGGCATTTCCGCATGAGATCGAAAAAGCGATCCCATGCCTCATGAAGTGGTTCTCCAGCATTTTGCGTGAAATGCGTGATCTGGTGCCTCAATGCATTCATGCGACCAACTAGGAATTCAGATTAGAGTTCCTTTCATGTGTTGATCAAACGAGTCAAAGCTTGATACCGGTGGGTATACTTATTCATAAGCAAGAAGGAGAACATCTTCATGAGCAGGATGTCTCGATTTTGAACAGGGGGCCCGAAGGTCTAGGCCAGATGTTTCAGTTGCTTGATATGCTGGAAGGGATCTTCGAAGTTTAAGCCGTGGAATTTGGGGATAGCATTAATCATATTCGGCTTAAGTTTAGTATCAGGCCCTCCAGCCGGGATTTGCACCCTAGGTTTGATTGCCACCGCAGCAGGATTGTAGTGATCTCACATCTGAGGTCGCTATGGTGGATTCATGAATGCCTGGAATAGATCGTTGAGGCGCTATAATTGATTATGAAGATTAGGTTCTTCTTGGTTCTCCATGGATGCAGACAATGGGGATCTAGGCTCAGATATGGAAGAGTCGAAAGAGATGTCAATCTGGTCGAGCGGTAGCATAAACAAGTGGGTCGAGGCTTGGCCTCAATGAGAATAGACTACTAATGGAGACCTCAAGGGTGGTCTTAAAGACCTCCTCCCGAACATGCACGAAAGAACCAAATGAGGGACAAAATATGTAATTGACCCAATCGAGGCACCCAAAAATCTTTAGATGACTAAGGAGGTTCAACACAGATGATTCCTCTGGATCAAAAAGTCACTCACCCAAGAATTACTTGGGCAGCCAAGAAGGGAGAGTCCCGCAAAGACCCTTACACTATAAAGCGTCACCACAGGTTACAAGGTTTCCCCCACCTGACCTTCCTTGTCATAGAGAATCTAAGTAGACCGAAATGAGCAAGCTTGACTCCTAAGTCTACCAATTTTAATCCTGAGTATGTGCCTTGAATTTCACTTGAACTTTAGAGTTGATTTTTTATTTGTGACCTAATTTGAAGGTTAGTTAACCCACAAGGTGGGTCATCTTCACCTAACCTACCCTAAAGTTTAGGATGAGTTGGGTAAAGAACCCAAGATCACCCTGAGTGGTTTGCAAATAGGTTATTAGGTCCCAAGTTTTAGTGATTCAAGTGATTGCTAGAGCCTGCTTTTAGGGTTCACTTAATTAAATCAATTCAACCAAGACTTAGGTGACACACAATGCGGGAAATCTATTCTCTTTAAATCAAGCAAGTGTGTTTTCTTGAAACCCTAAAATGGAAACCCTAAGTTGTCTCTATTTTCCAATTCCAATTCTTTCCAAAGTTGGCACCTAAGGTTCAATCAAGAAGGTGTGTAGCCCAAGGCACCTTAAATCCTTAATAAGTTTAAGTATCAGGATTGGGATTTATAATCAAATCAGGCAACTCAGATGATTAATTCTATGAAACAAGGTAAGTTGATCCTAATTGATTCTCTTTTTTTCTTCTTTGAGAGATGAGGGGCTTAAGAAGAAGGGAATGAGATTACCTGCCCCTAGAGTGGTTGTTGTGTGGCTGATCCCATGATTCCCTTCACAAAATCACAACAAATCAGATAAAGCAAGCTAGTATCAAATCAGAATTGTAATCAGTGAATGAAATGCACGTTGCTCCCTTGCAACGACGCTAAAATGTTGGGTTGTTTTTGTTGAGTTTTAGAAATACGCATTGTAGTACAGTCAGCAAAAGCGATACAGCATTTACATTTGTAATCTCGAAAACAGAAATGTGAGTTCGAGGTTGTTCGCAGGGAGCAATTATAAGCCAATCAAACACTAATCACAATTATCAAGAAGAATATGCAAATAGAATAAAAAATGATGCTCAATATATATTAGAAGAATATCTCAGAAAGTCAAGCATCCAAGTGCAAAAGATCGGATTAAAAATGGTGGTTTAAACCACCAATTTCAACCCTACAATTTAAGCTCTAATTAACTCAAATAAACCAACAGTATCTCAATCAAATATCAGTATCAGAACCAAGCACAACACCAATGTAGCCAATCAGACGACAGAACCAAGGTGTAGGAGCCTTAACCTCAAGGCCTCAGAAGAGCTAAGGCATAGCACAGCAGCACACAAAGGTGCAAGGGCCTCACAAGCCTCATAAGGCTAAGTACCAAGCAAGAGGGAGGGCACGAATCCTGAGGCCATAGTGCAAAACCCACCCCCTCCTCCTCAGATTTCTCTCTCAGACCCACGAGTAAACAGGTAAGCAAAGTATCGGGTAATTGAGTCGTGTACAGGGTCTAGACTCGCGAGCGTGCTTCACGAACGAGGAGTGCGTGAGTAGGCCTGAGAGGGGACCCGACCCCTGTGTCTTGGGCGAGGGTTCCCTTTCACGAAAACCTTTTATCTGTAGTTGACGTTGCTTCCCCACATGATGTGGAACTAAGTGATGAGCTCTTCTCCTCGCTCTTCCTGCATGAGCAACAACTGATCTCTTCACCAAATTGGAGTTGCTGCTGCCGTGGCTTCATCCAATTGGAGGTCCTAAGATACTCCTAAAGCTGGTCTGCGCTGATTGGAAGTGGGGGCGAGCTCAGAGGTGATCAGATGATGATGGTCGGAGACGGAGATGACAACTGGTGACGGCAAGGTACCTGCGACAGAAATACAACCCTATAGCCAGAATTAAGCACATGTGGAAGTCTAGCACTACTCGCCGAACAAAAACCCTAAGGTGATTGGGGGTGCGAGTGGTCGTGGGAGTGGGTCGAGGAAGCTCTGATGAGCTTCGGTCGGTGGTGATGGAGAAGATGATGGAGGCGGTGAGAAGTGAAATTGAGGAGCCAAGAAGCTCCGCAAAGGTTAGGCGACGCTAGTGGTGGTGACTATGGAGTGTGTGATGGGCAGAGGTGTGCCAGCAGTGAATGTGGTCGAAGGTGACGCAGCCGATGTCAAAGACGATGGCAGAGAGGGAATTAGGAGCGAAGAAGCTTCGGATATGAAATTGGGGAAGAGGGGAGTTAAAGTCCTAAACTAATTGAGACGAAGGAGGCAAAGAAGAGGCTACCGAAGGTATGTCAGAGTTGAGGAAGAAGACGAAGTAACCAAAGCGAAAGGAGCAGGAGAGGCCGAAGCTTCGGAGATAGAGGAAGAGGATCCCTCTACCTATTATACATGGCAGAAGGCGACGATGATGTTAGAAGAACTCTGGTGGTGGTCCTGTTCGTCGGTAAGGATGAAGAATTTGAGGGGAGATCCGACGAAGAATGCATGAGCAAGTACATGGAGACTTGCAATGCCTTAAATAGAACTAGAACGTGCTTCAAACAAGGCAAGTTGGGCACTTTGGGTAGGTGCTTTTGCCACCTGAAAAGGTCAAGTTTCTCAAGCTTGCTGATGCGAATTTCAGCCATAATTGACCTTGAGAAGGACCCTGATTGACTCGAATTGATCTAAGGATCAATTCTGTAGAGTTCTAGGATTTTTCGTAGAGATTTCTAGAATCAAATCTTCGATCAAATGTTGACATAGGAGCTCTGAAGATTCCTTTCAAACTGTCATGATGTTAGGGACCGTTCTGAGAAGAATGATGAGAAATTAGGGACCCAAACGCAATAAACTCGTAACTTGAGGGGCTAAATGTAAGAAATAGAGTTTTAAAGGGCTAAAATGCAAACTAGGTCAAGATGGACTCTGATTGGGCCCAAATTTTGGTGCTAACCTAATTTGGACCCAAGGAATATAATGGTGAACTTAAAGTTGAGTTTTGGCCACATTTGACTGGGAAATTTGCTTAGAAGCCCAAATTAGGGTAGAATCCCGTCTGAAACTCTATTCTTTGTCAAAATGGGTTCAGATGGTTCAATCAAGAGTACCAAACCTCCTATAATATTTTTATATGAATTTTATAAGGTTTAGATTGATTTTATCCTGCCTAGAACCTCTTTAATTTAAATGGGTTGATAATTAGGGTTTTGGTGTTGCTTTCACCCTTGAAATGCGTGAAAACCCATTTTAGTTAGTGTTGACCCATTTTTTAGACTTTTGTGCTCAATTAACTTTTAATTAACCCCTAAATGACCCCTTGGTTACTATGCATTTTTGATGTGATGTTAAAATTATGGAATTAACCTGGATTCCCTATTTTCTTCTTAAATCAGAATGATACGGAGTTGTGGCCCTCGGATGATTAGGTAGAAGCTTTTATCAATCAAACCTGAATAAATGTGGCTAGTTAGGGCCCATGATGATGTTCCCATTACCTACACAACTGGTAGAACGATTTCCTTCAAACTCATAAGTGATAGGAATTCTAGCTAGAAGGTCCCTAAAGATTTATAAAAATGTCCTCAGCAGCTTTTGGGTGAATAAAATGTGAAGAGATGAATATGTATATAGGACCTAAATGAAAAATACTAAATCCAAGGTCTTAATGAGGTCAAAATGTAATGAAATTTTTATGGCATATTAATTGATCATATTAGAAGATAATCCAACCATTGATTTGTTCATTTGTGCTCAAATTGATATTCATTTGACTTTGAAATCGGCCATTTGTATACTTAGGTAAATAATCTCTCAAATTGTGACCTAATTATTCATTTTTAACACATTTTTTATATTTAGGTCATTTTCCTTAATTCCCACACTTAACCCATAACCCATTTCTTGTGTTAATTGGATAGTGTTTAACCTAGTTTCCAGCTTAACTTAGGCATTTTAGCTATGATGAGCCACACCTCATCATCTATGAAAGAAGTAAAAAAGTGGATGCTACCTGCCAACTAGTGATCCTGGCAGCTGAGGTTGTCCATTGAATAGTGGAATATGTCTTGTGGGCCAACTCGTCAATGAGATGCGCTCTCTACCTAGGGGTGTAGCATTGACACTGAAAATGGCCTCCACTTCCCCTCTACAGTAAGGGATGGCAGCTAAGTTTCCTGGCGAGGTGTAAGAGGACCATCTGCCTGGGTGGTCTGCCACCTAGCTGCCAGTAAAGAAAGAGCTTAGCGATGATATTCATATGGTGGAAGATCAACTGCCAAACCTTATTTCGCCAGGACAACTATGTAGTCTGGCAGAGACCCGTCTTCAAGGAGTACCACATGTACCCCATGGAGTTGCTAAAGCTTCTTCTTAGGGCCCTTCATGGGCCGCTTTCTTTTGTCCTAACCCTCATTTCGCTTAACAAACTAAGCCAGATTTCCATGCCGAAATTGGAATTCAATTTGATCTTGGAGATTTCGACAACCTTCAGAGGCATGTCCTCAAGATTGGTGATATTTACAGTAAGGCCAAAAGTTCACTTTCTTCTTCATCAAGTTGGGGGGGGCGGGGGGGGGCACAGAAGGAGATCCTTATTCATCAACTTGACCTCTATTAAAATATCAACCTGGTTCATATGCAAGGGGGTATATTCTTCATAAAAATCCTACCTGGTCTATCGGGGACCATTATTACGATCACAGTTTTGACGGTCGCCCTTCTAGTCATGGAAACTCCCATTCCACTTATTAAAGCATCTACCACCTCAAATGGTAATAGCGGGTGCTTCGCTAGCCACCCTCTTGTCTTCAAGGGAGTGATGTTGATCCTCCCCATTACTTTTCGTCAGGTAGCCATAAAAGCGGAAAGAGTCATCTTGCTCTGCAAACCTCTTGGCCCTATCCCACAACTCTACCATATTACTAAGTAAGAAATCATAGATGTCATACCTAACCCTCTGAGTCTGAAGGCCTAACTTGAAGTACTGGAAAGCAATGGCATTGTACGACAGCTTGCACTTGAAGTACTTGGCCTTGAACTTGTCAAGGTGGGAGAGGAAGGATTTATTTTTCCACCGCCGAATCTCTAGTAGCCTGTTTGGGTTATCTCTAACCCATTGCCGACCAGCGAAATACTAGTAGAATTTGTTGGCCAGTTCTTAGAAGTAGGTAATCTGGCTAGCCGACAGCTTGTTGAACCACTCGTGAGCCATGTCAAAAAGATAAGACGAGAATACCTGACAGAGTACTCCGTCTAGGCTTCCATGGACCAGCATCATCTAGTGATAGCTTCTGACAAAGATATTAGGATTGAAAGTGCTGTCATACTGGTGTAGCATGGGATGCTTGAACTTCTCTGCTTGAAGAGCATTCATCACCTCCTCTGTGAAAGGGTACGTGGTAATTAGGTCTGAGTAATGGGCCTAATCTTTCAAGGTCAACTTAGGCCCAACCCAAGCCCATTTAAATAAAAGGGCCCATTGGTTAGGCCTAGGCTTGTTTAATTAGCAAAATCTTGGCCCAAGCCCAGCCCAAAGTAAATAGCATAGGGCCTAAACGGGTCAAACCCATTCATTATTCAAAAAGAAAGATAAAATGTATAATTTACTAAATAAAAATTCCTAAAATGGCTAAGAAAATTTATACAACTTAATTCTAATTGATAACAAATACTTAATGGGCTTAACTAGGCTAATGGGTTTGTTGTAAACTTATGAGATTAGGTAGAGATTGGGAGTGGGTATGCACTCGTAGGAATGTGTAATGACCTGTTACACTTTTAGCCTTTTAAGATGTTTGGAGTCTCAGTCAGACATCTGTCCAGACATTTGGACCCGTTCTCGGACGTCTGAAAATGAAATTTTTGTATTGCACACTGTGCTCTACGTGCTGGCAGCACGCAAAACCCTCCTCTTCTCCCTCCCTTCCTCTTTCTTTCCTAAACCCTAAACCCCACACCATCTATATAAACCCCCCCTCCTATCTCGTCTCCACACCACACACCAGCCACCACCACCTTCAATGCTGTGCGGGAGTGGCGAGAGGGGGAGAGCGAGGGAGAGTGAGAGGGAGGAAGGAGGAAAGTGCTGGAGGAGGAGGAGGCCTAGGTCGAAAGAGCTTCGGTGGAAGCTCAACGGAGCTCTACGGCCACCGTGGGCGCATGCGGGAGGAGGAGAGGGCTCAGGGAGGCAGCCTCCTGGCCCTCTGCAGTGGCTGGAGCTGCTGCGGTGCGAGGCGGACCGAGCGGAGAGAGCTGCGAGGAGTTCCTGGTACTGGAAGCTTTCTAGTATCGGATGTCTGGAGTGGAGTCAAGACGACTGACGGGATACCTGAATGTCTAGAGCTAAGGCCAGATGTCTGAAAGCTCATCTATCGCAAGGTACGTATCTCCCTGCGCCATGCATATCGCAACGTAGGGGTATATGTCGGCTGACCGCACCTGCGATGTCGTACGCAGGTGCAGCTTTGGGAAGGAGTAGAAACACTTTCCCACACACTTTTGGACGTCTGAACACATCACCAGACTTCTGGAGGTGCGTCCAGACAACCAAAGGCATTGTCCAACATCTGGGACTGCCTTCAGACGATCGTAGAGAGGGTATGGAGGTCTGAGGATACCGCAAGGACTTAAGGTAAAGATCTGGAACCTTTTAAGACGTATGGGATTATTCCTAGAGGTCTGATTTTTAACAGTCGACACATTTTTGACCCGTTTAGGGTCCGATCGGGGTCCATTTTATGCAAACGAAATACCTGTACTTTCCTCGCGAGTTCCTCTACGTACTAGAGTCTTTTGTACATTGTTCTGAACTCTCCTTTTGTGATTATTCCCTAGTATAGGGTTTCAGCCTGCTGCGTGTTTGGGGCTCGTAGAGATGCCTGGGTCTACAGTTCGAGCCTCCATTACTCTCGTGTTGCCTGGTAGAGTGGTTTAATTTCGTTAATAATATTTAAATAAGAATGTGCTTGTGGAAATAGCCGAATGGAACCCTAGGATGTGGCATGAACCCTAGGGTAAAGAAATGGATGAACCATTTGTGCTGTATGATGTACTTGCATGCATGATTGAGATAAAGTGCTAGCAATTGCCTGTATTATAATGGTGAGTTGCCTGTTAGAATATGAGATGCTTGTAATTAATGAACAATTACTTGTGAAATCACCAGTTGCATGTATCGAATTATGGAACACGAGCTGCCTGAATATGGATGGGAAATGAATTGTGAAAGGTGAAATCTGGATTGGAATAAATGAGGTGAACATGAGCATGAATCCTATGGGGAATTAGGAGTAGAACTCCTGTGGATAGATGGAAACTTGGAATGTAGACGGGAGGTGTGCTGGCCCTTGAGTACGTGCTACCAAGGAGAGCAACTGTCCCCTTTTTTGTGTAGAGCGGAACTAGCCTCCCTTAGGTTGAGACCCGGGATTAGGATTAGCTACTCTACACCAACTCCGTTGCCCGTTGTGTTTGTGGTACCGAGGTGAGCTACTAGTGTAGGGAGGGAGCTAGCCACCCCATGGGGCCCAGGGTTCGGTTAGCCACCCTACACCGACTTGTTAGGCCCTCTGGGCAAACTGGGATAGTCAGACGAGGGTGCGTAGACTGTGGAGGAGTGAGACCTCTATTTGGTTCTGAGGGGTGAGACCTCTATTCTGAGAGGGCAAGGCCCTATACTGTTCCGTGTTGTACTTTGGGTGTACCCGCTAGCGGAAATGACTGACTGCATGTTAGTGCAGGGTAGCTACTCATGCGCTTATCATGCATGCTGTAATCACCGCTACGTCTTGACAGTGACCTCGGGGTGGTTGACTGGGTGTAGGACTATCACGGAGGACTCTCCCGACCAGGAGAGCACTACATGTACCTTCTACTCTATGGAAAAGGCTGCAATCAAGATCGTTCCCACGAGGAACATGCAAGATCAAGAATATCTGGATACTTTGAAAAATGGGTGAAACGGAAATATATAAAACAGATAAATAGAAATGAGAATTAAACCTTTTGCTTTTACTGTTTGTAATTAGATAATAATAGATACCACTCTACTCAGTGTTCACTGACTCTGTCTTTTCATAATACTGTTCAGGACCAGGAGTTGAGCTACCTGAGCTTTCGGCTGTGGAGGGTGCTGGGCCCAGTCGAGCCCAGCCGTAGTTTCTCCATCACTTCCTTTTATTTTCTCTACTGTTGTAGTAAGTAATGGACTTTTAGTTACTATTCTGTTTCTACTGTTTACTTCCGATTTCCATTGTTATTACTGTTATGGTGGTATGTTCTGAAACAGCATATTTATTTTCCTTTACTGCTTTGTACGTTTCTTCTGCTTAGTTATATTGTATATGTGAATGTGGTTTACTTTCTTACTTTTGGTTATTTCTTGTTGGACAACTGGGTCTTAGGATTAGTCGAGGCAAGCCGATCTCGGGTCCTATGGTATCAGAGCAAGGTCATCTCAAGAAATGAACCAATTAGCTTGAGAATAACCATTCACGTGCATGTACTAGGATAACCACACAACGTATAGCCTTGATATTCGTTCCGAGCCTTTTCTCGAAGGAATTTGGTATCGTTGACCCTCTTGTTATACCTTTCGTGTCTCCTTGCAGGAGATGCCTCATCAGAAAGTTCTCGAGGTGGGTCGTGGTCGCGGCCGTGGATGAGGTCAGAGGGCGGACGTGCCAAGTCTGAGGTACCAGTTGACCCACCTCTTCTCCTGGGTGTTTAGGCCTAGGATCTCACCCAGCTGATTTGGGACATTGTACGAGAGGAGCTCCACCAGCCTCCACGGGCACCTCTCCCTAAGGATGTGGAGGGGGAGTCCTCAGTGGGACAGAGAGACCGCCGCAGCGCCAAACGAGCAGGAGGGGGAGGGGGTGGTCCTTCACCGCCCCCACCGCACTCTGACACTTCTGAGCATGAGCCCTCCTTGCCTGGAGGCGTGCCCGTTCCCCAACTGCAGCTGCACCATGAGCTTTCCGAATAGTTCCGGAAGCTAAAGCCTCCCTCCTTCAAGGGGGGTGAGGACCCGTCTGAGGCAGAGGACTGGCTGAAGCAGATAGAGAAGGTGTTCGACACCCTTCGCCCTCTTGTGGAGTACCACGTGGTCTTTGCCACATACCAGCTAGAGAGCGTGACACACAGGTGGTGGAGGGCAGTCAGAGGCCAGGAGATGAGAGAGACAACATGGGACCAATTCGTGACTCTCTTCTGCGAGCAGTACTTTCCGCAGACTTGGTAGGACCAGAGGAGGCGGGAGTTCCACACTCTTCGCCATGGGACAATGACTGTTAGCACGTACCGCATGCATTTCTTGGAGCTGTCACATTTTGCCTCAACAGCTGTGTCTATGGAGGAGCGCCTGTGGAGGTTTACTGAGGGGCTCCGACTTGCTATTCGGGGGTATGTCAAACCCCTGAAGCTACCCACCTTCTTATGAGTGGTTGAGGTAGCCATGACCTACAAGGAGACCAGCCCGGCCGCACGAGACACCGATAGCGGACGGAAGAGGCCCTATCAGCCAGAGTACTCTCAGGACTGTCGGGAGAGGAGGCACACGACACCCGCAGGAGAGCTGTCTCATTTTACAGGGCCATTAGTGGCCTTTGGGGGCCCCAGACAGGGGCCAGCTGCTAGCACTGGACCCCTGCCCAGCCACCAGCAAGGACCTACTGAGGGAGAAGGTCGTGTCCCCCTTTGCTACTAGTGTGGCTAGCCAGGCCACATCAAGAGGGTCTGCCCATCTAGGGTCGGAGCACAGCAAATGCTCCCCGCACCGAGCACTGGAGGCTGAGCTGGTGGTCGTGGTCCCCAGGCGCATGGAGGAGGGCAGTAGTCACGAGGAGGGTACCGGCCAGCGACTGCTTGCCCGACCCAAAGTGTAGCTGGTTCGTCTGCACCGAGGACTGAGGGGCGTATCAATGCCCTGACAAACAGAGAATCCAGGGCTTCCAGTTCAGTGGTGGCAAGTATGGTTATCGTTTCTGGCAGATTAATGTACGTACCTTTTCATTCCGGTGCCACACACTCTTTTGTTGCTACGAGTTTTGTCGTTAGTTTGGGGCAGGGCAGTGTACTGTTAGAGGATCCGTTTGTGATCAGAGGCCTAGGTGGCCAGTTGTTTGTAGCTGAGGAGGTCTACATGGACTACGAGGTCAATATAGGACACAGCCTCCCCGCTGACCTTATTATGATACAGATGGAGGATTTTGGCGTGATTCTAGGGATGGACTGGCTATCTGCCTATCACACCCTGGTGGACTATTTCAGGAGGAAGATCGTCTTCTCCATACCGGAGTTGCCTTCCTTTGAGTTTCACTGACAGTCAGTGGATGGAGGTTTCAGATGCATCTCCGCACTTCGGGCAGCGAGGCTTTTGAGCCAGGGGTGTGAGGGCTTTTTGGCCTATGTAGTGGTAGAGCCTAGCCCCGTGGCTAACTTTCAGAGTATTTCGGTGGTTTGCGAGTACCCTGACGTTTTTCTAGAGGAGCTGCCAAGACTATCGCCCGAGCATCAGATCGAGTTTGAGATCTCACTGGTACCAGGGACCAACCCCATTTCTACTGCACCGTATTGGATGGCACCACTTGACTTACGAGAGCTCAAGTCACAGCTACATGACCTGTTGGAGAAGGGATTTGTGAGGCCCAATGCGTCCCCATGGGGAGCCCCTGTGCTGTTTGTGAAGAAGAAAGATGGTACCCTGCGACTTTATGTCGACTACAGATAGCTGAATAGGGTCACCATCAAGAACAAGTATCCGCTGCCAAGGATTGACGACCACTTCGACCAGTTGCGAGATGACATAGTGTTCTCCAAGATAGATCTGAGGTCAGGCCACCACTAGTTGAGGATCAGGGAGACTAACGTCTCCAAGATAGCTTTCCATACCTAATACGGGCACTGCGAGTTCTTGGTCATGCCGTTTGGGTTGACCAATGCCCCCACTGCTTTTATGGATTTGATGAATCGGGTTTTAAGACTGTACTTGGACCAGTTTGTGGTGGTGTTCATCGACGACATACTCGTTTACTTGCGGGATTAGGCACAGCACGGACAGCATTTATGGATGATCTTGGACACTTTGAGGCGACACAGGCTATATGCCAAGTATAGCAAGTGCAAGTTTTGGTTGAGGCAGGTGACTTTCTTGGGCCACGTGATCTCAGGGGATAGTTTGGCTGTGGACCCAACCAAGGTTGAGGCCGTACTCAGGTGGGAGAGGCCACATACAGTGACAAAGATACGCAGCTTTTTGGGACTGGCAGGTTACTATCGGTGGTTTATCAAAGGATTCTCTCAGATTGCACGTCCTATGACCCAGCTGAATCGGAAGGACATGCCCTTTGCCTAGATAGATGAGTATGAGGCATGTTTTCAGGAGGTGAAGGAGAGACTGACTTCAGCTCCTGTGCTTACCATCTCGGACAGTAGTGGCGGTTTTGTGGTTTACACAGATGCTTCGTTGCAGGGGTTAGGGGGTGTGCTCATGCAGCGGGGTCACGTTGTCGATTACGCTTCACGGCAACTGAAGCCCCATGAGCATAGCTACCCTACCCATGACTTAGAGCTGGCAGCTATTGTCTTCGCACTGAAGACATGGAGACACTACCTTTACAGTGAGACTTTCGAGATTTTCACGGATCATAAGAGCCTCAGGTACTTGTTTGACTAGAAGGAGCTCAACATGAGATAGAGATGTTGGTTAGAGCTCTTGAAGAACTACGACTGCAACATCTCCTACCACCCAGGGAAGGCCAATGTGGTGGCTGATGCCTTGAGCCAGAAGGTGCACGCCCACTTGGCCAGTCTACAGGTATAGAGTTGGAGACTTGTGGAGGAGTTGGGCAGTTGGCGACCCCAGGAGTCACAGGGGTATTATGGGACAGTGACAGTGACGCAGCAGATGCGACCAAAGCTGATAGACCGCATCATCGCAGGACAAATGACAGATCTGTACTTACAGACACTGCGAGACAGGGTGTTGATAGGAGACCCAGGAGACTTTTCCTTTACAGATGAGATACTATGCATGAGGGGATGCTTATGCGTTCCTAGGGATGAGGAGTTATTGAGAGAGCTCCTGGCTAAGGCGCACAGGTCTAGGTTCACCATACATCCCAGGAACACAAAGACGTATCATGATCTGAGACCAGACTTTTGGTGGAGAGGGATGAAGCAGGATGTTGGTGAGTTCATGCAGTAGTGTTTGGTGTGCCAGCAGGTGAAGGCCGAGCACCAGAGGCTTGCAGAGCCGTTGCAACCACTTCTTGTGCCAGAGTGGAAGTGGGAGAGCATCACCATGGACTTGGTGGTGGGTTTACCGATTACTCAGTGAGGACATGACGCAGTCTGGGTGATAGTAGACAGGTTGACGAAGATGGCGCATTTCCTGCCGATCCGAGTCACCTTGGGACCAGCACAGTTGGCAGAGAGGTACATTCGTGATGTGGTATGCTTGCACGGAGTTACACGTGAGATTTATCCAACAGGGACACCCATTTTACTTTCTTGTTCTGGGCTGAGTTTCAGTAGCCTTTGGGGACACGTTTGAGGTTCAGTACTGCTTACCACCCCTAAATGGACGGACAGTTAGAGCGCACCATACAAACACTTGAGAACCTTTTACGTGCCTGTGTACTAGACTGGAGAGGCTCCTAGGAGGAGCATTTACCCCTGGTAGAGTTTGCATATAATAACACTTACCACTCGAGCATCGGCATGGCACCTTACGAGGCTCTATACGGACGGAGGTGTACTGCACCCTTGAGTTGGGTCGAGGTGGGGACCAAGTGGGAGGCTGGCCCCAGACTGATCTGGCAGAGTCAGGAGGTGATAGAGCAAATTCACAGATGACTCCGCACTGTCAGGAGCAGACAGAAGAGTTATGCTGATTGGAAATGTAGAGAGGTGCAGTTCAAGGTTGGGGATCACATCTTTCTCTGTGGCTTGCAGCATTTTAGGGTGAAAGGGAAGCTTGTGCCGAGGTTTGTGGGGCCCTTTGAGGTCCTGAAGCGGGTAGGACCCGTTGCTTACCGACTTGCCCTTCCTCCCCATCTTTCTGGAGTGCACGATGTGTTCCACGTGTCCAACCTCAAGAAGTACGTCACTGATCCTAGTCACCTTCTAAGCCACGAGAGCATCAAGGTGGGTGGTGACCTTACCTACCTCGAGAGACCAGTGCGGATACTAGACAGAGCCATCCAGAGTCTGAGACGGAGGCAGGTACCACTGGTGAAGGTCCTCTGGAGAAGCCAACGGTACGAGGAGGTGACCTGGGTGCCTGAGGCGGCAATGCGAGAGCGATACCCGGAGCTTTTTGAGGATACGTCTTTTGGAACCTACTTCGGTCCACTTTAAGTTTGTTATGAATTTTATATTCCCTTTTCCGTACCCTAGCTAGCTCAAGTTTCGGGGACGAAACTTCCTTTAAGTTTGTTATGATGTAATGACCTGTTACACTTTTAGTCTTTTAAGATGTTTGGAGACGTCTGGACCCATTCTCGGATGTCTGAAAATGAAATTTTTGTACTGCACATTGCGCTCTACGCGTGAGCGGCATGCAGAACCCTCCTCTTCTCTCTCCCTTCCTCTTTCTTTCCCAAACCCTAAACCCCATGCCTTCTATATAAACCCCTGCTCCTATCTCCTCTCCACTCCACACACCAGCCACCACTACCTTCAATGCTGTGCGGGAGTGGCGAGAGGGGGCGAGCGAGGGAGAGCAAGAGGGAGGAAGGAGGAGAGCATGGGAGGAGGAGGAGGCCGAGGTTAGAAGAGCTTCGGTGGAAGCTCGGCGGAGCTCGCATGGCCACCACGGGCGTGTGCAAGAGGAGGAGAGGGCTCGGGGAGGTGACCCCCTGGCCCTCTGCAATGGCTAGAGCTGCTGCGGCACGAGGCGGAGCGATGGGAGAGAGCTGCGAGGAGTTCCTAGTACTGAAAGTTTTCCGGTGTTAGATGTCTGGAGTGGAGTCTAGATGACTGATGGGATACTTGGACGTCTGGAGCTAAGGCTAGACGTTTGAAAGCTCATTTATCGTAAGGTACGTATCTCCTTATGCCATGCATATCGCAGTGTACGGGTATATGTTGGCTGACCGCGCCTGCGATGTCATACGCAGGTGTAGCTTTGGGAAGGAGAGCAAAATGCTTTCCCTCAAGCTTTTGGACGTTTGAACACATCACCAGACGTCTGGAGGTGCATCCAGACGACCGGAGGCATTGTTCGACATTTGGGATTGCCTTTAGATGATCGCAGAGAGGGTTTAGACATTGGAGGATACCGCAGGGACTTAAGGTAAAGGTCTGGCACGGTTTAAGAAATCTGGGATTATTCCCAGACGTCTGATTTTGAACAGTAGGCACGTTTTTGACCCGTTTGGGGTCCGATCGGGGTCTGTTTTACGCAAACGAAATACTTGTACTTTCCTCGCGAGTTCCTCTATGTACTAAAGTCTTTTGTACACTAATTTGGACTCTCCTTTTGTGATGTATTCCCTGGTATAGGGTTTCAGCCTGCTGCGTGTTTGGGGCTCGTATAGACGCCTGGGTCTACGGTTCGAGCCCCCTGTTATAACGCTTTGTCGGGCTTTTTAGATGAGTATAAGTCAGTCGCGTTGTAGTATAGGTGACCAAGCATTGATAATAAATAAGAATTTATTACTAGAAAACCTAAGTATCCGAGGTCGAACACAGGGAGCAAATGGAATTTATTCACTAATCTCAATAATATAATTGAACACTTACAATTACTCAAAACCTAATTCAGAATATAAATGCAAGAATTTAAGAATCAATTATAACAAAAATAAAAAAATCATACATCTTAAAAAGATATTTCTTTTCAAGATCTTATTTCCTTCTCCTTCTTGAGTCTTCTCATTTCTGCTTTCTTTCTTCTTTCTTCTTCAGCTACACCTCTGCTATATTGCTGCTCCTTCCATTGGCTTTTTCCTTTCTTCTTCTTCCTTTTCCTTCCTTGCCTTGATTTCCTTCTTTAGCCTTTTCCTTATCTCTCCTCTTTTTCTTCTTCTCTTTGGCCTTCCTTCTTCCTTTCTATGGCTAAGTATCCTTCCTTCCCTCTACTCAGCTTCGCCTCAGCTGTGCCTTCCTCTTCCTTCTTCTCTTCTTCTTCCCTGCACAACACCACGCAGCAAAACCTACCCCCTACCCTCCCCACGTCTCTCTCTCTCTATTTCTCTCTTCGGTACGCTCTCCCAAAGCTAGGCAATCGGGTCGGGTATTGCGCGCCCAGGTCCAGGCACGCATCGACGTGGGTGTGATGCGTGAGGAGTGCTAGGTTTAGGTAAATGGGTCGGGTGCCAAATCCGCGGGGGCAGGTCACGGATGAGGCGTGAGGGCGAGGGACCTTACCCCTGAGTGACTTGAGGCAAATAGCTGAAGGGACGAAAATAATTTAAGTGTTGCCACTCACCTGTGAGTTTACGAGGTGGGACTAAATGTCCCACCTGTTTCTTCTCTCACACCCGCAGGAGACCTTCGCCAATTGCTGCTGCTAGGTTGCTTTGCCAAGCCAATTGCCTAGCTGCGTACATGCGCAAGACCAAACCGCTTCACCTGGGACCCTGACACCTGGAGTGCGTGGCCTGGAGCGTAGCTTGCGACCTTCTTGTTGCATGCTCTAATGGTGGCAGGTGCTCAAATCTGACATACACAGATATGGCCTAGCGGCCCAATTAAAACATATGGGAAGCTTCACCGTGTCGAGGCGAAGGTGGGACGGTAGGTGGCAGGCCGTAGGGTGGCCTGGGCAGGCGTGCCAAGGTCACCCTGTGGCCGTGCTTATGGGTTTGGTCGGGGGATGTTTAGGGAGGTGATGGTGGTTGATGGATGGGCAGAAGGTGATCAGTGGACTGTGGTGGAGGTAGTGAGGATCTGGCGAGGTGTGTGGAGGTGTGGAGCGGTGGAGGCACCTTGTCGGTGGGCAGCCGAAGATGGAGAAGGTGGCGATGGACAGTGGTTGCGAGGGGTCGAAAGGGAAAATAGAGATAGGGGAATTTAAGAGGGGATAGAGAGGAGTAATTCTAACCTAACTAAGTGAACGAAGGGAAAGAGGTGGCTACTAGCTGTACCTACTATCGCCGGAGAAGACGGTGTCCATTGGAGAGGTGATGATGACGACGACGGGGCTAGAGGTGCACATGCGGGTGTTGCACGATGCGAAGGAAGATGGTGAGGGCAACTCTGCCACTGGTATGGTGGCAGAGTGATGAGAAAGAGGAGGGGGGATCGCCGGAGCTTGCTGGACTTCCTAACCGGAGGAGAAGAATATGAAATTGGGGTGGATCTCTGGCCAAGTCAAGCTGAAGAGATGCGGCCGGGGTTGAGGATCCTTTTATAGATGCTGGTAGGGGCTCTTGTGCTTGGAAGACAAGCTTCCAAGTGTGAGAGTCCTCACCGGAGAAGGAATCCGTTGGATACCTGATGAGTCCATTTTAATGGACTAATATTACACCTAAGTAACTTTAATTGTATCCTTTAGGTTTGCTAATAACTATATTAAGTTATAGAATGTTTGCATGCATCATGATTTAGGTTTACATCTATTCTATAACTTAATATGTTCTTTTTATGTGCAGGAAAAATAATTGGCAAAAGAAGGAGGAGAAAAGGGTAAATTACCCTTTCAAATAACCGGCGGCTATTCTTTTCCCCATCCTCCGGGTACCCTTAACAGCCACCGGCCAAAAATAGTTAAGGGATTTGAAAATCCCTTAACTCTCGCAGGCATAAACCAGGAGGAGTTAAAAGAAGATTCGAAGAAAGAGTAGAGGAGATCGTCCAGGGAGAGAGGGGAACTACCTAGCGTGCACTGTGGACCAGGATCTGCATCTTCTCCAAGCACACATTTCCAGCCGCTTCTCCAATCTCTAGCGCACACCGCCTACTCACGCCACCAAGCCTACCCCTGCAGGCACCGCACCTTCATCACCACCGCGCGCCTGCAGCCGCACCCTAGCAAGCCTCTCCGGAGGCGCGTGCCCACCTTCCACACGTGCTCCAACCTATCCAGCTGCCTCTCCAAGCACCGCTCCCACTTCAACTTGCGCCATCCCCCCTCCCACAGGCACGCCACCTGCAGCCAGCGCCTTCAACCTCCCCGTAGGCCCGTACCTTACTGTAGTGCGCTGACGCCCGCGCGTGCCTCAACCTTCAACTCTCGCCTGGACGCCTGCAGACGTTGCGAACTGCCTCACCTTGCACACTCCCTCCTTTAGGCAACTAGGCGCACCCGCACTCCCGCAGGTGCACCGCCTGTAGCCAGTGCTTTCAACCTTCAGCCAGCACCTTCACCAGCCCACGGGCACACCCTCCAGCACCTCCCCGCAGGCGCGCACCTCTGCAAGCACCTGCAGGCATCCGCCTTGCACGCCCACAGACCTGCGCCTCTACCCGCAGGCGCACTCACGCCAAACTCCTCCTACAACCAACGCCTTCAACCTTCAACAACACCTTCATGGCAGCAGTAGTCTCCTCCGCCGTCCGGCCCCCTCCGGCCATCTCCGTCGACGCCGCGGCCTCCATCGGATAGCCCTCATCCTCGCCAACATCCCTTCCTCGTGAAAGCCCCGCCTGTGCTCTTTCTCTCTCTCGTGAGGAGGAGAGAGAAAAAATGCTCTATTTTGAATTCAATTAAAAATTACATTCACTGCCATTGCCACAGAATTTGATTTTTATTTATTATTATTATATTGTGGTGAAATTGTACATGCACACTCATATTCTCTGATAATTGCACATTCATGATATTCACCTATTTCAAGATTGGTTTTGGGCTTAACTTGAGCACTAATTTTCTCTAGTACATGTCATGTGAAAATTGCATAAAATCATCATAAATTTATTGAAGATTTCAGTGAGGGAAAACTACACATATACCCTTATCTTTTTAAGTTATTGTGAATCTACTTTCCTTCGCATTTTATGTCAGATTTAAATAGGGATTTTGCACTTAACCGAAAGAATATAAAATTTATTGCATAATTGCCTCTCTGTGGACACGACCCGCTCTTATATGAGTGGTTATTTTTATTTTTTTGATTAGTTGATTTTTCCACCACTTAAATACTACAACGCAAAGCGGAAAGTCGACTCTTTCAAATTGGTGCCGTTGCTGGGGAGGCAATAGATGCAATAGATTTACTTCATTATTTTAAAATATTATGAGTTGCAAAATTATCTGATCAATTTTTTTTTTGTTATGCGAGGAATCTGAAGAGGCAACGAGGCGCAACAGAGCGACGACAGCAACCATGGGTTAAGCCACACAAGGAAAAGGAGAAGGAGACCAAGATCCTATTTTCGCATAGGGTTCTCCGTCGTCACAAATTTATTTCTGTCTTTTTGCCCTTGTAGTAATTGGGGCTGAATTTTTGGGGGGGTTTGTCCCCGCATTCTTTAGCTACTAGGGCTTACAATATTTTTGGTGCATGCGTGATTATATTTTATGCTTGCCTGCTTTTAAAACCAACAAAGAAAATATCGAGCTGCCTATTTAGAAGTTGCATGCCCTTAGGTGCGCGCATTTAGGAGTGATTGAGCAGCACATTAGATATTATTATTGCATTGCAAGCATATTAGCACAAAGATTGCTGGAGACAGGTACATCTTTCTAACTTTTGCATCCAGCTCCTATTCATTCATTTGCATTCAAATTTAAATTCAAGATCACCAAGTTGTTTGAATTTACTAATTCAGTGGTCACATAACTAAAAGTGGAACTAATAATCAGATTCAACCCTAAAAGCAATTCACATTGATCTGATTCTAAGGGACTTGTCTGTGATTTCAAAAGAAATTACAAAGATTTGCGGTGTGTTGCACACTTTTGACACTGAGCACGCACATTAGGCACAGCACTAAGGCTCGATCCCTTAAGGCTATAGGCACCGATCTCTTTATCGGTGAGATCGGTGCAGACCCTCCTATTGTGCTTTGTGGTGGTGGTGATACTATCTTTTGACCAAGTGTTTTGATACTCCACGGAGGGGGACACCCCTTAAAGGAACAAAAGGGTAGTTAAGAGGCACCACATACGCATCGCCTCAAAGGAAGGGTTCGCCCTACTTGCATCCCTTTGTTCGTCCTCGGAGTAACTTCTCACTTGATCACCTGGGAGTATCATCCAAGCAGAGTATAGGTCCTAAGGCACTCGAAGGTTGAATTAAGGCAAGTAATTGCATTGAAAAACTTGTTTGGACATTTATATTAACTAATTCGACCTACACAATAAAAAAGGTTAAGATTTCAAGTCCACACCCCTCTTATACCACTTACGTGGGAACGGAGGAATAAGTCTTAATCTTTTGACTTATATTTGAAGTGGAGGTTTAACTTAATAAAAAAAAATATGAATTGTGTTTTGTATGCTTGGTAGACTCTCTCTTGAGGGTAGTCTAGTGTTTGATCTTGAGCCTGGGAGAATTCTTAGGAGAGCTCACCTAGGAGAAGAAAAAGAAGGAATGGCTGAGTAAGGTGCAAATCAACAAAGGACCCTAAGGGACTATTTTATTCCTACTAACCAACCTGCACAAGCACTAAGACGATCGGCAGGGGATAATCCGTATGAGATCAAGAGCAGTACCATATCTTTATTGCCCTCTTTTTATGGTACTACTAGGGAGGACCCCTACCGGCATTTGGAGGAATTCACCGAGGTCTATTCCATGGTGAAGCTCCAGGGCTTTACTGATGAAGCCCTGATGAGGACTCTATTTCCTTTCTCCCTAAAAGATAAGGCCAAGCACTAGTATCATACCCTTGATGCAAGGGTGATTGGGCCACCCTTAAGGGAGAATTTTTAAAAAAGTATTTTCCTATGAGTAAAACCAACCATTACAGAAGAGAGATTATGGGTTTTACTCAACAGGAAGGGGAGAAATTTCATGAGACTTGGGAGCGCTTTAATGACCTTCTTAGGTTATGCCCCCACCATCAAGTGCCAAGATGGCAGTTGGTCGAAAGATTCTATAACGGATTATCTGAAAGGCATAGGCAAACCATTGATGCAGCCTGTGCAGGAACCTTCATGACTAGAACTGAGGATGAAGCCTGGGCATTATTTGAAACATTAAGTGACAACTCCATACATCTGTCCTCTGCCTATCAAGAAAGAAAACCATCAATCTTGTAGAGGAAGATAGAGGCCCATGAAGCTGGGGCTTCTCAGGATTTGGCTTATCAGATTCAACTATTGAATAAAAACTTTGATAGGCTTTTAGCAAACCCCGGCATGAAGCCACAAGCAGCCTCTATTTTTCAAGTTTCAAGAGAATGCTCCATTTGCCAAAGTACAGCGCACGCCACTGCGGAGTGCCATCAGGCAAACCAATTCCCTGAGTTGATTCAGGCTGACTTGAACCCGACCTAAGGTTTCCGCCCCCTCTCAATAACCCTTACTCCAACACTTATAATCTAGGGTGGCAGAACCATCCAAACTTCTCTTGGAAGCAAGGTGATGCTTCTAACTCAGGGAATACTAGACCCTTACCTCCCCAGCCCACATACCAACCTTCGTATGAAAATCCTCCTCCAAATAAGCCCTCTGAGATGGATGAATTGAAGGCCATGATGAAAGCAATGCAAGAACATCAGAATATGGTTATCCAATCTCGGCATAAGATGATTACTGATATGCAATCTCAAATTGGTCATCTTACTGAGGCAGTTAGGCAACGTGATCTGGGGAAGCTGCCTAGCTCTTCTGAGGAGAACCCTAATGGCAAGGGGGTTGTGTTCAGGGAGCACGCCCAAGCAGTGACCGTGTTGAGGAGTGGAAACAAGATTGACAAGCCTGATAACACTCCTACGGTTACATCTCAGAATTCCCCTTCCACACCTGACCCGACTTCCATCTCACCTGAGGAAGAGCCACACCACTCTCCCTCACAAAAAATCACCCACAATGAGGATGTCGTCATTCCACCACCCCTTTCCCGCCATGACGACCCCTCTACCCAGAAGCCGAGGGTGCCCTATCCAGAGCGCCTATCTGCTCCTAGGGAATCTTCTGTTGGCTCGTCTGGAGCCAAGGATAGAACGGAAGAGATTATGGATACTTTTAGGCAAGTCCATATTAACTTGCCTCTATTGGAAGCGATTAAACAGATTCTGTCCTATGCCAAGTTTCTGAAGGACTTGTGCACCCAGAAGCGCCAATCTAGGAAACAGGTCCAAACCAAGGTCATCCTGCCTGACCATGTGAGCTCGGTTCTTCAGCATGGAATACCCCATAAAATGAAAGACCCAGGGGCTCCGTATATTTCAGTGGTTATAGGTAACCAACACATTGACAAGGCTCTGCTTGATCTGGGTGCGGGGGTAAACATTCTACCGAGCTCTGTCTACGACCTTTTGGGGGGAGGAAAGTTGAAGCCTAGTCCAGTAATCCTCCAGGTTGCAGACAGAACACTTAAGACACCGCAAGGATTATTGGAAGATGTCCTTGTGAGAGTGGAGGATTTCGTCTTCCTCGTTGACTTTCTGGTACTTGATACTGACCCATCTAATAAGCCCACAAAGCCGTCCATTATTCTAGGACGTCCCTTCTTGGCCACAGCCAATGTCTCTATAAATTGTAGATCCGGGGTACTTAAAATGGGCTTTGGGAACAAGAAGATCCGGCTTAATGTTTTTGATACTTACAACCCAGATTTGAAGATTGTTCTCAGATTGAGGTCATTGATGAAATAATTGAAGAGACTACTCCAGCACTCTTATGTAGAGATCCCCTTCAGAAGGTCATATCTCAGGACCATCCCTCGATTATTAAAGAAACTGAAAGGAAAATGGCCGAACTAGAAGAGTTGCTGGGGGTACACACTGAGTCTCTGTCCCCACCCTAGACTGTGAAGGTAGATTCGCTGCCTTAGGCGGGGACATCTCAACTAAAACCCTCAATCCAAAAGGCTCCTGAATTGGAGTTGAAACGCCTCCCGAGCACATTGAAATATGCTTTCCTTGGCCCTAGTAACACGCTCCCCGTTATTATCTCGTCTGCATTATCTGAATTGCAGGAGGAAGCTCTGCTTGAGTGTTTACAAAGGCACAAGGAAGCAATTTCCTGGACAATTGCTGATATTAAGGGTGTTGATCCCTCTCTTTGCATGCATCATATATACAGGACGAGTTCGTGAAGCCTTTCTGAGATATGCAGAGAAGGCTCAATCCAAATATGCGGGAGGTTGTTAAAAAGGAGATTTTGAAATGGCTCGATGTAGGGATTATCTATCCCATTTCAGATAGTAAATGGGTCAGTCCTATTCACGTAGTTCCGAAAAAGGCAGGAATCACTGTGGAAGAGAATGACCAAGGTGAACTGGTGACCACTAGACCCTCAACTGGTTGGAGGGTCTGCATTGATTACCGTCGTTTAAACACAGCTACCCAGAAAGACCATTTCCCCTTACCATTTATCGATCAAATTCTGGAACGATTGGCGGGGAACAAGTACATTTGTTTTCTTGATGGGTGCTCTGGGTACAATCAGATAGCCATTTTTCCTGATGATCAAGAGCGTACCACCTTCACGAGTCCGTATGGCACTTTTGCATTCTGCCGAATGCCATTCGGGTTATGTAATGCTCCTACCACTTTCCAACGTTGTATGATGGCTATCTTTTCTAATATGATCGATGAGTTCATTGAAATTTTCATGGATGACTTCTCAATTTATGGCTCATCGTTTGACCTATGCCTTTCGCACCATGATAAAGTCTTAACCCGTTGCGAAGAGGCGAAGCTGGTGCTTAGCTGGGAGAAAAGCCACATTATGGTCCAGCAAGGCATTGTGTTAGGGCATATAGTTTCCGAGAGAGGATTAGAGGTGGACACCGCAAAAATCGATTCCATCTCTAAGCTTCCATTGCCCGCCAATGTTCGTCAGGTTAGATCTCTCCTTGGCCATGTTGGATATTATGGGCGCTTCATTAGAGATTTCGGTAAAATCTCTAAGCCACTCTGCGACCTATTAGAGAAGGATGTCTCCTTCGATTTTGATGATAGATGTGGCGAGGCTTTCCAAGTTTTGAAGAAAGCCCTCATTACCGCGCCGATTCTCCAAGCACCAGATTGGACCCTCCCGTTTGAGCTTATGTGCGATTGATGTAAACACATTTACACTACTTAAGATGTCTATTTATGCATGTTCTGAAGCATAGGATTGCATTTCATGATATAAATATTGCACAACATGCATCATCTTGCATTTAGAGTGGTTTGAATAAAATGGAGGTTAATTGTCTCCTTTTATGTGCTTGGATAGGGCAAATATTTTATCGGGGCCTCGGATCAAAGATCCAACCGTATGGATGTGATCAGGGCGACGATTGGAGTTCAACGACTCCAAGATTGTCCTAATCAGACATCCGTCGCATCAGATAGTGACCGGGGAACCCTAGAAGATCAAGGGCCAGGATGGTGCAAATTCGCACTTCAAATGACAAATCCGACTGCACGGATGAATTCGGATCGACGATTGCAGCCCAACGACGCAAAAAGCAAGTCAATCGGACATCCGTGACACCATCTACAACTTCCAGAAGTTGGACGGCCAAGATGGCGCCACGTGGTGCCATCCTGGTCGCCCAAATGGCCGCATGAATCTCTGAAGGCCCCACACCCGCTCGCTCTCCACCGTTGGATCTCAATCCAACAGCTGTGGTTAGCCGCGCCTAAAATCACCCGCTTGACCATCTGCGCCTCGTAGCAAGGGGAGCAAGGCGCGAGCGAGCGAGCGTGGGCGGGCGTCGGATCTTGATCGGATGGCCATCTGTGCTGAATCGAGATCACGCACGATTGAATGCGCGGCGTCACACAGAATCACACGTGCTAGGTGGGTGTACGGCAGCGAGCGATCACGTGTCTTAAGCCGTCCGATCTCGCAATCAGACGGCTGAGAATCAAAGAACATGCGTAGGCGTTGCGGAAGTGGGCAGCTGAGGAGGCACGCATGGGCGCGGGAGCTACGCCCACGTTGGGGGATTTAGTGACGGATTTATCCGTCACTAAAGACCCCTCATTTATTATTTTGAAGATGTAATGACCATTTTGCCCCCACTCCTTGCAACTATAAAAGGAGACCCCCTCCATACAAAATTCTCATCCCTTCCTTCTCTTCTCTACCTCTCCAAAGCTCAAGAGAAGCTTGTCCCACACCCGGGATGCTTCTCGCGAGATAAAGTCCAAATTTTCGTCCCCCTTCGGAAGTGGATCCCGCGACGACGACGGCGTGCTGCTCCGTTCCCATTCTTCTGCTTCGTCCTCCTTCGTCCTGCTTCGTCCTCCTTCGTCCAGGCATCATCCCATCTAGCTCATCCTCCAAGCGATCGTCGAGGAGGATTTCTCTCTCCCTATTCTTTTTACTACTTTCTAGTATAGATTTACTGCTCCGTTCTCCTTCGTCCAAACGTCGTCTCGTCCGGCTCGTCCTCCAAGCAATCGTCGAGGAGGATAACTTCTCTCTCCCATTCTTATTTACAGCTTTTCTAGTGTAGAATTTTCCTGCTTTATAGTGTAATTGATTTCCCGCTTTCTAGTGTAACTTTTATTTAGTTTGATTGTATAAACAGTTGAAATATTGAATGCATGTTCTCTTTCTCTCTCTTTTTCTCTCTCTCTTTCTTTTAGTCTGATAACTCCATTGTAATTATATCGCCTTGCTTATCAAAAATCCTAAAAAAAAATATAATTGCGAATATAGATCAACGTAGCCTCCCTGTGTTCGACCCGGAATTCTTTTCAGTATAAATTTTATTTGTTGAACATGAATTTTTCACTTTCAAGCTACAATGACAAGTTTTCTAAAACCAAACACGTTAGCGTAGCAATTTGCACGTTCAACATTTTGGCGCCGTTGCCGAGGAGGCGACGATCTTTGATTTATCTTCACGTTTTGTAACTTACAAATCATTTACCTCACTTTTCTCCTTTCTTATTGTAATTGCAGGTACTCTTTTGAGACGAGAAAAAGTGGTAGATTGGAGTAAAGTGTTGTGGAAGGTTTTGTAAGTTATCCTCCATTCTTTCCCCCTCCATAGATTTCATTCGCCACATTGAATCCAAATTCCAATTAACCTAGGTGTTTGTATAAATCCTAGGAATAGTTTGGTTGTTTGGATTCTCACTCACATTCATTCCACCTTCATTTATATAAAAAAAATAAAAAGATAATTTTGTGGGGTAATTTTCAACAAACACACAACGTACACCCACATTCAAAAGCACTTAACCGAATTGATTTGTTTCTACTCAACCGGGTTCTGATCTATGGAACTGGTACACATAAAGCAACACATAAAAGAGTAGAAATCATTCTAGGTTAACCATCTTTGTGTGGCTAACTTAGTGGTGCATTTGTGGCCAGTTTTTTAAGTTATTTGGGCCGCACCACTTCAAATAAAATCAACTAATCAAGTAGCTGCCACTTAGGTTCAACTCTTAGGGATTTACCAGGCACTCCACATTCATTTTAAGCTTTAAAGGAAAACATCTTCACCCGTACTTTCAAAACCTGGTGTGCCAATGAAACTTGTTTGAAAACACCTAAAGTGGAATCCTAAAAGCTACTAAGCAAGATTTGAACCTTAAAATTTACCTCATCAAAAATAATCTTGCTTGAAAATCACTGGTTGTGCAAGCACACACAAATCAATCAATCATTAAGGGCACAACCCATTTAAAGGGCCCATCACATTCCAAAGCACATTCAAACCTAGCCCTAAATAAAACAGAGTAGACATTGGCCTTAAGGATTGAACTCGCTCTTCAGAACTCAGAACGAGATTATTTTCGATTAGTCTATTTCTACTATTCAGTCTGATGTCTAGCTAGGGGAGTAGAGTCAAACGATCGCGGCTGGGGGGTACACTAGGAACCGGAGGAGCAAGCCGAAGGAAGAACCTTCTCCCCAATCCCTCCTTCTAACTGGTTGGATTGAACAGACGGAAGTAGATCAAATCATTCCTTTATCTCAAGATGGGTTTTGGGAGTTTATAGGTCTTTAGGCTAACCCATTTAAGGACAGGTTTGATTGTTTGTATTGCAGGGCACCTTTCTTCCTCCCGTATCTCATGAATCCTTCCACATATTTCACGCATTCCCATTCTTTCCCTCCTGTTGTGAATTATCCTCAACATGACGATTATCCCGACTCGTACTGTAATCAACCATCAGTTAGTTGGGATAATTCGGATTGGGGATACAATTCCAGACCCCTGTGTTTAGGGTCTAACCCTGAACACTTTGATTCTGATTTCTATCCTTCTCAGAGCTACATCGATTATAGATCATCTTCCTTTCATGAACAACCTAATACGATCTACAATCAAGAAGGATACACCGATCTTTACCCATCCTCTGATTTCACTGCCTTTAGGTCATCACCATCTTTTGAACAATCTGAAATGACCTATTATCAGGAAGGGTATAACAAATCTAAATTCATTAATTCCCCTACATTGAGCCCAAACCCGCCCAACCCTGAACCAACTCATTTGGTTCAGGTTAACGAGGTTCAAGATAAGGTTCTGGCTAACTTGAGGAATATCATACAATCTTTAGAAGTTCAGCCAATACCTTGCATTGAGAGATTGGAGCCCCTGATTGAAATGATTGATGAGTTGAATAAGTCTTTGTTGGATTGGCTCCGGGATGTTAGGGATAAGAACCCAGGTGAGTTTCTACTTGGGAAATTAGCGAAATTGAGGATGAAATTCGTGGTTTCTTTGATTCAATCTTGGGATGATTCCCAGGATGAACCCTCTTCAGGAAAGCCAATGATAGAACCTGCTCAGGCACCTGTTGGAGGGGACACATGTTATGACCAGATTGAATTAAAGCGACCAATTAAGGAAGATCTGATTTCTTCACCTGAGATCCATGAGTCGGGTTACGAGGAAACGTATGTCTCCTTGGAACAGAAAGTGACAAATGATTTTCGAACATACATTGATACGGATCCTGATTTCTTTGATGGTGAAGATTCAAGTTGCGAGGTCTAACACGAGTTTTCAGAACATAATTTTTGTGAGACGATTGGGCCCGAGGAATCTGATAGATCATTTGATAGCCCAATAACTGAGGAACTGATCTTATTAGGGCACACATTACGGATCCAGAATCGCATTTTCTAGAGGAATCAATTCAATGCCCTGATTATCAGTTACACCTAGTTGAGCTTATCGATAATTCTATTTCTGAGATAATTAGACCCAAGTCAATTTTGATTCTGCCACATCATTTAGACTTGGAGATTTCAGACGGGGTGATTAATATACAAGAGGTCCTGGAATTTGATATGCTGATTGAGGAGGATAGGAGCTGGGAAGTTCTGATTTGGGAAGTTAATTTTGGAGGAAATGGAAGATTGAGTCGAAGGGTTCCTTTTAAGCTGAAACCATCAAATCAGAACCCTTACGACATTTGTTTCGAGGATGTCAAACTCAAGTACACATTCAACGATTATCCTTTTGAGCTTCAATTCTCTGTAACCCGACTTTTTGTTCATGGGTTGCATCCTCATAAATCGTAGGCCCGACCCCGCTTGCATTCTGATTTTAGGTTTTGGGTAATTTTTATCCAGAACCTAAGATATTCTCGATTATGGGGGATGGGTCTGCACTACAATCTGGTCCACATCTGTGGACCGCTGTTGATAGGTCAGAGGATTCTTCTGTTTATTTTAATTCTAACCTGCACTTGTGAATTCTTCATTTCTTTTCTTTGAATAGTGTGCCTAGCTGAAGGCACTAAACTCAGCACATATACAGTTCTTTTTAGTTTTCATCTCGGAGCGGACCTAACATTCACGCAATTCAGTTGCTTTCTACGCTTTTCCACTCTGTTTTATGTCTTTTTAATACAATGAGGACATTGCATTAGATAGGCATGAGGGGGTGGATATTTATCTCTGAATTCATTCGTCAGCTTCGTAGATTTGTTTTATTTTCTTTTATAAAAAATAAATTCGGAATTAGGAAAGACAATTTGGGTTTAAGAAAATTTTCAATCTTAGGAAATACTACATTATGATTTGAACACAAGGACCCTTCAGGTCATTGGACTTAATCAGCCCGTGTATCCACTAAAATGTGGATTTGTCTTTGAGTCCTCGCCATCTTAATTCTTTTGTAATTGGAATAAATAAGTTTGGGTGATAAGTACACGACTTATCAACTCGCCCTCTGATTTGAGGAAATTTTGAGTCTTAAGCATCTACACACTTTCTTTGCACTGACTCGTTGTTCGGCGATTCTAACGGAAATTGGGTAGCTAATGAACCTTCTAGGGTGACATGGCTGGCAAGTTATCGTGGGTAACAACCCATAGGTAGGTTGTCCAGAGCCCAGTCACTGCACCTTTCTCTTTTTGCTGCCTTTAGGTAAATCTTAGACTAGGAAAGCCACCTACTTAAAAAAAAATAAGCCACACTTCGCTGCACGAGTATTGCTGGCAAGTTGTCGGTGGTAACAGCTCATCGGCCAGTTGTCTAGAACCCAGCTCAGTAAATGCACTAAAAATTTCCAAAACACTTAGGAAGAAGCGGAGAAGTAGAATAAACCTGGGAGATATACACTAGATTCACCCTTGTGTTGACCCTGTAAAAAATAAAAGTAGGGAGAAAGCTACCTGTTGTAAAGATACACCTTTAGGAAGAATTCTTTTTGAGGTCACCTAGAGGCGTAGAAATCCGAAGTCTGTTTTAACTACCGGTCAACGAGTCTATCATAATCACAATAAGATGCTTAAAACCTAGGGTTCTCATCAAATCTTGGGTGAGTTGAATGGCCATAGAAAACCACTCTTAAACCCTAAAATTTGAAAATTCAAAAAAATTAGAAAAAAAGAAAAAGAGAAAAAGGAAATTTTCTTTGAATAAGGCGAGGGCTTGAGGTGGTCTGCATTTTGGCTGATACTCGGGCACTGTTGTGTCTTTGAAAGTTCAGTTCCTAAGTAGACAATTTCTTAATGATTGAAAATAACTCAGGTCCAAATAATCCAACCTAATTCTTTTATAAATAGCATATAGTTTTTGCTAGGGACTAGCAAAAGATAGGTATGGGGGTATGATGTAAACACACTTACACTACTTAAGATGTCTATTTATGCATGTTCTTAAGCATAGGATTGCATTTCATGATATAAATATTGCATAACATGCATCATCTTACATTTAGAGTAGTTTGAATAAAATGGAGGTTAATTGTCTCCTTTTATGAGCTTGGACAGGGAAATGATTTTATCAGGGCCTCGGATCAAAGATCCAACCGTATGGATGTGATCAGGGCGACGATTGGAGTTCAATGACTCCAAGATCGCCCTAATCAGACATCCGTAGCATCAGATACTGATCGGGGAACCCTAGAAGATCAAGGGCCAGGATGGTGCAAATCCGCACTTCAAATGACAAATCCAACTGCACGGATGAATTCAGATCGACAATCGCAGCCCAACGATGCAAAAATCAAGTCAATCCGACATCCATGGCACCATCTACAACTTCCAGAAGTTGGACGGCCAAGATGGCGCCACGTGGCGCCATCCCGACCGCCCAAACAGCCGCATGAATCTCTGAAGGCCCCGCACCCGCTCGCTCTCCGCCGTTGGATCTCAATCCAACGGTTGTGGTCAGCCGCGCCTAAAAGCGCCCGCTCGACCATCCGCGCCTCGTAGCGTTGCGGTCGAGCGCGCTTACGCGAGCTGCGGGTGTGGGTTCGAGCCGCAGCGAAGGGGAGGAAGGCACAGGTGAGAGAGCGCAGGCGGGAGTCAGATCTTGATCGGGCCGCCGTCTGCGCTCAATCGAGATCACGCGCGATTGAACGTGTGGCATCACGCGGAATCACACGCGCCAGGTGGGTGCGCAGCAGCGGGCGATCACGCGTCTTAAGCCGTCCGATCTCACGATCGGACAGCTGAGAATCAAAGAACGTGCGTGGGCATTGAGGAAGCAAGCAGCTGAGGAGCCACACATGGGCGCGGGAGCTACGCCCACGTTGGGGGCTTTAGTGACGGATTTATCTGTCACTAACGACCCCTCATTTATTATTTTGAAGATGTAATGACCATTTTGCCCCCACTCCTTGCAACTATAAAAGGAGACCCCCCCCATACGAAATTCTTATCCCTTCCTTCTCTTCTCTACCTCTCCAAAGCTCAAGAGAAGCTTGTCCCACACTCGAGATGCTTCTCGCGAGATAAAGTCCAAATTTTTGTCCCCCTTCGGAAGTGGATCCCACGACGACGATGGCATGCTGCTCCGTTCCCGTTCTTCTGCTTCGTCCTCCTTCTTCCTACTTCGTTCTCCTTCATCCAAGCGTCGTTCCGTCCGGCTCGTCCTCCAAGCGACCGTCGAGGAGGATTTCTCTCTCCCTATTCTTTTTACTCTTTCTAGTATAGATTTATTGCTTTCTAGTGTAGTTCTGCTCGTCCTCCAAGCAATCGTCGAGGAGGACATTTCTCCCTCCATTCTTTTAATGCTTTCTAGAGTAAAATTTATCACTTTCTAGTGCAATTGTTTTATGCTTTCTAGTTGTAATGAACAATCTTCTTAATGATAAATTCTTTGTTTATTCTACATCTCATTTTGATTTCTATGTGTAATATTCTCTCTCTCTCTCTCTTAGCCTCTCTCTCTTCTATTTATTGTAAATAATTAGATAGTTTTAAATTGAATTACCTCGTGACAAATAAAAAGAAACGCATAGTTTTTAAATCAAACGTCCACCTCCCTGTGTTCGACCTGGAATTTCAATTTCGGTATAAATTTTATTTGTTGAACACGAATTCTTCGCTTTCAAACTACAACGACAGGTTTTCTAAAACCAAACACGTTAGCGTAGCAATTTGATATGTTCAATAGAGATGCTTCTGATTTTGCAGTGGGAGCGATCTTAGGTCAAAGGGTTGATGACAAACCTCATTTGCTGCATTATGCCAGCAAGACTCTTACGGATCCTCAGCAAAACTACACGGTCACTGAAAAGGAATTACTTGCTATAGTATTTGCTTTGGAAAAGTTTTGGTCTTATCTTTTGGGATCCAAGGTTATGGTGTTCACTGATCATTCAGCCCTTAAGCATCTTCTGGCTAAAAAGGATACCAAACCTCGCCTAATTCATTGGATTCTGCTACTCCAAAAATTTGACCTGGAAATTAAAGACAAGAAAGGAGTTGAGAATGTGGTAGCAAACCATTTGTCTAGGATCCCTATTGAGGCATCAAACCCTGCTGGCGGTATTCAAGAGACTTTCGCTGATGAGTCTCTAATGGCCGTGGAAGCTAAAACTCCTTAGTTCGCTGACATAGTGAACTATCTGGTCACGGGCATCACCCCCAGTACTTGGGACAAGTAGAAGCGAGACAGATCTCTTGCCAACGCTAAATTTTATCACTGGGAGGAACCCGAGATTTTTAAAATAGGCCCTAACCAGCTGTTTCGCCTTTGCGTCCCTAATGAAGAACAAAGAAGTGTTCTGAGTTTATGCCATGACCTCCACTGTGGGGGATATTTTAGTGGGAAGAAGACTGCCCATAAGGTTCTTCAGTCTGGTTTTTGGTGGCCCACATTATTCCGAGATGCACATACGTATGTGGGCGCATGTCTACGTTGCCAGCAGACGGGAACCATTGGAAAAAGGGATGAGATGCCCCAACAACCTATCCTCCCTGTTGAAATCTTTGATATTTGGGGCATTGACTTCATGGGTCCCTTTCCGGTGTCCTTCGGATATGAATACATCCTTGTGACTGTTGACTATGTATCAAAATGGATAGAAGCCATACCCACGCGAACCAATGACCATTCCGTGGTCTTAGGCTTTGTTAAGGCTAATATCATTTCTCGGTATGGGTGCCCAAGGACGATCATAAGTGATGGAGGACCTCACTTTAAGAATGTACACTTCACAAGAATACTCCAAAATTTGGGAGTCAACCACATGATAGCCACACCTTATCATCCCCAAACGAGTGGACAAGTTGAAGTATCTAATAGGGAGATTAAGCGAATTTTAGAAAAAACTGTCAGGCCTGATCGGAAGAATTGGTCTAAAAAACTAAATGATGCTCTTTGGGCCTACAGAACTGCGTATAAGACTCCCTTGAGCATGTCTCCTTTCCGTCTTGTCTACGGAAAAGCATGCCACCTTCCCATTGAAATCCCACATAAAGCTTATTGGGCTATTAAAAACGTTAACTTAAATCTGGATAAAGCAGGAAAAGCACGTATGTTAGAATAAAGTGAGCTTGAGGAGCTTCGTAATGAAGCTTATGAAACTTCTCAAGCTTACAAGCAACGTACAAAAGTCTTCCATGACAAGCACATCATTAGAAAGGCTTTTGAGCCCAACCAGTGGGTCTGGCTTTTCAATTCTAGACTTAAATTATTTCCTGGAAAGCTCAAGTCCCGCTGGGATGGGCCATACGTTGTTATCAATACTTTCCCTCATGGAGCTATAGAGATTAGGAACCCTTATCAGGTGCGAGCTTTAAAGTAAATGTCCAGCGACTTAAATCGTATATTACTCTTTCAGATGGCCAGGTTTTGGACGCACTTCGGCTTGAGGAGCCTTAACTCCTCCCACTCTCCTCCTCAGGTGATATTCTTCTATGTCTGTATTTTTCCAATGAGGACATTGTCAGTGTTAGGCATGGGGGGGGTATAACCTAAGAATGTTTATAGTATTTATAAATATTTGCATACATATTTACATATTTATTAAAAAAAAAATTCTTTTCTTAAGCTGATTGGGTTAGTCCCTAGCAAAATACCTTTGTTATTGGAAGTTTTTCTTCCGGAATTATTTCTTAAGTTTAGAATCCAATACATTTATTTCACATGCACGTAGACTTGGTAATGGATCCTTGAGGAAAACAAATAAGCATTTGTAGTCCACTGAACCCTTAGACAGTTCATAGGGAGTCAGGCATACTATCTTCTAGTAGATCCACCTCATATTTGTGAGAAGAAAGTAGAGAGATTACTGATGCGCTAAGTCTAGTGCAAGGACTCTTAAGTTTTAGACAATTAGATGATGATACTTCAGAGTTAGGCATAGTTTTCACTCTCTGTTTCTGTGTGCGTATTTTGTGTGAATTCCTGAGAGTCACCAAATAAGGCAGATACAAAAAAATTGAGTCTTAATAAAGCTATAACTATGGTGGATGGTTACAACCGTCCTTCATAATATCCTCGGCTGAAGGAGGGTAATAGTGTCAAAGGTCAAAAATACGCCTGTCCTATCCATTCCTTCCCGGTGCCAAGAATAGGCACTTCTACCAAATAAGCCACACAACTTCCTCTTGACCATCATCATCCCTAATAATTCCTCGTAAATAAAAGTCCGTATCATATTGTGTTGATTGAAAAAGAAACAAAAACAAGAAGAAATAAAAAAAAAAGGAGGAAGAGAGAAAAGAAGAAGAAAAAGAAGAAACAGAAAGAACAAAAAGAAGAAATAGTTATATTAAAAAAAAAGTCAAAGTTTATGATGTAACATTATTTCTGAGGCAACAGAACACCTATCACGTTCCACCAAATGTGACCCATACCTACCTTTTAGTATTTCTGATCGCCCGAATACTGGTTGAGGACTCTAACTTAGTTGCAGAGTTATTAGGACTTTAATTGAAGTGTGGATGCCATGTGAGGCCACCAAATAGTGAGTACAATTTCTAAATCTGGCGAGATTCGTGATCTCAGAAAGAAAGAAAAGAGGGAGTGCCCAGGAACATCAAGAGAGCATAATTGTGTAGCCTCTCTCAGAGTTGACTTGTCAATAGTCTAGAGATCTAGAGTCTGCAGTACTAGACTATATATAGCACCAGAAGAGTGTGTGCCACCAAATACAAATCCATTCAACTCAATATCTCCTACCTTAGCCAAACGTCAGGGTCAAATTACAGATTACCCTCTACTTTATCCCTGAGGGAAGTAGTTGCCTATCCCGACGTAATATTTACTAAGGGTGACGTACGAACTTCCAATGCGAATTGGTTCTTTCACTTGGATCTATTACCTAGGCTATCAACACTTCACATTCGTCTGGATTTCTAAAGTTTTGAAATAAGAAAAGAAGAAATCTTCTGATTACTTCTATTATTTTTCATTTTTGCTAGGGACTAGCAAATCTTAGGCATGGGGGTATTTGATGAGTCCATTTTAATGGACTAATATTATGCCTAAGTAACTTTAATTGTATCTTTTAGGTTTGTTAACAACTATATTAAGTTATAGAATGTTTGCATGCATCATGATTTAGGTTTACATTTATTCTATAGCTTAATATGTTCTTTTTATGTGCAAGAAAAATAATTGGCAAAAGAAGGAGGAGAAAAGGATAAATTACCCTTTCAAATAACCGATGGTTGTTCTTTTCCCCATCCTCTGGTACCCTCAACAGCCGCTGGCCAAAAATAATTAAGGGATTTGAAAATCCCTTAACTCTTGCAGGTGCAAATTAGGAGGAGTTAAAAGAAGAGGTGGAGAAAGAGGAGAGGAGATCATCCAGGGAGAGAGGGGAACTACCCAGTGTGCACTGTGGACCAGGAACTGCATCTTCTCCGCGTGCACATTTCCAGCCGCTTCTCCAATCAACAGCGCACACCGCCTGCTCATGCCACCAAGCCTACCCCTACAGGCACCGCACCTTCATCACCATCGCACGCCTGCAGTCGCACCCTAGCAAGCCTCTCTGTAGGCGCGCGCCCACCTTCCATGCGCGCTCCAACCTCCCCAGCCGCCTCTCCAAGTACCGCTCCTACTTCACCTTGCACCACCCCCCCTCCTGCAGGCGCGCCGCCTGCAGCCAGCGCCTTCAACCTCCCCGGAGGCTCGCACCCTACTGCAGTGCGCTGACGCCCGCACGTGCCTCAACCTTCAACTCTCGCCCAGATGCCCGCAGACGTTGTAGACTGCCTCACCTTGCGCGCTTCCTCCTCCAAGCAGCCAGGCGCACCCGCACTCCCGCAGGTGCGCCGCCTGCAGCCACCGCCTTCAACCTTCAGCCAACGCCTTCACCAGCTCGCGGGCACACCCTCCAGCACCTCCCCGTACGCGCACCTCTGCAAGCGCCTGCAGGCATCCGCCTTGCGCGCCCACAGACCTGCGTCTCTACCCGCAAGCGCACGCACACCAAACTCCTGCAGCCAGCGCCTTCAACCTTCAACAGCACCTTCATGGCAGCAGCAGTCTCCTCCGCAGTCCGGCCACCTCCGACCATCTCCGTCGACGCCGTGGCCTCCATCTGATAGCCCCCATCCTCGCCAACATCCCTTACTCGTGAAAGGCCCGCCATGCTCTCTCTCTCTCTCTCTCCCAAGGAGGAGAGAGAGCAAATGCTCTATTTTGAATTCAATTAAAAATTACATTCACTGCCATTGCCATAGAATTTGATTTTTATTTTTTATTATTATATTGTGGCAAAATTGCGCATGCACACTCATATTCTCTGATAATTGCACATTCATGATATTCACCTATTTCAAGATTGGTTTTGGGCTTAACCTGAGCACTAATTTTTTCTAATACACGTCACATGAAAATTACATAAAATCATCATAAATTTATTGAAGATTTCAGAGAGGGAAAATTACACATATACCCTTATCTTTTTAAGTTATTGTGAATCTACTTTCCTTCGCATTTTATGTCAGATTTAAATAGGGATTTTGCACTTAACCGAAAGAATATAAAATTTATTGCATAATTACCTCCCTGTGGACACTACCCACTCTTCTATGAGTGGTTATTTTTATTTTTTTGATTAGTCGATGTTTCCACCACTTAAATACTACAATGCAAAGCAGAAAGTCAACTCTTTCAATACCCAAATCTCTCGAGCCTTCGCACAAGAGATTGGGTGCAAATCAGAGATTGAAATCACACTCAAATGGAAGGGAATTCCTCAGAGAATCTCCCTTCCAAATCTGGGAGGAGATCTCCAGGGAATCAAGGAGTACTCCCCCTCCATTCCTTGCCAGAGTAGGATTTCTCCCCATTAATGGTGGAGGGACCTGATTGTAAGAGTGGAGAGGAAGTTAGGGGGGTCTACGCAAGAGTTTTCAAAAGTTAGGGGCCAGAATATAATTGGGTGGACTATTTTGCAAAGTAGGTCCAGATGACCTCCCCTTAGGTCAAAATTTTGGTACAAACCTAATTTGGACCTAAAGAATTTAATGATGAAGTTGGATTTTAGGTTTGACCACGTTTGACATGATATTTTACACAAAAACCCAAATTAGGTCAAATAATGAGCTAAGACCCCAATCTAGGTCAAAAGAGGTTCCAAAGGCCGAATTGAAGGTTCTAAACCCTAGGGAATATTTTTCCATGAATTTTAGAGGATTTAGTTAATTTTTATCCTGACCAGAACCTTGTTGAATTAAGCGGGTCTGTTTTATGGTTACAGAATGTCATTTAATTCTTGGATTGTATAATAACCCATTTCTGACTGAACTAACCTACTCTTTATCTTATTCAGACCATTTAACCTATGTTTTGCCTCTGAGAAATCCCATTTATGTACTGCAATGATAAAATTGCAGTTTTAACCTTTGTTTCATGTTTTCTTCTTAGAACATTAATTCCTTAAATTAGGTCCTTCTCCAGGTTATGTAGGAGCTCTTATTCTCTTTCATAGGTCAAACTGAGCTAGTTAGGGCTCATGATGAGGCTCTCATCACCCCCATTACTCCCGTGTTGCCTAGTAGAGTGGTTTAATTCTGTTAATAATATTTAAATAAGAATGTGCTTGTGGAAATAACCGAATGGAACCCTAGGATGTGGCATGAACCCTAGGGTAGAGAAATGGATGAATCGTTTGTGCTGTATGATGTACTTGCATGCATGATTGAGATAAACTGCTAGCAATTGATTGTATTATAATTGTGAATTGCCTGTTAGAATATGAGCTGCCTGTAATTAATGAACAATTACCTGTGAAATCACCAGTTGCATGTATGGAATTATGGAAACACGAGCTGCCTGAATATGGATGGGAAATGAATTGTGAAAGGTGAAATCTAGATCGGAATAAATGATGTGAACATGAGCATGAACCCTATGGGAAATTAGGAGTAGAACTCCTGTGGATAAACAGAAACCTGGAATGTAGATGGGAGGTGTGTTGGCCCTTGAGTACGTGGTACCAAGGAGAGAAACTATCCCCTTTTTTGTGTAGAGTAGAGCTAGCCTCCCTTAGGTTGAGACCTGGGGTTAGGATTGGCCACTCTACACCGACTCTGTTGGCCCTCGTGTACGTGGTACCGAGGCGAGCTACTAGTGTAGGGAGGGAGCTTGCCACCCCACGGGGCCAGAGGTTCAGCTAGCCACCCTACATCGACTTATTAGGCCCCCTGGGCAAACCGGGGTAGTCATACTAGGGTGCGTGGACAGTGGAGGGGCGAGACCCCTATTCTGAGAAGGCAAGGCCCTATACTATTCCGTGCTATACTTTGGGCATACTCGCTAGCGGAAACGACTGAACGTGTGTCAGTGCGGGGTAGGTACTCGTGCGCTTGTCACGCGTGCCGTAGTTACCGCTACATCTTGACAATGACCTTGGGGTGGTTGACTAGTGATTGCACCGCAAAAATAAGCCTACAATTGTGTCATCTTGTGCTATTTCCTAGCATTACCAATGCATATTAGGTCTCCATAGTTGCATTGTAAAAATACATGCATGCATTTAATTGAGAGAGTAGGAGAATAAAATAAATGGCCTTGCATTTTACATTTTTTCTCAAGTGCATCTTTGCAAAATTCCCATCTCTATTTTTATTTCCATTTGATTCCTGTAGTTGCATGAAACATCCTCTTTTTCTCGCGCCATGCTTCCCTCCTCCAACCCTTCCCTACGGCTGCCTCTCCCTGCCAAGCCATACCAACCTCTCCCTGCAGCCACATGTGAGCCATGCATTAGCCTTGCCTTCTTCCTTTATAAAAGACCACGGCTCCATCCTTTGAAGGCAGCCTGGTCCCAACCAAAAAAACCACACCAGCACTTCTCCAGGCCACCGTCATCTCCTCCCTCTCCCTCCATACGCCGGCACTCCTCGAAGACACCCGGCGGGTAGGAGCCCTCATTGTGGTGCACACCACCACAGTGAGACCACCACCGCCCAACTCTTTAAAGAGTCGGTGGGCGTGGTGGCTCTTTTCTATTTTTTTTTCCCGCTCTAGCACCTTCAGCCATGGCCGCAAGCTTCAAGATCTGAAGCTCGAAGCTCGGCGGCAGCAGCAGCAGCAGTAGCCCCAACCCCTTCCGCGCAAGCTGCAGGCGCCCCAGCCCCTTCCGCGAGTGCCTGTAGACCTCTCCACCTCCCGCTTTCTCCGCTCTATCGCACGCTCGCTTCCGCCCGCAATCGACCTCTGCGAGCCTTTGCAGCGGCCAGTCAAGCTCCCCAACGCACCCCAGCAGCACCCGCAAGCTTCCGCGCGCACCTGCAGACACCTCGCCTCCCGCTTCTCCACTCTGTCACGAGCTTCTCCGTGCCTGCAACCGACCGACGCAGACCATCTTCCTTGCGCACCAACCCGCGCGCGCCAGCCGCGAGCCGGCCACACTCGCACAACCGCCCGTACCCGGTTGCGCAACGCGGACGACCACTGTAGCCACTGTTAACACTAGTCTGCGCGACACTGTGGCTACAGTGGGGTGACCGGTGAGCTTCTCACTTAATTGGTCACCCGACGCGCCGCAACCGGCCGCAGCCTGCGTGCGTGTCTCCGCCCGCGTCGCCCGCACTCGCCTGCGCGTCTGCCAGCATGCCCCACTCGCCCGCGTGTGCCCGCGTCACCCGCTTCACTCGCCCGCATATTCCTCTCCACGTAGCGCTGTGCGCTGCAGGTTCCTCTCTGCTCCCCACTCCCGTGCACTCCTCTCTACGAATACGCACCTGTGCAAGCGCGTGTGGATCAGACGACGACCCTGGTCTGCAGACGTCTTAACCTCCAGCCATCTCTCCCGCTCTCTCTCTCTCTCACACTCTCTCTCACAACACTCACAGCACTCTCTACACCGACGCTCACACACACCTACACTCACACTTCCACACAAACACACACACCTATACTCTATTGTATACATATATATATACGTATACTTATATATTGATATATATATACATATATTTATATACATATATATATACTTATATTTCTACATATAGTAGTATCTATATACTTATGTATTAGTATACATACATACATATATATATATATATATATATATATATATCAACTTATGTATACTTATATATATATATATACATATATACATATACTTATATAAATATACATATATACATATATATACTTATATCTATATATATATTAGTATTTATATAACTAAGTATTAGTATACATATATATATATATACATATATCTACATACTTATATATACATATATAATTACATATACATATATCTATACACACATATATATATTTATAAATATACATATATCTATATATATATATTATTACCTATATAACTAAGTATAGATACATATATATATATATATATATATACATATATACATATATACACACCTACTTATATATACATCTATATATACATATATATATATCTAGCTACATATATCTATACATACATATATTACTATATACATACACATATATATAGACATCTATATAGTATCATATACATACATATACATATAAATATACACATATATATATATATACATAGATCTATACATATATCTATCTATACATACACATATATATATATACACATACCTATATATATATATATACATACATATATACATATATAACTACATATATATACCTATATATTTATAACCACATATATATATAGATATATTTACATACATATATATATTTTTTCACATTATTTACCATACGTGGTATCGTGGGAATATGTGCACTAGTTGCTGATATTTCCCGATACACGCATACAAAAAGCATGTTCACATTCATCTTCCACCATCCATCCTACACCTTACATGCGGCACCTCGTCCTGTTGGTTACGTCTCTCTAGACCACGACCGACTCGACACCGTGCTACACTCATCTCCGCCTCCACCCCCACCCCCTTATACATACATAATATATACCTATATATATATATACTGTATTTACTTTATTTCTATTTCACTTTCCTGTTAATAAAAAGATAAGAAAATATATAAAAGAGAAAAGATAATTTTTGACTTGCAGGTACCCCATCTTGCGAATAGCAAGACCCGTTTTGGAACCCTGTTTTGGCTCAAAGCCAAGAACTCAATTTTGAGGGTGTGCCTCAAGGACAAAGATTACCAGAAAAAAATCCAAATAAGAAAAACACCAAACATACAATAAACGAACGGAAGAGACTCGTTGTAGGAAAGGCGTAGAAACTCGACTTGTAACCCCACTTCCCTGAGTTCGACCCTGAGCCTAAAAGTGACAAGATAAAATCAAGTAGGCCAGGTTAAAAATTTTGTAAAGAGATGGTTAGGTCCGATTTAGGTTAACGACTATACACATTTCAACGATAAAATCATCATATTAACAACCTATTCTGGTCCGATACCACACCTTTTCTGGCGCCGTTGCCAGGGAAGTGCGCCTTCAAGTAAGTTTCTATTCAATTCCTTTCAATTTTTTCTCTTCTCTCTTCACGGGTGTTTTTGTTTTTAGTGTGCTGGTGAACCTGGTGCAAGGAGAAGGCAGGCAGACGAAGTCGAAGACGTGAGCAGATCCAAGGCGGGAACAAGAGCGTGAAGACACCGACACCTCATTGGAGCTTCGCACACATTGCCGAATAAGTAGGTTTTCTTTTCCTAGCAACTTAGGTTAACTTGTCGCCCTAAAAAAAAAAAAAGTTAGAAAAACTTCTTGGGATCTCTTGGGGCAAGTGGATTAAAATTCACTTGTTTGATTGATTTCCTTCACTCCCACTACCCCAGGATTTCCCGCCCTACTTCGCATAGCGAAAATCCGAGAATCTTGATTCTTGAATTTGTCACCGTGCAAAGTATTCTTTGAGGCAAATACAAAAAGATTGATTGCTCCCCTCTTTTGCCTCACTTATCTACAATTCAGGATCACATTTTTTGTGGGGAGACTTGGAATTGAGTTGATTCCAACCCCATCATGACTTTTCAACTTGCCTAAGATTCGATCCCGAATATTTTAACACCAACAATGTTATTTTCTTTATCTGTTGGTTGAGCCTTATGTGTGGAAATCATTCTGGTGATTGGGAGCACTTGAATTGAAGTGCTTTGGCTCCCTTTCACATAAATCTAAAACTGATTCGTGCATCCACACATAGAAATCTCCATTTAGGGTAGCCCATTGCCTTTTAGCATGCATTAACTAACTGATATTGAAGAAGGGTTTGTTCGGCTTAGAAAGAAAACTTGTATTTCACAAAACCCGGAGATTGGTTGAATTGGTAATTTAGAGAAATTCTAAAATTCATACTACTTAAGGCTGAACTCTAAAAACCATTCACCAATAAAAACTTCAATTCGGGGAGATTTCCCCATTGCATGCTTGTTTTACACACTCTGAAAATCAATCACTTGGGCATTACCCGTAAACAACGCCCTTCACATTCCAAAAGCACTGACCCTAAGCCTCTAACTAAAACTGGTAGTAACTTGACCCTTCTTAAGGATTGGAGGTCTTACTACCTGCGTGTAGCGGCTACGTGCTGGTAAGAGTTCCCACGTGCTATCGGTGTCTAAGACTGGGGCAAATGGCCTTTCAATCTGGTCCAGTGGTTCCGCGGTGCTAGCATTCGGTTCCGTAGTTCGTGATAGTAGGTAACTTAGATCTTTAGGTCTAAGGGCACACTGTAGAGGTTAGGAATTTGATTGTATTGATTTGTCATCAAGTATACCTTTGCAGCGTCATTTCTCTCATCTCTTCTCCCTTCTCATCCCCCCAATTCTTCCTGCGGTAGTGCATGTTTGGGAGGAGGTCAAAAAACCCTGAACTGTTTGAATTGTCTGATAATTTTAGAAAAGGAGCCAAATCGTCCTCCTCCTCCACAAGCATGGCTGCACGCCCACCCCCAAATCCCGAGGGAGGAAACCGCCCTCAAAACCCACCAGGTGGTGGAGCCTTAAATCCAATAACTCGCCTCCAAGCCCAAATGGAAATGTATAATGAACAAGTGGAAGTCATTCGAGAAACATTGGAGGAAATGCAGAACCCTCCCGAATGAGAGGAGCCTAGGTCTCTTAGCTCCTATCAGAATCCCGCTGCTACAGAGACCATAGGATAATTTCGGGTCCCCATGGGCGGAGACGACTTTGAACTAAAACCAAACATTATTGGCCTAATAAATTTTCACTTCCATGGTCTTGCAAGTGAAGATCCTTTTCTCCACTTGGAAGACCTAACCCGACTGGCTGAAACGGTTAAACCAAGAAATGTTGGGTTACCTGTAGTACTCATTGAAATGTTCCCGTTTTCATTGCGGGATAAAGCGTCTCAATGGTTACGCACCCTTGGGAGAACCATCCACTCTTGGGAAGAGATGAGAACAGCTTTTCTCAAGAAGTTCTTCCCAATCGGGCGAACCAATGCACTTCGCCGTGCTATCACTTCATTTACGCAACAAAATGGCGAACAATTTCATGAGGCATGGGAGAGGTATAACGACATCCTCAGGAAGTGTCCGCACCACGGTCTGCCTAAGTGGCATATAGCCCAGATTTTCTACTATGGGCTAAATGAGACTTTGAAGTAGATTGCAGATGCTTCCTGCAAAGGAAATTTTATGAATAAAGACGAGAATGGAGCATTTGAATTGTTTGAAAATATGAGTGAAAACTCGATGAACAATGCCTCCATTGTCGCCTTTAATCGTACTAGCCAACCTCGAAATGTCCACGAAGTTGACACGGGACCCTCCCATTCATCCACTGATCTAAGCCTTATTGCACAAAAATTGGATGAAGTCTCCGAAGTGCACAAGAAGCTGGACGAGCTTCTGGCCAACCCTGCCCGATCTCTGGCAAACACCACCTCTTCACCACTTCGTCACAATTCCAATTCTTCCAACACCAGGCTTATCCCGAGAAACCCAGTTAGACCTTCCTTACTGAGTGTTGCGCCAAGCGACTCGGTAAGTCATGTGGAACTGGCTTCTGCGAGCTAGTATTTCGACACAGAGGACCAAGCTCCTTGTGCTTGGAAGAGTACTTACATGCGGACGCATCTTCTGGCATAGAAGATGCTTGCGCCCTAGGGAATAACCCGTTCTCTGCCACGTATAACCAGGGTGGCGAAATCATCTGAATTTCGCTTGGTCCAACAACCCGCAGCGCCAAAACCCCGCGGGTGGACCAATGCGACCGTCCGCACCTGTCATCCCAAGGGCCCAGTCTAATCCTATGGCAAATCCACCATCAGGCCCTTGTGTATCGCAAACCGAACATGCATCAAGTCCTCTTAACAAATTGATGCGAATGATGACGGATATGTCAAAGCGCCATGAAGAGAACATGACCTCCCTTCAGCACCAATTGCTGCAGCAGAATGCTGAGATCAATCAACTACGCATGGAGACTCGATCTTAGGGCACTCTTCCCACCCAACCTGTTCCAAACCCGCGAAACTTCGTACCCCGTGGTCCTCAACCACAGGTACGACCTTCTCAGGGGCAGGTTCATCAAATTCTGCAAGCTCCAAGCATCTCATTGGGATTTCAGGCTAATCCCACTGCAACACCGCACTCTTATGTCCCAATTGCAAACCCTCCTCCGCCGTATGATCCCACTGGACTCGCATCATCCAATGCTATCACTACGAGGAGTGGTAAGTAGACTATCGATCCACCTCGACCTGATCCTAGCCCATCTCCCTCTCATTCGGGATGTGCACCGCATTCGCGAAAGGACAATACACCCAAATTGTTTCCAGAATCAGTCCCATTCCCTACGACTCTACTGAGGGAGCCAAAAGGCAAAAAGAAAGATACGCAAGCCTTTCATAACCTGCGTAATTTGTTCAGGGATGTAGAAATCAAGGTACCCCTACTCGAGGCTATCGACCACATAACTACTGTCGCCCAATTCTTCAAAGACTACATAACACCCAGGCGACAGTCAAAGAAAACTAAAAATCCGATGGTTCTCTCGCCTCATGCGAGTTGTGCTATACTATCAGACCTACCACCGAAGCAGAAAGATCCGGCCACATCGCTTATTTCCTGTAGCATCCAAGGCTGCAGTTTTAAGCGTACCTTGCTTGATCTAGGATCTTCCATAAATCTTATACCGACCATCATGCTCAAAAAATTTTCCTTGGGAAATTTGAAACCCACCCCTGTCACGTTACAGTTGGCAGATCGTTCTGTCAAAATCCCGAAGGGTGTGGTGGAAGATGTGGTGGTTAGGGTCAACAGTCTCTATTTTCCTGTTGACTTTCTTGTTTTAGATATGGAAGTTCCTAGTTCACTTTCTGATTGTCCGATCATCCTCGGTCGACCTTTCTTGGCCACAGCCTACGCTCTTATCGACTGCGAGTCAGCCTGTATCGAGATTGCCGTTGGATCTGAAAAGATCAAGCTTAACATCTTCAAGGAAGCCAAGAAATTTGATTGCGATTGCATCGAGGATGACACATCTGACGAGGACATGACCGTCAGTGCGTGTATCAGACTAATTGGGACCTATTCGGACCACTGCGGATTACCTATAAACACTAATGACTACCTGACCAACACAAATTGTGACATTCCCCAATCCCTCCCTATTCCCGTACCTTCTCCTGACCAGACTTCTAACAAGGTTTTCTCCGCTTCCCATACCTCGTGGTTTGAGTCATCTCCGAGCTACTCACCGCTGGTCCACACTCTTGAAGATCGGATTGCCCTTTCTTTCCCGCCAAATCAGGCGGATTTGCAACTCCACACTGGGACCTTGAGCCCATATCCTACTCACTAGGGCTTTTCCCTTTTGGATCCATCTATCCAAAGAGCCCCTCTTCTTGGCCAATCTAAGGGCCAACTTCTTCCTGATCTATTTTCTGATCCGCCTGGGACACTCTCATCCCAAGAAATGCCAAATCTCTCACCATCCACCATCACTTTTCATGCCACTATCACGATCTCTTCACTTTTCACTTCACCACCCACCATCCACCCACCCTACCACCTTGCTATATACCCTGCACCTCAGCTCTCGTTACCCGATCTTTCATCCTTTCTCTACCATTCCCTGCATGCATATGAGGGCATAGCATTGTTTGGCATGGGGGGGTGGATAGGCATCCATAGGATCTGGGTATTTTATGGTATCATACAGTTCTCACCTATTTATAAATATGCAAGAAAAAGAAAAAGAAAAAGAAAAAAAAATATATATAATATGTAATAATAATAATAATAAATGGTGTTTAGTAATGATCTGAAAGCTGAAACAAAAATACAATAAGTGTTTATGGATATTCAACCTCTGTTTTGAAGACTTTCCAGGCCACAGAAGCTTGATTCGCGCAGGCTCAGCTTAATTCACTTGAGCATTGACAAAATAGATCGGAATCTCTCCTAACTAAGGACGTATTCTTGTACCTGAGACACCAGTACAGGATCCGTTGGTTTGCTTTTACTTGAGAGCTTAAGTAAACTTGGTTCACACTACACATATCAGGAAAGACCAGGTGAACATAAGATCCAACCCTAGTGTTCATTAGGGAAGGTGGAGTCCTTACCTGTGCGTGCAAGTAGACTTTTTATCCCAGGTTTTAGTCTTGTGTTTAGGAGAAACTCTTTCTACCAAAAAGAAACTCTCCCACCAAAAAGAAAAGTGTGCTCCTCCAAATAAAGTTGTAAGAGATATACTGACACGTGTTTCAAAAAAAAAAAAAAGAAGTTGCAAATAAGTCAGTATATCTCACAAATATCTGTAAAGTCTTCGTCCTACAAGAAGTTCTTCAGGGCAGGTTACAAATACCTTGTTTCCTTTGAGCCACAAAAATCAGAAAATGGGAGTTGAGTTTTTCTTCATCTTCTTAAGGGTCAATCAGAAAACACGAGCTGAAACTGGGACCAACCTGTACTTAAAGATTCGTGAAACCCTGGGCTTGAGTCTTAATGTTCATCTGGTCAGTCTTGATCCTTCACTATGCACAAGCCATAACCTCTTGAGCTCTCGAGTACGGCAAAAACCTCCTAGGTCCTGGAAATCGTACTTAAGGTTTAAATATCAAGAGTCCTAGTTAGTCGAGAGTTGATCTATGTCATGTGAGACTTAAAGTATTGGAAGTCTTCTCTACAATTGGTTCTCACAATATCCAACAATAACACACCTATATCGCCTCAAAAGAAAATCTTCAGCTTAAGATCATTTCTAAATACTATTTTGCTAGGGACTAGCAAAAGATAGGCATGGGGGTATGATTGCACCGCAAAAATACGCTTGCAATTGTGCCATCTTATGCTATTTCCTAGCATTACCAATGCATATTAGGTCTCCATAGTTGCATTGTAAAAATACATGCATGCATGCATTTAATTAAGAGAGGAGGAGAATAAAATAAATGGCCTTGCATTTTACATTTTTTCTCAAGTGCATCTTTGCAAAATTCCCATCTCTATTTTTATTTCCATTTGTTTCCCGCGGCTGCATGAAACACCCTCTTTTTCTCGCGCCATGCTTCCCTGCTCCAACCCTTCCCTGCGGCTGCCTCTCCCTGCCAAGCCATACCAACCTCTCCCTGTAGCCGCATGTGAGACATGCATTAGCCTTGCCTTCTTCCTTTATAAAAGACCACGGCTCCATCCTTTGAAGGTAGCCTGGTCCTGGTCGAAAAAACCACACTAGCACTTCTTCTCCAGGCCACCGTCATCTCCTCCCTCTCCCTCCATACGCCGGCCCTCCTCGAAGACACCCGGCGGGCAGGAGCCCTCACTGTGGTGCACACCACCACAGTGAGACTACCACCGCCCAGCTCTTCAAAGAGCTGGTGGGCGTGGTGGCTCTTTTCTATTTTTTTTCCCGCTCCAGCACCTTCAGCCATGGCCGCAAGCTTCAAGATCTGAAGGTGGAAGCTCGGCGGCAGCAGCAGCAGCAGCCCCAGCCCCTTTCCCGCAAGTTGCAGGTGCCCCAGCCCCTTCCGCACGTGCCTACAGACCTCTCCACCTCCCACTTTCTCCGCTCTGTCGCACGCTCACTTCCGCCCGCAACCGGCCTCTGCGCGCCTCTGCAGCAGCTAGCCAAGCTCCCCAGCACACCCCAGCAGCACCTGCAAGCTTCCGCGCACGCCTGCAGACACCTCTCCTCCCACTTCTCAGCTCTGTCGCGAGCTTCTCTATGCCTGCAACCGATCGGCACAGACCGTCTTCCTCTCGCGCCAACCCGCGCGTGCCAGCCCGCACGCGCCAGCCGCGAGCCGGCCACACTCACACAACCGCCCGTACCCCATTGCACGATGCGGACGAACACTGTAGCCACTATTCACGTGAGTCTACGCGACACTGTGGCTACAGTGGGGTGACCTGTGAGCTGCTCACTTAACCGGTCACCCGACGTGCCGCAACTGGCTGCAGCCCGCGCACGCGTCTACGCCCGCGTCGCCCGCACATCTGCCAGCCCACCCCACTCGCCCGTGTGCGCCCACGTCACCTGCTTCACTGGCCCACATACTCCTCTCTACGCAGCGCTGTGCGCTGCGGGTTCCTCTCGGCTCCCCACTCCGGCGCGCTCCTCTTTGCGCATACGCGCCTGCACAAGCGCGCGTGGATCAGACGACGGCCCTGGTCTGCAGGTGCCTTAACCTCTAGCCATCTCTCCCGCTCTCTCTCTCTCTCTCTCTCTCACTCTCTCTCACAGCACTCACAGCACTCTCTACACTGACGCTCACACACACCTACACTCACACTTCCACACAAACACACACACCTATACTCTATTGTATACATATATATATGTATACTTATATATTGATATATATATACATATATATATACATACATATATATCTATATATATACTTATATATACTTATATATATATATATACATATATACATATACTTATATTAATATACATATATACATATATATACTTATATCTATATATATATTAGTATTTATATAACTAAGTATAGATACATATATATATATATACATATATACACACCTACTTATATATACATCTATATATACATATATATATATATCTAGCTGCATATATCTATATATACATATATTACTATATACATACACATATATATATACATCTATATAGTTTCATATACATACATATACATATAAATATACACACATATATATATATATATATATAGATCTATACATATATCTATCTATACATACACATATATATATATATACACATACCTATATATATATATACATACATATATACATATATAACTACATATATATACCTATATATTTATAACCACATATATATAGATATATTTACATACATATATATATTTTTTCACATTATTTACCATACGTGGTATCGCGGGAATATTTGCACCAGTTGCTGATATTTCCCGATACACACATACAAAAAGCGTGTTCGCATTCATCTTCCACCATCCATCCTACACCTTACACGCGGCACCTCATCCTGTTGGTTGCGTCTCTTTAGACGACGACCGACTCGACACCGTGCTACACTCCATCTCCGCCTCCACCCCCACCCCTTTATACATACATAATATATACCTATATATATATACTGTATTTACTTTATTTCTGTTTCGCTTTCCTGTTAATAAAAAGATAAGAAAATATATAAAAGAGAAAATATAATTTTTAACTTGCGGGTACCCCATCTTGCGAATAGCAAGACCCGTTTTGGAACCCTGTTTTGGCTCAAAGCCAAGAACTCAATTTTGAGGGTGTGCCTCAAGGACAAAGATTACCAGAAAAAAATCTAAATAAGAAAAACATCAAAAACACAATAAACAAACAGAAGAGACTCATTGTAGGAAAGGAGTAGAAACTCGACTTGTAACCCCACTTCCCTAAGTTCGACCCTGAGCCTAAAAGTGACAAGATAAAATCAAGTAGGCCAGGTTAAAAATTTTGTAAAGAGATGGTTAGGTCCGATTTAGGTTAACCACTATACACATTTCAACGATAAAATCATCATATTAACAACCTATTCGGGTCCAACACCAACTAGGTGTAGGACTATCACGAGGGACTCTCCTAGCCAGGAGCGCCACATGTACCTTCTACTCTATGGAAAAGACTGCAATCAAGATTGTTCCCACGAGGAACATGCAAGATCAAGAATATCTGGATACTTTGAGAAATGGGTGAAACGAAAATATATAAAACAGATAAATAAAAATGAGAATTAAACCTGTTGCTTTTACTGTTTGTACTTAGATAATAATATATACCACTCTACTCAGCGTTCGCTGACTCTGTCTTTTCATAATATTGTTCAGGACCAGGAGTTGAGCAGCCCGAGCTTCCGACTGTGGAGGGTGCTGGGCCCAGTCGAGCCCATCCATAGTTTCTCCAGCACTTCCTTTTCTTTTCTCTACTGTTGTAGTAAGTAATGGACTTTTAGTTACTATTCTATTTCTACTGTTTATTTCCTATTTCTGTTGTTATTGTTGTTGTAGTGGTATGTACTGAAATAGCAGATTTATTTTCCTTTACTGCTTTGTACATTTCTTCTGCTTAGTTATATTACATATGTGAATGTAGTTTACTTTCTTGCTTTTGGTTATTTCTTGTTGGACGACTAGGTCTTAGGATTAGTCAAGGCGAGCTGGTCTCAAGTCCTATAGGGATCCAAGAATCGGGTCGTAACAGAATGAGTGTCACAGGAATGGGTAGGACGTTAGTGAATGAGGGGAGAGTTTTTTCTATTTTTTATTTTTAAGTTTGAATATATTAATTTATTTATATATAGAATACGAGCCCTAAATGGGTTGGGTCTTGGGTTGGGTTAGGTTTGGGCCAACCTAGGCCCTGATTTGGCCCATTTAATTAATGGGTAAAACTTTTGGTCAAAGCCCGACCCTTTAAGTTATGGGACTAGGCTTAGGCCATGCCTAATGGGTCGAGTCCAAGGTTAGGTCAGGGCTACCCGACCTAATGCTTTGCTCTAGTGGTAACATACGCTTGAGGATGTATGCCTCTCATCACTCAGGGACAATCTCGAGGATAGAGCCTCCCCCATTAGGCTCCAGCCCTAAGGTGCCAGAATGCTCCTCTAAATCGTGTGAAGGCCGGGGGCCTAGGGGGCAGGGGGGAGGCTTCAAAGGGCAGGAGGGATCTCCCCTTTCTCACTACTCATCTCATGCTTGAGCTTCTTTCGTTGCTTGCATAAGTAAGCATTCTCCTCCTCTACTAAGCAGCACCACTGCACCTGGTCATCCATAGTACTAGAATTATGAGGGTCGTCATATTGAGACTTGGCCTCCTCCTTTAACTTTCATACCTCTTTGAGTTGGTACATGATCATCTCTTGCTCCACTTTGAGGGTGGCTATCTGATTGCATAGCAATCATAGGTCTTAATTGACCTAAATTAGGCTAGAACTTAGCATAAGCTAGCGTAATCCAAGCATACATGAGCATTAATTGCATCTTTACTGCTTTCCTTTAGCTATGCATGAAATAATGATATGATGTACTAATTAAGTGCATTATATAAATTGCAGGTAGTAAGAAGCTCAAGAGTTGGATCTGAAGTTGTATTTGAAGCTAGATTTGAAGTTGGATCTGAAGTTGGTGGTGCAGTAGAGCTAGAGCAGAAGATTATAATAAAATGTAGCAGAGAAATTATGTAAGGGTCGAGGTATGTTACACTATTGTTCATCACTATGAAACGGGTTTTAAAATCATCGCGTTGTAGTATAAATCGAATTAGTGAGAAAACATATAATATTTATTACTCGAATGAAATCCGAGGTCGAACACAGGGAGCAAGTGGCAATTTAATACTCAAGATCACAATCAAATGCAATATAAGAATTTCAAATAATAATGATATATAAATGAAATTTGATGTCAATAATGCAAAAAGATGAGAGGGTAAAATGGTGATTTGAATCACCAAATTACCCTACAATGTTAAGCTTAGCAAGCTAGTCAAAGTAATAGATCAAATAAGCCATGCACATCTCAATTTAACCAACAAAACCAAGGTATCAGTTATCAGACGACAAAATAGGCTCAGATGCCTTAACAGAGGCAAAGGCCTCTTCCTCTTTTCTCTTTAAGCCTCAGGGAGAGGCTTCTCTCTTCTTCTTTCTTCTCTTTCTCTCTTTCTCTTCCTTCTCTTCTTCCCTTAGCTTCAGAGAAGTCACAGCATAGGACTTAGCATGCCAGTAGAGGCAAAGGCCTCCTTCAGATTTCACAAGTGTTGAGAGAAGGGTGGCAGAGCAAAACCCCCCCTCTCTCCTCTCCTTTTTCTCTTCTTCCTCTCTTAGAACCAACAAATCAGACTAGACCTAAGTATCCAGGTAAACAGACCAAGACCAGACCTGTGAGGTGTGAGAGCGGGCGAGGGCGTGCGTGGGCACGTGCGAGGGGACCTCACCTCATGCTACTAAGGTGATAAGGCTTTAGCAGAAAATCAATATATGCGTCGCTTCATGGCTGTCAGCATACGATGTGGGACTAAAGTCCCTGCTTCTTTCTTCACGTGCAGCCATAGGTACTCCTTCCTCAATTGGAGAGTGAATGCACCCTGGTAGCTTCAATTGGATATCTGGGAGTCATCCTGGGAGTAAGCCACGCTGCCTGGGCGTGGTATTGGCGAAGAACACAGCCGAAGGAGCTTGAATGCCATTAGTGATGGAGGCGGCGATGGGAGGAGGACGGCGTCGACCTAAAAACAATAATACGACCTTACAAGCAAGTTAAACTGGCTCAAGACCTTCGTCGAATGACATGGAGTATGTTGGCGGTAGCTTCATGGCGGATTGGGGTGTGTGGTGGCCGGTCGAAGTCGGGGAAGGAAGCCGGTGATGGGTTTGTTCGGTGGCGCAATTGGGTGGATGAAAAAGCGAATGGAGAGAGGGGTTTTGAAGAGTGGAGCACGGCAGAGCTGATGGAGGTGATAGTGATGCAATTCATGCGGAGGAGCGGCGGTTAGGCATCACCAGAGCTTCGCTAGAGCGAAAGAAGGTGACGGCGTTGAGGGAGAATCGATGGTCGTGCGTGTGTTGCATGAGTGGGAGAATAGTGTAGAGAGGAAAAGGGAGAGATAGAGGGACTTAGGGACGAGGTAGAGAGGTGGAGGGCTCCGATGTTGGTCGACCGGAGCTAGAGAAGGAGGGAGAGGCGGCGACGACGAGTCAGATGGAGAAACACCCTCCCTTTGGCTGGGGAGGGTCGCGAGGAAGAGAGGAAGCTAGTCGGTTGTCCAATTTGATGGTTGGACAGTCGGAGGAGGGTCAAAGAGGTCACCGGAGCAGGGGTCTACAATGGTCGAAGGTAGGTTTCTAGGGCCTTTTGACGTGCCAAGACTTGCTGGGGAAATGCACAAGGCCACGGGGGTTCTTTTATAGGCCATAGGAAGCCCTTCCAAGCTTGGAAGGTGATGCACATGTCAGATACCCGAACCTTTGAAAGGTTCGCATGACCTTTTGGGGAAGACGTAGAGCCCAAGGTGTGGCTTAAATGGAAGGTAACTTCCCGAGGAATCCTCAGTTCAAATTTGGGAGAGATTGATTGAGAATCGAGTGAGAAATCCTCGCTCGAAACTCAACAGTGAAAGTTTAACCACTTAAAAATGGTGTAAGGACCTATTTGTGAAAATGATGACAAAGTTAGGGGCCTTTTTGTAAGGATTTTGAAAGTTAAGGGCATATGTGTGATATAAAAGAATCAGACAGGACCAAATTGCAAACTAGGTCAAGATAGTCTCAGATTAGGCCCAAATTTTGGTACAAACCTAACTTTGGCCTAAGGAATCCAATGGTGAAGTTGGATTTTGGTTTTGACCTAGTTTGATTAGGTAATTTTTGCAAAAACCAACATTAGGGTAATGTCAGTTTGAGACTCCGTTTTGGGTCAAGATGAGTTCTGATGGTCAAATTGAGAGCACCAAACCCTAGAGAATATTTTTATATGAATTTTAGAGGGTTTAGGTGAATTTTATTCTGACCAGAACCTTAGTTAATTAAGCGTGTCTATTTTTAGGGTTTCAGAAGTCATTTAATTCTCAAAACACGTGCAAACCCTTTTCTGTCTACATTAACCCACTTGTTGGACATTTAAGGCCATTTGACCTTTAATTACCCCCTGGGAAAACTTGTGATTGTATTGCATTCATGATATGATTGTAAAATTACAATTTTAACCCTATTTTCTTGTCTTTCTCTTAGAATGATAATGCAGTGAATTAGGGCTCTCTAGCAGTTATGTAGGAGCATTTATTCCTTGATAATGACTAAATTGAGCTAGTTATGGCTCATGATGGTGTTCCCATATCTATTAAGTAAAAGTAAGGTATTGTTAAATTATGAAGAACTTAGGATCATTCCTAGCCCTAGGATAGTCCTAGAAGCCTTCCTAAGCCTCAGCCACCTTTAGATTAGGTCACTATAGCCTAGGAAAGCCCAAAACCCTAATTCCAGCCCTTATCTAGATGTCCAGATAAGTTATTGGATGTGTAGGATCCTTAGCCACAACCCACACACCTTAAACCCATGTGTATAGTGTTATTGGACATCCAGACACTTGGTCAGACGTCTAATTTCTACAAAATCCCCAAGATAGAACCCTGATTCTTCCTTGACTCAAATTGGATGTCCAGACAAGAGGTCTAGACTTCTGATTTTTGAGTATATGTCATCTGACACTTAAATTGGACGTCTGATACCCCTCTCCTAACCTTGCTTTGGAAATCAAGCTTGGATCTTGATTTCCTAGGTCCCTAAACCCAATTGCAAACCCTGGGGAACCTAAATTAAGGTACCCTAAGCCTAATCACTACCCCTAGACCCTCCTAAGAACCTAATTAGGCTCCCACAAAGCCCAATGGACTTCGATCATAGTCAATTACCATTGTCTAGTCAATTGGACTCATAGAATTAAAATTAAGCTTAGATCTCAACCCACACAAGTCCAATTGGACTCAGTAAGAGTCCAATTGACCTAAGCCCAACTTAATCGAGTAATATAACTCTCAATTAGGTTTACACTCACTTAATTAAACTTAGTACAAGTTTAATTGCACATTCCCTTTTAGCAATTAAGGTTTACAACCCTAATTTTAGGACCTACCCAAACCCAAACCCTTAGGACCTAACCTAGACCACCTAGCCACCTAGGTCACACACACACACACACACATGTTCACACACACCCACACCCACCTAAAGCCTTGTAGGCTCTTCCATGGGTGGCGCCACCTTGGATGCTAATTATAGCAACTATGGAAGGGTCTTTTCTTAGATCCACTTTTTGTGGATCTAGGAACCACCTCCACCTCACCTTGGACAGCCACACTTGGAGCTCTCTCTAGAGAGATTTCCAAAGGTCTATAAAAAGAGCCCATAGGTGGCCATTTCCACCAACTTGGCTTCATCTTGACATTTGGTTTCATTCCATCTAGCCATGGCTTTCCACCTCCATTCCACCTCCATCCACAAGCTCCATCATCATCACCACTCCCATCTCCACGCCAAAGGCTACAAAAAGCTCTCCACCACCTCTCCAAGGGCCAGCCTACCCACCATTGGCCGCCCCACCTTCTCCCAACCACCTCAAAGGCGATTAGAGACCACCTCCGAATGCTCTTCCTTTGACTCGCTAGATAGATAAGTAGTTCTTCTAATTTTTTTGCCTTATTTTATGCTTAGTAGTGTAGCTATCTCTCTCCCTCTTGCATGGTGCACGTGCAATCTCCCATAGATTTGCACGTGTACACATTTTCTGATAGCTAGTAATCTTTTAAGCTTTCATGTACAAGCTTTCCTCTAGCTTCGCTCTGTAACCACCATCATGCAATTAATGAAAAATCTTTGAGTTCTTTATATATATATCTATGTGTGAAAAATCACCATGAGCCTGCTTGCAATATCTTTCTTGTGATAATAAGTTGCCTACTTTGATTTCTGATATTATTGCAACAGCATGTCGTGCATGAATACATAAATAATTACAAATTGGCATGCATTTTTAAGTGAGTAGATGAAAAGATCAAAATCAAGATTAGCATTTCCATAAATGCCTCCCAGAGGCGAACAACCGGGACTCATAGTCTTGTTAATCTAAAAATATTTTTGTCGAGAGGATTTCACAACCATACTACAAGCTACGACATTGTTTTCAAATATGTGATTTCCACTCTCGAACAAATGGCACCGTTGTCGGGGAGGCAACGCGATTTGTGATTTTCAATCTTCGAACTTTTAGTGACAAATCACCCTCTACTTGTTTTTGGATGTGCAGGAAATTAGGAGGACGGGATCTGCGCAGACAACGAGCACAGATTAAAAAAAATTAGGTGCACATCTCCTCTCTTCGTTTAGGATTTCCCTTTTGAATCTTAGGTTAGATTTGATTTTTTTTTTACTAGAATCCTCTTTCTGAAAAAAAAAAAATTCTTTAGGTTCTTAGATTAGGTTTCTTTTTGAATCCTAAGTTAGTTTAGGTTAGTTAGAAAAAAGAAGAAAGAAAAATTTGAAAAAAGTTTTTCCCTCCAAAAAAAATTGAAATTTTCTTAAATAAATCATTTTTGGTGGAAGGTTGAATTTGAAATTCAAAACTCTTTTAAAAAGCTCTTCCACCACCTGTTGAAATTTGGCCAGACTTCATTTTCTGAATTAAAAATTCATTTGCTGAAATATCATTTAGCAAAAAATTTTGAAATTCGAGCAAGAGCTGAACTTTCAAACAATCTTTCAAACGGCACCATTCATTTGAAGAAATTTAAAGTATAAAATTTTTAAAATTCATGAATTACAAGGGGTCAAACTGACATAGATTTGAAAAATTTTGAAATTCAAATAGCAATTCCAAGTAATCTTCGAATCTGATCTGACCAAAAATGGTGGGGTTGAAAGATTATCAAACTAGCTTTCATTTTCATATTTTTCCCAAATTTTTGGAATTTATTTGCTACTGTTTCAAATTACAAAATCGACAAGGGGTCAAAATTTCATATCTGATCCCCCGACAGTTAAAAATTCATATTTATTCGGTTGAAATAGTAAAAATTTCAAAAAAAATTCTCTAGAAAGATAATTGAGAAAGGAATCTGCCTGTCAAATTCAAATCAATTGGATTCAAATTTTGCTATAGAAAATAATTTGAATTTCAAGTTGGTCTACTGAAACACTTAGAATTTCCATGAACCCTAGGCTCAACCTTTAGGGTCAAATTTCTAGAGACCATATTTGGGCTAACCTAGACTTAATTAAGTCTAGTGGCTAGCCGGTGAGCTTGGTCACCTTGTGGGCCACTCACCATAAACCCCTGTTGAAGAAAAAGGATTAACAAAATTTTTTTTTAAATTACATAAATCAGCCCGAATTCGTTGTCATACTACTGGTGTACCATCTGATTGACAGGGCCTTAGCCTTGTCTGGCTTGGCTGTACCAACCCAGGGGCTGGTTGGTGTATGCAAGGGAGTAGGTCACTTAGGCCTCAACTAGTTGGATCTTGGGAGCCAATCCCAAGGAGGCAAAGGTGATTCGTCGCATCGCCCGGACCATCTTCTCACCCTTCTTCTTCTACTCTCTTAGCCGAGATGGCTAATCCTGGACCGGACCTAATTAAGATCCAAAGAATCTAGACCTAAGGGCTCATCTGGGAGCCTGGGTCACTAAATCAAAATGGCCTTGGGAACCAAACCCAAGGTGGTGAAGATGACTTTTCGCTTCACCTGATCCTTCCTCTTGGGTTGCCGAAATGGTTAACCCATATCCTGATCCTGGATATTATGACCCATACCAATCAGCTCCGCAAAGGACCCAATCTTATGACCCTAGATACAATTTCCATACTATTCCATCATACCCAAGGAATATGGGTAGGTCTGATTCACCCCTTAGAACCCCTGAAGAACTAACACTTTATATGCGACCACACTACAGATTGCAGCAAGCTATAGCCAAGATTAAAGACAAAGTTGCATTCTATCTGTACAAAATCCAAGCTATTACGAATCCGAAACAAAGACGAGCCTGGATTCCATATGAAGAATTTTTGATGGAGGACCTTCAGGAAACAGTAGAGATGACAAGGCTAATTGGACAAAATCGGGAACTTTAAGAAATACTAATTTTGTGGTATCAAGTGAAAAATAGCCTTGAAGACCTCGAAGAACCAAAAGTGACCACGCCTGAAGGAGACACAGGAGATTCTCGAGAGCAGACACTTGAAATTGATTCAGAGGAAGAAGAACCCAGTGTGGATATGGGACATGAGCAGGGAATATTCCCAATGGACTCATCTGAGAGCCCCATTCAAGAAAGTGATGAGGAGAGGATTAGTATCTCCATGACTGATTCGCAATTTGGATACCCTGAATCTTGGGAGATACCTCATAGGTTAGACAACCCAGCCGAGATAAAGGAAGTAGATCCAATTGAGGATATGGATCTTGAGGCAAGCATTCCATGTGACACTACTAATCAATCTAGGCTGCTTCCCATGGAAGGGGAATCTATTTTTGATCCAACACCATTCGACTTGCATCCTTCTTTCACCTACATCATTGATTATGATATTGGAGACTCTGAAATGACACTCTCTATCTCTGATTCTGATATCCAAAGACCAAGAATAGCTATGGATGCCTTGCTGGAAGAAATGGATATGCTTTCTAAAGTAGGAAACAATGAGGAACCCACTACATATGAGGGTGAAACATTGAGTAGAATGAACTAGGGACTCACTTACAATCCTACTCAACCTAATCGATGGCTAGACTCGGAGACTAAGGCAACTTCCATGGAATCAGAGAGGAATACTGATGAGGATGAAGTGATTTCGGACGAGGAGTTTAGTGACCCCACAGAACTTTTACTTTCGTGCATACCCCCATATGACCCAGAGCCTGGAGAGGGCATGATCTTTGATGTTAATTACCATTATGAAGACCCTTATGATCCAGACTCTAATGCTGACATACATTTTATCAATCCACCTCCTCAGCAATTTCCCATGGAATTCTGGAACGTGGTTGATCAGCAGAATTAGCATCAGGATCCTCATTATGATTATCCTCCACTTTTTACCCCTATTCCACATTCCACTATAGATAGAATTTTTGGAGTAGGGGCACATAATCAGTTGGTTCACATTTGTTGACCACTGATTTTAGGAGCACACGAACACATCTTCCTGTTGATCTTAACCTGCTCGTATGCAATTACTAATCCATATGATTGAGTTTTCACCCAGCTGGAGGCATTAAACTTAGCATGTATAAAAACATTTGATATCTTCCTATACATAGCATATTTTCTTTTGCATATTTTTCTGCATACTAAATACTGTCAAGTTGGCTGGTGCTGAATAAAAATTTAGGACAATTCCAAGTGACTTCTACCCACTTACTCCCTGTCATGCTTTATTTTCTTATATATTCATGCATAAAGACATGCAAGAACTTAGGCATCGGGGTAGATATAGCAAAACTGAAAAATTTTATTCCAACACTTAGGAAAACCTCAGAGCAACATGTTATATGTACTTTAGTGTCCTAATTTAAGAACAACCGACTCCACCTCCAATGCCCGCATTGGAGCTAGAAATCGTTCACAATAGCCACGTCCAATTCATCTGCTCACCTTTTGATGGGAACACCATCATGAGCCATAATTATCTCAATTTGGTCTGATAAAGTCAATAAAAGCTCCTACATATCAGTCGAAAGCTCTTTTGGGCAGGTTAAGTTGTTCTGAGAAGAAAAGATGAAAACATGGTTATTTCGGCAATTTTACCATCTTATCACAAATACAGAATAACCACGGGGTATGCCAGGGGTTTATTAAAGGTCATTTAATCATTAATGTCTAATAAGTGGGTCCATGTAGACAGAAACAGGTTTTCACGCAGTTCAAGAATTAATGGACATCTGAAATCCTAAAAACAGACCCGCTTAATTAACTAAGGTTCTGCTTAGGATAAAATTCATCTAAACCCTCTAAAATTATAGAAAAATATTCTCTAGGGTTTGGAATCCTTGATAGTTTTCTCCCTGAATTCATGCTCAATCTCTTCCAAATTTGGAAGAAAGATTCCTAAGAGATTTCTCTAAGATTTGAACCTATTCATCGGCTCCAACTCTTTCCTAATCTCTCATGCGAACGCATGAGAGATGTGGGTGTCCTACTCTGACGAACTTACCAAGCTTGAAAGCTTGATTTCCAAGCTTCAAACCTCCCTTTAAGGCCTATTAAAGACCCTTAAGGACAAACTGTCCTCTCTATGCTCATTTTCGGCCTGAATTCCTATACTTCTTCCCTCCTCTCCGGCCAAAAAGCTCCAGGACATTCGGCGACCTTCTCCGACCACACTCGTTGTCTGCTCACAACACCGACGACTGATTCACCTTCCTCTCCTTCTTCCATGTCATGCCATACCAGCAGGCGCTCCCTCCCCCTTCATCGTCGCCATTCTCTCCCACTGGAGCTCCCTTCATCTTTGACGTTGCCCACACGAGACTCGGCATTGTTCCTCCCCCTCGTCGACTACCACTTAGTCTCCTCGACTCCTTATCTTCCACAGATCATCACCATGCCACTACTCTACTGTTTTGACCGCTCCTACACCGCCCGCAACTTCGTCTTCCACCTCGCCAACGTACCTCCGGCAAGACCTTCCAGCCACTACAAACCATCTCTCCACCTGCCTCCGATCCCTACACCTCTGCCATGTCCACGCGAGCAAAACCCTTAAGAAATTAGGGGATTACTCACCCAAGCTCTCCACCGAACAAACCCAATTCTGCCTTCAATTTTCATCTTCTCCAACCACCTTCGACCACATTCATGGCACGCCACCGCCACCACCACCTTCGCCGCTTCATCGCACTTCTCCTAAGCTTTCTCTAACTTGGCCCTTAGCCATTTTCATGTTTCAGGTTCACAGCTGCCATCGCCACTGACAAAGCTCCTTCGAAGAGCTCGAAGTAGGTGTTCGTGCTCCAGCAACCCTAGGCGCCACCTCCAAGTGACGTAGAATTCGTCCAGGTGTGTGCCCAGGTCTCCAATTGAAGGTGTTGCCCTCTCTATCGACTGCAATCAAGCCTTCACCTCTTGCTACTACCTTACGCGAAGAACAAGGATAAATAGCCCACATAATGGGAATTAGAGCAGAAAGAGCGACATAAGTTGTTTTTATGCCGAGACTTTATCGCCTCGACACACTGGGGGTGAGGTCCCTGCACCCCGCTCACCTGGCCCGACCTGTTTCACTACTCAGCTGCGACCCCACACACGCAGCCCTGCACCCTGATCTGGTTACTGTTCCTACCCAATTACTCGGTTAACCCCCAGGTCTTTGAGAGAAAGAAAAGAAGAAAATAAAGGGAAAGAGAAAGAGAGAGGGGGGATTTTGCCTCTCTCTCTAACTCTCTGACACTTAGAAGAATTAAGAAGAGGCCTTTGGCTCTGGTGTGCATGGCTACTATGCCTCTCCCTGAGGCTTGAAGAGAGAGGCCTTTGCCTCTGCTAGTTAAGGCATCTGAGCACCTATTCTAAAATTCTGAGGAATTGATACGGTGGTTGACATTAAGTGCTTGTAAAACTTAAAGAGTAATTTGGTGATTCAAATCACCATTTTTATTGTAATCATTTTGCACTTTTAGACTTGAATCTTCTGATATATCATCATTCTTTTTGTTATAATTGCTTATATTTGTGATTCTATTATAATCTATATGGTTAATTGCTATAATTGCTCCTTGTGTTCGACCTTGGCTACTCTTTTGAATTCGAGCTATAAATTCAAGTGTTCTACGCGATTTATCGGTTACACTATAGCGGATTACTTTTGAAACACCGATTCAAAGCGTTCAACATTTTGGCGTCGTTGCCGAGGAGCAACATGCAATTTGATCTCTTGATTATAATATCTGATTTGATACTAACTTGCTCTATCTATTTTGTTGTGATCTGTGTAGGGGAATCCAATCAAGGAGAGTCGGACACATACCAAACACTCCAGGGGCAGGTAAACTCTATCCACTTTCTCCTAGGCTCTTGATTCTGAAAAAGATAAAAGAAGAAAAATCAATTAGGGCTAACTTGCATTCTATTCTTAGATTTGATACATTCTTTTTAGAAAACATCCCAAACCTAATTCTTGCACCTACTTATGGATTTAAAACACCTAGGGCTACCACCTTCTTGATTGAGCCCTAGGTGCCAGATTTGGAATTAATTGATTGACCAATTAAGAGCCAATTAGGGTTTCCATTCTAAGGTTTTGAGACACTTGCTTAAAATAAGAATCAAATTTCCCAAACTATGTGTGTCCTAAGCCTTGATTGAACTTACCTAAATAAGCAAATCCTAAGAATCAAGCTCTAAATCTCACTTGAATCCTAAAAGCGGGACCTAATAATCAAGGACAAATTAGGTGAAGTTGACCCACCTTGCAGGGTCAACCAATCTTCAAATCAGATCACCACTCACAAAAACATCTTAAAGTTCAAGTGAAATCCTAAGCACCCACACTCTAAACATAAAATTGGTAGACTTAAGAGGTCAAGTTATCCATTCTGCGGCACCAGATCACAAATGCTTTGTGGCAACAGATCATACATTTCACGTAGCAAGCAAGAGAACCGCTTCATGAGGCATGGGATAGCTTTCTGGATCTCATGCGAAAGTTCCCCCACCACGGAGTTCCTAAATGGGAACAAGTCCAGTCTTTTTACCAGGGACTCCGTGAGGATATTCGATTGTTCGTCAAAGCGACTTATGGAGGAAACATCATGGGTCAACACGAAGACACCGTGTGGGAGATTCTGGAGAACATGTGCGAGAACTCCATCAATAATGAATCCATGGGCATGTTTGACCAAACAACTACCCATGCAATGATGAATCCGCGGGGAGCACATGAGACGCGGGGCCTGTCCTCTACCGTCGACTTGGAGTTAATGGCCAGTCGCCTGGATAAGGTCTCTATCATTGAGAAGAAGGTGGATGAGATGACTTGACATCTGCAGTGAGCCACCTCTACGCAAAACCCATTCGCATAACCACCCACTAGGAGGGAGGCTGTGCACAACATCTACCACTAATCTTCTCAGGGGATGGATTCATACCCACACCCATCTGATCTAGGGTTCAGAGGAAACTCTGGATCCTCCTACTCTAGCTGGGGGAACTCTGAACCCTCGTCTTCTGATTTCTCCGAGGTTCCTCAGACTTGCGAGGACCTCAACGCCATCCAGAATGATCCTTTCTCAAACACCTACAACCCTGGATTGCGTAATCATTCTAGTTTCATGTGGTTAGGGAACAATCAAAATTAGAGACCTCAATATCAGCCCCAACCACAAGTTTCTTGTCTGTATCAGCTGCCTCAGCCTCAGCCCAACCTACCTTACCAAACTGGGCCAACTCAAGAAGATCAAATAACTCCTATCCTTCAGAATCTGGTTAACATTCAGAAGACGAATGTGGTTATGCAAAAATAGCACAAAGATGAGATCACAGAGGTTCGCAATCAACTCGCCCAGATGGCAAATCCACACCAACTTGGTGTACTCCCTTCGCAACTTCTGCCCAATCCAAATAACGTTCCAAAGTAGAGGCACGTTATGAACCCGACTCAGGGCCAGGCTCACTACGTCTATCAGGCCCCTTCTGCTCCATCACCCGACGAGATGGAGGCTTCAACATCATATGCAGGTTATCAGCAACAACCACCTCTTTTGACTACCCCAACCCAGAACCAGGTAGGACTAAATTCTGTTACCACCCATAGTGGCAAAACAACTCAGGAACCACCTTACTCGAGCCACTCTCAGCCTGGTAGTTCAAACCCAAACCCTAGGTTGATCATCCAGGATACCCCTATCCCAGATCAAAAACCTGGACCAATGCTAGAGGAACCTGTAGAGGTTCCATTTCCCGAGGCCTTGACCAAGGGAAAGAAGAAACCCAAACTCGTGGCTCTCAAGGAGGACCTGGTCAAGATCTTTAAGCAGGTCCAAATAAACATCCCATTGATGGATTCAATTCGCCATGTACCGGCTTACACAAGATTCCTAAAAGATGTATGTACACCAAAGCGTAAGCCATAAACCAAAGGTGGGAGCCCGATCGTATTGTCGCAGCAAGCCAGCTCCGTCATTTTGAGTAAACTCCCACCTAAGGCAAAAGATCCTGGTACCTGATGGGAACACCATCATGAGCTATAACTAGCTCAATTTGATCTAATAAAGTCAACAAAAGCTCCTACATATCAGTCATAAGGTCGTTTGAGTAGGTTAAATTATTTCAAGAAGAAAAGATGAAAGGAAGGTTATTTATGTAATTTTACCATATTATCACAAATACAGAATAACCACGGGATATTCCAGGGGTTTATTAAAGGTCATTTAGTTATTAATGTTTAATAAGTGGGTCCATGCAGATAGAAATAGGTTTTCACGTATTTCAAGAATTAAATGACATCTGAGACCTTAAAAATAGACCTGCTTAATTACCTAAGGTTATGATCAAGATAAAATTCATCTAAATCATCTAAAGATCATATAAAATAATTCTTTATGGTTTGGAATCTTTGATTTGACCATCTGAAACCATTTTGACCTAAAATAGAGTCTCAGACATACTATTGCCCTAATTTGGGTTATTACATAAATTACTCAATCAAACTAGGTCAAAACCAAAATACAACTTCACCATTAGATTCCCTAAGTCCAAATTAGGTTTGTATCAAAATTTGGGCCTAATCAGAGATTATATTCACCTAGTTTGCAATTTGGTCTAGTCTGACTCTTTTTCTCTCACACAACCCCTCAGCTTTTGAAATTCCTTGCAAATACCCCACTATCTTTGTCATCTTCTTCGCAAAAAGGTCTCCACTGCCTCCATATTCCTACAACTCCAACGACCTTCAATTAGAGTTCTCTCTGATTTCACGCTCAATCTCTTCCAAATTTGGAAGGAAGATTCCTAAGAGATTTCTCTATAATTTGAACCTATTTGTGGGCTCCAACCAAGCTTGAAAGCTCGATCTCCAAGCTTGAAACCCCTCCCCATGGCCTATAAAAGGATCAGGGGCATGAACCCTCGCTCCATAACAATTTTTGGTCAGAGAAAAGCTCTCTTCCTCCTTCAGCCATCTCCGCACTTTGCTCCGGTGACGTCCTCTGTTCTCCTCGTCTGGCCATCCAACAACCAAATTGGAAGGCCTATCTTCCTCCCCTCATCGTCGCGCACCTCTCCGGACAAAGAGAGGGTGTTTCTCTCCCTCGTTCGTCATCGTCGCCTCTCTCTCCTTTTCATCTTCTCCAGTGCCGGTCTGCCACAACCAACCTCTTCCATCCACCTTCTCCTCTTCTAAGCCCTTCTATCCTCTTCTCTCTCTCCCTACTTTTTCCCACACTTACGACACATCCACAACCACCATTTCCCCCTCAACGTCATCATCTTCCTTCACTCCGACCAAGCTCTAGCGAGGTCGTGAGCACACTACACACCACCAAACACCCCTGCTCCACGTCCAAAAGCACCACTGTACTCCCTCCATCAAAATCCCTCTCTTATTTCACTCCATCACTCTCCCTAGCTCCCCACCAAACAAACCCATTGCCGTCCACCTTCACCGACCTCGACGCACCATCTCACGCACTCTCATGCCACAAGACCACCACCACCGCACTCCATGTGGTTCGGCGATACTCCAGAACCTTTTGATTAGGGCCTTCGCACCCGTATTTGTGTTTCAGGGAATTTGCCGAAGATCCACCGCCGCGCCCTATCACCACCTTCATTCTTCGTGTTCTAAGCCACGCGAGCCCCAGGTGCTACACCCAGAAGATGTGGAGTTGCTCCAGGTTTCACCACAATTCATCGATTGGGGGCCCTATCTTCGATTTCACCTGCAAGTGGAAACATCTCCTTACTGCAGACACACGCGAGAAGGAGGGGATTCATTAGTCCCACATCATGAGCAGCAAAGCTATTTATATGGTATAAGAGGAATTTCTCTGAGTGCACCATTGCCTCAGTGAGCACGGGGTAAGGTCCCTCTCCACATGCATACGCAAGCCCTCGCCCGCAGTCATGCCACACAGGTCTGGGCTTTGATCCGATTACCTGTATACCTGAGTCCGATTAGCATATTTCTGAGAGAAGAAAGAAAGAGGAAAGGAAGAAGAGAGATAGGGGGAGGTGGGTTTTTGCCCTTGCTCCTGCCTGCTCTATACTTAGCCGATTTGGAGGCTTTCATGCCTCTACACTGTGCTTGTGCCTCTCACTAAGGCTTGCTGGTTCTAAGCTATTGTTGCATTACTTACTGACGTGGAATAATTGATTGATCATTACTATTCAGTTATTTGAGAATTATTGTGAGCATACTTAGAGGGGTAATTGGTGATTTAAATCACCATTTTACCCCCATCCTTTTGCATCTTGACATTGGTTTATATATATTATTGTTGTATGGAATTTTCATTATAACTTGCTCATCTTTTTGGTAATATTGTGATCTTTGAGATTAGTTGCAACACACTCTCCCTACGTTCAACCTCAAATTTCTTTCAAGCTATAAATTGTATTTATTTTTTGTGAATTATCAGCTATACTATAGCGCATCAGTTTTAAACACCGATTCATAGCGAACAATAGTACCCCTCTGATCTCCTGTACAATCGGTGATATTCAATTTCACCATGCATTATTGGATCTAGGAGCCTCCATAAACCTAATACCTACATCCCTACTTGACCACCTTGAAGAATCCGAGCTTAAACCGACAGAGGTGACATTGCAATTGGCTGATCGATCTATTAAGTCACCAAAAGGAATTCTTGAGGATGTCATAGTTAGGGTACGCGATTTCTACTTCCCTGTGGACTTTATAGTTTTAGACATGGATGCTCCTGAGAACTTGAAGAACACACCGATCATTTTGGGAAGACCTTTTTTGGCCATAGCTAGGGCCAACATCAATTGTAAGGAGGGCCAAATTGAGTTAAAATTTGGGAGCAGGACACTAAAGATTGATATCTTTAAGGCCCAAGGAGAAATTAATTGTGGGGTTATCAAACAAATTTGCGACATCAAGTCCATGGTTGACGACCCATGTGTCGAAGAAAACCTGCTTATCTCTAATGATCAACCATAAGAGGATAAAACCCTACACTTAAAGGAGACTGAACCAGACTTAGAGATACCTATAGCTCCTACCGTTGCTCCTGAACCTCACCCTGAACCACCTACTGCTGCTGAAAATCTAGTCATGGAGTTGAAACCCCTCCTTGACCATCTCAAATATGTCTTTTTGGGTTTTAATAAGACATTTCCTGTGATTATCAATTCCCACCTCACCTCTGATTAGGAAACACATCTGATTTCTGTCCTCCAGTAGCATCGGAGAGCCATTGGTTGTCCTCATATTACATGCATCACATCTACACCGAAGATGGCTCATGACCATCTCGTGAAATGCAGAGACGCCTGAATCCAGACCTGCAGGATGTCATGAAAAAGGAGATCATCAAGTGGTTAGATGCAGGTATCATCTACCTGATCTCCGACAGTCATTGGGTAAGTCCAATCCAGGTTATGCCCAAAAAGGTAGGACTCACCATCATTACGACTGAAATCAAGGAAACTATACCGACACGCATCGCAAGCTCATGGAGAGTCTGTATTGATTATCGAAGACTAAATCCCTCCACAAGAAAGGATCATTTCCCACTGCCATTTATTGATCAGATACTTGAGAAATTGGCAGGAAATCGATTCTTTTGTTTCTTTGGATGGGTACTCCAGTTATAACCAAGTGGCAATCCATCCTGAGGACCAAGAGAAGACTACCTTCACCTAACCCTTCGTGACATACGCATTCCGTAGGATGCCCTTCGGTCTCTGCAATGCACCCACCACTTTTCAGTGGTGCATGCTTGCCATATTCTCAGATATGGTAGGTGAGTACCTTGAAGTCTTCATGAATGACTTCTCGGTATTTGGGGAATCTTTTGATGATTACCTCCTACACTTGGTCCAAATCCTCAGGCATTGTATCGACGTGAATCTGGTTCTTTCCTGGGAAAAGGGTCACTTCATGGTACTTGAGGGAATTGTCCTAGGTCACCTTGTCTCTGAAAAAGGCAGCCAGGTTGATCAAGCTAAGGTTAATTTGATTTCCAAACTACCCATGCCTAGCTCGGTCAAGGACATCCACTCTTTTCTAAGGCATGTCAATATTTACCACCGTTTCATTCCTGATTTCTCAAAAATCGTACACCCCCTTACTAATCTTCTCTCAAAGGATGTCCCTTTCAAAATTACCGAGGAATGCACTCATGCATTTGAGAGCATGCGTTATCAAGTTACTCAAGCACTAATCCTACAATCCCCTGACTAGTCTCTACCCTTTAAGATCATCTGCAATGCATCTGACTATGTAGTGGGTGCGGTACTTGGGCAGAAAATAGACGAGAAACCCATGGTCATCTACTACGCTAGCAAGACACTTGACAAGGCTCAGCATAACTACACAATTACTAAGAAACAGCTGCTAACTGTGATATTTGGCCTTGAAAAATTTTGACCCTATCTTTTGGGTTCCCGTGTTATTATATACTCGGATCACACTGTAGTGAGGCACCTCCTCGCGAAGAAGGATGCGAAACCTCAACTAATCCGCTAGATCTTGCTGTTGCAAGAATTAGACCTCGAGATTCATGACAAGGCGGGAAAAAAAAATGTGGTAGCTAATCACTTGTCCTACCTTCCTTTTGATATTATCGCCCCTTCCGGACCAATCATAGAACACTTTCCTGATGAGCACCTCCTGACTATTGGTGTAGGACTTCCCTGGTACGCTGATTTGGTTAACTACTTCGCGTCACATCAGATCCCATCTGATTGGCCAAAGGCCAAGAGGAACAAGCTGCTTTCTGATGCCAAGTACTACATCTGGGAAGACCCGTACCTCTTTCGCATTGGTGCTGATCAGATCATTAGACGATGCATCCCGAAAATGGAAATTTAGGACATTCTGTCCTTCTACCAAGACCAGGCCTGCAGTGAACACTTCTCCGGATACAAAACCAAAGCTAAAGTCTTCCAGTGTGGCTTTTATTGGCCCACGATCTTCAAGGACGCATACGATTACTGTAAGGCATGCACTCGTTGCCAGACTTTAGGCAACATGAGCCACTGTGATATGATGCCTTTACAGCCGATTCTCATATACAAAATCTTCAATATATGGGGGATTGATTTCATGGGACCCTTCCCTAAATCAGACAGCTTCAAATATATTCTTCTCGCCGTAGACTATGTGTCTAAATGGATCGAAGCTATCCCGACCCGAACCAATGATCATAAGGTGGTAATCAAGTTTATTCATCAGCACATCTTTTCTCGGTTCGGTGTCCCACATGCCATTATCTCTAATGGAGGGACCCATTTTACAAATGCACAGTTCAGATCCCTGATGACCAAGTACAGGGTGTCACACCGAATCTAGACTCCTTACCACCCCCAAACTAATGGATTGGCTAAACTGTCTAATCGAGAGATTAAGAAAATCTTCCAGGTCACTGTTCGGCCTGATAGGAAGGACTGATCGGCCTGACTTCCAGAAGCTTTGTGGGCTTATAAGATCACCCATAAGATCCAATTAGGTATGTCTCCGTTTAGATTGGTGTAAGGGAAGGCATGTCACCTCTCCGTTGAGATAGAGCACAAAACCTATTGGGCAGTACGGAAATGTAATCTAGATCTCCTTAAGGCCAGAACCCACCGTCAGCTTCAAATGAGAGAGATCGAGGAACTACGTAATGACGCGTACGAGAACTCACAAATTTACAAAGAGAGAGTGAAGGCTTTCCATGACAATCACATTTCTAGAAAAGCTTTCCATCCTGGTCAGAAGGTCCTACTCTTTGATGCCAAGCTAAAACTTTTCCTAGGCAAACTTAGATCTAAATGGATTGGACAATTCTTGGTGAGACAAATCTTTGGAAATGGAGCTATCAAAATCAGTCAACCCAACCTTGATTCTGAACCTTTCATCATGAATGGCCAATGACGAGTCGATTTTCACTTTTGTTACAATTTTAAACATAAAATGACGCGTCGTTGTAAAGCTTTTATGGTGGAAAATCGACTATCAAAATATTTAATATTCAAAATCTAACCACAAAAATAGTTAGGTCATCTCCACAGGGATGAATCAGCCTATTGAAATTAATAATGATGACTTATCTACTCTAGAATATCAATGGATATGCATTCGAACTCGTGCAACATTATTTCAAATCTAATTCAACTTTCTACGCAATTACTTCATATCAAGAAGGTTCTCATGTAAATACATCTGAATATAATAATTAGATAAATAAAAGAACAATGCATCTCCAATGGCATTATCAGTAAATTTTAATTGGGATGTTACCGTAGCAAAACAGGGGAAATGAATCCCCTGCCTGCACTCATGAAGGAGAGCTTCGTCAGAGGAGATGCTCTGAAGGAAGGCCAGCTGGAGTGAGGCCTTCATGATGTTTAAGGAGGCATGGCCAGAGGTGGCCGGCGGTGGCCGACGACAGAGGACGGTGGTGGAGAACACCAACTATGTGCGTGGGCTCTATAGGTGGTGGTGGCTGCATGCGTGGCTACGTGTGGCCTAGGTGCTTAGCAAGGGTGCTTTGGTACGCTTAGAGTTGAGGTTGAAGGTCGGTGGTGATGGTTGTGAGGAGGTGCTAGCGGGAGGGGTTTGTGTTCTTTACTGTGTTGAAGTGCAGGTGCAGAAGATGAAGAAGAAAAGGGAGAAGAAGGAAAGGGTAGGCGGGGGCAACTGACGGTGTGGGTTGGTGGCATACACACACACTGCCACCGTGTGTGCAACATCGGTGAGAGCAGAGGGCGATGTTGGGGAAGCTAGGGCCACAGTGCACGCTTGGGAATTCACAGTGCAAGTCCTTCTGATCCACGATGTACGCAAGTACCACGATGACAGAGATGGAGCAGGTCCCCTCCCGGGGGAGAGATAGATGATGGATCCTCAGTCCATCCTCCTCTTTTTAAATGCCCCCGAGATCGTCTCCAACTCTCGCGACACCACAGGTTGTTGCATGAGACTCGGCTCATTTGGGTGGTCGGTTTGTTGAGGCCAGCGAGAAGGAGGCAGTCTGTTGAGGCAATTGATGGGTCTGCAGGAAGGAAAAAAAACAAAGGGGTTTATTTATAAAAGTAATCTAAAATAATGCATGAAATGCGTGTCACTATATTGCAATGTATGAAATATGCATGCAAATTTTTTTTATAAACTAATCTATTTCTATATTAAAGTATGCTATGTACGTGCAAACATTAATCTAAAAATTAGGCATTTAAGTATTTAATTAGCCCACAAATGTTGTCTCATAAAATGCCCCCATGCCTAGTTTTTGCTAGTCCCGAGCAAAAGTGCGAAAAATAATGGAAGTGATTAAAAACTTCTTTCCTTATTCCAAAAATTTAGAAATCCAGTCAAATGTGAAGTGATAGTAACCTAGGTAACGGATCCAAGTGAAAAGCCAACTTACATTTGAAGTTCATACTTAACCCTTGATAAAATTCTACTGGGATAGACAACTACTTCCCTCGAAGATAAAGCAAACAAAATAATCTAAGATTTGACCCTAGCTTTTTGGCTTAGGTAGGAGATATAGAGTCAAATGGATTTATATTTGGTGGCTCACACTCATCTGGTGCTACATGTAGTATAGTACTGCAAACTCTAGATCTCTAGACTATTGAACAAGTCAACCTAGAGATAAGCTAAAAACTATGCCCTCTTTGCATTCCTTTGTGCTAACTCACTCTCTCTTTTCTTTTTATTTTTTTTTCTTTTCCTTTTCTAAGACATTATATCTTGCCAGATTTTGGAACTATACTCAATGTTTGGTGGCCTCACATGACATTTACACTTCAATTAAAGTTCAAATAACCCTACAACTAAGTTAGAAGTCCTTAGCCAGTATTCGGGTGATCAGAAATACTGAAAAGTAGGTATGGGTCATATTTGGTGGATCGCAATGGGTGTTATTGTTGTTGCCTCAAAAACATCGACACCTAAAAAATGACATGAAGATAAAACTCCAAACTTGGACTTTTTTCTCTTTTTCTTTTCTTCTTTTTTTTCATATTTTTCTAAATAGAAATATTTCTCTTTTCTTCTTTCTTTTTTTTCTTTTTTTTTTCTTTTTTTCTTTACTTACTAACACAAAATGACACATACTTTTATTCATGAGGCATTATTAGGGATGATGATAATCAAGAGGATATTGTGTGGCTTATTTGGTGGGAGTGCCTACTCTTAACACCGGGAAGGAATGGATAAGACAGACGTATTTCTGACCTTTGACACTATTATCCTCCTTCAGCCGAGGACTCTATGAAGGATGATCGTAACCATCCACCATAGTCATAGTTTTATTATGACTTAATCTCTGTTATCTGCCTCATTTGGTGACTCTCAGGAATTCACACAATGTTTGCACACAGGAACAAAGAGCGAAAACTATGCCTAACTCTGAGGTATCATCATCTAATTGTCCAAAACTTAAGAGTCCTTACACTTGACTTAGCACACCAGTAGTCTTTCTACTTCCTCATAAATATTAGGTGGATCTAATAGAAGATAGTTTGTCTAACTCCCTATTAGCTGTCCAAGGGTTCAATAGACTAAAAATGTTTATTGCCTTTCTTAAAAAGATCCATTACCCAATCTACGTGCAAGTGAATATACTGGATTCTAAACTCTGAAACAATTTAAGAAGAAATTCTTCAATGACATTTCCTTTATAAAAATCTTCTGCTAGAGACTAACCAATTCAGGACAAGATTTTTTTTTCTTTTATTTTTTTTGGTTTTTTTTTTACTAACCTAAATGCACGAATGCTACTTAAAAATGCAAAATGCACCCCCTCATGCCTAAATCCTACAATGTCCTCACTGTAAAATTAAAACAGGGGGAGAAAGGAAGGAAATCACCTGAAGAAGGTGTTATTCTGGACATTGGGTTGCCTCCCAACAAGTGCTGCATTTTCTGTCGGCAGCCAAACTTATAGGGAACCTGTAAGTCTGGTTTCGGACGGAAAGAGCTAGGCCCTAAAAATATGCATAAAAGCACAATCCTAGAAAACAAGTAGCCATGGATGTTGTGAGCTGATGATGCAGCATGATTCTAAATGCTCTCCAGTAGATATGAAAATAGAGAACCTCGCAGGCTACCTGGAGAGGTCTAGGAAAAAAAGTAATAGGAGAAGGGACCTCTTGAAATGGAATAAGTGGAGGATAACAAGGGTCCTCCAAAGTATGAAGGATTTTAAAAGATGTATGCATAATTATTTCAAACCCTTGAATGGTGAGACTAAAAGTACAAGCATCAATCCAAACCTGCCATTCTACCCTAGGATGTACTAGCCTGATATTCTCCCCAGAAAGAATGTATATGAGCAAAGACCTGAGCCAAGGATTGGTTAGGGAGTGTAAGGGTTGTTTGTGGTGTTGGGCAGTAATGGTTAAGTCCAAGGAGGGGTTAGTTTGTGTCAAGTCCAACAATTCAGATTCTATATTATTCTCCCTAACAATTGTAGAACAATCTAGTCACCCTGCCTATCATTAATGATTTCCTCAAGAGTCGGAGTCATATTTTCACCTTCCAGTGAATCAATGGTGGACTCCAAATCAAATTCCTTTGATGGCAAGGTCAAAGCAACAAAATCATTATCATTAATTTCATCCCCAGATTCTTTAGGTTCACTGAAGTTTTTGTTGGGGTGTATATGTGATTCACCAATAAAGAGAGTTGTTTCAGTATCCTCAATTATTTCTGAAGGAGGTTCTGTCTTAATGTTTTGGAGTACACCTATATCACTCAATTCTTTGTTCTTCTCGGGGCATAAATCCTCAATTGATGTGTATTGTCCCCAAGAGTCTCCCCTAGGCTTCTCACTATTGTGTTCATTCTCCTTCAATATCAACTCCTAATTTTGCATAGGATGACTCTCAAAATCAAAAGAAGGGAGGAATCCAGATTTCACCAGAACATTTATATCCTCAGGAGGTAAGTCATTGAATAACACATAATCCCCCTATGATTCACTCTAAACTCTAAGCCCAGGTTCCTCTATTGGGTCATCCTCCTCCTCTAGAATAAACTCTTTATATCCCTGAGACCAAAATTGATCCAATTCATCTTCCATTCCCTTAGAGTCACCTTCATTGGGTGCATTTAAATCCTCAGAATGCTGAATGGTAGGTGTTGATTCCCTAAGTGGAGGGTCAGGATGAGGCTCACTAAGGGTAGAATGAAGTTCCACCACATGATTAATAGGGTAAGTGGCATGAACAACATGACCTTGTCCCGGGTTATTTGGGGTAAGAAAAATATTATTATCGGGGTCAAGGTCCTCAAGAGGTACCATCTTCCCTTTCTTTTAACTCCAATATAGCTCGGGTGGATAATTGCTATGGTCGTTTTCCTCTAGTGGTCGTGTCTCATGGGGAGAGTCTAAGTGATAGCTACTCAAAACAGGATCCCTATTGTCATTGGTTTCCTTAGAATTATTTTGATGATCACGGTTGTACAAGTAAGGATCAAAATCAATAATAAGATAGTAGCTAAGCTATCTAATTTCTTTGTTTAATTGTTGACTATTCCTCAACATCTCTCTCATAGACTCCATCATTTCTTTTTGTTGGTTTTTCATTTCTATCATAAAAGAGGAGAAGCCACTACTATCAGATTAGGGAGGGTAGTCAATCTCAGGCTCTGGTTTCCTAGGGGTATCGGTCCAACCTTGATAAGGAAAATCATGAAGGGTGGGAGGGTTGGGTGTTTGCAAACTGGAAAATTCCACTCCTAGGCTCTGCTCAAAAGTGGGAGTTATTAGGCCAATACTCCCAAGATAGGAATATGATTGATCCCATGAATTGTCATTGCATCCATCAAAGGATGGATATGCTAGGGGCATGGGATCTTGATTAAAAGATGAGAAGTATTGACTCTGATAATCTAAATGATAGGAGTAAGGGTGATCCATTTCTTTAACCCAAGCAGATTTAACTCTCTTAGGACTTAGAAGAAATCAGAATGAAAGCAGAAACTTCCTAGAGAGTTCTACCCCTGTCAAAACAAATGCAAATACAGTGAGATCTATTTTTAGTAGATTCTAGGTCTTAGAATTAAGTGTTCAGTTGGTGACCAAACAAGTTTTGCAAGAACTACACTTCCTAGGTGTAAAGACCCATGCTGTTCTGAGCCTTTTGAGATGTCTGGACTGTCGGTCAGATGTCTAGACACCTTCCCAGACGTCTGGAAATCAAAATTTTTTGGTACAAGCTTGCATCTATGTGCAGGATACGCGTAGACAGTACCCTCTCATTTTCTCCCCTTCTTCTCTCTCCCCTCCTCTAGCAAAACCCTAACACCTCATTATTATAAAACGCACCTTCCTCCTCTCTCGTTCTCCTCACTTCACAGCCACTAGCCACTTCTCCCCTTCCTCTTCACCCATCACGAGAGCTAGCATGAGCGAGAGAGTGCAAGAGCGACGACAAGGAGGAGCGACGTGAGGAGAGGAGGAGGAGTTGAACTCACGAGCTCATGTAGGAGCTCACTGGAGAGCGCACGGCTCGAGCGGTGCATGCGAGAAGAGGAGGAGTGCGTCAGGGGAGTCCTCCTCGACACTGCTGCAGTTCGAGCTGCAGGCGAGGAGGTGAGTCGCGCCCACACGCGGCGAGAGCGAGCGGGAGCAGGTTCTGGTTCTGGGTTTTTCCCAGAATCAAACGTCTGGAGTGATGTCCAGACGATGGAGCGGACATCTGGAGATGGTTCCAAACGTCTGAGGAGAGAGCTTCATGAAGGTATGTTCCCTTTGCGGATACAGCCATGCAGGCCGCTCCGCAGGAACACTTTGCGTGCTTATTTTGAGGAGATTTTGTGGCGGCATGTAGGATTTGCTTCGGGAAGGCGCGGGGTGATGGAGAGAGTTTCGCTTATTTATGATAGCAATAGAAGGATATGTCGTTGTAATTAATGTGGTGGAAAATCTCTCAATCAAAACTATCTATCAAATTTAACCAAAATAAAGATGTCGTGTCCATAGGGAGTAATAGACCAATAAATTCACGAGAAAAGGAATATACTGTTCACAGACACCTTCGCGACTTTAATGCGAGGAATATGCTATTTTAAATGGAGCTTGCAATTTCTTTAAAAGTTCAGGGTTAGTTATGCAATTTTCACGTCAGGAATTAAGCTCCAAAAATATGCATATGATGCATGTGTAATGGCATATCATGTAAATTTAATTTGCATGCAAATCTAATTTGAAATTCAAAGTTAAATCATACACATAACACAAGTGAAGTAATTTCAGGAAAGTATGAGTGCATCAATGCAATGTGGCCTGAATAAAATATTTATATATAATTGGAAATGGCATTGAATGTAAATATTAATTGAGAATAAAATATAGGATTTCTCCTCTCTCTTCCTCACGTGGACGACCATGCATGGGTGGCGGTGAGAGTCGATGGGGTAGTGCGCCTCGACGAGGGCTACGCAACGGTGGTGACATGGCGGCCGGACGGAGGAGAAGGTGCCGCCGGCCTGTTGGCTTTGTTGGAGGACAACCGCGGGTGGAGAAGATGGCGCCACTACTGCAGCCCGCGCGGCTGTGCGCTGGGCACCGCACGCAAGGCGTGCTAGGGCTGGCCGCTGGATGCAGTGCCTGTGGGCATGGGTCGCTTGCAGGATTGTTGTGCAGCGCCTGCCGGCGATGGCATGCTACTACCTATGGGTGCTTGGCATGGGGTGATGGCGCAGTGTGGGCGCGGGTGCACGCCTGCAGAGGGCGCAAGTACAAGCTTGCAAGCGATGGCATGCTGCTGCCTACGGGCGCTTGGCGTAGGGCGATGGCGCGGGTGCGTGCCTGCAGAATGCGCAAGGGCAGGTGATGGAGGGCGCGCAAGGTGGGGTGGAGCGCCTGTAGGCAGTGTGGAGAAGGGCGATGAGGCTGTGCCTGCAGGCAGTGCGGAGAAGGGCGATGAGGCTCGCCTGCAGAGGGCACGCAAGGGCGGTGAGCGCCTGCGGGGCGCGGTGTAGCACCTGTGGGCGCTTGGGAGGGCAGGTGCAGTGGTGGAAGGTGGAGCGCAAGGGCGCTGGAGGGGGCTGTGGAAGTTGCAGGTGCAATGAGGGAAGGCTCTATGGCAATGCGATGAAGGACACTGCTGTGGCTTGCAAAGGATTGATGAAGGTGTTGTACGCTTGGTTCCACAGTGACCGCACTCTCCACTGTAGGGAAGGTGGAGAGGAAGGGATCCCCTCCCAGGGAAAAGGAAGAACCCGAGGATCCTTTGCCAAGCCTCCTCCTTTATCTCCTCTCTCCTCGTGAGTTAAGGGATTTTCAAAATCCCTTATTAGACATGGCTGACGCTTGTTGGGTTTTGTTGGCTGTAGGTGGAGATATTTGTGGGGGGGAAATATCTTTCCACCCCCTATTCTTTTCCACAATTGATCCTCCTCCCTCTTCTTCCCGATTATTAGCCTGATAGAGTAGATTAATTGGAAAAGATAAGTGCACTGTTGCGAGACCCTGCATGAAATATAATTACATAATAAGCAATAAAAGAAATGTAAACTTAAATAATGACACATGCAATCATTTAATGAACAAATGTGATTATTAACAAACATACAATGTTAGAATTGAATTACTTAGGCGTAACAATAGTCCATTAAAATAGAATCATCAAATACCCCCATGCCTAAGATTTGCTAGTCTCTAGCAAAAATGAAAAATAATAGAAGTAATTAGAAGATTTCTTCTTTTCTTATTTCAAAACTTTAGAGATCCAGACAAATGTGAAGTGATGATAGCCTAAGTACAGATCCAAGTGAAAATAACCAACTTACATTTGCAGTTTGCACTTAACCCTTAATAAAATTCTATCGGGATAAGAAACTACTTCCCTCGGGGATAAAGCAGAAGATAATCTGTAATTTGACCTCGGCGTTTCACTTAGGTAGGAGATATCAAGTTGAATGGATTTGTATTTGGTGGCATACACTCATCTGGTGCAACATGTAGTCTAGTACTACAGACTCTAGATCTTTAGACTATTAGACAAGTCAACTCAGAGAGAGGCTAACAACTGTGCCCTCCTGATGTTCCTTGGCGCTCACTCTTTTCTTTCTTTTCTTTCTGAGATCAAAAATCTCGCCAGATTTAGTAATTGTACTCACTGTTTGGTGGCCTCACATGGCATCTACACTTCAATTAAAGTTCTAATAATTCTACAACTAAGTTAGAGTCCTCAACCAGTATTCGGGCGATCAGAAATACTAAAAGGTAGGTATGGGTCATATTTGGTGGAATGCGATAGGTGTTTTGTTGCCTCAGAAATAATGCTACAATGATAAAATATAACCTTGGACTCTTTTCTTTTTCTTTTCTCTATCTTTTTTCTTTTTTTTTTTATTTGTTCCTTCTTCTCTTGTTCCTTTTTTCTTTCTTTATCAATCTAAATAACACGATACAGACTTTTATTTATGTGGCATTATTAGGGATGATGATGGTCAAGAGGATATTGTGTGGCTTATTTGGTGGAAGTGCCTATTCTCAGCACCGGGAAAGAATGGATAGGACATGCGTATTTCTGACCTTTGACACTATTACCCTCCTTCAGCCGAGGACTCTATGAAGGACGGTCATAACCATCCACCATAGTCATAGCTTTATTAAGACTCCATCTCTATGTATCTGACTTATTTGGTGACTCTCAGGAATTCACACAAAGTATGCACACAGGAACAAAAAGCGAAAACTATGCCTAACTCTGAAGTATCATCATCTAATTGTCCAAAACTTAAGAGTCCTTACACTAGACTTAGTGCACCAGTAATCTCTCTACTTTCTTCTCACAAATATGAGGTGGATCTACTAGAAGATAGTATGCCTAACTCCCTATTAACTGTCCAAGGGTTCAGTAGACTAGAATGCATATTGGTTTTCTACAAAGATCCATTACCCAATCTACGTGCATGTGAAGTAGATGTACTAAATTCTAAACTTAAGAAATAATTCAAGAAGAAAAAACCTCTAATGACAAAGGTATTCTGCTAGGGACTAACCCAATCAGCTCAAGAAAAGAGAATATTTTTTTTATATGCTAACCTAAATGCATGAATACTTCCTAAAATGCAAAATGCACCCCCCCATGCCTAAATCTTACAATGTCCCCATTGTAAAATTAAAATAGGGGGAGTAAGGAAAGAAATCACCTGATGACGGTGTTATTCAGAATGTTGGGTTGCATCCCAACAAGCACTGTATTTTCTGTCGGCAGCTAGACTTAGAAGGAACCTGTAAGTCTGGTTCCAGACAGAAAAAGTTAGGCCCTAAAAATATGCGTAACAGCGTGGGCCTAGAAAACAGGTAGCCATGGATGTCGGCAAGCTGATGATGCAACGTAATCCCAAATGCTCGCCAGAAAGTATGAAAGCAGAAAACCTCGTTGGCTACCTAGGGAGGTCTAAGAATAAGAAAGGGAATATGAAAAGAGGCCTCCCGAAACGGAATAAGTGGAGGATAACAAGGATCCTCTAGAGCAAGATGGGTTGTAAAAGATATAAACATTATTAGTTCAAACCCTTGAATGGCGAGAGTAAAAGTACAAGCATCAATCCACACTCGCCATTCTACCCGAGGATGTACTGGCCTGATATGTTCTCCATAAAGAATGTAAATGAGCAGAGATCTGAGCCAAGGATCAGTTAAGGAGTATAAGGGTTGTTTGTAGTGTTGGAAGGTAATGGTTAAGTCCAATGAGGGCTTAGTTAGTGTCAGGTCCAATTCCAACAATGATTCAGATTGTGTATACTCCCTAACAGTTGTAGACAATGTCACATTACCCTGCCTAGCATTAATGATCGAAGTCTTATTTGAATCAAGGGTAGACTCCAAATTACAACTCTTTGATGGCAGGGTCAAAATATCAAAATCCTTATCATTAAGTTCATCCCCGGATTCGTTTGGTTCACTCAAATTTTTGTCGGGGTGTATATGTGATTCATTAGAAGTTGGATCAGTATACTCAATTATTCCCAAAGGAGGATCGGTCTTAATGTTTTGGAGAAAGCCTATATCATTGAATTTGTTATTCTTCTCGGGGTATAAATCCTTAATTGATGTATTTTGTCCCCGAGAGTCTCCCCTAGGCTTCTCACTATTTTGTTTGTCCTCCTCTAATATCAACTCCTGCTTTGATGGAGGATGACTCGCAAAAGAAGGGAGGAATCTGGAATTCACCATATTATTAATATCCTTTGGAGGTAAATCCTCAAATAATAAATAATTCTCTTGTGATTCACTCCAGATTTTTAGTCCAGGTTCCTCTATTGGGGCATCCTCGTCTTCTGAAATAGACTCTTCATATCCCTGAGACCAAAATTGATCTAATTCATCCTCCATTCCCTTAGGGTCACCTTCATTGGGTTCATTTAAATCCTCAGGATACTGAATGGTAGGTGTTGATTCCCTAAGTGGAGGGTTAGGAGTAGGCTCACTAAGGGTAGAATGGGATTCCACTAGATAACCAATAGGGGAAGTGATAGGAATAATATAACCTTGGCCCAAGTTAGTAGGGGTAAGGAGAATACTGTCATTAGGGTCAAGGTCCTCAAGAGGTACCATCTTCCCTTGCTTTTGACTCCAATATAGCTCGGGTGGATAATCACTATGATCGTTCTCCTCTAGTGGTCGTGTCTCATTGGGAGAATCTAAGTGATAGCTACATAAAACTGGATCCCTATTGTCATCGAGTTCCTCTGAATTATTTTAAAGATCATGGTCGTATGGATAGGGATCAGAATCACTAGGAAGGACGTAGCTAAGCTGTCTTATTTCTTTGTTTAACTGTTGACTATTCCTCAACATCTCTCCCATGGATTCCATCATTTCCTTTTGCTGTTTGTGCATTTCTATTATAAAAGAGGAGAGGCTACTACTATCAGGTTGGGGAGGATAGTCAATTTCAGGCTCTGATTGCCTAGGGGTATCGGTCCAACCTCGATACGAAAAATCATGAAGGGTGGGAGGGTTGGGTGTTTGCATGGAAGTAGGGATTCTAGGGTTGGAAAATCCCGCTCCTAGGCTCTGCTCAAAAGTGGGAGTTACCGGGCCAGTACTCCTAGGATAGGAATATGAATAATCCCATGACTTGTCAATGTACCCATCAAAGGATGGATACGTTCAGGGCATGGGATCCTAGTTAAAAGATGGGAAGTATTGACTCTGATAATCTAAATGATAGGAATAAGGGTGATCCATTTCTTTAAGCAAAACAGTTTTAGCTCTCTTAGGATTTAGAAGAATTCAGAACACAAGCAGAAACTTCCTAGAGAGTTCTAATGTCGTCAATGCAAACACAAATCTAGTGGGATCTATTTTTAGTAGATTCTAGGTCTTAGAATTAAATGTTCAATTGGTGGCCAAACAAGTTTTGCACAAATTACGCTTCTAAGGCCAACCTCTGCTGGTGCCTATAACCTACTCGCAAGGGATGGAAGTCTCAAATTGAGCCCACACATGAGGAACCGAAGTAACTTGGTGGATAAGCTTGTTGATTTCCAATTAACTTCCCTTGTGGTGAAAAAGAGGAGAGGTAGAAATTTATCTAGTGACCTTATGTGTGAGGTGCATAGTATCTCAAGTGTGTAAATATATGATTGTGTTTTAAGTTTTGAAAATTTGCAAACAAGATCCTTTTGCACACAACTTTAAGTCACAGATTTTAAGGTCCAACCTCTTAGCAGTCCTAATTTTTAAAGTGACCACTGAATTAATTTGATTCAAGCACTTTAGTGGTCTTAGATTTAGGTTCAATGTAGATGCATGACAGGTAATTGATGCTCAAGAGAAGACATACCTTACTCCAGCTTTCTTCATGCAATAATGTATGCAATACAGTAAAAATAAACTAGATGCTGCTCATTCAGTCTTAGATGGTCATCCTATAGATATGCAGCTTCTAGCAGGTAGTTCAAATATATATATATATTTTAATAATAATAATAAGCAAACAAACCTAATCTAACTAACTAACAAACATGCAGTTCCAACAATTCAAATAGTCCTATAATCTAAATAAATGGGAACACGCTCCCAAAAATACGCTCCTGCATACAGGAGTGATAAGAAATAAAGAAGCCTAGGAACACATTCCTAAAAATACCCAACAAGGGTTCAAAAGACAAAAATTAAATTCTAATGTCTATCTAAACAAAATCTAACTAAGTTTGACTAGCTAAATCAAAAACAGGCTCCTTCATAAGCCTATTTGTGTGGGATCAAGGCCTACGTGTTCTTGTTGCTGGCCTCCAGGTGGCATCAAGGTCCACCAGAAAGATTGTCTCCATCGTGCACGCGTTCAAGGTCAATGTCGTCGCTCTGCTGTGCTTGTCGTCGTGCCAGATTCCTTGCACAATAAAAAATATGATCAGATAACTACACAACTCAGAATATTCAAAAATAATGAAGTGAATCTATTACGTCTGTTGCCTCCCCGGCAACGGCGCCATTTTGACGGAGAGAGTTTCTCTTATTTATGATAGCAATAGAAGGACATGTCATTGTAATTAATGTGGTGGAAAATCTCTCAATCAAAACTATATATCAAATTTAACCACAATAAAGATGTTGTATCCACAGGGAGGAATAAACCAATAAATTCACGAGAAAAGGAATATACTGCTTGTAGACACCTTCGCGACTTTAATGCGAGGAACATGCTATTTTAAATGGAGCTTGCAATTTCTTTAAAAGTTTAGGGTTAGTTATGCAATTTTCATGTCAGGAATTAAGCTCCAAAAATATGCATATGATACATGTGTAATGGCATATCATGTAAATTTAACTTGCATGCAAATCTGATTTGAAATTCAAAGTTAAATCATGCACATAACACAAGTGAAGTAATTTCAGGAAAGTATGAGTGCATCAATGCAATGTGGCCTAAATAAAATATTAATTATAATTGGCAATGGCATTGAATGTAAATATTAATTGAGAAGAAAATAGAGGATTTCTCCTCTCTCTCCCTCGCGTGGACGCTCGTGCACGGTTGGCGGCGAGAGTCGACGGGGTAGTGCGCCTCAATGAGGGCTATGCAACGGTGGTGACACGGCGGCCGGAGGTGGCCAGCGTAGCCAAACGGAGGAGAATGGCCGCCGACCTGTTGGCTCTATTAGAGGAGGACAGCCATGCATGGAGAAGATGGCACCGCTGCTGCAGCCCACGCAGCTGCACGCTGGGCGCCGCACACAAGGCGTGCTAAGGTTGGCTGCTGCGTGCAGCGCCTACGGGCATGGGTCACCTGCAGGCTTGTCGTGCAGGGCCTGCGGGCGATGGCATGCTGCTACCTGCAGGCGCTTGGCGTGGGGCGATGGCACGGTGTGGGCGCGGGTGCGCACCTGCAGAGGATGCAAGTACAAGCCTGTAGGCAATGGTGTGCTGCTGCATGCGGGCGCTTGGCGTGGGGTGATGGCGCGGGTGCGTGCCTGCAAAATGCACAAAGGCAAGAGGTGGAGGGCGCGCAAGGTGGGGTGGAGCGCCTACAGGCAGTGCGGAGAAGGGCGATGAGGCTACGCCTGTAGAAGGCGTGCAAGGGCGGTGAGCGCCTACAGTGCACGGTGCAGTGCCTGCGGGCGCTTGGGATGGAAGGTGCAGTAGTGGAAGGTGGTGCGCAAGGGTGCCAGAGGGGGCTATAGAAGTTGCAGGCGCGGTGAGGGAAGGCTCTGTGGCAATGCAGTGAAGGACACTGCTATGGCTTACAAATGATTGATGAAGGCGGTGTATGCTTGGTTCCACAGTGCCCACACTCTCCACAATGGGGAAGGTGGAGAAGGGATCCCCTCCCAGGGAGAAGGAAGAATCCCCGAATCCTTTGCCAAGCCTCCTCCTTTGTCTCCTCTCTCTGTGCGAGTTAAAAGATTTTCAAAATCCCTTACTAAACATGGTCGACTCTTGTTGGGTTCTGTTGGCCGTAGGTGGAGATATTTGTGGGGGGGAAAATATCTTTCCACCCCCTATTCTTTTCCACAATTGATCCTCCTCCCTCTTCTTCCCGATTATTAGCCTAATAGAGTAGATTAATTGGAGAAGATGAGTGCATTGTTGCGGGACCCTACATGAAATATAATTACATAATAAGCAATAAAAGAAATATAAACTTAAATAATGACACATGCAATCATTTAGTGAACAAATGTGATTATTAACCAACATACAATGTTAAAATTGAATTACTTAGGCATAACAATATTCCATTAAAATGGACTCATCACGGAGCACTCCCTCCCACACATTTCAGACATCTGGGCAACTTACCAGACGGCTGGAAGCACTTCCAGATGTTTAGAGAAGAGGTCGGACGTCTAGAGCTGGGTCTCGACGATCCAGAAGAGTTCCTGGACGTCTGAGGTTGACACAGAGCATTGAGGTGCATTTCTGGACACTTTTAAGATGTCTGGAAGTTATTCCAGAAGTATGATTTGAGTCAGCAGCCTTATTTTTGACCCGTTGAGGGTCCGTTTGAGGTTTGATTTACGCAAATAGGATACCGATGTTTTCCTTGTGAGTTCCTCTACTTGTTAGAAGGCTTTCTATACTTTTCTGAATGTTCCATTGTGATTGTTCCTTGTTATAGGACTTCGTTCCGTTGTGGGTTCAGGGCTTGCTGAGGCATGTGAGCCTGCCATTCGAGCCCCCAATACTCCTGGGTTGACTGGTAGGATGGCTTCCCCTAATGTAATTATAAACCTATATGCATGTGTGGAATGAATTATTAGAATTTAGGATGTGGCATGAATCCTAGGACGAGAAATACTTGAAATGTCTGTATTGTGTGATTGAATTGCAGTCTTGAATGTGTAGATAGAAATGTTAAACACTGCCTGTAAATGAACAAAAGCTGCCTGTGAAATACGAATTACCTGTGCTAGTTAACAGTTGCATGCGACCTTCCTGTGGTGTATGTTAAATGATATAATACGAGCAACATGTGTATAACCTGAGAATGGAAATATGAATGATAAAAATACGAGCTGCATGTGTATAACCTGAAAATGGAAATGTGAATGATAGAAATATGAGCTGCATGTGTATAACCTAGGAATGGAAATGTGAATGATGAAACCCGGTACGGAATGGCATGAGAAACATGAGCATGAACCCTACAGGGAAAGTAGGAGTAGAGCTCCTGGAAATATATGGAATGGATTTGGAAATGTGACAGGAAGTGTGCTAGCCCTTGAGTACGTGGTACCAAAGGGAGTGCATGTTCCCTCTTAGTGTAGAGGGAAGCTTGCCGCCTTCGGGTTGAGACCCAGGGTGGGTTTGGCCACTTTGCACTAACTTTATGGCCCTCGCGTACACTATACTGGGGAGAGCTACTAGTGTAGGGAGAGAGCTAGCCACCCCACGGGGCCCGGGGTTCAGCTAGCCACCCTACACCGACTTGTTAGGCCCACTGGGCAAACCATGGTAGTCAGGCGAGGGTGCACGGCCTGTGGAGGGGCGAGACCCCTATTTGGTTCTTCGGGGCTAGACCCCTGTTACTGAGAGGACTAGGCCCTATACTGTTCCGTGCTGTACTTGGGCGCACCCATTAACGTAAACGACTGACCGCGTGCCAGTGTAGGGTAGCTACCCGTGTGCTTATCACACGTGTCGTAGTCACCGTTACATCTGTCCGTGACCTTGGGGTGGTTGACTGGGTGTAGGACCACCACGAGGGACTCTCCCGGCCAGGAGAGCACCACGTGCAACTTCTACTCTTCGGAAAAGACTGCAATCAAGATCATTCCCACGAGGAACATTCGAGATCAAGAAAGAGATCTGATAAATAAACCAATGGGTAAAAAGGAATAAATTGTGAAATAAAGTAATTGGAATAAACAGCTACCTGTTCACTTTTACTGCTTAGTTGGTTGCCACTCTACTCAGGGTTCACTGACTTTATGTACTCATAACCCTTTTCAGGTTCAGGTGTTGAGCAACCCGAGTCTACGACTATAGAGGGTGCTGGGCCCAGTAGAGCCCAATAGCAGTAGCTTCTTTTGTTGTACTTCTTGTAGTAGTGAGTTTAGACTCTTGTACCTTTATGTTCTGTACCTTTACGTTTTTGTACTTTTATATTCCTGTACCTTGTTACTTTTCTACTATTGTGGTGGTGATACGTACTGTAGCAGCTTTTACTTCTTTACTGCTGTACCTTTTTACTGTTAGTTGCTTAGCATAGTGAATGTAGTTTACTTTCCTGCTTTTTGGTTACTTTCTTGCTGGACAACTGGGTCTTGGGATAAGTCAAGTCGGCCCGATCTCATGTCCTGTACGGATTTGGGAACCAGGTCGTAACACTAGGCCGACCTTCTTTGGTACCTACAACCTACTGGCAAGGGATAGAAGTCTTGAATCGAGCCCACGCACGAGGAACCAAAGTAACTTGGTGGATAGGTTTGTTGATTTCCGACTAACTTCCCTTGTAGTGCAAAGAGGAGAGATAGAATTTATCTAGTGACCTTATGTGTGCTATGCACAGTATCTCAGATGTACAACACATGTGCACGTTTTGTATTTAAAATCTCGCAATCAAGTCCTTTGTACACAATTTCAAGTCACTAATTTTAATGTCCAACCTCTTAACAGTAAAGTGACCACTGACTTAATTAGAATCAAACACTTTAGTGGTCTTAGATTTAAGTTCAATGCGGATGCATGACAGGTAATTGATGCCAAAGAGAAGACGTACCTTACTCCAGCTTTCTTCATGCAAGATATCTGCAATGTAGAAATATAAACTAGATGTTGCCCATTCAATCCTAGATGGTCACCCTATTGATATGCAGCTTCTAGCAGGTAGTTCGAATATATATATATATAATAAGCAAACAAACCTAATCTAACTAACTAACATGTAGTTCAAATAATTCAAATAAACCTATAATTTAAATAAAATGGGAACACGCTCCCGCATACAAGAGCGATATGCAATAAAAAGTATTGGGGACACATTCCCAAAAATGCCCAACAAGGGTCCACAAGATAGAAATTGAATGCTAATGTCTATCTAGCCTAAGATCTAACAATGAAATCAGGGAAGCAGTCCTCCTGATTGTTCCTCTGTACACCTTCACTTGTGTGGGATCAAGGCCCACAGGCACCTATTGTTGTCCTCCAGGTGGTGTCAAGGTCCACCAAACGTATTGTCTCCGCCATGCGTGCCCGCCGCGTTCATTTGTTATTTCTGCATAGAAAATGATCCACAATCAGTAATTCAGAAAAGTTTTAGAAATAGCAAAAAAATGATATAAATTTCCTGAAATATTTAATAGGAATATTTCCTCTTCGGCAACAGTGCCATTTGACAGGTCGATCTTCACTTTTGTTAAAATTTTAAACATAAAATGACGTGTCGTTGTAAAGCTTTTGTGGTGGAAAATCAACTATCAAAATATTTAATATTCAAAATCTAACCACAAAATAGTTAGGTCATCTCCACAGGGAGGAATTAGCCTATTGAAATTATTAATGATCACTTGTCTACTCAGGAATATCAATGGATATGCATTCGAACTCTTGCAATGTTATTTCAAATCTAATTCAACTTTCTATGTAATTACTTCATATTGGGAGGGTTCTCATGCAAATACGTCTGAATATAATAATTAGATAAATAAATGAATAGTGCATATCCAATGGCATTATCAGTAAATTTTAATTGGGATGTTACTATAGCGAAACAGAAGAAATGAATCCCCTGCTCGCATGTGCGGACGAGAGCTTCGTCGGAGGAGATGCACTGGAAGAAGGTCAGCCGGAGCGAGGCCTTCGCGATGGTGTAGGAGGCGTGGCCGGAGGTGGCTGGCGGTGGCTGGCGACGGAGGATGGTGGCGGAGAACGCTGACTGTGTGCATGGGCTCTATAGGCGACGGTGGCTGCGTGCGTGGGCCACGCATGGCTGCGCGTGGCCTGGGTGCTCGGCAAGGATGCTCTGATGCTCTTAGAGTCGAGGTTGAAGGCCAGTGGTGATGGTTGTGAGGAGGTGCTAGCAGTAGGGGTTTGGGTTCTTTCCTGCATTCAAGTGCCGGTGGAGAAGATGAAGAAAAGGGAGAAGAAGGAAAGGGTAGGAGGGGGCAATTGACGGTATGGGTTGGTGGCATACACAGACGCTATCACCGTGTGTGCGACGCTGGCGAGGGCGATGTTGGGGAAGCTGGGGCCACAGTACACACTTGGGAATTCACGGTGCAAGTCCTTCTGATCCACGGTGTATACAAGTACCATGATGACGGAGATGGAGCAGGTCCCCACTTGGGGGAGAGATAGATGATGGATCCCCCCTCCATCCTCCTCTTTTTAAACTCCCCCGAGATCGTCTCAAACACTCGTGGTGCCATAGGTTGTTGCGTGAGACTCGGCTCATTTGGGTGGCTGGTCTGTTGAGGCCGGCGAGAAGGAGGCGGTCTGCTGAGGCAATCAATGGGTTTACAAGAAGGAAAAAAAAAGAGGGTTATTTATAAAAATAATCTAAAATAATGCATGAAATGCATGTCACTATATTGCAATGTGTGAAATATGCATGCAAATTCTTTTTATGAACTAATCTATTTCTATATTAAAGTATGATATGTACATGCAAACATTAATCTAATAATTAGGCATTTAAGTATTTAATTTGCCCACAAATGTGGTCTCATCAGCTAGCGACTCAAGCCGTTCATTGAACTCACTGATACGAACTTGGCTGAGGTATCTTTTGATCTCCATTCTCCCTGAGCTTATTTCACCCGACTGATGGCGTTAAACTCAACGCTTATCAGGAGGCAACCCGTCATCTTTTGAAAAACCCAAAACCCTTTTGACACATCTCTTTACTGAACTCATATTGCACTTTAGGGCTTGTCCATTAAAACAACGGACTCCACCTCTGATACTTGTACCAGATCTTGAAATCGTCTGCAACAATCATCCTGACCCGTCCACCCACCCAGTGAACCTATTCTAATGTACGATCTAAGCTAAACTCGAACCCACCTAATTTACAATGAGGACATTACAAATCGTAGGCATGGGGGGGTATTAAAGTGCAAAACACCGTGAGAATCAATTCACAAAAAAGGGTTTCATTAGAAAAAAAACAAAGAGGAGGTTGAGGAAAAAAAAGAGAGCCATTTTTGAGAAAAATGAGAAAAGGAGGGAAGAAAAATTGAAAAGAAAAGAAAGGAGCAAAAAGATAAAGAAAGAAATTGAGTCCCTTCAAAGTAATATGGAACTTATCTAACTTCTTGGTTGGATCGAGTGATGAATTAAGACCTGGAAGGCTAAAACTTAAGGTATTAGTGGTGAATACCAACCTTAGGCCTCTTGGATCTGATTGGATTTAAACACTCACGTACTTGCCAAGATCCGAATTAGTCCTCAAGAGGTTGGGGAAAATGCAAAGCTTGTGTATTAGGTCTAAGGCATAGATAGTATTCGGCCTCGTAAACTGACCTCTAGTTTGCGGGACTCGATAACTTAAGCACCCTAAATCACACACAGTCTGGTTCAGTGCGCTTTAAATAATAAAATCATGCTAAAGTTCATTTTAATCTGTTCTAAAAATGGTCCTAAGATCTAGATTAGGAGCAGTTCGAAAACACAAGTTGATTTGGATGAGTTCCTGACGCAGAGAGGCAGGAAATTCCCCTCGAAGATGTGCAATAACATATCATCTCCTCAGTGCTTGTCTCCTAGGATATATAAATATCCTACCAGGGGCACGTAAGCACCTTGCACTGGTTCAAATGCCATTAGCGGAATTATCCCGAAATCTCGATTCCCAAAATCTAGATTTAGCTACCGAATGCCATAGGCGGGATTATCCCAAAATCCTGAAAGCCAAGATTCTGGGGGTTGCCATGAGCGTGCTATCTCGAAGCATCGATTGCCAAGGACCTTGCAAGGATTGATGGTGGGGACAAGGAATAGGATACAGATCGTGTTTAGGGCCAATCCAAAGATGGATCTAAGGAAAAATATAATGAAAAGAAAAAGAGAGAGAAATCTCTCCATAAATAAAAATCTCCTTCTATATCTCTCTCTTACAAAATGCACTAGCAAAATGAACCTAAACTAACCATGTCTCAAGCATGGGTGCTTTAACCGCTGGGTCCAACAAACCTTAGGTTAATTCCTGTGGGCCTTAGAAACCTTTGCAGCAAACTGAGGCAAAAGCTAGTCAAGTCTGGATCTAGGTTGGTACTTGAGTACCTCTAGGCCTATTGTTGGTATTAAGATCTGATTCCTAGAGATGCATCTTAGTACGGCATCTTGACGGTTACATGTAACCTAGATAATTGGTTTGGTCCATATAGTTTTTCTAAGAGACTAGCAAAAGCTAGGAATGGGGGTATGATAGGAACACCATCATGAGCCATAACTAGCTCAATTTGGTCTGATAAAGTCAATAAAAGCTCCTACATATCAGTTAGAAGGTCTTTTAGGTAGGTTAAGTTGTTCAGAGAAAAAAAGATAAAAATAGGGTTATTTCTGTAATTTTACCATCTTATCACAAATACAGAATAACCATGGGATATACCAAGGGTTTATTAAAGGTCATTTAGTCATTAATGTCTAATAAGTGAGTCCATGCAGATAAAAAGGGGTTTTCACATATTTCAAGAATTAATGGACATCTGAAACCCTAAAATCAGACTCGCTTAAGTAACTAAGGTTTTGGTTAAGATAAAATTTATCTAAACCCTCTAAAAATCATATAAAAATATTCTCTAGGGTTTGGCATCCTTGATTTGACCATATGAACCCATTTTGACCTAAAATAGAGTCTCAGACATATTATTACTCTAATTTAGGGTTTTCACATAAATTACCCAGTCAAACTAGGTCAAAACCAAAATCCAACTTCACCATTGGATTTCTTATGTCTAAATGAGGTTTGTATCAAAATTTGGGCCCAATCAGAGATCGTCTTGACCTAGTTTGCATTTTAGTCCTGTCTAATTCTTTCTATTTCACAAGTACCCCTAGCTTTTGAAATTCATTACAAATAGGCCGCTATATTTGTTGTATTCTTCTCCAAAAGGTCCCCGCCACCTCCATGAATGCAGATGTCCTATTCCTATAATTTCGGTGACCTTCAATCAGAGTTTTTTTCTTGATTTCACGCTCAATCTCTTCCAAATTTGGAAGAAAGATTCCTAAGAGATTTCTCTACGATTTGAACCAATTCGTGGGCTCCAACTCTTTCCACATCTCTCATGCGAGCGCATGAGAGATGTGGGTGTCCTACTCAAATGAACTTACCAAGCTTCAAACCCCCTATTTTAAGACCCCTGAGGGCAAACCGTTCTCTCTACGCTCGTTTTCAGCCTTAATCCCTATACTTCTTCCCTCCTCTCCATCCAAAAATCTCCACAATGTCCAACAGCCTTCTCCGACCACACTCGTCATCCGCTTGCAACACCAACGACGGATTCACCTTCCTCTCCTTCAGCATCATGCCATACTAGCGGGCGCTCCCTCCCCCTTCGTCGCCGTTCTCTCCCACCAGAGTTCCCTTCATCTCCAGTGCCGACCACACCAGGCCCAGTGTCGTTCCTCCCCCTTGTCGACCACCACTTAGTCTCCTCGACTCCTTATCTTCCTCACATCAACACCGTGCCACTACTCTGCTATTTTGACCGCTCCTACACCGTCTGCAACTTCGTCTTCCACCTCGTCGGTGTACCTCCAACGAGGCCTTCCAGCCGCTACAGATCATCTCTTCACCTGCCAACGGTCCCTACACCTCCACTGTGTCCACGCAAGCAAAACCCATCAAGAAATTGAGGGGATTACTTGCCTAAGCCCTCCACCGAACAAACCCAATTTCGCCTTCGATTTTCGTCTCTACCAGCCACCTCCGACCACATTCACAGCATGCCACTGCCACCACCACCTTCGCCGCATCATCGTGCTTCTCCTAAGCTTTCTCTGACTTGGCCCTTAGGCCATTTTCTTGTTTCAGGTTCATGACCTCCATCGCCATTGACAGAGCTCCTTCGAAGAGCTCGAAGCAGGTGTTCATGCTCTGGCAGCCCCAGGCGCCACCTCCAGGCGACGCGGAATTCATCTAGGAGTGTGCCCAGGTCTCCAATTGAAGGAGTTGCTCTCTCTGTCAACTGCAATCAAGCCTTCACCTCTTGTTGCTACCTCACGTGAAGAACGGGGACAGATAGTCCCACATCATGGGAATTGGAGTGGAAAGAGTCGCATAAGTTATTTTTGTGCCGAGGCTTTATCTCCTCGACACAATGGGGGTGAGGTCCCCGCACCCTGCTCACCTGACCTGACCCGTTTCATTGCCCGGCTGTGACCCCATGCACGCAGCTCTGCACCTGGATCTGGTTACTGTTCCTACCTGATTACTCAGTTAACCCCGGGTCTTTGAGAGAAAGAAAAGAAGGAAAGAAAGGGATGGAGAAAGAGAGGGGGGGTTTTTGCCTCGCGCTCTAACTCTCTGTCACTTAGAAGAATTAAGAAGAGGCCTTTGCCTCTGGTGTGTGTAGCTACTGTGCCTCTCCCCGAGGCTTGAAGAGAGAGGCCTTTGCCTCTGCTGGTTAAGGCATCTGAGCGCCTATTCTAAAATTCTGAGGAGTTGATACTGTGGTTGGCATTAAGTGCTTGTAAAACTTAAAGAGTAATTTGGTGATTCAAATCACCATTTTTACACTTTTAGACTTGAATCTTCTGATATATCATTATTCCTTTTATTATAATTGCTTATATTTGTGATTCTATTGTAATATATGAGGTTAATTGTTATAATTGCTCCCTGTGTTCGACCTCGGATACTCTTTTGAATTCGAGCTATAAATTTAAGTGTTCTATGCAATTTATCGGCTATACTACAGCGCATTACTTTTAAAACACCAATTCAGAGCATTCAACACCATTCCTATTCTAAATTTAGGACCAAGTTGAATGTAACACGATAAGGGAATTTCATTAAAATACAAATTATAAGAGGTTACTTGTATATAGCATATATACGTATGGCATGCATGAATAAGATTTTATCAAGAGAATGTATTAGGATTTTATCCTCTAGTTGATTCCTATAATCTGGAATCTAGTATAATTTTCACACTCATACGTAGAATTTGCAATGGATTCACGGTGAAGACTGATAAACATCTTTAGTTTGTCGAGAAGAGACAATGCTTCTTTTCTTGAACCCCTGGATAGTGTTTTGGGAGTCAAGCAAATCTTCTTCTAAAAATCCACCAAATAGTGTGAGATGAGAGTAGAGAGTACTGGTGCTCTAAGGTTAGTGCAAGGAATCTGAAATTCTGGATAATTAAGTGGTAATACTCGAAGTTAGGCATAGTTTCGCTCTCGATTTCTACGTATACATTTTCATATGAATCTTAAGAGCCACCAACCAAGGCAAATACACGGAGATCAAGTTCTAATAAAACTAAGACTAAGGTAGATGGTTACAACCATTCTTTACAGAATCCTCGGCTAAAGGAGGATATTGATGTCAAGGTCAGGAATACACTGTCCTATCCATCTCTCCCTAGTGCCAAGAGTATGCACTTCTACCAAATAAGTCATCCAATATCTCTTGAACACCACCAATCCCTAATAATGCCTCCTGAATAAAATTCGCATATGCCATGTACTATATTGAGTTGTGTGAAAAAAAGAAGAAGAGAAGAATAAAAAAAAAGAAAAAAATCAAAATATCTATAGAGAAAAAGAGAAAAGAAAAAAAATTAGAAAAAGAAAAAAAAAAGTGATGAGTTTTTGAGTGCTTTAGTATTTATTTTAATAGCATTGAGGCAGCATTACCCACCACAATTGCGATCCACCACATATGGCCTTAACCTACCCTTTTGTATTCCTAACCGCCGGAATACTGGCTGAGGAATTCTGACTTAGTGTTAGGGTTTTTGGAACTCTATTAAAGTGTTAATGCCATGTGAGACCACCAAATATTAGATTCATAAATCCGGTGAGATTGTGAGCTCAAAAAGAAAAGAAAAAGAAAAGAAAGGAGAAAAAAAAGAAAGTGAATACCAAGGAACCAAAAGAGAGCATAGTTTTTTTTCACTTTTCAATGGGTTGATTCACTTAACAATTTGGGAATCTAGATTCTACAATACTAATCTCTATGTAGCACCAAATGAGAGTGAACCACCAAATAAACATCTATTTTGCTCAGACATTCTCCACCCAAGCTTAAGCCGAGGTGGAATTCATAGAATATTTTGAATACTCCGAGGGAAGAAGTCTGCCTATCTCGCTAGACTTTTACTAAGGGTCAAGTATAGGATTTAGAGCTAAATCAAGTCTCGAATCTGTTGCAAAATCTACATTACTGCACTTTCACGGTTGTCTGGATTTCTAGATTTTAGGATCAAAACAAAAAGGAAAGAATCTCTAGTCATACATTTGATAATAATCAGTCCTTTAAGGACCCTTCTGTAAATAACTTAGTCTTGCATTTGCTAGGGACTAGCAAGATTTAAGCATGTCGGTATGATTGCGCAGCAATCTTAGGTCTTAATTGACCTAAATTAAGCTAGAACTTAGCATAAGCTAGTATAATCCATGCATACATGAGCATTAATTGCATCTTTACTACTTTCCCTTAGCTATGCATGAAATAATGATATAATGTACTAATTAAGTGCATTATATAAATTACAGGTAATAAGAAGCTCAGGAGCTGGATCTGAAGTTGGATTTGAAGCTAGATTTAAAGCTAGATCTAAAGCTGGTGATGTAGTAGAGCTGGAGCAGAAGATTAGAATAAAATGTAGTAGAGAAGTAATGTAAGGGTCGAGGTATGTTATTCTATTAAGTAAAAGTAAGGTCGAGTTAAATTATGAAGAACTTAAGATCATTCCTAGCCCTAGGATAGCCCTAGAAGCCTTCCTAAGCCTCAGCCACCCTTAGATTAGGTCATCATAGTCTAGGAAACCCCAAAACCCTAGTTCCAGCCCTTATCTAGACATCTAGATAAGTTATTGGATGTCCATGATCCTTAGCCACAACTCGCACACCTTAAACCCATGTCTACAGTGTTATTGAACGTCCAGACACTTGGTCCAACATCCAATTTCTGCAGAATCCCCAAAACAAAACCCTGATTCTTCCCTGACTTAAACAGGATGTCAAGACAAGAGGTCTAGACTTCTAATTTTTGAGTATAAGTCATTTGACACTTAAATTGGACGTCTGATACCCCTCTCCAGACCCTATTTTGGAAATCAAGCTTGGATCTTGATTTCCTAGGTCCTTAAACTCAATTCCAAACCCTGGGGAACCTAAATTAAGGTACCCTAAGCTTAGTACACTACCCTAGACCCTCCAAAGAACCTAATTATGTTCTCACTAAGCCCAATTGACTTGGATCATAGTCAATTACAATTGCCCAGTCAATTGGACTCATAAAATCCAATTGAGCTCAGATCTCAACCCACACAAGTCCAATTGGACTCAGTGAGAGTCTAATTGACCTAAGCCCAACTTAATTGAGAAATCTTACTCTCAATTAGGTTTACACTCACTCAATTAAACTTAGTACAAGTTTAATTGCACATTCTCTTTTAGCAATTAGGGTTTACAATCCTAATTTTAGGACCTACCTGTTGAACGTACGGGTTGCTACGCTAGCGTGTTTGGTTTTGAAAAAAATCGTGTCGTTGTAGTTTGAAAGTGAAGAACTCGTGTTCAAAAAATAAAATTTATACCGGAATAGAAAATCCCAGGTCGAACACAGGAAGGCGTACGTTTGATTTAAAAACTACGCGTTTGTTTTATTTGTCATGAAGTAAATTAATTAATTAGAACTATCTAACTATTTACAATAAATAGAAGAGAGAGAGAGAGAGAATAAGAGGGAGAGAATAATACAAACAAAAATCAAAAGAGATATAGAATGCACATGAAATTCATTATCGAAAGCATTGTTCATTACGCTAAATATTACGACTAGAAAGTAGGAAAATGATTACACTAGAAAGTAGTAAATCTACTCTAGAAAGCAGTAAATCTAAAGGTGAGATCGTACACTAACGCTAAAGGTCCGAACGGGTCTGATGACGAAAATACGCAGTTTGTTAAAATACGTCGTTGTAACGCGTAAATCCGCTTTCGCTTTTAAAATTTATATCCTAGATAGGGGAGTATCTAGGGTCGTCCAAGGAGGCAAAAATTGCAATAATGATTCTCTTGCTTGGAATACAATCTCAACTTTCTTTTTAATATTTTTCAATATGTAATTTTTTTGTATTTTGAAAAGACGAGGGCAAACGGCAGATTGTAGCGAAAAGAACTAACACCTACAAATGATTAAAATTCTAAAGGATAGAAATATCTTCTTCCTAAGCTTACTCTAGGCAAGTGTAGGCCTAGGGTAATTAGGAAGAAGAGGTGAAATAAGTGCTAGAACCAAAACAAACAACTGCAATAAAAAGCTTAAAAGAAGGCAATTTTTGATTGAGTAGAATGAGTGTTCTTTTCAAGGACAAGTAGAGGAAAGCTTCTACTAGAATTGAACAATTTAAAAGCAAGAAAAGAAACACAAATCCTCTTGTAACAATGGTGAAGAAGGTTGTCTTCTTGCTCCAAGCCTAGCTGCTCCTTGGCTTGAAAAGAGGGCCTCCTTCTTCTCCTTCCTTGAGAGCTCCTCCAAGGTGGAAGCTACCACCTTTAATGCTCTCTCCAAAGGGGTGGGCGTGCACCACCCTTAAAACTCCTCCAAGGTGGCGTGACCACCTTCAAGATCTCCTCCAAGATCTTCCTTGCCTGGCTTCTCCTTTGGCTGGCGTGACCCAAGAGAGAAGGGAAGAGGGGAAGGCACCAAGGGGACAGAATATCCCCTTAATCTTCTTCTTCTTCTTCTCTCTTGGACGTGGGATTCTTGGTGGAATATGAGAGTGAAATGGCTAGCCAAGGATGGCTTGAATGGTGGTGGGTAGTGGTCTTTTTATAGGGTAGGATGGGGGGTTAAGGTGCCCCTTGAAATGGAGGGCTAGGATGGAAGAATGGAGGTGGTTAGTGATCCTATGGCTAAGGAGAGTTGGCGCCAACCCAAGAGGTGTTAAAGGGGGTAGTTATGATGGTGTTGGTGTCTTTTGGTGGTGGAGAGACACCACCATGTTGGCGCCAACATGGGGTCTTCTAGAAGGGGGGTTAGGTGGATGGTGGAGATGGGTTCAAGGGAGATTGTGTGGTGGAGATGAGGGGAGATTTTGGAGGGAAAAGTGGCGCCATTAAGGGGTGGTTATGGGTAGTTTTTGGCGCCACTTTTAGGTGTCTTTTGGAGGTGGTGGGTAGGTTAGGTTGGTGCCAAGTAGGTTAGCTTATGTGGAGCTTAGGTGGAGCTAGTTGGGTAGAGTTGGTAGGTGGGTTTTTGGGGTAGTACAAGCCAAGGAAGTTGGAGCATAGCTAAGTTAAGCTAAGCTAAGCTAAGCTAAGCTAGCTTAGCTAATGGAGGAGTAGAGGAGAAGGTGTTGGAGCTAGGGTTTGGAGGAGGGAGCTGAGGAGAAGAAGTCTGGAGCTGGAGCTGGAGCTGGCTGCTGCTGAAGAGGCTGGCATGGGGCTACTCTAGCTGGCTTAGCTTGCTAGTTCTTTGCTAGTTGCTAAGCCAAGCTAAAGTGAGCTAGCTTCTACCAAAATGAGCTAAGGTGAGCTAGGTCTGGTGCTATCGGGGAGAATCAAGCTGGTTGAGGCAGCTAAGGTAGCTTAGCTCAACTGAGATGAGCTAAGCTGAATCCCCGGGAGCTGGACTTGAGCTTCCTGAGCTAAGATGAATTCTTCTTCAGCTGGCTGGAGTTGAGTGGAGCTGAATGTAGCTGGATATGAGCTGGGGTGAACTCCTGTCAACTCAGCTGAGCTAGCTAGAGCTCCCTGTGAACTAGTGGGAGCTGAGGTGAGCTAGACTCAGCTAAGTTGAGCTGGATCTGAGCTGACTTGAGCTAGGGTGAGCTAAGGTGAACTCTCTTGAGCTGCCATCCAGCTGAGATTAGCTGAATGGAGCTGGGATGAGCTAACCCTAGTTCAAGTAAGCTAGGTTCCAGCTATGGTGAGCTGGATCAAGCTGGGTTCCAACTAGTCTGGGCCTCTCCTTCACCAATTGCCTTCTTGAGTGCTAGGGTTTTAGGGATCTGTGAATCTGTACATCCCTAACACTCACAAAAACACATTAAAACAATAATAAAAAATGCAATGCATGCCTATCCTAATTTATGCCTAAATGCAGCCCAAAAACCCGTTTGCAGAGTAAAATCCTAAGAGCTAGGTTAGTTTTAAAGCATAAAAATGATGATAAACTGGTGTTTATCAGGGTCCAAATGTACGCTCACCTCCTCGCGCGTGTAACGTGCATACACATCCAGCCGCTCTCAGCTGTCCGATCGCGAGATCGGACGGCTTAGATAGTGCTACCACCCGCCTCCTTTGCACTCCCGCCAGCGTGCAATTTCGCGTGAGGCACGGTGTGCAATAGCGCGTGTGCCCGATTGGGCGATCTGGGTCATCCACAGCCGATTAAGCGATTGCATTTAATTGTGCGCACGCCGCAAATCACGAGTCGAACTCGTGTCCTGTGATCGCACAACGACTTGCGACCGCTGCGTAGTGAGGTGGATTGTGTCGTGCGGATGAAATTAGGCGCGCGCATCCACAACCGTTGGATCAAGATCCAACGGCCCAAATCGTGCATTGGATTTCCTCTGGAGAGGCAGTGGCGGTCTTGAGGGCCGGTTGGACGGCTGAGATGGCGCCACGTGGTGCCATCTTAGCCGTCCATCTTCTGGATGATGTAGATGGTGCCACGGTTGTTTGATTGAGTCGATTTTCGCGTCGTTAGATTGCAATCGTCGATCCGAATCCATCCGTGCGGTTGGATTTGTCGTTTGAAGTGTGGATTAACACCATCTTGGCCCTTGATCTTCTAGGGTTCCCCAGTCACTAACTGATGCTACAGATGTCTGATTAGGACGATCTTGGAGTTGTTGAACTCTAATCGTTGCCCTAATCACATCTATACGGTTGAATCTTCGATCTGAGGCTCCGATAAAAAGTTTGCCCTGTCCATGAACATAAAAGGAGACAATTAACCTCCATTTTATTCAAACTACTCTAAATGCAAAATGATGCATGTTATGCAATATTTATAGCATGGAATGCAATCCTATGCTTAAGAACATGCATAAATAGACATCTTAAGTAATGTAAACACGTTTACATCAAACCCCTATGCCTATCTTTTGTTAGTCCCTAGAAAAAACTATATGCTATTTATAAAAGAATCAGGTTGGATTATTTGGGCTTGAGTTATTTTCAATCACTAAGAAAATGTCTACTTAGGATCTGAACTTTCAAAGACACAATAGTGCACGAGTATCTGCCACAATGTAGATCGCCTTAAGCCCTCACCTTATTCAAAGAAAATTTTCTTTTTCTCTTTTTTCCTTTTTTCTAATTTTTTTGGATTTTCAAGTTTTAGGGTTTAAGAGTGGCTTTCTACGGCCAATCAACTCACCCAAGATTTGATAAGAACCCTAGGTTCTAAGCATCTTATTGTGAATGTGATAGACTCGTTGACTGGCAATTAAAACGAACTTCAGATTTCTATGCCTCTAGGTGAACTAAAAAAAAGAATTTTGCCTAAAGGTGTATCTTTACAACCGGTAGCTTTCTCCCTACTTTTATTTTTTTACGGGGTCGACACAAGGGTGAATCCAGTGTATATCTCCCCATTTTATTCTACTTCTCCTCTTCTTCCTAAGTGTTTTGGGAATTTTCAATGCATTTATTGAGCTGGGTTCTGGACAACCGGTCGATGAGCTGTTACCACCGACAACTTGCCAGCCATACTCGTGCAGTGAAGTGTGGCTTATTTCTTTTTTTCTTTTCTTTTCTCCTTTTTTTTTTTTAAGTAGGTGGCTTCCCGGGTCTAAGATTTACCTAGAGACAGCAAAAAGAGAAAGATCCAGTGACTAGGCTCTGGACAACATACCTATGGGCTGTTACCCACGGTAACTTGCCAGCCATATCACCATGGAAGGTTCATTAGCTACCCAATTTCCATTAGAATCGTCGAATAACGAGTCAGTGACAAGATAGTGTGTAGATGCTAAAAACTCAAAGTTTCCTCAAATCAGAGGGTGGGTTGATAAGTCGTGTACTTATCACCCAAACTTATTTACCCCAATTAAAATAGAATTTAGGTTGGCGAGGACTCGAAAAACAAATCCACATTTTAGTGGATACACGGGCTGATTAAGTCCAAAGACCTGAAGGGTCTTTGTGTTCAAATCATAATGTAGTATTTCCTAAGATTGAAAATTTTCTTAAACCCAAGTTCTCTTTCCTAATTCCACAAATTTTTTTTTTAGTAAAAGAAAATAAAACAAATCTATGGAGCTAACGAATAAATTCAGAGATGAATATCCACCCCCATGCCTATCTAATCCAATGTCCTCATTGTATTAAAAGACATAAAACATAGTGGAATAGCATAGAAAGCACCTAAATTACGTGAATGTCAGGTCCGCTCGAAAATGAAAACTAAAAAGAACTGTATATATGCTGAATTTAGTGCCTTTAGCTAGGCACACTATACAAAGAAGAGAAATAAAGAATTCACAGGTGCAGGTTAGAATCAGAATAAACAGAAGAAACCTCTGACCTGTCAACAGAGGTCCATAGATGTGGACCAGATTATGGTTCAGACCCATACCCCATAATCGAGAATATCTTAGGTTCTGGATAAAAATTACCCAAAACCTAAAATCTGTATGCAAGCGGGGTTGAGCCTGCGATTTATGAGGATGCAACCCAAGACTAAAAAGTCAGGTTACAGAGAATTCAAGCTCAAAAGGATAATCATTGAATGTGTGCTTGGGTTTGACATCCTCAAAACAAATGTCGTAAGGGTCCTAGTTTGATGGTTTCAGCTTAATAGGAACTCTTCGACTCAATCTTCTACTTCCTCCGGAACTTGCTTCCCAAATCAAAATTTCCTGGCTCCTATCCTCCTCATTTAGCATGTCAAATTCCATGACCTCTTGCATATTAATCACCCCATCTGAAATCTCCAAGTCTAAATGATGTGGCTAAATCAGAATTGACTTGGGTCTAATTATCTCAGAAACAAAATCATCGATAAGCTCAACGGGGTGTAACTAACAATCAGGGCATTGGATTGAATCCTCCAGAAAATGTGATTCTAGATCCGTAATGTGAGCCCCAATAAGATCAGTTTCCTCAATTATTGGTCTATCAAATGATCTTTCAGATTCCTCAGGCCCAATCGTCTCACAAAAATCGTGTTATGTAAACTCGCATGAGACTTTGCCAATTGAATCTTCACCATCAGAATCAAAGAAATCAAGATCCGTATTAATGTATGTCTCAAAATCATCTGTCACTTTCTATTTCAAGGAGACATACGTTTCCTCGTACCTTGGCTCAGGGATCTCAGGTGAAGAAATCAGATCATCCCTAATTGGTTGCTCTAATTCAATCTGGTCAGCCTCGTAACACGTGTCCCCTCCAACAGGTGCTTGAACGAATTCTGACATTGGCTTTCCTGAAGGGAGTTCATCCTGGGAATCATCCCACGACTGAACTAAAGCAACCACAAATTTCATCCTCAATTTCACTAACTTCCCAAGTAAAAACTCACCCGGGTTCTTATCCTTAACATCCTGGAGCCAATCCAACAAATACATATTCAAATCATCAATTATCTGAATCAGGGGCTCCAATCTTTCAATGGAAGGTGTTGGCTAAACTTGTAAAGTTTGTATGATATTCCTCAAGTTAGCCAGAACCTTATCTTGAACCTGGTTACCCTGAACCAAATGAGTTGGTTCAGGGTTGGGCGAGTTTGGGATCAAAGCAGGGGAATTAATGAATTGAGATTCGTTATACCCTTCCTGATAATAGGTCATTTCAGATTGTTCAAAAGGTGGTGATGACCTAAAGGCAGTGTAATTAGAGGATGGGTAAGGATCGATGTATCCTTCTTGGTTGTAGATCGTATTAGGTTGTTCATGAAAGGGTGACGATCTATAATCGATGTGACTTTGAGAAGGAAAGAAATCACAATCAAAGTGTTCAGGGTTAGACCCTAAACACGGAGGTCCGAAACTGTATCCCCAATCTAAGTTATCTCAACTAACTGATGGTTGATTACAGTATGAGTCGGCATAATCGTCATGTTGAGGATAATTCAAATCAGGAGGGAAAGAGCCGGAATGCATGTAATATGTGGAAGGATTCATGAGAGATGGGAAGAAGAAAGGTGCCCTGCAATACAAACAATCAAACCTATCCTTAAGTGGGCTAGCCTAAAGACCTACAAACTCCCAAAATCCGTCTTGAGATAAAGGAATGATTTGATATACTTCTGTCTGTTCAATCCAACCAGTTAGAAGGAGAGACTAGGGAAAAGGTTCTTCCTTCGGCTTGCGCCTCCGGTTCCTAGTGTACCCCCCAGCCGCGATCATTTTATTCTGCTCCCCTAGCTAGACATCAGATTGAACAGTAGAAGTAGATTAATCGAAAATAATCTCGTTCTGGGCTTTGAAGAGCGAGTCGAATCCTTAAGGCCAACGTCTACTCTGTTTTATTTAGGGCTAGGTTTGAATGTGCTTTGGAATGTGATGGGCCCTTTATCTGGGTTGTGCTTTTAATGATTGATTGATTTGTGTGTGTGTGCACAACCAGTGGTTTTCAAGCAAGATTATTTTTGATGCGGTGAATTTTAGGGTTCAAATCTTGCTTAGTAGCTTTTAGGATTCAACTTTAGGTATTTTCAAACAAGTTTTGTTAGCACACTAGGTTTTGAAAGCACAGATGAAGATATTTTCCTTTAAAACTTAGAAGAATGTGGAGTGCCTGGTAAATCCCTAAAAGTTGAACGTATGTGACAACTACTTGATGAGTTGATTTTAATTGAAGTGGTGCGACCCAATCAACTCAAACAATTGGCATGTTGCACCACTTAATTAGGCACACAAGTGATTACCTAATCTGATTTCTACTCAATTATGTGTTTGGATGTGTGTACCGGCTCCAAAGATCGATTTACCGGTTGAGTTTGAAAATCAGATGAGGTTGTGTACCTCTGTGAGATTTTTTTTTTAATTTTTTTTTAATGTGGGGGTTGGAGCGGGTGTGGGTGTCAAACAACGAACAATCTAACCTTAGAGTTTATAAGAACACCTAGGTTGATTGATGTTTGTGTTATTATGTGGTGAAATGAAATCTAATGGGTGAGAAGTGGGGGATAACTTACAAAACCTTCATAGCACTTTACTCCAATCTACCGTGTTTGCTCGTCTCAAAAGAGTACCTGCAATCACAATAAGAAAGGAGAGAAGTGAGGTAAATGATTTGTAAGTTAGAAAATGCGAAGAAAAAATCAAAGAGCGTCGCCTCCCCGGCAATGGCGCCAAAATGTTAAACATACGGGTTGCTACGGTAACGTGTTTGGTTTTGAAAAAAATCGTGTCATGGTAGTTTGAAAGTGAAGAACTCATATTCAACAAATAAAATTTATACCGGAATATAAAATCCCGGGTCGAACACAGGGAGGTGAACGTTTGATTTAAAAACTACGTGTTTGTTTTATTTGTCACGAAGTAAATTAATTGATTAAAACTATCTAACTATTTACAATAAATAGAAGAGAGAGAGATAATAAGAGGGAGAGAATAATACAAACAAAAATCAAAAGAGATATAGAATGCACATGAAATTCATTATCGAAAGGATTATTCATTACACTAAATATTACGACTAGAAAATGGGAAAATGATTACACTAGAAAGCAGTAAATCTACTCTAGAAAGCATTAAAAGAATGGAGAGAGAAATATCATCCTCGACGGTCGCTTGGAGGACGAGTCGGACAGGACGATACTTGGACGAAGGAGGACGGAGCAGGACGAAGGAGGACGAAGTGGAAGAACAGGAATGGGGCAGCACATCGTCGTCGTCGCGGGATCCGCTTCCAAAAGGGGGATGAAAATTTGACTTTATCTCGCGAGAAGAATCCCGGGTGTGGGACAAGCTTCTCTTGAGCTTTGGAGAGAGAGAGAAGAGAAGGAAGCGATGAGAATTTCGTGTGGAGGGGGTCTCCTCTTATAGTTGCAAGGAGTGGGGGCATTTTGGTCATTCCAATTTGAAAAAATTAATTCAGGACCTTTAGTGACGAATAAAACCGTCGCTAAAGGTTCGAACGTGGGCATAGTGGGCGGCACGAGCCCTCGCACGTGTAACTCGCATACACGTCCAGCTGCTCTCAGCCGTCTGATCACGAGATCGGACGACTTAGATCACGCTACCACTTGCCTCCTTTGTGCGCTCACCAGCATGCAATTCCGCGTGAGGCGCGGCGTGCAATAGCGCGTGTGCCCGATTGGGCGATCTGGGCCATCCATAGCCGATCAAGCGGTCGCATTTAATCATGCGCGCGCCGCAGATTGCGAGTCGAACTCACGTCCTGTGATAGCGTAACAACTCGCGACCGCTGCGCTGCACGGTGGATTGTGTCGTGCGGATGAAATCAGGCGCATGCATCCACAACCGTTGGATCAAGATCCAACAGCCCAGATCGCACATTGGATTTCCTTTCGAGAGGTAGTGACGGTCTTGATGGTCGGTTGGACGGCTGAGATGGCGCCACATGGCACCATCTTGGCCGTCCATCTTCTGGATGATGTAGATGGTGCCACGGTTGTCGGATTGAGTCGATTTTCGCGTCGTTAGGCTGCATCGTCGTTAGGCTCCATCCGTGCGGTTAGATTTGTCATTTGAAGTGTGGATTAACACCATCTTGGTCCTCGATCTTCTAGGGTTCCCCAGTCACTAACTGATGCTACAGATGTCTGATTAGGACGATCTTGGAGTTGTTGAACTCTAATCGTCGCCCTAATCACATCTATACGGTTGAATCTTCGATCCGAGGCTCTGATAAAAAGTTTGCCCTGTCCATGAATATAAAAGGAGATAATTAACCTCCATTTTATTCAAACTACTCTAAATGCAAGATGATGCATGTTATGCAATATTTATAGCATGCAATGCAATTCTATGCTTAAGAACATGCATAAATAGACATCTTAAGTAGTGTAAACATGTTTACATCACTACCCAAACCCTTAGGACCTAACCTAGACCACTAGACCACCTAGCCACCTAGATCACACACACACACATGTTCATGCAAACCCACACCCACCTAGAGCCTTCTAGGCTCTTCCATGGGTGGCATCACCTTGGATGCTAACCAAGGAAGGGTCTTTTCTTAGATCCACTTTTTGTCGATCAAAGAACCACCTCCACCTCATCTTGGATGGCCAGACTTGGAGCCCTCTCTAGAGAGTTCTACACCTCTCTAGAAAGATTGCCAAGGGTCTATAAAAAGACCCCATAGGTGGCCATTTGCACCAATCTTGGCTTCATCTTGGCATTTGGCTTCATTCCATCTAGCCATAGCTTTCCACCTCCATTCCACCTCCATCCATGAGTCCATCATCATCACCACTCCTATCTCCATGCCAAAGGCTAGAGAAAGCTCTCCACCACCTCTCCAAGGACCGGCCTACCCACCATTGGCCGCCCCTCCTTCTTCCGCCAACCACCTCAAAGGCCATTGGAGACCACCTCCGAATGCCCTTTCTTCTACTAGCTAGATAGATAAGTAGTTCTTCTAATTTTGTGCTTTATGTTATGCTTAGCAGTGTAGCTATCTCTCTCCCTCCTGCATGGTGCACGTGCAATCTTTAGTAGATCCGCACGTGTACACATTTTCTGATAGCTAGTAATCTTTTAAGCTTTCATGTACAATCTTTCCTCTAGCTTCGCTCTGTAACCACCACCATGCAATCAATGAAAAATCTCTAAGTTCTTTCTATATATATATCTATGTGTGAAAAATCACCATGATCTTACTTTCAATATCTTTCTTGTGATAATAAGTTTCCCGCTTTGATTTCTAATATTATTGCAACAGCATGTCGTGCATGAATACGTAAATAATTACAAATTGGCATGTATTTTTAAGTGAGTAGAGAGGAAAAGATCGAAATCAAGATTAACATTTCCATAAATGCCTTTCAGAGACGAACGACCAGGACTCATAGTCATATTAATCTAGAAATATTTTTGTCGAGAGGATTTCGCAACTCTACTACAAGCTACGACACTATTTTCAAATACGCGATTTTTACTCTCGAACACTATCCCGGCAAGGTACTCCTCTTCCTTCATCTAAATCTCTAAAATGGGATAAGGATGGGGGTTATCGGAGTGAGGCTGCTCAGGTTGCTCGCCACCGTGAACATCGTTTGCCTTGCTGGTCTCCTCTACCTGTCGACGATGCTTAGAGACAGAAAGACTGGGTTCAGCTAGGGTGGGCTTCTCCAAATTTTCCCAAGAGGAATGACGAGTGGAAGGAGCCATTGAGTCAATGGGCAGGAGAAAAAGAAGGGGAAGCAGTGTGGAGAGTAATAATTTTTTAGTCATTTCCCACAGACAACGCTAATTAATCGGGGCCTTATCTATAAGAGTCATGACTCAAAAAGCAATCACACCAAGAAGACGAAATGATTGATGACCCAATTCCACCTTAATGGGTGTACATCTGGGGAGAGTTTGACAACTCTCAAATTTCACTAGGTATTATTTTTTACAAGATACAGTAATGAATTCTCTCTTCATTTTCTCTCTCTCATTACTTAACCTTTTTCAATTGAACGATCTCGATTTTTAAAGGTCACGAAATCCTCAATCATGGGGATCATGGTTGGCTAGACAACCAATTGTGGACCAAAGCTCATGATACCACGATCTCTGCAAATTATAATGACACATATCTTGAACTACTGTCTTGCCTTCATTAACTACTTTGAAGCCGCATTCAAATGAAAGAGGATGTAGTTTTTTCCTATCGAAAATCATAGTCATTCTGTCGGTCTAGCTAGCTAAGGCAGCCAGACTAATGGTGCCTTGTCAACTATTTGTCACACCATCGTGTACAGGAAAACATCGTCGACTATCCCTTTTGACAGGCTCACTTAGTTGGGTGAATCAATGCAACCAAGCAAGTGGATCCAGGTAGGTCAACCTGACAATTTGTCTATCAGGTAAATAGATCCGAATGAATTAGCCCCTATGGGTAAATAGGTTGTATTCAAAAGAGGACTTTTCTTCCATCATCATTACTTACTGTGATTGCTGAAACTTCAACCTCAAACTATACTAGCAAGTGATATATAAATTATTTTGACAAAATGAAACTCACTTCCAATCATGGGTTCAATAAAATGGATTTCCATGTTGTCGAAGAAAATGACAGATGAAATAGTGGTTGATGGAGGTTATTATAAGATTAAAAGGATAAAAGTATTAAAGGAATCAGAAAGTTTGTGAACGGGTCAAAACTAACTTGCATATAGAAAACTAACAGTTAAGACTTCTGTAAGACGGTTTGTATAGTTTGTAAAAATTGATTCCAAATTATTTACGTATATAATAATAATCGATTATAAACTAATACTTGTAAAAATAACAAAGTGATCTCAAGTGTTCTTTTCTGATGAAATTAGTATGATGGCTAAAAGATATATATATAAAAAGAAATAAAAAATAATATCATAAAAGTCAAAAGGAGTCAAAAAAAAAAAAAAAATCATATATACGAAGTCCAAGAGAGTCCAATGGAACGTTTCCAAAGAACTATTAATTTCTGGCGTTAAGCTAAGAAAGACATGAGCAGCTCCAGAAACAATTGCGTTCGTCCCAGTACTAAACAAGAATTTTCACTGGAAAGTGCTACATAGTCTGCGATTAGAGAAGAGCTTCGGGTTGGGTTCTTCCGCGTTAAGTTCGGCTTGACCCAGGCTTATTTAATAAATATGTTGAAAAGATAATTTAAGGTCTAATTTAAAATAATTTTTTTTTCACCCAAGTTCAACTTAACTTAAAAAATAATGGACTCAGGTCAAATTGGGTCGATATATTTATTTATAGTCTAATTATTTATTTTATTTATGTTTATTTATAAAATAATATGTAATTGAAGTTTTACATCAATAATTATTTAAAAATTAAAAAAAGTAATATAACTTTGTATAAGTAAAAAGAAATAACTTGTAAAGGATAATTATCTTTTTTAATTATGTATATGATGATGTTATTATATTTGATTTTTATGTATATTAAAATATTTTTAACTCATAGATATACATCCAACCAAAATGATCAAACTGCTTGCATTACAAATATTTGATTTAAATATTCAACATATATAGCATATGACAAGTCAACTAAATGTAATCAAAGAAGAGGAAATTACAATAAAAATTAAAAGTACTCATCTTATGTATTCATATTTTATTCGAATTTGGATATCATACTTTCTCTATGGCAAGAAGTCGATGGTTTACATCTAGTTCAAACAAGATTATAGGATTACATTGCACAACTTACCATTGCAAGAAGTACGAGGGTTAAGGTTTTATTGGTTAAAAAATAATAAGAGCAGTCAATCTTTATTTAATTTTTAATATATGATGCATATATAATATATATTTTGATAAATAGTATATACATAATTAGACCAACATGCTAAGCCTTAATGCAATCCCATAAATGGGCCAATGAACCAAGCTGAATTTTGATCACCTTAACCCAAGGTCCAACCCATTTAATAAATGGGTCATGTTTATAACCGAAGTTTAACCCAAATTAATTTGAAACTCAAACTTGAACCAATCCAATTAGATTAGACAACAAACTGGGTCAAGTTGACCTAATCCAATACTCATCCCAATCTATGATCCACTTGGATGATATTTTCTTCCCTTTTCTTTTCTTTTATTGAAAACCTTGGATGATTAGTTCGGTGTCAGCGACAAAAGAAAAAAAAGTATTTACAGTGCAATTTAAGTCGTTTGAAACTCTACAAATTAGTGCAATCCTTTTGCATTATCAAAATCTATGTTGCATAGCTATCTTTCACTTTTTAGTGGTTCGCAACTTGTTAGTGAACCAGGGCCACTCACTTTCCTCCTCTGCAACACACTCACCACCGGATTAGCCTTCTATCCTCCTTCGGTCTCTTCTCTCTAGGGTTTGGGCCACAGCACTGACATGCATGGTCGATGGTGGGCTGTGGTGGTCGGTTGAAGTATGGTGGTAACGGCAGTGGAGGTGGTGTCTTGCGGTGATGAGCGGTGCTTATGGTCATCGGCTTTGGAGGTGCATCAGAGGGCTGCAGTTGCTGTACTCGTCGTGGTCAGGCCGACGTTGAGTCACTGTGATGGTGGCCAATCAGAGTCAACATCAATGGGGGCTTGGCTCTGGGTGCAGGACTGTGAGCGTTGTTCTGTGCCTTCGACTCCAGCTTCGGCAATTGCGGTGGCCTTGATCTGCAAGTGTTGTGGGTTCGTGCTTCGGGGGAGATTGATCTTCTTTTTCTTTTTTTAGATAGTTTTGTTTGGTTTGCTTCGGTGGAGCATACGAGATATTGTACTTCATACAACTGCAACTTGCCTGGTTGTTGCTAGTGCTCAACTTAGTCGACGCTGCCATATCTCCGAGCATATTGCAGTGGTTAGGCTTCTTTTTACGTCTGCGACGCTTCTTTTTATTGTTTTTAGTTTAACTTAGGCTGTTTTGGATTATTGGGTGTTCCCTTTACAGGGGTTACGTTTCGTCTCCGTTTAACGGAGGTTCAATTTGTGCAAGAAAAAAAAACACTATGTTGCATGATTTGGCGATCAAACTGTGACTTTACTTGCAGGTGCACACTCACGTGCAAGGAATCTCAATTCACATGCAGAAGTTGCGAAAATTAGCATTACGCAATGCGGCAATAGACGTCGATTAGTGGATAGGCCAATTGGGGAACTAAAAGTAGGTATCCATCAACGTTAGCCTCCTGCAGAGAATTTCCATCATGCATTACATAGGTTAGTGGATAGTATAGCTTTAGAATAGTTGGTTGTTTCCAACGCACTGATGACTGCATTATTCTTAATTAAAAAATAGATGATTATATCTAGAGGTGCACATGGTTAGGTCCCGACCCGGTTCAGTTAAATTGAAAGTTATAATGGATTAGATTCCAACATGATGAAAAATGAGTTAAATTATATTTGAAATTTTTAATCAACCTGATTCAATTAACAATTTTGTATAATTTAGTTTACATACACATACGTACACGTGCGCACGGGCACGTATATATATATATATATATATATATATATATATTAACAACTATTGGATAATAAATTTTGTCTCTCCCATGTGACTCACTCAGAGGTCCCAACTCTTGCCGATGATTTAAAACGATCATAAACTGTCGCCAATTAGCACCTTGGAAACATGTGTCGTAGTAATATTTTGACAATGATTTGTTTTTTTTTTATCAAAATCATTGCCAATACCTCCATCCCCTCTAACGAATAAGTCGATCTTTTGACGATTTCGACAAAGGTTTTCTAAAAATCATCACCCTTTTATATTTGCAACGATTATAAAACTATGGTAAAAAGTCTATGCAAAAGTGGAAAAAATATTTACTTTATTGGTGTCGGTCGCTATATCTGCAACGATTTCTTTAACCGTCGCAAATATGCTTTTGCAACGATTATTTTATAACCATCATGAAACATAAGTTGATGAAAACATTAACAATATTTGACGATGATGTTTCTACCGTCGTCAAATATTTATATGTGATGGCTAATGAAAAATTGCTGTCAAATATAGATTTGTTTAAGATATATTTAATTTTATAATTAATTGCAGACATGTAGAAGGAACACCTATATAATAACTAATTTCACAATACATATAAATAAATCATAAATATTAAAATCAATCACATATTTGGATAAAACATGTAATGCATACATAGATAATTTAGAAATAATCAACGGAAAATATCATGAGGGTCAACATAATGAATGAAAATTACATGTATAATCAAGAAGGTAAGTTATAAGTTATCATTATCATTAGTCATATTAAATACAGATACATGTTCTTGAAGAGATTAAAGTTATTGTTTACAAGGTCCAATCTAACATTACGTGTCTCCTCTACAAAGGAACCATATTTATTGTTAATTGTATATTCCATTTCTCATAATCTGCCAGATAACTGATGCACCTGTCTTGTGCATGATTTGCTGTCTTGATGCCATGTTATCCACTTTACGAATATATTTAATATGAAAAGGCACTGTAGCCTAAGAATCAATGGAAAATATCGTTGAACCTTCTTGGTTTGTTTCTTGCTGCTTGTATTTGCAGAATATCTCTTTTACACCTTCCCTTACCACATTGTGGCGAACTACTTAAGCCTACCTATTTATTTTTATGTAACATGCACGGGCATCGGTCTTCTTGCTATTCAGACCAAGCACTCAAAGATATTTCTTTGTGTCATACCACGACTTGAGAAAGCCTTTGATACTATTCAACAGCTCTCAAATGAACTAAAGCATCTCAGACATTAATTTTGATGTCGCTCTATTCATAACATTGATCCAAAACATCTTCAGAAGAAAGGATAGCCGTGGAATTGATTCTAGAAGAAATAAGTTCCTCTAATTTTTTAACTAATTGCATCATAAAACTAATTATAATTTCTTAATGTTTCTTTCGCATCTACATTCTTAGCATGTACTGCTCTCATTTCATCTAACATTTATTGAATTTGATCATCGCTGATATCATTGACATGCTCCTCAACATCCATTCTATTCCATGTTTCTTCCTCTATGAGTTCCTCTTTATGTCTAACCCAAATGGCCTAATGTTGCCACCAACTGTTGCAAATCATGTACCCGAATATAATATTTCTATGCTGGACAAATCCATTCAAACACCTTCTGCGTAGACAAAAAATCTTCTAAACAATTCTCTTCATTTGTATTGCTTTCTAGCATCATGGAAGACCCAATCGAGGAACGAAATTACTCCATTCTTGTATTAGTTGTAATCCAAATTCTTTAAATCAATCTAAGACTTGTCTATAATAATCTAAAGTTTAAAGCATAACTATCCACAAGTTAGAAAGAGATAAGGACGTACACTGTTTGTATTTTGATTAATGTGTTCACTTTATAGCCCATTCTCGAAGATTTGATGAGAATGTTACTTGTTACATGTAAACCATGCTTTCCGTAGCATCTCTCTACACTTCTTTGATATACCCCCCAAAATTAACATTAATTGAATTCCTCTAGCACTCACTTAAGGGTGCTTTAGAAATCTAGCTAATATCAGTTGAGATACAAGAGAAGTGCAGAAAGATGCCACTGAAATCTCTCTGAACACATGTTACATGTAATAAGTAATACCTAAGTTGTAATCAAATTTTCAAATACCTTAGTTTGAATGCTTTTTGAACTTAGAATGATCAAGATTTATGACATATTATAAAAATAACACATCATGCATATATGTGAGATATATATATATATATATATTAGTACATTGTCCATAAAACATATATAATAATAAATTTCAAATGAACGTGTATATTAACACAATTTTATCCATCTCCTAAGCTGTACCATAGGACTTAGAGCTCCTATTGTTTATTCTTAAGTGTATCTAAATTTATTCAAGTGTGTAACTATAAAATAATGATGAAAAAAATCCAATAAAAATTAACAAATTTTAAACATTAAACATAAGATGATAATAAAACATCAAGCGTAAGACTAGATGATAGGTGGTTCAATTTGTTTTTGATGCACCCCTTAACTATTTATATTTATGGGTTACCAAACTAAATGGTCCTAAAATCCAAATAGCTTACATGATTAAAATATTAACCCAATTTTTCCCCTATCCCCTTAACTCTTTTCCTATCTTCCCCCTATTTTTCGCCTTCCCCACGTCAAAGTCTAAAAAAATTTTGATAGAGTTTCCTAATATTGAATTTTTCTGGAATCGTACTTGCAAAAAATGAAATTACAAGAAATATAAGTGGGTACAACCTATTATATCAAAATGGACATGCCTCACGTGATAAGCATTTACAAACAATTAGGAGACACCTCACATTTCATTTACATAACAAAAATATTCCGTTACATACAATCTATATAATTCATACAATCACATAAAAATAATTTATTCATTGACCCTTAATTAAACAAACTAGTCGTTAACTCGCACCTTGCTGCGATGTGTATTTTGATTTTCTATCAATAGAAAATTAACATATAATAATTAAAAATAAAAATATATAATGATGTATTTTAGTTTAAATTAAAATCCACCACATATTACAAAATGTATTGTTCATTATTAAAAGGCAAATTCTCAAATCTTAACTTGAAAAATCAAAATACACTGAACCAAAATTAAGAATGCTTTACCCCTACAAAAGTCAAAACAATATCTAATGTGAAGTATACCATAAGAAAATGCATTACCTGGTACATCTTAGTTTTCAACCAGCAAAAAAAATGCCAAAAAGTAGGGAAACGTAGATATAAAAAGCCACCACACCACTTTAACCTAAAACACATAAGTGATAAATAACTTTGCATCAGTGATAAATTATTGTAAGCGATTTTGTACAGATGATAAATTATTTTAAGGTTTCTTTGCACCAGTGAAATCTCATTTTCTATTGGTGCAAAATTATTTCAAGGGTGGTTTCACCTGTGTAAAGTGATTTTGCACTCGTGCAAAGTGATTTTGATTTATGGGTTTAGGATTTAAGGTTTAAGGTTTAGATTTATGTAAAGTGATTTCACGTATGAGAAGTGATTTTTCACTTGAAAGGTGATTTTTCACCTTAAGATTCCGCTAAACTCTAAATACTAAATACTAAACCCTAAACCTTAAGGTGGAAAAATCACCTTTTAAGTGTAAAATCACTTGTCATAGATGAAGAAACACTTGAAATTTAATCTTACTTTGAACTACTGGTACAATCTTACTTTACACCCGTGCAAAATTATTTTGAAGGTGAAAAGTGATTTTGCACCGATGTAAAGTGTTTCGAAGGTAATTTGAGTAGTTTGCACCCGTATAAGAGTGATTTGTTATTGGTTTCAACAGTGGTAGACCCAACTATGTGTCAGTACTTTTTTTGCATAAAAAAATATATATCAAGTGAGGACCACGTTACACTGCTATGTGTCAACTTTTGCATTTTTCAACCAATGTTTAAAAGAAACATCGATAAAAAATCAAAACACTCCACGCATTGCAAAATATATTACCCACCTTGGTGCGGAGTACAAAAGTCAAAATAATATCAAAGGTGAAGTATACCCTAAAAAAATGCATTATCCGGAGTATCTTGGTTTTCGATCGATAAGAAAAAAATATCTATCGAAAATCAGAACACATCGCTAGCTCGTTGCAAAATTTATTACCCGATGTATTTTGATTTCTAATCTATTTCTTAGATTATATTTACACTACCTTGTTTTATACATGTATTATGTCATATCCTCTTAAAAATGTACAATATTGATCTCTAATAGAAAAGTATAAGATGAAAAAGTTAATGATGAAGATAGAATTCGAAATAAATATACATGATAAATGACACAAAAGAAAAATAAAATAAGAGGGGAAAAAAAAGAAGGGAGAGATGGAATGGGGGGTGGGGGGGGGGGGGGGGGTGGAGTGTGTGCAGGGGTGAGATAAGAGTGAGAGCGTCGGAGCCGCAACGAATTAATTGAAAAAAATAAGAACGAACAGCAAACAAAGAAACAGGAATGCCATTTATTATTATTAAGGATAGTGCGCGACCTCGAAGAAGAAGGAATCCCACCACACGAATGCTAAAAACTACCTGTTAAAAAAAGAGAATAAATCGAAATTACGATTACATGCCTATCTAACTAAGAAGAAATAAAAGAAATTACATTCCTAAACCACAATGATTAGGTATTGGCTAGCGTTGAAGAAAGAATGGTGCCAGCGATGAATATGGTTTTTAGGTGTTAGATTGAGTTCGTTTTGATAGTAAAATAAGTTGGATTTGGATTGAATCTCCGGCTCATGTGCATCATATTTATCAACGTGTGCGTGCTTTCCCACACAATCAAAGAAGTGGAAAATAAAAAAAATTTATTACTATAATTGATTATTGAAGTTAATCTGTTTTGCAGGGGTAACTTGACCCTCAAAGGATGTAGGTTGGAAAATATAGATAGTGACGTAAAAGTTAACATACAGTAGTCTGAACATAGTCTTCATTTGATATATTTCTTATTTATGTAAAAAAAATACTTACAGATGGTGAGATCCACCACTATTGAAATCAATAAGAAAATTACTTTTGTACGGATGTCAACTACTTAAAACACCATTGGAAACACTTTGCACCGATGCAATTTTACTTTGTACCTGTGTAAAATCACTTTTTATCTTCAAAATAATTTTACACTGGTGCAAAGTAAGATTGCACCGGTACAAAATTAAATTTCAAGTATTTCTTCACCTATGACAAGTAATTTTACACTAGAAAGGTATTTTTCCACGTTAGGGTTTAGTCTTTAGTAACCCTAAGATGAAAAATCACATTTCAAGTAAAAAATCATTTCTCATACGTGAAATTACTTTCCATAAACCTAAACCGTAAACCCTAAATCCTAAATCTTAAACCTATAGGTTAAAATCACTTTTCACGGCTGCAAATACCTTTAATAATTTATCGTTGGTGCAAAATTATCCAGAATAATTTATCACCAGTGTAAAGTTATTTATCACCTGTGTATTTTAGGTTAAAGTGGTGTGGTGGTTTTTTCGAATGTGGTGGGGTCCACCACATAACAAACCTTATATTCTTTTGTTTCTTTACATTAAATATCAATTATTAAGTGGACCTATATTCACAATGCTATATAAAGTATGAGAACAAGACCCATAAAATACCCCACATCACTTTTTGCATCACCATATGCATTTCCCTACTTTTTAGCCATATAAAAATAGGGAGAATGCCTTTCGGTCAAGGGAAGAATTTTGTTCACATGGCATAAGAGCAACATTGTTATATATATATATGACTATGCATCTCCCACTACTAGAAAAATAGGCTTTCGCAATGCTTTTTTAGAGGCATTTTTTGTCAAAACCCTCTTCTATATCGAATAGTGCTCATCGCACAAGCAAAATATATACGACGATTTTAAAACCGTCTTATTGTTGATTTGAATGATATACACGACAGTTTTACTTAAAATCGTTGTGTAAACTAACCCTCAATACTCCCTCTTGTGTGCGGAGGTTCCCGCATTGACGTACACGACAGTTTTCTAAAAAATCGTCCAAAATATCATTCACCAAAATTTGCTTTGGTGTGAAATTTTGTGTCCTAACATGACATTAAACGATCGTTTTCTGTAAAACTGTCGTTAAAGGTGACATATTAGCCATCGCTACACTCGATCCTCAGAACCCTCCCCCCTTCATTCCTTCATCTACGATCCCCTTCCTCCTTCCATGGCACCATTCGTCGATCGCTTCGCTCCCTCGTCCTTGGTAAGCCCCGGCCATCCTTGTCCTCCTCCCATCGTACTCCTGCTCCTCCTCCCATCGTACTCCTGCTCCTCCTCCCATGGCCATCCCCCTCCTCATGGTCCACCTCCTTCCATGCCACCACCCACCTCCCCTTCCACACGAAACTGCCACCCCCTCCACCTTGTTGATCCCCATGGCATCGTCCACCTCCTCCTCCACATGCAGCTACTAGCCCCTCCTCCTCCTCAGCCACCATCCGTCCACCTCCTCCCCCATCTGCCCTTCCTTTTCCTACTGCCCCCTCCCCCATCTGCCCCTCCTCCTGCCTCCCCCATCCACCCACCTCTTCCCTCATCCACCCCTCCTCCTCCCACTGTCCCCTCCCCCATCCACTCCTCCTCCTACCTCCCACTACCTCCTCCTATTGCCTCCCCCCATCCACCCCTCCTCCCACTTCCTCCTTCCCCCATTTGCCCCTCGTCCTCCCCCTGCCTCCCCCCATCCATCCTCCCTCCTCCCACTCTCATCCCTATCATTTAATTTTTTAAATTAATTTTTATTACAAGTTAATAATTATCACATTTGATTTGTGATATTTGATTTAGGTTACAGTCGTCGATGGATACGTGCATGTCGATTCATGTGTTTCGCAAGGTATAAATATGCGCATTTTTATATTAATTATATTGTTATATTTGTATGCATGAATGTGGGGAGTACCCACTTTAATTTCAATGTTTAGAATGTGGGATGTTCCCACTTCAGTTTAGAAAGTGGGGTGGTCCCTGCCAGGTCCTCAGGTAATACTAGTCATTGGAAAGCTCGAGGAAGTGACCCCAGGACACCACCTGGGCACCCTCCTACTCACGGATGGACACCGACCAGCGATGAGCTGCACTGGTCAGCTGGTAGGTCGCGAAGGGCACTCTACAGTCTTTCGGTGGGTAGTTGGTATCAAAAGCTTTCTCGATCTACTGTAACCAATCCTCCGCCCCCGTAGGATCCTCATCCCCCTTGAAGGATGGGGGCTTCAGCTTGCTGAACTCAGTGAAGTTCTGCCGGTACTGTTGAAGAGGATCCGCCGGTTCATCCTTCGATACGGGAGGCTGATTGTTCTCCCCGCTCTCCTCCTATAGAGGAACATGCACACTCGGGATCGAGGGCTGCTCCTGATCCCCACCTCCCCCTCCTCCTGCTTGAGATGTGGGAGGTAGCCTTTGCTCTAACATCTTGAAGAAATTCTCCATAAAGGCCTGAAATTGGGTGGCTAGATCCAGAGCCTCCCGAGGGGGATCCACTTGGCAGTCTTCATCTGTTCAACTAGTAGCATTAGCCTGCTTTGACCTACGTGGAGCCATCTCTCTCTACACGGTGAAGAACCAATTGTCAGCAATCACAGGTCGGCAAAATTGTCCAGGATATGTAGAACGCATGTGAATCGGGTTTCCCATTGATCAGAGAATGAGTAACCCGTCATTCAATGCATCTCGAATGTCTGTATGGCTCTTTTGGACCGTTCTACAACTAAATGGGGTGAGCTTGCTCTGATACCATCTGTGGCAACCTGAGTCCCACCAACCAATGAGACCCGAGTTGTCTTGTGCTAACAGCTAGCAAGAGAACCCATAAGATTGTAGTCACCCAACATAAAGTCATAAAACATCAATAGCCAACATGCATTCATAAAGTATTAAATGAAAGGAACAAAAAAGTGCTGACAATAAAAGCAAAGTTCACCTAGAGCAGAAATAAATGAGAGTCTCGTACAACTACCAAGAAGACAGGAAATAAAATTTTACTAGTGCCAAAGTAACTACAACAATGAGCCATCAGCTTGGTATGGACCGTCTCCTTAGATAGGACCTGGTTCCGTGGAGGTTTGACCAACTACAGCCGAGGCACCTAACTGCTCAACAACACTTGAGTACGGAACCCTAGATAATGTCAATGAAAACTAAGTAGAGTAGTACAACTAACTTAAGTACAGAGTACAGTTTAAGGGCATTATCTTAATAGTTTGTTTGTTTACAATTTATTTTATGTCTAGTCCTTTTTATTCAATTTGCCCATATTCTTATTGTTCTCAAATTGTTAATCAATGTCTCAGGCACGAGACGATTTCTTGTAACTTCCTATAGTGCAAGACCGATATAAGCCACCCTTCTGGCAGGGAGGGCTGTTTATATCCATCGAGTCTCTATGCCCCGTCACCTTGGGGTCATCACAGAAAGGGGTGGCGGCTATGTCGTGTAGTGCGAACACGTACAAGCGCTATGTAAGTTGAACTACAGACAGCCAATGTCCCACCCATTGGCCGAAAGAACTACTCCAACGTGGAGCCCTGCGAATCTGCTATCCCAGTTGGCCGCTAAGCCTAACTAAAGAGTCGTAGGGGGGCTAGCAACTCCCTAAACCAGCCGTTGAATCTAGTCTGAAAAGACCTAAACCTACGGTCGAAATCCCGGCAAGTAGTAGGGTTGAAACCAGTTGTCTAATTCTTTTTTTTTTTTTTGACATATCCGTTGTATTAATATCCAAATAACTGTATCTCATATTTTGTTAATTCAGAAAATCCTTAGTAATTTCATATTACTAATTCCAAGCTTTGTAATTATTCACATTATCTTTTAACTTATCCTTTTATAAGTAGTTTCAATCTTGTCACAGTGGCCCCATGGTACTTAGAAGTTACTGGGAATAACAAAATTCATTTTACGGAAAATGGGGTTCGTTTCATTATCTACATTATTTACATAAAACCTATTATTTCTCATTTCAGTGCCCATAAATTAGAGAAAATACTAGAGGGGTTCCAAACTCAACAAAAAGGAGAATACACGCCGACCGAGGCTGTATACAGAAAAGATTATTCATGACGGGTCCACAAGTACTCGAAAAAACTGGCTGAATTGAAAGAAGGGTAGATTACTCTACCTAATGCCACCGGAGGGTCACTGTGACTCCGAACCATGCAGTCCCCACTCCTGCCTCAAGGTTCGTGCACGCATCGGGAAGATAACTTGGTTTAATTAGACCCTCGATGGGATTGGAGACACCTAATTACATTCCTAATTTTTTAATAAGTAGAACATACTTAAAAGTGAAAATAAATCATACCAACACGTAGTACATGTTGATACGATTCCAATGGTACTTTATTTGTCGAAATTCGAGGTCGGGAAGGCCTTGAAACAGACGAAACAGTGCAAGGGGGTCCAGAGTTAGGATAGAATGCCCATGCATGCCCTGGTCGATGCGCCCACACACGCCTAGTCGCATGCGCCACACATCACGCTGTGATTTGTGCATGCAGGGCTCCTTGGATCGTCATGCGAGTCCGCCTACAGCCGCTCGATCTCCACACGTTACAATCTTGTGCGCTCCTACTTGCGAATGTGTGCGCGTGTCCACGCGAAATCATGTGCTCTCCCATGCCACGTGTCTCCCGCTCGCACACCGCTGCTGCCACCACGACTTTTACGATGTGAACCCCAGGTTTTGCAGAATCGCAACTGGTCCCTACGAAATAATTTTTGATTTTTGGAGCTCTCTTTCTTGATTGGAGAGAGTTGAGGATGAATGATGACCCAAATGACCCTAGGAGTCCTTAAATAGGTTTTATGGGTGGTTTAGAATAGGTTTAGTTGGGTGAAATACCCAAATTACCCTTAGGGTTGGGTTCACCTTACATTTGGGTCCTTAGTGACTTCTTTTGGCCATAACTTAAGCTATACAACTTGAAATCGTGCGAAAACAAGCATCGTTGGAAAGTTGGCAATGAAAGGAATCCAGTAATACCACATATGACACCCTTTTGACAAATTTTGACCAAGGGTTGACTCGAAATACACATTTTTGGCAATTTAAGGGGTTCTGACACCAGCACCAAACCCTAACTGGGTTTTCGTGTTCGAACTGAATCGAAGCACTTTGAAATGACTCGGAACATAGATTTTGGGATGTTATAGACAATATCCCATTCTTTTTCCAATCTCATTGGACTATTGGGGGGCTTGGCCCCCCTTTCGCCCCTCCTTTCATCTTCACATGGAAGGGAGGAGAGAGTCTCTCTATTAATAAGTCTAGTAAGGAGCTCCATAATGGAGAGCTCGACAAGAACAATAGGCTTGGCGAAAGTCTCCAAGCAATCAAGTGCCATAACACACAACAGTCAGGTCCATAGTACACACTCATCTATTTGCATGTTCCATTAGCTTGAGCATCACCTACAGTAGTTAGTGGAAAATAGAGAAAAGAAATTGCACTAAATCTCGTACAAATAAGGATAAAAATAACATTATCCAAGTGTTCTATTACCTGATAAAGAGTATGAACTATATCCAAGTGTTCTATACAAAAAGTAAAATAAAAAAGACTCCTTAACATTCTTTCAAAAAAAGTATTGGTTATCAAAAGGTAGGAGGATGAGGCCAAAACCAATCAACTACAAGGAAAAGTTAAAATTGACCACAACTTAGTACCTAATAGAAAAGAACAGAATAACAAGTATATGTGTAATTTATGCATATGGTTACTGTTTATGTTTTACTGTAGAATGTATGGTAACTGTTTATGTTTTATAGTAGAATGTGTGATTTTCTTTATATAGAATTTTGAAAAATATATGTAATATAGGAGAAACTCTGCCAATTTTTTTTTAGATTTTTTTAATTTAATTTATTTATTTCTTAATAGTTATACAAATACTATTTTTTTTATTGTATATGCAGATGAAATTCCAGAAATTTGCTAATAGGGGTAAGGATGACTAGGGCACCTCAACGAGTAGGGATGAGAGGCTGCCTCCTTCCACCTAGCCACCCCTCACCCAGCCCACCCAACCCCCCGTACCCAGCCACTTCGCACCCAACCCACCCAGACCCCCCGCACTCAGACTCCCCCATCCGTCCTTGAGTACATTCCTCTACGTACTCCCTACGCACACCTAGTTGTCATGATATCTAATCTTGCATTTACAAGGCATCGTGAATATGTCCAGCCTGGTGATCTTGGCTGACAATACCAGAACAAGGGCAAGAGGGTGGTTACCAATGTAGTGCGAGAGCAAGAGCCAGAGCCAGAGGTTGCCACCCCCTACCCTAACGACGACGAGGATGAGGACGAGGAGGAGGGTGAGGACAATGTTGAGGTACAGAGGCCAACTCAGTAAGACCCTCAGGCTGAGGCAGGGACCAGTTTTGTTGGTAAGAATTGTCGGTAATACTTATTAAAATTTACTTGTAATGTTTTAATTTTTAATTATATTTTTCTTATCAGGTAATAAAAAAAAGGAAGGGATCTGACAAGAAATGCATATTTAGATGCACTTCCAGAGGGAATGAAAATCAGAGTACGTATCAACGAAGTTAGAGAAGATCCAGACTATCCTCCTTTCACCAGCAGATTGTCTAGGATGGTAAAGGAGCTCATCCCCCTTTGTTGCTTTAACTGGAGGAGGGTCTCCAAGGAGATCAAGAGGTAGCTTATTCGTAACATGGAGGTAAATAATTATATATTAATGTATATATATAAGTTTACTTTAATAATATTTAATTCGTTTATATGATTTTGTAATAGTACAAGCAATTTTTTATTAGGGTGACAATCCGAATGTCACCAAATACATTCTTAATCATGTCGCGATATGACATCGTGATTGGAGGATGACAATGAATAGAAAGGTGAAATTTGTAATTTTTTACATTTTTTATTATTTACTTAAGTAATTTATTTTGACAATTTATTCGTATAATTTAGTTTTATAATATAATGTCATCTAATGAGGAGGCATTAAGGAACGTGCCTCCCACAATAGCAACAAATGTGTGGAAAGAATGCTGTGAGCATTGGAATAAGCCTGAGACTGAGGTAATTATAAATAATTTTAAGGGAATTTGGAGATAAATGATTTAATTGTTTCCCATTACAATATGTTATATATACATGATTAGGCAAAGAGGAACAAGGCCAATAGAGCCAAAGTTCCACCACAGCCCCACTGTTTGGGTCGAACTAGTATAGATAAAGTTAAGGCATGCAAAATATGCAAGTAATTCCTTATAATTATGTCACTTCTATGTTTTTAATTAAAGTTTTAATTATAACTATTACCTACAATTTGAAATATATTTACAAGCACATTCACATGATGGTGCCACGCTAGATCGGGTTGGTGTGTATGAGGTTACTCATAGCAAGGCCACCACCAACGATGGGCAAACATGGATACGTGAGACATACTAGACAAAGCATGTAAGTAACATTTATTTATCAACTACTTTAAATTTTATACTTATTTTAATATGACATAAATTATTGTAATTTGTAGGAAAAAATGATGAACTTAATCAATCCCCCTCCAGACACCACTTCTAGCACTCAGCAGCACCCTCCTATGACACCTGAGGAGGCTTTTAGGAGTGTCATACCTTCGGAGCACAGAGGCTTCGTTCGTAGTGGGGGGAGGAGTCAAACGATCTCCAGCTAGTATGGGTGGAAGGGGTCAGCGTCAGCAACCGTCGTCTAGCAGATTCAAACACAGCTCCATGATGTCACCTTACAGTTCTAGCAGTAAACTCAAGCTTGGCAAGATGCCAACAAATTCATGGAGGAGCAAAAGAAGGAAATGGAGCAGCAAAGAGTGGAGATGAGAGAGATGATGGCATTATTACGGGGCAGCGATCGGGATCACACTTCCTATCACTACCCGCCTCGTAGAGACGATGATGACCTCAATGGTGGTGAAGCAGGACAGGGGGTAGGAGCTAAGGCATAGGTTTAGATTACTTATCTTTTCGTTAGTTAGGTTTTGTATTTTGATTAGTTATATGTATATTTGACGTTATGATATACTCTTTTTATTAGGTTTTTATATATATATATTTGTTGTGTGTTGAATGTTTTATGTTGCATGTTATATGTTGTGTAAGTTGTATGTTGTATATATTATATGTTTTATATGTTGTATATATATGTTTAAGGTGTTATAAGATTCTATAATACCTACATTATATATATTGAATAAAAAAACAAATATATACACGACGGTTATAGAAAACCGTTGTGTACCAATATACACAATGGTTTAACAACGGTCGTTTATTATACATGCCGATTTGAGAACCGTCGTTTATGGTTCGCATGTACATCTCACCTCCAGAGTAACGTCACATATGACGGTTAGCAAAACCATCGTGTACTGGTACTAAACAATGGTTTGTAACATAACCGTCATTTATAATGATACACGATGGTTAGAGAAATCGTCGTGTATTCTTCGCGTGGCATATAAACCAACGAATGAAGATCCATCGTTATTTATTAGAAAATGATGGTTGAAATCAAAATCATCGTGCATACACTAACGTGACATAGTTTCGCGACAACAGAATACAACGGTTTTCCTTGATTAGGCAACGATTTGAATCGTCGCAAAAAACATTCATTCCTGTAGTGTCTATATGCTACTTGTCCATTAATGGTGCATTTGAGCATCTAATGAAGACTGTGAGTGAAGGAGCAAATGAAGTAGTACCTCATTTATATGTGGAAAATAAAAGGAGCCTGATTTAATGGCCGGTTGGGCCCCTCCAATCCAGATTGATTGGGGTTCGATGCTTTCACACACACACACATGGATGCTTGATTAATTTGGTCCTTATATGCAAATAATATTAGTACTGAAACAGTATCTAAACCCTGCACGATCCACTGATTTGTCCTTGGGCTAGATGCCTTAATTTGAACCTCATGTATGAGCATATATGTGTGTGTTCATCAAACGAATTGTGTGACCAATCACATTGGAAATTTTGGGTGCCTTTGTGACTTTTGTCATTTGGAGACTTTGCAATCGAATCAGAGCTGAGCCATCACCCATGCTTCCTTCCATGCTACACTTGAGAGTTTGTGGCACAGCGTACGTTGCTCCCAGAGTGGGGTTAGTCGATACTAAACCGTTGGTGTTTTTCCTCGGCCACAAGCGTCCTCTTTCTAGGTTCAAAATAAACTTGTGTTGCTGCTCCAAGGGCCCTTGGATTTTGGGCATGGATTGACTTGGACCGTCAATCACATTAGCTCGCCGTTGCTGGTTGGGCTCCTGCTTTACAATCTCGGATCTCTATGATCATGTAATTGCATTCTCTAGCCATGCATGCATGACTATAATTATTTTATTGATGTGCGAAGAAAAATTCTCTTGTTGGATCCTATCAATAAAATTCATTAAAGAAAATAAGCTCATCTCCATATGCTTTTGCAGATTCAATCCAACAACCCGAATGACGAGATCAACTTGGCTCCTCTGTGGTCCAGCAAGATTCAACTATCTAAGGTGGTTTTATACTCGACTACTCGTAAGGTGGGTAGTGAAATAAATCAATCAATGAGGTTTACCCATCAAATATACGTACTTCCTGGGTTCTCCTGATGCTCTGCCTAGCTATGCCACCAGGTAGCATGTGGACAACGTCCATTTGAAGGCTCTATCACATCAGGCAGGTAGGAAGGCCTCCCTTGTCCAACTGATATAGTCAAGAGAGTTGGCAGAATCCACCGTCAATCACAATCAATCGGAAGGATCACATTTCCCCCCGTCTAGACACACGATTACAAGGAAGTTGCTCCAGGCAGAACGGTTATTTTGAAAGTGTGCTTTCATCATTTGAGGAGATCATGGGATTGTGGTCTCGGACCAACGATCATCTATCTAATTGACCACGATCTCCACATTCAAGGATTTCATAACCTTTATAAACCGAGGTTGCTCAGGTGGAAAAGGTTACGCCATCTGAGAAAAGAGAAAGGAGAGAACTTTCTTGTATCTTATATTCGCAAAAGTAAATAGTGAATTTCGACAGTTTAACACTCTCGCCAGACATACACTAGTTAAGGTGGAACTTGATCACCAACTCTCTTGTCTTCTTTTGTATGATTGCTTTTTAGTCGGGCTTCCAATTTTAGGAGCTCGATCATTTATTACTTAACTTCTCCTTGGCAACTAGTGCACCTCTATGTTACTTCCCAAGAGGTCTATTATTAGTGGATGGACAGACCCCAATTTCCTCGTGAGTCATAGGTAATTAATAGGTTTCTTTCGAACTACAAACTTCTAATTCAGTCTACCACCATGGAGCATCGTTGACAATCTTGATAGTCTAGCTCCTAGGAGAAAAGGACTTCTTAGGGTAGATGTGATAGTGGTTCCCCATATATCTCTCTCATGAGATTTTAACCATTGAGTTTACGTGCACACAAACACCTTGCATATACACACACATACTAGCTAGTCATTTTTGTTATTTTGTACTAGGCCACGATTTATGGTTCTTTAATTTGTTTCATTTCACTTGCTTGTAATTGGAAGGTTTTGGTCGATATATGTCTCCTACTTTCTCTTTAATTAAAAAATTCCTTTTTTTTTTAGAAAAAAAAGAATAGATTTATTTACCATGTACGTTTGGATTTACTTGAGCATGTGTAAAAGGGATTGAACCTCCAAATCTCCATTACAATTTGATTAAAATATTACAAATCTCTTAATTAGTGGCCCTCTTGGAAGGAGATAGAAGAGACGTATGGAATAATGGAAATAGAACAGGGTGTAATGGCGAGAATCGGAGATTATTAGCTTATTTGCGGCTATAACATCCTTAAGATTTTCTTATATCGGGGACATGTTAAAATCAAGGGATCGTCCAACATATTGGGAAAACTCTAGGTGAAGTGGAGAGGTGGACGGGAGGTAATCTCTAGGGCACCTTGAAAAATGCCAAAAGTCATTTTTATAGTTAAACATATTGGAAAAACTGAACTAAAGTACATCATCTATATAGCTTAGGATTTTTTGTTGCCACAAAAGTTTTGATTGTTCCTATCTTGCAAAAATCAAAATTTGAGAGCTCAAGCTATATGAAATTTTTTGCTTTAGGATGAAATACATAATTAAACTAAACTTAGATATTACTACACCTAGTCAAACCTAGCTAATCATTGACCTAGTTCTCTTGTTTGTCCTATGAAACCCCTTTAAAACCCTTTTGTTTGGCTAGATTATATGGTGTTGTGAAGAGATCAAAGAGGGACGATGAGAGAAAGAGGAAAAAATGTGGGGAAGTGAGATTGTGTATTTATATGTGTACCCAACAAAATGGCATACCAATTGTCCTCGTGGCAAGTATTGCATGTGAGATGTGGTGTGGCTTACAAGGTTGATTATCTTCATGTGTGGTGGAATGGTAGCCATAATGTGAGCTTTAGACTCACATACATATGCATATGGGTGATAATCCATCTACACAAGACATGGAATAGATTGTGTGTGCGATGAAAAGGTTGCCTGTGAGTGTAGATGCCCACATGGTTTGTGTGCACTTGGAATTTTAAGTTGTATGAATAGATACATGTTATTTCATGTTCTCACGTAAACTTCAATTTTTGGCCATTTCTTCACATTTCCTTCATTCTAGCAAGCATCAATTCCTCACCTTCATTCTAGCAAGCATCGATTTCTCATAGTTTGTGCGCACCTGAGGTATTTAAGATGTGCTAGATAAATGGCTTCCCTCATTTTGTATGTTTTGATCTCTTGTAGCAGTCTAGAATTTGGATGTGTGGATTGGATTCTGCTATAAACAATACAAAATAAATGGTCTACACTGATGGGTAAACTATACTGACATTCAATTGATGTTGCTATAGGTCAGTTTACAAGTCGGTGATCCTCAATACTATGCCAACGGTCAGGATGCCTTATTTGTCAGCTAGAAGGCCCTTTCGAGCTCCATCACCCCAACATTCCACCCTCGCTTCTCAACCCTCAAGCTCTTCGATGCCCTTGCGATGGTTCTTCGACATCTACTACAATCGCTAAAACCTTGCTACTTCGATTCCCACTTCCCGTCACTTCACTCCTTCCATCCCTAAACATCCACAATCGGTCCCTATCGCGATAGAGACGGAGAGATCACCACCATGAAGAGATCCATGAAGCCTTAACAACCATAGATCCAAAGCATGGTTTTGCTACCCCATCTTGATATGTATGGTTTCTCCTTCCCTTCCATCCTCCATCCATTATCCCGGATGGATCCAATTCTCAAAATCTAGTTTTCTCGATCAAAGTTCTAATCCTAGTGAGGATAATTCTTGACTAAGGGTTTTTTTTAGAAATTCTCTCTCGGTTGATCTTCCAATGGTGTCGAGGATGCCCAATCTAAGCCTCACCTTAGAGGGATTGGCATCGATGAAGGACCTCTAGCACTAGGCATGGAAGAGCTTGATGAGGTTCATCAATCTCATTGGGGAGATGGAGCTCGAGGGGGAGGAGGTGGCCTTCATTGTGTTGGCTGGGTCTGATGACACCAAGTTGCCCTCAAGGTGTTCGACAAAATGGCAGAGAGGTATGTGGTGTTGTGAAACACAATGTCGACCTCCTCCCAAGGTCCCTACCCATTGCCCTTAACATGTAGGCATACATATATATTTCCATGTTAGTCGATACCAAATTGTTTACATCCTTTAACATGGCCTTTGTTCTAGATACATGGATATTTTTCCTTATGGAATGGTTTGTATGGATTGTCTCATTTCTAACATAGTCTCTTTGATTTCTCTATCAGGAAAAGAGGTAGAAACGTGCTGAAGAAGCCAAGAAGTTAGGTCCTCCTAAAACTATTGCAGAAGCAATGACATAAATGCTACAACAAAAGGTATCCCTTATTTGCCTATAAAAGAATATCTATGGAAATTCTATAAAAACATATTAGAAACATATTACAAAGAAAGGGTATCACTCTTCTTAGATTGGTACTATGGAAATTCTTTACAAATATGCGAGGACAGCTCCCATTCATCCAAATTGGGATTAAACTTTCATTTCTCATATTGTTATCATTAGAAAGGACATGAGGATTGATCCTAAGTACACACTGCAGAGCAACATCATGCCAATGTAGACTATTCCAATAAGTTCTTGCTACTTTTTTGATATAATCTCTATTAATGTAAGATCAGTACCACTTACAGTTTACTATTTCTTTTTTGGCCTTACAGGCGAATGTTGTCTTATTGCCAATTTTTATTTTCATGCTTTTTTTACTTTGGGAAAGAATGACGTCTATGATTTACAACATGTTATTTTAGGTTAGCATATTTATCATCAATTCATGTCCTATTATCCATTTTATGTTCTTGTGCATGTTCAGAATTGTTGATTTCTCTGATTGGTCCCATTGACAAAAAGGAGTTGCAACTAGTTTGATAGCTTTTTTATGAAGAAACCAACGAAACTCCATCATCCATCAACTCTAATTTGAAGCCATCCTCTTTTATGAAGAAATTGGGGAAATCCCATAAAAAGTACAATTGGTCTCAGGTAACTATCTACTTGGCATTTTATAATTTTTATATTTCTTGAGTCTATAACTAGTTGATACTTCTATTAGTGCACATGCTTCTAAGATTATTTTTTTTTAAAGCTTCAATTATATTCCTATGGATTTTAAGATTCTATTTGTGCACGTAGCATTGGTTGTGGGAATTCATGCATTCATGATGGAGGAAGTTATGCATGTGCAAGGTTAGGGAGGTGATGTTGATCACCTCAGTACATCTCATTGTTTTCAAATTTGTTATATAGATGCCAACTCTTTAGTTTGGTGGTAGTCCTTTTCATGGAATTTGGTAAGTCTCTAGTCAAGCTCTAGTTCCCTATGGATACATAAGTTTGTCTATTGCATGTTGATTTTCTATACAAATTGGAGATATCTCTCATGCTACAGTTTTGAAGTTGATGGTGTCGATATACTGCTGAATGTTTTATTTTTTTCTTAGGATTCGTGAGCCAAGGAAATGAGTTTTCTTATTACATGATGATCTGCCCAAGTTTCATTCTTAAGCAATAAGTATGTCTGATTATTCTTGATTTTAGTTTGAGGATATTTGGTTGTTCTTTTTTGAATTATATAACATACAAACTGTGGGGGAGTGGACAATCTTTCCATGGATCCATAGCAACTTCAATTCATTTTCTTCTGATAGTGACTCGCTTAGAGCTATAACTTTTCTTGATATCATCCTACTAGGCTTGTCTAGCATCTCATACCTTGTTTTTGAAGTTTTGTTTTTTATTAAGCACAGAAATGCCTCCATCCATGACATACAAGGTATTAATTATTTATGCCTATTCATCTCATACTTGTCCCTTTCTGCATGAATACCACTTAGCTTTTCCCCAAACAAATCAGTGCTGGTTTTGTATGATTATGTTCATAAATAGTGAAGGAATTATAGAAGGCTTTTGTATGTGTGGTGGTGATTTCGTAGAAGTCTATAATGATGTGAGCCAAGAAGGTCACTCAATTTTCCTTGTAAATTTATACATTTTCAACAAAATTAAAGGAAACACTAGCAACAACATATTTAGTAACTTTCTTCTTTGAAAGCATTGGGACTCAAAGGAATAAATCTGGGTGAATTATAGAGGGCATATATAAAGCAGTGTACAACAAGATGTTCAGATAATTAGTTGTTATTGTTGTTTATGTTTGTGTGTCCTTCCTCCTTTTTTTTCCCCTCTTTGTGGTTGGGGGGTACCGAGTTGGAATTTTGTGAATGGAGTGTGGATTGGATCCATCGACCTCTTGGAGTCCATGAGGCATTTCTGAATAATCTACTTATGTGTTGTTCCTAAGTATGTAGTAATATTTTGAGCTAGGTTTTCTATTTATTTGTTGGGAGTTTTCTTCTAATCATGACTACTGACCTCCTTTCTTGTATCCTCAAACTGATAGGCGAGAGCAATTTGCACCTCTAGTTTCTAATGAGTGTGCATTGTTGGAAATCATTAAGGTTAACTCCTTTCTTCAATAAATACTTTGGATAAGATTACATCTTTCAACATTGCTTAACTGCCATACAAGTTTTATCATTTAATCAGTTGGTAATTGTAGATTGACCACTAGGATTTATGTTTATCTTTGGGTCCAATTAGTTAGAGGTGCTAAGATATTTTTTTTCAAATAGGAAGAATTCATGTTTGGACTTTATTGTCATATCCTTAGATTATAATGGATTTTCATGTGATAGTTGACTTTAGCAAGTTGTGTGTCGTTTTGAGACATTATGATCGTAGAATTTCCATATCTAATGCATCTATCAATAACATGCTTAATGCTACACAATTTGTCTTCCCTTCAAAAAGAGGTGATTGATTGAAATGTGGAGATAAGGTAGAAAATCTCCAAAGCTACATGTCAAATATTGTAGTGGAAAAATTATTTAATCCCCTCTGATTTGGCCCCAAAATCAATTCACCAACTCTTTTTTTGACTTGCATCATTTGATCCCTGTGGTTTCCAACTTAAATTGAAATGCCCCTATTAGAATATGATCCAATTTTGGAGCATAATGCTCATGAATTTAATAATGCTCCCTTTCCTCATTCCCTTACGATTTCTAACGGCTTCCCCATTGATGGGAACACCATCATGAGCCATAACTACCTCAATTTAGTCATTATCAAGGAATAAATGCTCCTATATAACCGTTAGAGAGCCCAAAGTCACTACAAATCCATTTTAAGGGAAATACAAGAAACTAGGGTGAACATTGCAATTTTACCATCATATCTTGAATGAAGAATAAACGTGGGTTTTATCAGGGGTTAGTTAAGGGTCAAATGGCCTTAAATGTCCAACAAGTGGGTTAATACAGATAGAAAAGGGTTTTCGTGTGTTTTAAGAATTAAATGACATTTGAAACCCTAAAACTGACCCACTTAATTAATTGAGGTTTTGGTCAGGATAAAATTCACCTAAATCCTCTAAAATTCATAGAAAAATATTCTCTAGGGTTTGGTACCTTCAATTTGACCATCAGAACCCGTCTTGACCCAAAATAAAGTACTAGACTGACATTTGCCCTAATTTAGGTTTTTGCATAAATTACCCAGTAAAACTTGGTCAAAACAAAAATTAAACTTCACCATTGGATTCCTTACGTCCAAATTAGGTTTGTACCAAAATTTGGGCTCAATCTGAGACTGTCTTGACCTAGTTTGCAATTTGGTCCTGTTTGATTCTTTTATCTCACACACATGCCCTCAACTTTCAAAAATATTGCAGATAACCCCCCAGCTTTGTCATCATTTCACAAAAAGGTCCATACTACCATGAATCCTATTCCTGCAAACTCTGACGACCTAAATTTGGCATGTTCTCCTAGATTCCTTGATGAATCCCTCTCAGATTTGAAAGGGAAGTTCGTCAAGGAATTCCCTTCCTTTTGAGCCAATTCCAAAGCTCTCAAACCTTCCCAATCTCTCATGCGAATGCATGAGAGATTAGGATATCTTCGAATTCCTATCTCCAAAGAGCTTTCCAAGCTTGGGAAGCTTGCTTCCCAAGCCCAAAACTCCCTCCTGAGGCCTATAAAAGGACCCCTAGATCAAACCAAAGATTCCACGCTCGAATACGATCGGATTCCCCCTTAATTTCATCTCTCCCCATTTGGCCAAAGCTCCTCAACATCCAGTGAGTTCCTTCGACTCCATCCTTCATCCGCGTGTATTACGAACGCGCGCTTCAGACGTCTTTTAATACGTTAGGGAAGTGGCCCAGACGTCTGACCAGACATCTGGAACCACTTCCAGACGTCTGGGAATCGGTTATTTTTGGCACGCGTGTTTCGTCTGCGCACCTGAGCGCGCAGACCTGCGTACTCTCTCTCTCCCTCTCTTTTTCCCTCTCTCCTGCAGCCGCAGACCCACCCTGTCCGCTCTCTCTCTCCTCCTCGCGCGGCCTTAAAAGGCCATGCCCTCTCCCTCACTCCCGTCACCTCTGCCCCGTTCCTCTTCTCCTTCCAGCTAGTGCGCGAGAGCGAGCACGAGTGAGTGGCGGCAGCGATAGCCGTGGTGAGCGTGGGAGGAGGTGCTGCACGTGGAAGAGGTGCTCGGCCGTGAGGGCGAGCTCGCCGGGCTGCTAGGGCCGGCCAGCGGGGGGCGCAGCGGACGTGGAGCGACGCGGGGGGGGGGAGACTGCTGCAGTTTGAGCAGCAGGCGAATGAGACGCGGCGCGGCCGGGCGTCGCGAGCGGAGGGTGAGTCACGCCCTGGTTCTGGAAACTTTTCCAGAATCAGACGTCTGGGCTTCTAGCCAGACGACGGGAACGACGTCTGGAAGACTATCCAGACGTCTGAAAGGTGAGTTATTTCCGTCTTCTTCATTTTCTTCGACTGACCGTACTGAGAGAGAGAGATGGGTACGCGCAGGTTCAGTGATTCACCATCCAACGCGAATTAGACATTTGGCTGTATCACCAGACGACGGGAGCGACATCCAGACGTCCGGGGTGACCATCGGATGTCTGGGAACTAGGCCAGACACCCCCGCAGGCTTCTGGACGTCTGAGAGCCCACGCAGAGCAAGGTAATCCCTGATCCACCTTTTTAAGACGTCTGGAAGAAGTTCCAGATGTCTGATTTTGCACTTTTTCATCATTTTCGACCTGTTTAGGGCCCGTTCTGGTCCCATTTTAGGCGTTTCGAGTTGCGTTCTTTTCGGAATTAAATCCTCTACCCGTCTACAGTAGCTATGTACTATTTTGAGAAACTCCTTGTGTTTGATCCTTGTGATAGGACCCCATTCCATTGCAGTCTCGAGGGTTGCGGAGGCACGCGGGATTCCCGACCACGCCCCCAGTACTCCTGTTGTAACCGGTAGAGTGGCTTTTAAGTTTATTAGTTTAATCTGTTAATTATGAACCATAAATAGAACCTAGGACATTGCATGAATCCTAGGAATGAGAAACTAGAATGAATGGTAGATCCTAGGGTGTTGCATGAATCCTAGGGCTGGAAAACTAGATTATATGATAGATCCTAGGGTATGGCATGAATCCTAGGATGGGAAGAACTAGTGGAATATATGAATAACTGCAGTCTTGGAAAATGTGGAAAGGAAATAATAGCTACCTGTAAATTGGTTTAACAACTGCCTGTTATGAATAAATGAGCATGTCTGGGAATATGGGATGTATGAATGTGAAACTGGGAAGGTGAAACCTGAATGTGCTGAGTTAAAAAGAACTGGAACCCTACGGGGAATTAGGAGTGGAACTCCTGGAAAGAGAAAGGAATGGAACTGAGAAAGAAAGACGTGGTAGAGTGCTGTCTCTTGGGTACGTAGTACCAAGGGAAGTACCTGTACCTATTTAGTGCAGAGCGGAGCCAGCCGCCCCAGGGACCCAGGGTTAGGACTGGCCACTTTGTACCGACTTGCTGGCCCTCGTGTACGTAGTACCGAGGAGAGCTACTAGTGTAGGGAGGTACTAGCTACCCCACGAGCCTCGGGGTTCTGCTAGCCTCCTACACCGACCTGTTAGGCCCACTGGGCAAACCAGGGTAGTCAGGCGAGGGTGCGCGGACTGTGGAGGGGCAAGGCCCCTGTTTGGTTACTGTGGAGGGGTTGGACCCCTGTTACTGAGAGGGCTTTGCCCTGTATTGGTTCCATGTTGTGCTTTGGGCGCACCCGTTAATGGAAACAACTGACCGCGTGCAAGTGTGGGTTAGCTACCTATGCGTTTATCACGCGTGCCGTAGTCACCGTTACGCCTGTCCGTGACCTTGGGGTGGTTGACTAAGAGTAGGATCACCACGGGGGACTCTCCCGGCCAGGAGAGCACCACGTGCTACTTCTACTTTTTGGAAAAGACTGCAATCAAGATCGTTCCCACAAGGAATATTCGAGATCAAGTAAAGGATCTGAGGAATAATTGAAATCGTGAGACAAGTGAAAGACATAAATAAAGAAAGTAACAGAACATAACAGCTACTGTACACTCTACTGTTTTCTTTAGTTTTAGTTGCCACTCTACTTAACGTTTTGCTGACGTGTTACACTCGTTACCTTTCAGGACCAGGTGTTGAGCAACCACGGTCAGCGGCTGCAGAGGACGTTGGGCCGAGTAGGGTCCAGTAGAGTTACCACTATTCTCTTGTACCTCTTTTTGTTCCATTGTAGTGAGTAGTTCTTGTTTCCGCTGTACTTTTCTTTACCTGCAGTTCATATTATGTTATGAATGTTGTTCTACTGTTGTGGTGGTATATACTGTAGTGGTTTCTTTCCTTACTGCTGTACTTTCTTACTGTTTGTTATATTCATGCTGAATGTGGTTTATTTTACTGCTCTTTTGGTTACTTCCTCGTTGAACGACTAGGTCTTGGGATTAGTCGAGTCGGTCCCGTTCTCGTGTCTCATAGGGACTCGGGAATCGGGTCGTTACAAGATGGTATCATAGCAAGGTCGTCCCGAGAAGTGAATCAACTGACTGGAAAATAACCAATTCACATGTCTATAACTAGAGTAGCAACCACAACATATCTCTTGACATGAGCTCTTAGACGTTTCGTTAGGTACCGTCTGTTTGACGTTTTTCGTTTTGTTTCTCGTCTCCTTGCAGGAGATGCCTCGTCGCGGGACTGGCGAGACTGGCCGTGGGCACGGCCGAGGACGAGGTCGGCGAGGTGGACGTGCTGTTGTTGACGTCTCGGTGGACCAGCCACCACTCCTGGGCATCCAGGCCCAGGGCCTCGCCCGGCTGATACGGGACATTACACGAGAGGAGCTCCACCCACCGCCCCGAGCGCCTCCTCCTGGGGCTGCGGAGGGGGAGTCCTCTGTGGGACCACACGACGGACACGGCGCTGGACACAGGGGAAAGGATGGGCCGCTGCCACCCCCACCTTCCTCTGACACTTCCGTGAATGAGGAACCTTCGCCTGGAGGTGCACCGGCACCTCCCCTACAGCGCCACTTTGAGCTTTTCGGGCAGTTCTGGAAGCTGAAGCCCCCCTCCTTCAAGGGGGATGAGGACTCGACAGAGGCAGAGGACTAGCTTGAGTAGCTGGAGAAGATCTTCGACACCCTTCGCCCCCCGGTGGAGTGCCGCGAGGCCTTTGCCACGTACCAGCTGGAGAGTGCGGCACACAGGTGGTGGAGGGCGGTCCGGGGACAGGAGAGGGACGAGCCACCTTGGGATCGGTTCATCGCCCTCTTCTGCAAGCAGTACTTTCCCCAGACGTGGCAGGACCAGAGGAGGCGGGAGTTCCACACGCTCCGCCAAGGGATGATGACTGTGAGCGCGTACCGCACGCGTTTCTTGGAGCTGTCCTGCTTTGCAGCGACAGTAGTAGCCACAGAGGAGGAGCACCTTTGGAGGTTCACCGAGGGGCTCCGGCCTGGGATCAGGGGGTATGTCAAACCCTTGAAGTTGCCTACGTTTTCGAGGGTGGTGGAGGCAGCCATGACTTATGAGGAGACCAACCCATCCGCGCGAGACACTGACGGCATGCGGAAGAGGCCCTTTCAGTCGGACTTTTCACAGGGCCGGCGAGAGAGGAGACACATGGCATCCGCAGGAGAGCCGTCACGTTTTGTAGGGCCATCAGTGGCCTTTGGGGGCCCTCGACAGGGACCAGTCGCCAGCACCGGACCCCCGCCCAGCCGACAGCAGGGACCCACTGAGGGCGGGAGTCGGGTTCCCCTCTGTTACCAGTGTGGCCAACTGGGCCACATCAGGAGGGACTGCCTGTCTAGGGCAGGAGGTCAGCAGATACTCCCCGCGCAGAGCACTGGAGGGTGCGCAGGAGGCCGCGGTTCCCAGGTGCGAGGAGGAGGACAGCAGTCACGAGGAGGGTACCGACCAGCACCTGCCCGTCCGACGCAGAGTGTGGCTGCTTCGTCCGCACCGAGAGCTGAGGGGCGGATCAACGCCCTGACACACAGGGATGCCAGAGCTTCGGGCTCAGTTGTGGCAAGTATGGTTTCAGTTTCCGGCAGACTCGTTTACACACTTTTCGATTCCGGCGCTACGCACTCGTTTGTCGCAGCCAGTTTCGCAGTTAGTTTGGGCCAGGATTATACGCTGTTAGAGAATCCGTTCGTAATCAGAGGTCCGAGTGGTCAGCTGTTTGTAGCTGAGGAGGTGTACACGGATTGCGAGGTCAGCATCGGGGGACATAGCCTGCCAGCTGACCTGATTATGATACAGATGGAGGACTTCGGAGTGATTCTGGGGATGGACTGGCTGTCCGCTTACCACACCTTGGTAGACTATTTTGAGAGGAAGATTGTCTTCTCCATGCCGGAGTTGCCTTCTTTTGAGTTTCACGGACAGCCAGTGGATGGAGGCTTCAGGTGCATTTCGGCACTTCAGGCAGCGAGACTTTTGAGCCAGGGGTGTGAGGGCTTCCTAGCTTGTGTGGTGGCAGAGCCCAGCCCTGTGGCAGACTTCCAGAGTATCCCGGTGGTCAGAGAGTACCCTGACGTGTTTCCAGACGAGTTACCAGGACTACCGCCCGAGCGTGAGATCGAGTTTGAGATCTCACTAGTACCAGGGACCAGCCCCATCTCCACCGAGCCATACAGGATGGCACCACTTAAGCTACGAGAGCTCAAGTCTCAGTTGCAGGACCTTTTGGAGAAAGGTTTCGTGAGGCCCAGTGCGTCTCCCTGGGGAGCCCCGGTACTGTTTGTGAAGAAGAAGGATGGGACCTTACGACTTTGTGTGGACTACCGACAGCTGAATAGGGTCACCATCAAGAATAGATATCCGCTGCCGAGGATCGACGACTTGTTTGACCAATTGCGGGGTGCCATGGTGTTCTCTAAGATCGACTTGAGGTTGGGATACCACCAGTTGAGGATCAGGGAGACCGACGTCTCCAAGACAGCTTTCCGCACCCGGTACGGACACTACGAGTTTTTGGTCATGCCGTTTGGGCTGACCAATGCCCCCGTTGCTTTCATGGATCTGATGAACCGGGTGTTTAGACCGTACTTGGACCAGTTCGTGGTGGTTTTCATAGATGATGTACTCATCTATTCTAGAGATCAGACGCAGCACGGACAGCACTTGCGGATGGTTCTGGACACTCTGAGATGACGTAGGCTATACGCCAAATACAGCAAGTGCGAGTTCTGGTTGAGGGAGGTGACCTTCTTAGGTCATGTGATCTCTGGAGATGGCTTGGCAGTGGACCTAGCCAAGGTCGAGGCAGTACTCAGGTGGGAGAGACCGCGTTCAGTCATTAAGATTCGCAGTTTCCTGGGACTGGCAGGCTACTACAGACGATTCATCAAAGGTTTTTCACAGATCGCGCGTCCTATGACACAGTTGACCCGGAAGGACGTGCCCTTCGCTTGGACAGACACTTGTGAGGCGTGTTTTCTAGAGCTGAAGGAGAGGTTGACCTCGGCTCCCGTGCTCACCATCCCTGACAGTAGTGGCGGGTTCGTTGTGTACACGGATGCCTCCTTGCAGGGGTTAGGAGGTGTGCTCATGCAGAGGGGTCACGTTGTCGCTTACGCTTCGCGGCAACTGAAGCCCCATGAGCATACCTACCCTACCCACGACCTAGAGTTGGCAGCGGTTGTCTTCGCGCTGAAGACCTAGAGGCACTACTTGTACGATGAGACCTTCGAGATTTTCACAGATCACAAGAGCCTCAGATACCTTTTTGATCAGAAGGAGCTCAACATGAGACAGAGACGTTGGTTGGAGCTCCTGAAGGACTACAACTGCAGCATCTCCTACCACCCAGGAAAGGCCAATGTGGTGGCTGACGCCTTGAACCGTAAGGCGCCCGCGCACTTGGCCAGTTTACAGTTACAGAGTTGGAGCCTTTTGGAAGAGGTGGGCAGTTGGTGACCCCTGGAGTTACGGGGGCACTGTGGGGCAGTGACGGTGACACGACAGACTAGGCCAGAGCTGATAGATCGCATCATCACAGGACAGATGGCCGATCCGTACTTGTAGTCCTTGCGTGACAGAGTACTGTCGGGAGACCCGGGGGACTTCTCTTTCACAGACCAGGTGCTGTGCTTGAGGGGACGGTTGTGCGTTCCCAGAGACGAGGAGCTGTTGAGAGAGCTCCTGACTGAGGCACACGGTTCCAGATTCACCATACATCCCGAAAACACGAAGATGTACCACGACTTGAGACGCGAGTTTTGGTGGAGGGGGATGAAGCGGGATGTGGGTGAGTTCGTGCAGCAGTGCTTAGTGTGTCAGCAGGTGAAAGCCGAGCATCAGAGGCCTGCAGGGTCGCTACAGCCGCTTCCAGTGCCAGAGTGGAAGTGGGAGAGCATCACCATGGACTTGGTGGTGGGCTTACCTGTTACCTAGCGAGGGCACGACGCTGTCTGGGTAATTGTGGATAGACTGACGAAGACGGCACGATTCCTGCCGATCCGAGTCACTTTGGGACCAGCACAGTTGGCAGAGAGGTACATCCGCGACGTGGTACGACTACACGGAGTTCCGCGGGAGATCGTATCCGACCGGGATACCCGCTTTACGTCCCAGTTTTTGGCTGAGTTTCAACAGGCCCTGGGGACGCGATTGAGGTTTAGTACAGCTTACCACCCCCAGATGGACGGATAGTCCGAGCACACGATACAGACACTTGAGGACCTTTTGCGTGCCTGTGTACTGGACTGGAGGGGCTCTTGGGAGGAACACCTGCCCCTAGCGGAGTTCGCATACAACAACAGTTATCACTCGAGCATCGGCATGGCTCCCTACGAGACTCTGTACGGATGGAGGTGTACGGCACCCTTGAGTTGGGTTGAGGTGGGGACCAAGTGGGAGGTTGGCCCCAGGTTGATCCGGCAGAGTCAGGAGGTAGTCGAGCAGATCCACAGGCAACTCCGCACTGTCAGGAGCAGATAGAAGAGCTACGCGGATCGGAGACACAGAGAGGTGCAGTTTGAGGTTGGGGATCACGTCTTTCTTCGTGTTTCACCCATGAGGGGCTTGCAGCGGTTTGGGGTGAGAGGGAAGCTCGCGTCGAGGTTTGTGGGGCCCTTTGAGGTCCTGGAGCGGGTTGGACCCGTTGCTTACAGGCTTGCCCTCCCCCCGCAGCTTTCTGGTGTGCACGACGTGTTCCACGTGTCCAACCTCAGGAAGTACGTAGCCGATCCCAGTCACGTACTGAGTCACGAGAGCGTCGAGGTGGGCGATGACCTGACCTACCCCGAGCGACCAGTGCAGATTCTAGACCGAGCCGTTTGCAGTTTGAGACGAAAGCAAGTACCCCTGGTAAAGGTTTTGCGGAGGAGCCAGCGGTAGGAGGAGGCTACCTGGGAGCCTGAGGCGGTAATGCGGGAGCGGTACCCGGAGCTTTTTGCGGGTACGTCTTTTAGGATCGGCTTCGGTCCTCTTTGAGTTTGTTATGGTTATTTTGACGTCTTTTCCGCACCCTAGTTAGCGCAAGTTTCGGGGACGAAACTTCCTTTGAGTTTGTTATATTGTTACGAACGCGCGCTTCAGACGTCTTTTAAGACGTCTGGGAACTGGCCCAGACGTCTGACCAGACGTCTGGAACCACTTCCAGATGTCTGGGAATCGGTTATTTTTGGCATGCGTGTTTCGTCTGCGCGCCTGAGCGTGGTGCGCCTGAGCGTGCAGACCTGCGTACACTCTCTCTCCCTCTCTTTTTCCCTCTCACCTGCGGTCGCAGACCCACCCTGTCCGCTCTCTCTCTCCTCCTCGTGCGGCCTTAAAAGGCCACGCCCTCTCCCTCACTCCTGTCACCTCCGCCCCCTTCCTCTTCTCCTTCCAGCCAGTGCGCGAGAGTGAGCACGAGTAAGCAGCGGCAGCGACAGCTGCGGTGAGCGTGGGAGGAGGTGCTGCGTGTGGAAGAGGCGCTCGGCCATGAGGGCGAGCTCGCCGGGCTGCTAGGGCCGGCCGGCGAGGGGCGCCGCGGGCGCGGAGCGACGCGGAGCGACGCAGGGGGGGACTGCTGCAGTTTGAGCTGCAGGCGGACGAGACGCGGCGCGGCTTGGCGTCGCGAGCGGAGGGCGAGTCGCGCCCTGGTTCTGGAAACTTTTCCAGAATCAGACGTCTGGGCTTCTAGCCAGACGACGGGAACGACGTCTGGAAAATTGTCCAGACGTCTGAAAGGTGAGTTATTTCCATCTTCTTCGTTTTCTTCGACTGACCGTACTGAGAGAGAGAGATGGGTACGTGCAGGTTCAGTGATTCGCCATCCAACGCGAATCAGACGTCTGGCTGTATCACCAGACGACGAGAGCGACATCCAGACGTCCAAGGTGACCATCGGACGTCTGGGAACTAGGCCAGATGCCCCCACAGGCTTCTAGACGTCTGAGAGCCCACGCAGAGCAAGGTAATCCCTGATCCACCTTTTTAAGACGTCTGGAAGAAGTTCCAGATGTCTGATTTTGTACTTTTTCGTCGTTTTCGACCCGTTTAGGGCCTGTTCGGGTCCTATTTTCCGCGTTTCAAGTTGTGTTCTTTTCGGAATTAAATCCTCTACCCGTCTACAGTAGCTATGTACTATTTTGAGAAACTCCTTGTGTTTGATCCTTGTGATAGGACCCCGTTCCATTGTAGTCTCGGGGGTTGCAGAGGCACGCGGGATTCCCGACCACGCCCCCAATACTCCTGTTGTAACTGGTAGAGTGGCTTTTAAGTTTATTAGTATAATCTGTTAATTATGAACCATAAATAGAACCTAGGACATTGCATGAATCCTAGGAATGAGAAACTAGAATGAATGTTAGATCCTAGGGTGTTGCATGAATCCTAGGGCTGGAAAACTAGATTGTATGATAGATCCTAGGGTATGGCATGAATCCTAGGATGGGAAGAACTAGTGGAATATATGAATAACTGCAGTCTTGGAAAATGTGGAAAGGAAATAATAGCTACCTGTAAATTGGTTTAACAACTGCCTGTTATGAATAAATGAGCATGTCTGGGAACATGGGATGTATGAATGTGAAACTTTGAAGGTGAAACCTGAATGTGCTGAGTTAAAAAGAACTGGAACCCTACGGGGAATTAGGAGTGGAACTCCTGGAATGAGAAAGGAATGGAACTGAGAAAGAAAGACGTGGTAGAGTGCTGTCTCTTGGGTACGTAGTACCAATGGAAGTACCTGTACCTGTTTAGTGCAGAGCGGAGCCAGCCGCCCCAGGGACCCGGGGTTAGGACTGGCCACTTTATACCGACTTGCTGGCCCTCGTGTACGTAGTACCGAGGAGAGCTACTAGTGTAGGGAGGTACTAGCTACCCCACGGGCCCCGGGGTTCTGCTAGCCTCCTACACCGACCTGTTAGGCCCACTGGGCAAACCAGGGTAGTCAGGTGAGGGTGCGCGGACTGTGGAGGGGCAAGGCCCCTGTTTGGTTACTGTGGAGGGGTTGGACCCCTGTTACTGAGAGGGCTTTGCCCTGTACTAGTTCCATGTTGTGCTTTGGGCGCACCCGTTAATGGAAACAACTGACCGTGTGCAAGTGCGGGTTAGCTACCTGTGCATTTATCGCGCGTGCCGTAGTCACCGTTACGCCTGTCCGTGACCTTGGGGTGGTTGACTGAGTGTAGGATCACCACGGGGGACTCTCCCGGCCAGGAGAGCACCACGTGCTACTTCTACTTTTTGGAAAAGACTACAATCAAGATCGTTCCCACGAGGAACATTCGAGATCAAGTAAAGGATCTGAGGAATAATTGAAATCGTGAGACAAGTGAAAGGCATAAATAAAGAAAGTAACAGAACATAACAGCTACTGTACACTCTACTGTTTTCTTTAGTTTTAGTTGCCACTCTACTTAGCGTTTTGCTGACGTGTTACACTCATTACCTTTCAGGACCAGGTGTTGAGCAGCCAGGGTCAGCGGCTGCAGAGGACGCTGGGCCGAGTAGGGTCCAGTAGAGTTACCACTGTTCTCTTGTACCTCTTTTTGTTCCACTGTAGTGAGTTCTTGTTTCCGCTGTACTTTTCTTTACCTGCAGTTCATATTATGTTATGAATGTTGTTCTACTGTTGTGGTGGTATATACTGTAGTGGTTTCTTTCCTTACTGCTGTACTTTCTTACTGTTTGTTATATTCATGCTGAATGTGGTTTATTTTACTGCTCTTTTGGTTACTTCCTCATTGAACGACTAGGTCTTGGGATTAGTCGAGTCGGTCCCGTTCTCATGTCTCGTAGGGACTTGGGAATCGGGTCGTTACAGCGTGCAATACCGGCGGTGGATTTATCTCCCTTGCTCTCCTTCGCATCGTGTTGTACCCGCTGACGCCCTGTCCTCCATCTTCCTTGCCGTTTCCTACTCACCAGAGCACTTTCTTCCCCGACGTCGACCATACTACAATCAACGCCGACTCGACTCCCCGTCGTCTGCCAACCACCTAAATAAGTCCCCTAACTCCTCTACTTCATTCTCATCCTAGCCACACTCAATTTCGACCATGCTACCTCTAGTTCACCATCATCCCTTCCACGTCCGTCCACTACTCCGACAAGGCACATCTCGCTCCACACACCACCAAACCCCTTGCCGTTCATCCCTACACCTCTGCCTCGTCCCCAGGAGCAAAAGCCATAACTTAGTTAGGTCGATTGCTCCTCCACAACCTTCGCTGAACACCGTATCTTCGCACTTCACCTTCTGTCACCATCCGACCACCTCACGCACTCTCACACCTCACAAACATCACTGTTCACTTCCTCACCTTATGGTGACGCTATTGAACCTTTTAACTGGGGCTTTTAGCCCATATTTCGTGTTTTAGGTAGCAGCTCCTTCGACCGCCATTGCCAAAGCTTCGAGCGAAGCTTGAAGCTTGCTCCAGCATTTGCAGACCCCAGGCGAAGCCCTAGGTGCAGGGGAGCATCTCCAGGATCACGACCCTGGAACCAATTTATTCCTTTGACTAGGCCTTTGACTGCAATCACACGAAGTAGCAGCTGCAGCTGCATGCAGAGGAAGGGTGGTGGGATGGTCCCACCTCGGATGCTGAAGAGCGCCTGCAACCGCATAAATTGATTTTCTCACTCAAGTTATTCACCTCAAGTCACAGGGGGTGAGGTCCCCATGCCCCTCACATGCCTCGCCAACAACACCTTACACTCGGGTTTGGTAGATCTGTATACCCAACTAACCTAAGCACTCCTTCATTGCCACTCACGACCAGTAGCCCTAGTCTCAAGTGCACTCTACCCGAATAACCGATTACCCGAGGCCCTGGGAGGGCAGATCTGTGAGAGAGGAGAGATAGTGCACGGGAGCAGGGGGTTTTGCTCTCAGGACCAACGGTCGACACTTAACCATTTAAGGAACCTTGCACGTGAAGAAGGAAGAAGGAGAGGAAGCTTGAGCAACAAAGAAGAAGAAAGAAGGCACAACTGCAGAAGAAGGAAAGAAGGAGCAATAGAAGAAGGAAAGCAAAGAAGGAAAAAAGGAGAGGAAGAGAAGTCACAGAGAAGAGGAAGAAGAAAAAGAGAAATACCTTTGAGCAGGATAAGTCGTTTGACTGGTTGAACAGACGTCTGAGCTTCATTTGAAGTGCACTGTGCACTCATCCTACGTGGCTTTATATTGATTGTTACTGTTGAAATATTTGATATAATTGTGAGGGGTAATTAGTGATTCAAATCACCATTTTACCCCATTCTTTTTGCATTATCTGACATTCACTTTCATTCATATTTGCTTGGAATTCTATTGATTATATATTTGTGTTGAATTGCAATCTTGAGAAGCATTTTTGCCAGTTGCTCCCTATGTTCGACTTTGGACTTTCATTCGAGTAAAAAATTCTATTTGTTTTTCATGATGATTCGACCTATACTATACGCATTGATTTTAAAACTCTTTTCAGAGTGACTAACACCCTTGCAATGGCCCCATTGACACTTCTCCAATTCACTAGATCGACTACAAAGCTCTTGAATCCAAATTAGATAACATGTTTTGGAGGGCAAAAGAGATGAGTGACATCTTTTTTCACAATGGTAAAAGGGAGAAAAGGGCCAAGCAATTTTTGTACTGTTGTTATTTGCATCTTCATATGTGAAACTAAGAAGGAGCTCAATCTAAAAAATTAGAATCTAGTAACTCTTCTAGGGTCATGGTTATCCAAAAAGGTCATATAAAGAAACTTTATTTCTTGTGAAGTAAAGTTCTGCAAGAAACTAATTTTTAGAATCTTAAACAAAAGAAAAAAGACATTGTTTGAATACATATATATGTTCTTCCTTGGAAAGCAGAATCCCATGAACTACATATTCAAGAATTAAACCTTGACATGAATTTTGAAAAGATCAAAACAAAAACTTGCTAGAAGAAGAGCATCACCATCATTTCAATATGTTTCCCAAAGCATGGTAGAAAATGCAAATAGCATCATCATCATCAATTGCTCAAACTTGGCCTTCTTTATCAATGGTACAACCACTCTATTTCTTGTGCTTTGTAACCCCCCTTCAATAAAAGAACAAACATTTTGGAAGGAACATCAACTCCTACCACATCAACACCATCACTAATCTTTCCTTTCTCTCTTGTTTTATTTCACATTAACTCCCACTTTACCCTCTTGACTGCTGATTCAAGATCATAGCACTTTTGAGAAATCACCTCACCATGCATAGATACAAAGTAACAAAAATGCCATATTCCTCAATTCTTCAGAAACTTGCATGGCCCTGAGGAAGCTATGCAATATCACTATCATTGACTAACTCAATAATGTGATTCCAATCTGATAGGGCAATATCACTATGCAATATCATTGACCACAATGTAGTAGCTAGAGCTTTTCCTTTGGCTTAAAATCATTCCATGACTACTACATCTGGAGATAGCTTCTTCAAGGGCTATGGTTCCCTAGATGGATAGATACAATAGTTTACATATAAGAAGCAGAAACTGCCCATTGTTGAGACTGGGGCCCCTCCAACTGTTGCTGGAATTACCAGTGGCACAACTTCTCCAATGTGATAAATCTCAAAACTTTGTTCTACCCCAATTCTTGGTTAATTTAACCACTGACTGATGATACCTAGTCATTGTCTATATCCTGCAGTGCACTAAACAAACCACTCCAATCTCAAATGAACATATTCTATGGAGGGAGGGTCAATGTCTTCAATAATATTCCAATAGAGAAGGTACTGCCTTTGAATTTTAAATTAGAAATAAGATTCCAATAGCCACAGGGTCTAGATATGTTTGTCTAGGAAATTAACGTGGATTGCTCTATAAGTGTATCTTCAGGCTCAAGAGATTATGTTTCTGGTTTCCAGCAGGTCAAAGATCTCTTTTAACGTTGGCCACATGAAAATCTAAGCACTTGCTGCAATGGTTTCAGAAAAACATGTAGGGACTAATTGCATAGACTTGAACCAAAATCTAGCAGGTACTTTCGGCAATGAGATGTATCGTTCCAACCCTCCAAGTCCTAAATCAGTTACCTCTCTAATGTAAACACATTTATATCACATAAACCATCTATTTTTTCATATTCTCAGACATATAATTGCATCATACATTATAAATATTACATAACATGCATCATCTTGCATTTAGGATAAATTGTATAAAATGTAGGTTAATTACTCCTTTTTATGGTCAGGTAATAGGGCGATATTTAATCGGGGCCTTGGATTGAAGATCCAACCAAACAGATTTGATCAAGGCGACAATCGAAGTTCAACGATTCCAAGATCGCCTCGATCGAACTTCCGTAGCATCAGATGCAGTCCGAGAAAGATCAGAGGTCAAGGGGCCAGGTGGTGTAAACGTGTACCTCACATGATAAATCCAACTGCACGGATGGATTTGGATTGACGATTGGAGCCCAATGGTGCGAAACTCGATCCAATCCGACATCTGTGGCACCACCTACGAGCATATGAAGTTGGACGGCCAGGATGGTGCCATGTGGCACCATCCAAATCGGCTTGTACCTCTTTGCTCGACCCTCTCTACTCAGGCATGCGGTAAATTTGGGCCATTGGATCTTGATCCAACGACCATGAAGCACGGGTGCGGAAGATGTCCTCGCGCCAATCCATGCACATAGCGTAGTGGAGTTTACTCTCAAACAAGAAGCGGCGAGGGATCGAACCCCCGTGCTCTTAAAATCAGAGCGAGAAGGGGGCGCAGGTGAAATTCGCCCATTGGATGCGATGCAGACGGTGGATGAAGAGGCAACGTGGCACGATCTGGGTGCACGGATCATGAACGTGCCATCGGATGCGCCATGCACGCGTGATCTGACGCGGGTGTGCGATGAGGCGTGATAGCTTCTAAGCCGTCCGATCTCACGATCGGACGATAGATATCGCATGAACATGAGTGAAGCATTGAGCGCATGGGAGAGGAAGAGGCGCAGCAGGTGCAGGCACGAAGCCCACGTTTGAGGTCTTTAGTGACGCTTAAATCCGTCACTAAAGACCTTGAATTAATGTTTTTAAGTGTAAAATGTCCAAATTGCCCTCAATCCCTACAACTATAAAAGGAGACCCCTACCACTCAAATTTCTCATCCCTTCCTCTCTTCTCTCACCCCCTCCAAAGCTCTAAGAGCTTGTCCCAAACCCGGGATGCTCCATTAGAGTTAAAAATACAAATTTTCCACCTTCTCACCTCCTTCGTGGAGCATCCCATGGTTGTCTTCTCACCGCCATTCGGGAAGCGAATCCTACTGCGACGTCATCCTGACCCATTCTCCATCATCTGTCATCGTTCTCCTTCTTCCCACATCTCATCACCTTCATCTAGGTGCTCTGTCAACGTGGCTCGTCCTCGAAGCAGCCGTCGAGGAGGATAACTTCTCTCCATCTTCTGTTTACTGCTTTCTAGAGTAGATTACTGCTTTCTAGTGTAATGATTAGTTGTAATGAACATCACTTGTTGATTGTGAAATCCATGTTTATTCTATCTCTATTTTGTTTCTCTTTGTAATATTCTCTCTCTTCTATTCATTATTCTTTAAGTATATAGCTAGTTTAGATTCAATTCGACCAGTTAATCTGCTTCGTGACAATAAAACAAATGTGATTTTTAATCAAACGTTTGCCTTCCTATGTTCGACCTAGAATTCCTTTTGAGTTTCGGTAAAATTTATCTGTTGACGATTTTTCTCGCAAATCGCACTACGACGGGTTTTCAAAACTTAAGCCCATTTGCGACGATTCTCCGCTTCAACATTTTGGCACCGTTACCAGAGAGGCGATGCTATTTGATTTTTCACATTTTCCCACCTTACTTATCTTTTACCTCACTTCTCTCTTTTCTTATTGTGATTACAGGTACTCTCTCGAGACAGGCAAAAGCGATAAATTGGAGTAAAGTGCTGTTGAAGGGTCTGTAAGTTTACCCCATCTCTCCACCCACTAGATTTCATTCCATCACCTAATAACACAAACCCTAATTAACCTAGATCTTTAGGCTAGCCCACTTAAGGACAAGTTTGTTTGTTTGTATTGCAGGGCACCTTTTTTCCTCATGTTCTGTCATGGATCCTTCCACATCTTATTTGCACTTCCACTCCTACCCTCCTACCTCTACTTATTCCCAAAATGATTATTATTCCAACCAGACTTATTCTCATCCATCTTCTAGTCGGGATAATTCTGATTGGGAATACAGTTTCGGACCTCCATGTTTGGGGTCTAACCTTGGACACCATAATCATGATTCTTATCCTTCTCCAAGCTACATCGATTATAGATCATCACCCTCATTTGGACAACCTAATATGATCTACAATCAAGAAGGATATGCTGATCCTTACCCTTCCTCAGATTACACTGCTTATATGTCATCACCTCCTTATGGACAACCTGAAATGACTTATTATCAAGGAGGGTATCAAGAACCTCAATTCATTGGCTCCCTTGCACTGAACCCAAACCCGCCCAACCCTGAACCAAACCATTTGGTTCAGGTTAACCAGGTCCAAGATAAGGTGTTGGCTAACTTAAAGAATACTATACAATCTTTAGAAGCTTATCCAACACCTTGCATTGAAGAATTGGAGCCCTTGATTAAAATGATTGACGATCTTAACAAGTATTTGTTGGATTGGCTCCAAGATGTCAAGGATAAAGGCCTAGGTGAGTTTTCACTTGGGAAGTTATCAAAATTGAGGATTAGATTTGTGATTGCTCTCGTCCAATCTTGGGAGGATTCCTAGGATGAACCCTTGATAGGAGAACTAATGTCAGAATTGCTTAGGCACCTATAGGGGGGGATACGTTTTACGAGACCAAGGTTGACCAAGTTGTTCTAAAGCAATCAAATAAGGATGAATTGATTACTTCACCCAAGATCCCTGAGGCAGGGTATGAGGAAACGTATGTCTTCATGGAACAAAAAGTGATTGATGATTTTGAGACATACATTAATGCGGATTTAGAATTCCTTAATTCTGAAGGTGAAGAATCATTATACGAAGTCTCACATGAGTTTACAGAACACGATTTTAGTGAGATGACTGGGGCTGAGGAATTTGATAAGTCATTTGATGGCCCTAAAATTGAGGAACTTGATCCTGTTGGGACTCGCATGGTGGATTCAAATTCTGATTTCATGAAGGATTCAATTCAAAGCCTCTAACGACCCGGTTCCCGAGTCCCTACGAGACACGAGAACCGGACCGACTCGACTAATCCCAAGACCTAGTCGTCCAACGAGGAAGTAACCAAAAGACAGTAAAATAAACCACATTCAGCATGAATATAACTAACAGTAAGAAAGTACAGCAGTAAGGAAAGAAACTACTACAGTAGGTACCACCACAATAGTAGAACTACATTTATCATATAACACGAACTGCAAGTAAAGAAAGTACAGCGGAAACAAAACTACTCACTATAACAGAAACAAAAGAGGTACAAAAGACTGTGGTAAACTCTACTGGACCCTACTCGGCCCAGCATCCTCTGCAGCCGCTGACCCTGGCTGCTCAACACCTGGTCCTGAAAAAGGTAACGAGTGTAACACGTCAGCAAAACGCTGAGTAGAGTGGCATCTAACTAAAGACAATAGCAGAGTGTACAGTAGCTGTTATGTTCTATTACTTCCTTTATTCACATCTTTCAATTTTCTCACTATTTCATTTATTTCTCAGATCCTTTACTTGATCTCGAATGTCCTCGTGGGAACGATCTTGATTGCAGTCTTTTCCAAAAGTAGAAGTAGCACGTGGTGCTCTCCTGGCCGGGAGAGTCCCCGTGGTGATCCTACCCTCAGTCAACCACCCCAAGGTCACTGACAGACGTAACGGTGACTACGGCATGCGCGATAAATGCACAGGTAGCTAGCCTGCACTGCCATGCGGTCAGTCGTTTCCGTTAACGGGTGCGCCCAAAGCACAGCACGGAACCAGGGCAGAGCCCTCTCAGTAACAAGGGTCCAACCCCTCCACAGTAACCAAACCGGGGCCTTGCCCCTCCACAGTCCGCGCACCCTCGCCTGACTACCCTGGTTTGCCCCAGCGGGCCTAACAAGTCAGTGTGGGAGGCTAGCAGAACCCCGGGGCCCGTGGGGTAGCTAGTACCTCCCTACACTAGTAGCTCTCCTCGATACTACGTACGCGAGGGCCAGCAAGTCTGTACAGAGTGGCCAGTCCTAACCTCGGGTCCCTGGGGCGGCTAGCTCCGCTCTGCACTAAATAGGGGGACAGTCACTCTCCTTGATACTCCGTACTCAAGGGCCAGCTCATTTCCCCAAAACTATTCCATTCACTTTCCAGGAGTTCTACTCCTACTTCCCCGTAGGGTTCCAGAACATCTTATGTCTCACTTTCCAGTTTCCCGTTCTTACAAACCATGATCTCAATCATGTTTCTTTATTCATAACAGGCAGCTGTTAATTCAATTTACAGGCAACTTTATATTCCTTTTCATTTTTCCAAGACGGCAGTATTATACATTCCGCTAGTTTTCCATCTTAGGATTCATGCCATATCCTAGGATCTACCATACAATCTAATTTTCCAGCCCTAGGATTCATGCAACACCTAGGAGCTATCATTCCATACATTTCTCATTCCTAGGATTCATGCAATGTCCTAGATTCTAGCTAAGGTTCCATACTTTAACAGATTTTAATAATAAACTTAAGCCACTCTACCAGGTACAACAGGAGTAATGGGGGCGTGATCGGGAATCCCGCGTGCCTCTGCGACTCCCAAGACTGCAACGGAATGAGGTCCTATCACAAGGATCAAACACAAGGAGTGTCTAAAAATAGTGTATAGCTACTGTAGACGGGTAGAGGAATTAATTCTGAAAAGAGCGCAACTCGAATCGCGGAAAACGGAGCCCGAACGGGCCCTAAACGAGTCGAAAAAGACGATACTGTGCAAAATCAGACGTCTGGAACTTCTTCTAGACATCTTAAACAGTGGATCAGAGAATTACCTGTTCAGCGTGGTTTCCCAGATGTCCAGAAGTCTGCGGGGACGTCTGTCTTAGCTCCCAGAGGTCCGATGTTCACCCCGGACGTCTGGAGGTCACTCCCGCCGTCTGGTACAACTTCTAGAGATCTGATTCGTAAAGAATGGCGAATCAGCGAACCTGTGCACAGCCAACTGCCTCCCTCAGTACGGTCAGTCGACAGGAAGGAAGAAGAAGGCGGATACTCACCTTTCAGACGTCTGTATGAGCTTCCAGACGTCTCCCTCGCCGTCTGACTATCAACCCAGACGTCTGATTCTGGAAATTTTTCCAGAATCAGGCTGCTACTCGGCCTCCGCTCGCGACGCCGCCCGTGTCGTACCTCACGCGTCTGCTGCTCAGACCGCAGCAGGTCCCTCTCCGCGTCGCTCCGCGCCCCCTGCGCCCTCCGCCGGCCGGCCAAGCCGCTCCGGCGAGCTCGCCCTCACGGCAGAGCTCCGCTCTCGCACGCCGCACCTCCTCCGCGCTCACTGCGGCCGCCGCTGCCGCCCTCGCGCTCGCGCTCACGCTCACTGGCTGAAGGAGAAGAAGGAGGAGACGGTGGAGACGGGAGGGGAGGCGTGGCCTTTTAAGGCTGCGCGAGGAGGAGGGAGAGAGAGCGCGGCAGGTCTGCAGCCGCAGAGAGAGAGGGAAAAAGAGAGAGAGAGGGGAATCGCGGGTCTGCGCGCACAGGCGCGCAGACGAATCTTTCGTGAGAAAAAAAAACTATTTTCCAGACGTCTGGAAACGATCCCAGACGTCTGGTCAGACGTCTGGATTTGATCCCAGACGTCTGGTCCGACGTCTGGGTCACCTCCCAGACGTCTTAAAATACGTCTGGGGCACGCGTTCGTAACAAAGCCCCATTCCTCAATTACACCCCATTGAGCATGTTGATGATTTTGATTTTAAGATCACTAGACCCAAGTCAATTCTGATTCAGTGATAAATCTTGGACTTGGACATTTTAGATGGGGTGATTAATATGCAGGAGGTCCCAGAATTAAAAATTCTGAATAAGGAGGATAGGAATTGGGAAATGATGATTTGGGAAACCAATTCCGGAGGAAGTAAAAGATCGAGTCTAAGGGTGCCTATTTGTCTGAAACCACCAACCTTCTACCAGGACCCTTATGACATCTTTGATTTAGAGGATGTCCAACCCAAGCGCACATTCCTTGATTATCCTTTTGAGCTTGATTACTTTGTAACCCGACATTTTGGACTTGAGTTGCATCCTCACAAATCCCAGGTCCGACCCCGCTTGCATACTGATATCAGGTTTTGGATAATTTTTATCCAGAACCTTAGATATACTCGACCATGGGGAATGGGTCTGCACCACAATCTAGTCCACATCTGTAGACATCTACTGCAGGTCCTGAGGTGAATCTTTTTATTCTGATTCTGACCTATACCTGTGAATTCTTTATTTCTTCTTCTTTGTATAGTGTGCCTAGCTGAAGGCACTAAATTCAACATGTATACAGTTTCTTTTCATTTTGGAGCTGACCTGTTATTCATGCAATTCAGGTGCTTTCTACTCTACTCCACTCAATTTCATGTCTTTTTAATACAATGAGGACATTGAATTAGATAGGCATGGTGGGGTGGACATTCATCTCTAAATTATTTTGTTAGCTCCGTAGATTCTTTTTGTTTTCTTTTTATTAAAAAAAGAATGGAATTAGGAAAGAGATTTTGGGCTTTAGAAAATTTTCAATCTTAGAAAATAAAACTGTATGACTTGAACACTTAGACCCTTCAGGTCTTAGGGCTTAATCAGCCCGGGTGTCCACTAAAATGTGGACTTGTTTACTGTGTCCTCACCATTCTAAATTTACTTCAATTTGGTTAAATAAGTTGGGGTACTAAGTACATAACTTATCAACCCGCCCTCTAATTTGAGGGAATTTTAAGTCTAAGCATCTACACACTATTTGCACTGACTCACTTTTCAGCGATTTTAACGAAAATTGGGTAGCTAATGAACCTTTTAGGGTGGTATGGTTGGCAAGTTATCATGGGTAACAGCCCATTGGTTGGTTCTCCAGAGCCCAGTCACACGACCATTCTTTTCCTGCTGCCTTTAGGTAAATCTTAGATCAGGGAAGCCACCTACTTAGATAAAAAGAAAAAAATAGAAAAATATCCAAAAATAAAAAAATAGAAAAGGAGAAAAGAAAAGAAAAAAAGAAATAAGCCATACTTCACCACACGAGTATGGCTGGCAAGTTATCGTGGGTAATAGCCCATTGGTACATTGTCCAGAACCTAGCTCAAGAAATGCACGTATAATTCCAAAACACTTAGGAAGAAGCGGAGAAGTAGAATAAGCCGGGGAGATATACATTGGGTTTTCCCTTGTGTTGACCCTATAAAAATAAAAGTAGGGAAAAAGCTACCGGTTGAGGTAGAATTTCTTTTCAAGGTCACCTAGGGGCATAGAAACCCGAAGTCTGTTCTAATCACCGATCAGTGAGTCTATCACATTTCACACAAAGATTCTTAGAACTTAGGGTTCTCTTCGAGTCATGGGTGGGTTGAGTGGCCGTAAAATGCTGCTCCAAAACCCTAAACTCAAAAATCCAAAAAAGAAAATTAGAAAAGAAGAAAAAGAAGAAAAAGATCCTTCTTTGAATAAGGCAAGGGCTTGAGGTAGTCTGCATTTTGGTAGATACTCGGGCACTGTTGTGTCTCTGTAGTTCAGGTCTTAGTTGAAATCTAAGTGTTAAATAATAACTATTGCCTAAGAAATCTGACCTAATTCTCTTATAAATAGCATGTAGTTTTGCTAGGAACTAGCAAAAGATAGGCATTGGGGTGTGACATAAATATGTTTATATCACATAAACCATCTATTTTTACATATTCTTAGACATATAATTGCATCAAATATTATAAATATTGCATAACATGCATCATCATGCATTTAGGATAGATTGTATAAAATTTAGGTTAATTTCTCCTTTTTATGGTCAAGTGATAAGGCGATATTTAATTGGGGCCTCAGATTGAAGATCCAATCGTATAGATTTGATCAGGGAGACGATTGGAGTTCAACGACTCCAAGATCTCCCCGATCAGACTTTCGTAGCATCAAATGCAGTCCGAGAAAGATCAGATGTCAAGGGGCCAGGTGGTGTAAATTCGTAGCTCAGATGATTAATCCAACCGCACGGATTGATTCGGATCGACGATTGCAACCCAACGGCATGAAAATTGGTCCAATCCGACATCTGTGGCACCACCTACGAGCATTTGAAGTTGGACGGCTAGGATGGTGCCATGTGGCACCATCCTGGCACCATCCCAACCTTCCAAACTCACCTGCACCTCTCTACTCGACCCTCTCCCTCAGGCATGTGGCAAATCTGGGCCGTTGGATCTTGATCCAACAGCCATGAAGCACGACCGCGGAAGATGTCCTCGTGCCAATCCATGTGCATAGCGCAGTGGAGTTGACGCTCAAACAAGAAGCGGCGAGGGATAGAACCCCCGTGCAATTAAAATCTGAGCGAGAAGGGGGCGTGGGTGAAATTCACCCGTTGGATGCGGTGCAGACAGTGGATGAAGTGACGACGTGGCACGATCTAGGTACATGGATTGCGAACGCGCCATCGGACGTGCCATGCACATGCGATCTGATGTGGGTGCGTGATGAGGTGCGATGGCTTCTAAGCCTTTCGATCTCATGATCGGAAGACTGATATTACATGAACATGCGTGAAGCATTGAGAGTGCGGGAGAGGATGTGTAGTAGGTGTGCGCACTAGGCCCATGTTTAGCATCTTTAGTGACACTTAAATCCATCACGAAAGACCCTAAATTATTGTTTTCAAGTGTAAAATGTCCAAAGTACCCTCAAACCCTACAACTATAAAAGGAGACCCCTACCACTCAAATTTCTCATCCCTTCCTCTCTTCACTCATCCCCTTTAAAGCTCTGAGAGCTTTTCCCAAACTCGAGATGCTCCATTAGAGTTAAAAATGCAATTTTTCCACCTTCTCACCTCCTTCGTGGAGCATCCTGCAGTTGTCTTCTCACCGCCGTTCGGGAAGCGGATCCCGCTGCGACGTCACCCTGCCTCGTTCTTCGCCGTCCGTCGTCGTTCTCCTTCTTCCCACATCTCATCACCTTCGTTCGGGTGCTCCGTCAATGCAGCTCGTCCTCCAAGCAGTCGTCGAGGAGGATAACTTCTCTCCACCTTCTTTTTTCCACTTTCTAGAGTAGATTTACCACTTTCTAGTTATAATCTTTCCAGCTTTCTAGTGTAATGATTAGTTGTAATGAACATCACTTGATGATTGTGAAATCCATGTTTATTCTATCTCTATTTTGTCTTTCTTTGTAATATTCTCTCTCTCTTCTATTCATTATTCTTTAAGTAGATAGCTAGTTTAGATTCAATTCGACCAGTTAATCTACTTTGTGACAATAAAACAAACATGATTTTTAATCAAACGTCTACCTTTCTGTGTTCGACCTAGAATTCCTTTTGAGTTTCGGTAAAATTTATTATTCGTCGCTCTGAAACAGGTTTTAAAATCATCGCATTGTAGTATAGCTCGAATCAGTGCGAAAACATATAAAATTTATTACTCAAATGAAATCCGAAGTCGAACACAGGGAGCAAGTGGCAATATAATTCTCAAGATCGCAATTCAAATGCAATATAGAATTTCAAACAATAATGATATGTAAATGAAATATGATGTTAATAATACAAAAAGATGAGAGGGTAAAATGGTGATTTGAATCACCAAATTAATCTACAATGTTAAGCTTAGTAAGCTACTCAAAGTAACGGATCAGATAAGCTAAGGACAACTCAATTTAACCAACGGAACCAATGTATCAGATATCGGACGACAGAATAGGCTCAGACGCCTTAACAAAGGCAAAGGCCTCTTCCTTTTTTCTCTTCAAGCCTCAGGGAGAGGCTTCTTTCTACTTCTTTTCCTCTTCTCTTCTTCTTTCTTCTTTGTCTCTCTTTCTCTTCCTTCTCTTCTTCCCTTAGCTTCAGAGAAGGCGCAACACAGAACTCAACATGCCAGTAGAGGCAAAGGCCTCTCTCAGATCTCATAAGAGTCAAGAGGAGGGTGACAGAGCAAACCCCCCTTCTCCTTTCTTTCTCTCTTCTTCCTCCCTCATAACCAGCAAACCAAACTTGACCCAGGTATCTAGGTAATCGGACCAAGCCCAGACCTGCGAGGCATGAGTGCGGGCGAGGGCGTGCATGGGCATGTGCGAGTGGACCTCATTTCGTGCTTACTAAGGCAATAAAGCTATAGCAGGAATTCAATTTATGTGTCTGTGCCCTAATCAGTACCTTCAGGAGCTTCACCTTGATGAGGCAAGTTCAACGGCGGTGGTCCGAGGGTGTGTAGACGTGTGTGGAGGGCTGACGGTGAGGTGGATGAGGGCAGACAATGGGTGTATTTGGCTGGAAGGTAGAGGGTATTAAACCCTAAATTTCTCTAGGGTTTTTGGAGGGTGAGTTGTGGTGATGCTGATGGGGGTGGTAGTGGCGAGATTTGAGCTGTGTGGCGGCGTGTAGGCATTGCCGGAGCTTCACCAGAGAGGAAGAATGTGACAACGTTGAGGGAGAATCGGTGGTCGTGCGTGTGTTGCGAGAGTGGGGAAATAATGTAGAGAGGAAAAAGGAGAGATAGAGGGACTTAGGGATGAGGTAGAGAGGCAGAGGGCTCCGATGTTGGTCGACCGGTGTTGGAGAAGGAGGTAGAAGCAGCGAGGCGGCGACGACGAATCTGACGGAGGAATGCCCTCCCTTTGGCTGGGGAGGGTCGCGAAGAAGAGGGAAGCTATTCGGCAGTCCAATTTGATGGTTGGATGGGCGAAGGAGGAGGGTCAAAGGGGTCGTCGGAGCAGGGGTCTACAGTGGTCGAAGATAGATTTTTAGGGCCTTTTGACGTGCCAAGACTTGCTAAAAAGCTTGGCTGTGCGATAGGGGTTCTTTTGTAGGCCATACGAAGCCCTGCCAAGCTTGGAAAGAAGCTTCCAAGTTGGGAAGGCTTTTGCGAAATAGGATACCCAAACCTTTGAGAGGTTCGTATGACATTTTGGGAAAGACTTAGAACCCAAGGAATGGCTCAAATGGAAAGTAACTTCCCAAGGAATCTTTTGTTCAAATTTGGGAGAGATTGGTTGAGAATCGAGAGAGAAATCCTCACTTGAAACTCGATGGTGAAGGTTTTCCTTCCAAAAATGGTGCAAGGACTTATTTGTGAAAATGATGACAAAGTTAGGAGCCTTTTTGTAGGGATTTTGAAAGTTAAGGGCATATGTGTGATATAAAAGAATCAGATAGGATCAAATTGCAAACTAGGTCAAGACAATCTCATATTCAGCCCACATTTTGGTACAAACCTAATTTGGACCTAAGGAATCCAATGGTGATGTTGGATTTTGCTTTTGATCAAGTTTGACTGAGTAATTTATGCAAAAACCTAAATTAGGCAAATGTCAATCTGAGACTGTTTTGGGTCAAGACGGGTTCTTATAGTCAAATTGAAGGTGCCAAACCCTAGAGAGTATTTTTATATGAATTTTAAAGGGTTTAGGTGAATTTTATCCTGACCAGAACCTCAGTTACATAAGCGGGTCTGTTTTTATGATTTCAGAAGTCATTTAATTCTCAAAATACGTGAAAACCCATTTCTGTTTGTGTCAACCCACTTGTTGGACATTTAAGGCCATTTGACCTTTAATTACCCCCTTGGAAAACTCGTGGTTATTCTGCATTTAAGATATGATGGTAAAATTGTAGTTTTAACCCTGGTTTATTGTCTTTCTCTCAAAATGGGTTTGTAGTGAATTAAGGTTTTCTGGCAATTATGTAGAAGCATTTATTCCTTGATAATGACTAAATTGAGCTAGTTATGGCTCATGATAGTGTTCCCATCATACCCCCATGCCTAGCTTTTGCTAATCCCTTAGAAAAATCTCATGGAATTAACTTAAATTCTAGACCATATACCTTTTTATGCTCAGATTTCTGATGTGTGCTTTCTTTTGTAGATTAGATCAGAATGTCGATAGTAGGCCTAGAGGTACTCAAGTACCAACCAAGATCCGGACCTGACCAACTTTAGCCTTAGTCAGCCGTGAAGGTTTCTAAGGCCCACATGAACTAACCTAAGGTTCATTGAACTCCGCAGTTAAAGCACCCGTGCTTGTAACATGTTTTAGCCCAGGTTCAGTTTGCAGTGCGTTTTTGTAAGAGAGACAGAAGAATTTTTTTTGTTTTTGGAGAGTTTTCACTCTCTTTTCTTTCTTTATTTATAGCTTCGGATTGGCTTTACAACATGGTCTGTATCGGATTCCTTGCTCCCACCATTAATCCTCGTAGGGTCCTTGGCAATCGATGCTTCGAGATAGCACTGCCCATGGCAACCCCCAGAACCCTGGCTTTTGAGATTTTGGGATAATCTCACCCATGGTGTTCTGTAGCTAAATCCAGACCCTGGTAATCGACATTTCGGGATAATGCTGCCTATGGCATTTGAACCATCACAAGGTGCTTACATGCCCCTTGTAGGATATTTAGATATCCTACGAGATAAGCACCGAGGAGATGGTATGTTATTGCGCATCTTCGAGGGGAATTTCCCATCTCTCCGCACTGGGAACTCTTCCAAATCAACTTGTGTTGATCGGCTGCTCCTAATCTAGGTAGCTTTTTCTCATAACAGATTTAACGCATTTGCGTGATTTTCATAATTAAGCACACTGAACCAGACTGTGTGTAGATTGGGGTGCTTAAGCTATCGAGTCTCACAAACCAGAGGTAAGTTAACGAGGCCGAATAATCCCTAAGCCTTAGACCTAATACTTAAGCTTTGCATTTTCCCCAACCTCTTGAGGACTATCCAGCTCTTAACAAATACTTGAATTTTTAAGCCTAAAATCATAGCCCAAGAGGCCTAAGATTAACGTTCATACTAATCTCTTTTTGTCTTTTAGCACTTTTATTTCTTTTATTTTTTTCTTTTTGATTTGGTCTAGAACTAAGTAGATTCCTTAATCTTTTACTAATGATTGTCACCTTTTTCTTTTCAAATTGTGCTCCTTTTTGACATTTATATCACCTCCCCTTTTTTCTCCTAAAAAATGATATGCAATTAATTCACTCAAAATTTCTTCCTTCTCCTTTTTATTCTTTTTCAATTTTTTATTTTTATTTTTTTTGTTTTTGGAATATGTAATTTTTTTGATGAAACCTTTTCTTATGAAGTGATTCTCACAGCGTTTTGCACTTTAATACCCCTCATGCCTATGATTTGCAATATCCTCATTGTAAATTAGGTGGGTTCGAATTTAGCTTAGACATACATTAGAATAGGTTTTGGGTGGGTGGACGAGTCGGGGTGACTGTTGCGGATGATTTCAAGCTTGGGTATGGGTACCAGAGGTGGAGTCGACTATTCTAATGGACGAACCCTAAAGTGCAATATGAGTTCTGCATAAGATGTGTCAAGAAGGGTTTTGGGTTTTTTCAAAAAGATGATGGATTGCCTCTCGTTAAGCGTTGAGTTTAACGCCATCAGCCGTACGCAATATGCTCAGGTAGAATGGATTGACTGCATGAATGATGTGATCGTGATGGATGAGAATTGGATGGCCACAGATAAGTATCAAAGCATGGTGGAGAGTCATTCCTGAACATCTCTGATTTAAGTTAGGCTGATTTGTTTCTGGATGATTTGTCTTAAGGTTTTGCGAAGGGAACATTTGGGAGGTACAGTGATCATGGGATTTTTTAGTAGGGTTATGGTGATTCCAAGGCTTAATAGAAATGGGTCTAGTTAGTATACCACAGATGTGTGGTTCCTCTCGTGTTCTGTGACCTATCAAATTGATACTTGATGAGTCATTGTGATTCTTTTCTTTTGGGTTTAAGATTGTCTCCCCAAGAAATGACTCACATATTGGGTCTTCAAATGAATCTTCCCTATAACCTTCATCCCAAAAAGTGAATGCTTGGAGAGTGCCTTTTGAATCATAAAACTTGAAATCTGTAAACGATTCATATTCTAAGTGAAGGTCACTCTCACTATCGTCCAATCCTAATTCCTGGTGGTCCTCAAAACAAAAAGTCTCCATATCCATGGACTTCGAATCTGGTCTGTCACCATGTTTCTCAACATTTCTGGGTATATCTTCAAGTTTAAATGTGAAAACCTCCATTGTGCTCATATCATTATGCTCGACTAGATCATCATCTAGGATATGAAAGGTTTCCAATTTAGGTTCTAGGTTTCCTACTAAGGATATGGTCATGAGATCTTGTATAAAACCTAGTTGTTCTGTCATGTATTTTCCTTTTGCTGCCTCAAAAATATTCATCTCAACATGTTGATCTCCAGAGGCAATTGTCATATGCCCTGGTTTGCAATTGATTATGGCTCTAGCAGTGGCCAAGAATGGTCTTCCCAAAATCACGGGCGGATCTTGTATCTGCTGTGGTGTCTCCATGTTAAGAATTAGGAAATCTACTAGGTAGCTGAAATCCTTAACTTTAATTACCACATCCTCTATCATCCCAATTGGTGTGATCAGGGTTCAGTTAGCTAGTTGTAAAGTGACGTGAGCGGGTTTTAGCTGTCCAATTGGTAATATTTCAAATAGGTTTGTAGGGATGAGGTTGACTGAGGTGCCCAAGTCTAGCACAGCCCGCTTGAAGTTTGTATCACCGATATTGCAAGAAATTAGTGGGGTGCCTAGATCAGATTTCTTAGGAGGTAGACTATTCTGGATTATGGTACTTATATTTTCAGACAGTACTACCTTTCCTGGTGTTTGTTCTTCCATCTCCTTCCTAGGTAAGTCAGGTGAGAGAGTGAGGATATCCAGTAGTGGAATCGTGACTTATGCATTCCTTAAAGGTCTTGTTATATCATTTTCTGACAATCCTTTAGTGTGGAAGTGAGATATGACCTAGGATAAGGGAATAGATTGGCTAGGGATGGGTTTCTGTTCTTTCATAACAGTGATCATAGCACAATCATGGTGGGGAGGTAGATGGGGAAAAGTCAGACTTTGCTGTTGCTGTGGGGGTGGTGTTGGGTAGGTCATGGTGTGTTTTGGCTCAGCTGAGGAAGATGGAGAAAACACGCAGGTATGAGTCGGTGCACCAGATTGGGTATAACATGTTTGACCTTGGATTTGGCATAGGTTGGGAAGGAAGTGTGCCAAGCTGGCGAGCTGGACAAGTTGATTGTGAACCTCTGTGATCTCGTCTTTGTGCTATTTTTGCATAGCCGCATTTGTTTTCTGAATGTCAGGCATAGTCTGAAGGATAAGAGTCATTTGATCTGCATGAGTCGGCCCAGATTGATAAGTTGGGTTGGGCTAAAGCTGAGGCAGCTGATATGGACGAGGAGCTTGTGGTCGGGGCTAATATTGGGGTCTCTGATTTTGGTTGTTCCTTGACCACGTGAAATTAGGATGATTACACCATCCAGGGTTGTAGGTGTTTGAGAATGGATCATTCTGAATGGCGTTGAGGTCCTCGCATGTCTGAGGAACCTCGGAAAAGTTAGAATATGAGGGTTCAGAGTTCCCCCAACTAGAATAGGTGGGTCCAGAGTTTCCTTCGAACCCTGAATCAGACAAGGGTGGATACGGGTCCATCCCCTGAGAAGATCGATGGTAGATGTTATGCACAATCTCCCTGCCAGAGGGTGGTTGCATGAACGGGTTTTGCGCAAAGGTGGCTCGCTTCAAGTGTCGAGTTAGCTCATCCACCTTCTTCTCAATAATAGAGACCTTGTCCATATGACTAGCCATCAGTTCCAAGTCGATGCAAGAGGACAGGCCCTGCATCTCATGTGCTCCCTTTGGATTCATCAATGCACGGGCATTCGTTCGGTTGAACATGCCCATGGATTCATTATTGATGGAGTTCTCACACATATTCTCAAGAATCTCCCACACGGTGTCTTCGTGTTGACCCATGATGTTTCCTCCACAGGTTGCATTGTTGAATAATCGAATATCCTCATGAAGTCCCTGGTAAACAGACTTGACTTGTTCCCATTTAGGAACTCCGTGGTGGGGTCACTTTTGCATGAGATCTAGAAAACGATCCCATGCCTCATGAAGTGGTTCTCCTGCTTGTGTGAAATGCGTGATCTAGTGCTGTAGAGCATTTGTCCGACCAACAGGGAAGAACTTTCTCAGAAACTCAGATTGTAGTTCCACCCAGGTGTTGATTGGACGTGTTTGGGTTTGGTACCAGTGAGCAGCCTTGTCCATGAGGGAGGAGAACATTTTCATGAGTAAGACATCCCGATTTTGAGCTTTTGACCTGACGGTCTGGGCCAGATGCTTGAGTTGCTTGATATGCTGGAAAGGATCCTCGGAATTACGCCCATGGAATTTGGGAATAGCATGAATCATGTTGGGCTTGAGTTCAGTATTAGGACCTCCTGCGAGGATTTGGACTCGAGGTTCGATTGCCACTGCAGCGGGATTGTAATGATCTTGCATCATAGGATGCTGCGGTGGATTCACAAAGGCTTAGAATATAGAACATTGAGGTGCTGAAGCTGATTTTCAAGATTGTTTTCTTTTGTTGGTTGCTCCATGATGATGGATGAAGGAGAATTAGGTTCAGATGACTCAGAAGAGATATCAATCGGGTTAGGTTGTTGCAAAAATAGGGAGGTTGAGGCTTGGCCTCAACGGGAATGAGTAGCTAATGAAGGCCTCAAGGATGGTCTCAGAGACCTCCTCCTGAACATGCACCGATGGAGTAAATGAGAGGTAGAATGTGATAGATCCAATGAAGACACCCAAAAATTTTGGATGACTATAGAGGTTCAGGGCAGATAATACCCCTTAGTTAGAAAGCCGCCCACCTGAGAATTACCTGGGCAGCCAGAGAGGGAGAGTCCTGCGAAAACCCCTACACGGTAGAGCACTCCACGAGTTACAAGGTTTCCCCCACCCGCCTCTCTTGTCACTGATGATCCAGGTAGACCATAATGTGGATTTGACCTCTTAAGTCTACCAATTTTAAATGAAGAGCAAGGGTGCTTATGATTTCTCTTGAACTTTTAAGATGTTTTTATTGCAAAGTGACCTAATTTGAAGATTGGTTAACCCAACAAGGTGGGTCAACTTCACCTGTTTTGTCCTTTGAGAAATTTAAATCTCTTTTCTAGTGTTCAAATGAAATTAAGAGCCTGGTTTTAAGGTTTGCTCAAATAGATCAATTCAATCAAGACTTAGGCACACACTGTTTGGGAAGATTAATTCTTGATTAAGCAAATGTGTCTCTAAAACCCTAAACTAGAAACCCTAGTTGGCTCTGATTGGTCTAGTTCAAATGTGGTACCTAAGGCTCAGGCAAGAAGGTGATAGCCCTAGATACCTTAAGATCTTAAGTAGGTGCATAAATCAGGGTTTGGATGTTTCTCTAGAATGTATCAAATTAGGCAACTTGGTGATTTGTCTAAGAATAGAATGCAAGTAGCCCTAATTGATTTATTTTCCTTTTTTAGCTTTTCAAAATCAGGGGCCTAGAAGAGATTGGATTAGTGTTTTACCTGCCCCTGGAGTGGATGATATGCGGCTGATCTTTCTTCAATGAATCCCTAAAATAGATCAAAGTCAAAAGAGATGTAGCAAGTTAGTACCAAGTCAAATATTGGAAGAGATCTAATTGCGCGTTGCTCCCCGACAAGGGCACCAAAATGTTCGTCGCTCTGAAATGGGTTTTAAAATCATCGCATTGCAGTATAGATCCAATCAGTGTGAAAACATATAATATTTATTACTTGAATGAAATCCAAGGTCGAACACAGGGAGCAAGTGGCAATTTAATGCTCAAGATCACAATCAAAGATATAAGAATTTGCAATCAGAATTAATTTAGAATGATCTAATCAACAATGTCAAGTATCAATGTGCAAAAAGAATGGAATAAAATGGTGATTTGAATCACCAATTACTTCTCACGATAATAGCAACTAGATCAACAATATCAATCGAGGAAATAAAGCCTTAAATGTATGCAATCAGATGCCAGAGGCTTGTATTAGACGCCTTAACAGAGGCAAAGGCCTCTTTCTCTTCAAGTTCTCTTTTTCTCCTCTTCCTTCTCTTCTTTCTCTCTTCCTCTTCCTTCTCTTCTTCCTCCTCCTTAAGCTTCAGAGAAGGCTCAGCACAGGGATTTAGTTCTTGCAAGGGTTGAGAAGAGGGTGACAGAGTAAAACCCCTCCCCCCTCTCCTCTCTTTTACTCTTCTTCCTTTCTCTAACCAAGCAAAGCAGACCAGACCTGGGTATTCGGGTAATTAGACCAAGCCCAGACCCACGAGGCGTGAGCGTAGACGTGGGCATGCGTGAGCACGTGTGAGGGGACCTTACCCTGTGCTTACTAAGGCGATAAGGCTATAGCAGGAATTCAATTTATGCGCCTGTGCCACTTCGTCAGCTACCGAGGTGGGACTAAAGTCCCACCCTTTCTTCGCGTGCGCTACATGTAGTGAAGATGCCTCAAATTGAGGCAGTTGCAGGCATTGGTGACCCCAGTCAAGGACCTGAGAAGGATCCTGAAACCACTCCGCATTAACTGGGGCTGAAATCTAGAGCGGATGTGGTTAGAGGACTGAAGGCATAGTCAGTGCAGCCGGGGCGATGGCGGAGCTCCGGTGGAAGACCTACAAGCATGAGAACGGCCTTACGGCCACATTAAATATTCTCAGGAGGATCACTTAAGGAAGGCGAACGTGATGGTGTACATGGTGAGGCAAGTGCGTGTGTGAGAAGGTCGTACGACCTCAGAACGGAGGTGTGGTGAGGGTGGAGTTCGGGGGAGCCGTAGAGTGGAGAATAAGGTGAATTGGTAGAGGGCTTTTGTTGAGTGCAGCACGACAGAGATGATGGAGGTGATAGCGGCAAGTTTCGAGCAGTGTAGCAGTGTGTAGGCATCGCCAGAGTGGAAGAAGGTGACGGCGTTGAGGGAGAATCGGTGGTCATGCATGTGTTGTGAGAGTGGGGAAATAATGTAGAGAGGAAAAGGGAGAGATAAAGGAACTTAGGGATGAGGTAGAGAGGTGGAGGGCTCCGGTGTTGGTCGACCGGAGCCGGAGAAGGAGGTAGAAGCGATGAGGCAATGACAACGAATCAGACGGAGGAACGCCCTCCCTTTGGTGGGGAGGGTTGCGAAGAAGAGGGGAAGCTATTCAGTCGTCCAATTTGATGGTTGGACGACCAGAGGAGGAGGGTCGAAGAGGTCGTAGGAGTAGGGGTCTATGGTGGTTGGAGATAGGTTTTTAGGGCCTTTTGACGCACCAAGACTTGCTGAAAATCTTGGCCGTGTGACAGGGGTTCTTTTATAGGCCATAGGAAGCACTTCCAGACTTGGAAAGAAGCTTCCAAGCTTGGAAGGTTTTTGCAAAATAGGATACCCAAACCTTTGAAAGGTTCGCATGACCTTTTGTAAAAGACTTAGAGCCCAAGGAATGGCTCAAATGGAAGGTAACTTCCTAAGGAATCTTCTGTTTAAATTTGGGAGTGATTGATTGAGAATCAAGTGAGAAATTCTCGCTTGAAACTCGACGGTGAAGGTTTAACCTTCCAAAAATGGTGTGAGGACCTATTTATGAAAATGATGACAAAGTTAGGGGCCTTTTTGTAGGGATTTTGAAAGTTAAGGGCATATGTGTGATATAAAAGAATCAGACAAGACCGAATTGCAAACTAGGTCAAAACAGTCTCATATATGGCATAAATTTTGGTACAAACCTAATTTGGATCTAAGGAATCCAATGGTGAAGTTAGATTTTAGTTTTGACCAAGTTGTACTCGGTAATTTATGCAAAAACATAAATTAGCATAAATGTTAGTCTAACACTCTGTTTTGGGTCAAGACGAGTTCTGATGGTCAAATTGAAGGTACAAAATCCTAAAGAATATTTTTATATGAATTTTAGAAGGTTTAGGTGAATTTTATCCTATCCAGAACCTTAGTTACTTAAGCAGGTCTATTTTTAGGATTTTAGAAGTCATTTAATTCTCAAAATACATGAAAACCCATTTCTGTCTGTGTTCACCTAGTTATTGGACATTTAAGGCCATTTGACCCTTAATTACCTCTTGGGAAAACCTGTGGTTATTCTGCATTTAAGATATGATGGTAAAATTACAATTTTAACCATGATTTCTTATCTTTCTCTCAGAATGGATTTGCAGTGAATTAAGGCTTTCTGGCAATTATGTGGAGCATTTATTCCTTGATAATGAATAAATTGAGCTAGTTATGGCTCATGATGGTGTTCCCATCATTTATTTGTTGACGGTTTCTTCCAAATCGCACTACAACGATGGGTTTTCAAAACTCAAATCTATTTGCGACGATTCTCCGCTTCAACACTCTCATTTAGTGACATTCCCAAGTGTTTGCAAGGCGAGATTGGTGTTTAAAAGTGTTGCATTGCAGTATAGTCGAAATCGCTTTGAAAATAAATATAATTTTTGTTACTCGAAAAAGTTCTGAGGTCGAACACAAGGAGCAAATGGAATTCAGACACTAATCTCAACAATTAATGGAAATTGAACACAAAATTTTGCTCAAAAACTAATTTGCAATGTAGAGCATATGAGTATATGAAGAGTAAAAAGAACTTTAGACAAAATAATGGTGATGTGAATCACCAATTATAAGTCTAATACATAGAATAATTACTCAAATTTACTAAAGGAGGGAGTATGAAATCAGATGTCTTAAATGACGTTTGCTACGATATCCCTTTTTCTTTTCTTTGTCTGTGTGCTTCTTCCTTCTATTCTTCTCAGGCCTTCAGCTCCGCAATCCCTCTTCTTCTTCTTCCTCTTCTTCCTTCGGCCTTCATCTCTTCTTTTCTTCTTTTGCCTTTGACCCTGCGATCCTCCTCTTCTTCTTCTTCACTTCTTCTCTTCTTCCTCAAGCTTTCTTCTTCTCTAGCCTTTTTGCCTTCTGAATCTAGCTAAGTGTTGGAGCCAAACTTCTCATAGCAAAAACCCCCCTTCCCTCTCATAATTCTCCTCTCTTCTCTCTCTATTTTAGTCTCGCTCTCCCAGAGCCACAGTCGGTCAGGTAATTGGATGTAGTGCATACCTGGCTCCAAGCTCACCGACGTGCGGTGGCGAGCGAGGAGTGCAGGTCAGGTCTAGTCAGGCCAGGTTTGCAGGTGAGGTGTCACGGATGAGGCTGGGTGAAGGTGAGAGGGAGCTCACCCTGAGGTAATTGAGGCGAATAGCTGATGGCACTTTTTCAATTTATGTGGGTGCGTGGCTTCAGAACTGCCCAATGTGGGACTATCCGCACACCCTTTCTTCACGTGGCCGCAGTAGAGATCTCCTTAGCAATTTCCTCAGCAACTGAGGCTCGCGACTGCAATTGAGGACCTGGGCGCGTGCGTAAGACTCTTCCGCGCGTTCTGGGACTTCAACCTGGGTATGGCGCACCTGGGGTAGCCTCAAGCAAGCTTCAAGCTTGCTCGCCAATGGTGGACAAGGTCTGAACCTGAAAACAACAGAATGGCCTTTCGGCCATGTCAGAGCACTCAGGGAGTATTGCCGAAGCACGGTAGATGTGATGGTGGTAGTGGCGTGGATCAAGGGTGGTTGTGGTGGTCGAGCAGTGACGGGAACAGTCGGTGAGAGTGGGTCTGTTCGGGGAGGTGTTTGGGTGGATGATGGAGAGAATGGAATAAGAGGAAATGAGCGGGAAGGTGCAGTGGAGGTTGTGAGCTTGTCGGCGAGGTGGATGGCGGTGTGTAGTGGTGGGAACACTTTGTTGGAGGAGTCGCCGGAGATGGAGGAGGTGACGGTGTTCAGTAGCGTTGGTGGTTGGTTTTGGGAAATAGAGGGGGAGAAAGTAAGGGAGAGAGAGAACTTAAAAATCTACTCTAAGGACGAAAGGGGAAGGGATTCCATGCTGGTGTGGTTGCCTGATGTGGGGAAGACGAACCTCTATAGGAGAGGCGGCGGCGAAGACGGGGAAGGAACGACGACGGCTGGTATTGATTGACGTGGAGGATGGTGAAGGAGATAAATCCACCACTGGTATTGTGGAAGGATGATGAGAGGGGTCAGAGAGAGACAACCAGAGCTTGCAGAGAGTTGCAGCCGAAGAGGAGAGAAGAATAGGGGGGATTCTGGCCGAATTCAAGCTGAGGAGAATGGTTGAACCCTGGGGAATCTTTTTATAGGTCATCAGAGAGGGTTTTGTGCTTGCTTGCCGGATTTGGGATCTTCAAGAGACCAAAATCTCTCATGCATTCGCATGATAGATTGGGAAAGAATCAGAGCATCTAGACAGGTTTATATTGGAGAGGATTACTTGATGAATCTCCCTTCTAATTTTGGAAGGGATTCATCAATCAATCAGGGAGATATCTCCTGTCAAAGGTCGTCAGAGTAGGTTTCCTCCGCGATAATGGTGAAGGGACCTAATTGTGAAGACAATGAAGAAGTTAGGGGGCTGCTCGGAAGGGTTTTTTAAAGTTGGGGGTAAAAATGTAATCAAACAAGACCTTTTTGTAAACTAGGTCAAGGCAAGCTCATCTTGGGTCCAAATTTTGGTACAAACCTAATTTGGATCTAAGGAATCCAATGGTGAAGTTGGATTTTGATTTTGACCATGTTTGACAGGGTAATTTATGCAAAAATGTAATTTAGGGTAAATATCTGTCTGAGACTCCATTTTAGGTCAAGATGGGTTCTGATGGTCAAATTAAAGGTACTAAACCCTAGAGCATATTTTTCTATGATTTTTAGAGTGTTTAGGTGAATTTTATCCTAACCAGAACCTTGGTTAATTAAGCAGGTCTATTTTTAGGGTTTCAAAAGTCATTTAATTCTCAGAACATACACAAACCCTTTTCTATCTAATCTAACCCACTTGTTATCTTATTAAAATCATTTAACCTTTATTCAGCCCTTGAGAAAACCCATGGTTGTACTACATTGGTAAAATTACAGTGTTAACCCTAGTTTCTTATTTTTCTCTCAGAATGATTATGCAATGAATTATGACCTTTAGTTGGTTATGTTGGAGCATTTATTGACTTCATTGGGTCAAATGAGCTAGTTAAGGCTCATGATGGTGTTCCCATCACCAAGTAGACAATCCAATGACCCTGATAGTGCTCTTCACCATCCATTTTTTACTTCTATGAATATCCGATAGGGCATTATATGATTGTTTCAATGTAGCCAAAAGCTCATAACTTGTCTTTTGATTAACCATTGGGAAAAGAGATGCAGTAATCCAACTAAGAATTATATGATGAAGAACAATCCAATCTTGCTTGTTCAAATCTATGGTAGTAGTAGAAATAAAAGGGAGGATGCAGATGAATCATTCGAGGGGATACTTGAAGAGGAGAAGGAGGCAGAACACTCTAGTGCTATCTATAAGGCAGATATGATTATGCTAACAAAAATATTAGATATGTTATCGACGTTGGCAAATAGCTAGTTTATTGTGGTAAAATTGAGCTAGAGGAAATTAACTAAGGTTGGAGGATTTTATCTACAACATTGAGAAAACATAGCAAAACTCGGTTGTTAGAATAATTTGTCAATCTGGATAGCAAGGAGTTAAAGTGTCCAAAGAAGATAGTTGCTACTTGGAGTTAAGATAGAATTAGAATGATATATTCTTGTGTTGGATTGTGAGTGATGAAGTGGTAAATACTGGTAGAGATTGTGGAGCGTGGAAGGGCTAAATATATAGAATAACAATGCTTGATACTTGGCAAGAGCACAAGTGGTTTTAATTAGTATGAATGGAATAATCATTAGAAACTAAGTAGGCTTTTAGGTAAAGTGAGGTGACATGAAGAGCATGATCGAGGTAGATAGCGCTAGCAATGGGAGTATTGGATAATGGAGAAAGACCAAGTGATGGAGAGTAGATGACAGAAGGACTAGTAATGAAAAAAAAAAGTAACTTGGTTGTATGAGTAGAGGCAGAAGACATGCGATAGAAGTATAAGGTTCAGTACAATAGGCCATGGGAGAATAAGGGGTGACAAAGATAGCTTGTGGGGAGGTAGGAATAAAATTAAACCACATAGACTTCGAATATACATATTTCTTTCTCCATATTTTCTTTCTCAAAGTCGAATATGAATTTGTGCAGGAGGTGATGCTGAGGATTAGAGCACTAGATCTGGTGACAGGCGTTGGGGGGAAAATGCAAAGGATGTTCACTCTGCTTTGGAACAGTGTGTGCCTCTACTACCCATTAGTTTGATTTTTTTTAATTACTTTTTCATATCTATTGTTAACATTTTTCAATCTACTTTTTTGTTTTTGAAAAGGACCTATTGGGCATGTTAGATTTCATGCATACAATGATATTAGATGCCATACCATTCAAAGAATACCCTTGAAAATTTTCAAGTCTATTATGTAATTGATTCTGTATACCAATGAAAAGGACCCATATTTACTTTCCCTTTCCCAACAAGTAACGAGATTGTAAATTGACAATTGGCAAGTCTTGCTTATGTAAAAGTTATAATTCTATTCCAAAAATCAAACTTAATAATAATTTCTTCAAATTAGCTAAGGTGTCCAAAGTGATTATGCTAAAGAATACACTACAACAGTTTGTACCTACACCGATGGAACAACCGTCAATGTATGTCCAAAATACCCTCGTTATAGGTACAATAGCCTATACCGACGGTCAGCCTTGGTGTCCTCTTAAGAGGCATCGCTATAGGCTATCTGATGAGAGACTCCATGATCTCTAATTACCCCTAATTAACTAGTCTTCCTAGTTAATTAGCTAAGGATATGAGTATAAAAGGGTTAATTATAAAATAAGGGATATTTAGTAAAGGACCTTAAAATAAGTTAAAAATGATATTTTATCATTCAATTAATATTATTAACAATTTAATTAATAATTGGACTCGAGATATTATTAATCATTTCCTTAATTAATAAGTTAAGTAACTTAAACATAATATGTACATAAGTATATAATAACTTAAGTAACTTTACTTAATTTAATAAATTAACTTAAAAAGGTCAAAAATGTAAATTCAAGGTGTAAACATAATAATTACCTTATTTTTAATCATATATAAAAAGTTGAAAAAGATCTAAGTAAAATAAACCTTTAAAACCTAGGTTTACATTTTGGTCCTTAAAACTCATTGCAATTAGGTCCTTAATTTTTATATAGGTCCTTAAGTTTCACTGCACTTAGGTCCCTTTCGCCTTCTTCTTCTTCAGCCGATTGAATGGCTGACGACAGAGAGTGACTCCACCGCGCGATCACCGCCCTACCAGCATCATTCTTCCTTTTCCAAGCTCTTGGAGCTTGTGCTCACCATCCCATCTTCATCCATCAGTCTGGATTACTCTGAAATCCTAATTTTTGGTGGGAGTTAACCTCACCGTCGTCGGAGACGATGCCGGAGGTTAAGCTCCCCAAGCTTCTTCTTCGTCCAGACTTCACCGTCTTCTCCATCACCATCCACTATAAATACCCATCACCCCTTCGATTTCTCTCAAGTTGGCTCCCTTCCCTCTTCTTCACTGCAGCCGACTTCGATAGGCTATTCTCTCCACAATTCCGGCAACTTCCCATTTCATCTTCTGACTTCCTCCATCCATTCTGATTAGCAGAGGCACTCCTTGGTCGGTGCGTTTAATGGCGCCGTTGCCGGGGAGGTAATCCTTTAATTCACTAAACTTTAGTTGGTTTAATTGTGTAATTAGGAGGTATTTGCAATTATATTTTTTGTTTTTTTTGTTGATTGTTCTACTTAGTTGTATTTTGTTTTGTGTTTTTTTTGTTTTCTATCTTCTTTTCAGGTTTACCTTTGCTGGTGATCTCAGGAGAAGGCAGGAATCTATTGCTGTTTTTTTTGTTTCTTCTTTTGTGAGTATTTCTAGACTTTTTTTTGTTGCATTAAAAAATTAAAAAAAATACAAAAATACATTCTATTTGACTAGCAGCAGCATACAATAGGCATTCACTCTTAGGAGTACATTTCCTGCTAGTACATTTTTATGAAATCTGACTTGGGAAATTTTTACTGTTTTTCTCACATTAGCGGGAAAACACGAGAAAATCCACGTAGATCCCTGTCCTTTGAAATTTAAAAAGACCATACTTTTGTTTGAAAAGACTTAAAAAGCAGCCATTGAATTTTACTTGATATATTTTTGTAAAAGATTAACTAAAAAGAGGAAGTTAAAAAATTGTGACTAAATCTAATTGCAGAATGCATGCGGGTTTTATCGCTATCGTTTGTTGCATGCTATCGTGCACATAGCGCGATCACTAGAGTCACACGAGTCTATTTTTCTATCTCTCCTCTTTACACCTCTTAGGGCTTTGTTCAAAGATCAACAAGTCTGTCTCACTACTAGAGCCCTAGGGAGCCAGTAGTGAGCGATCTTGATCCTAGACCTTAGACCTTTGAGCCTTAAGGTTATGCACCTGCGTAGACACAGATTAGGACACGTATTTGATATTGTTACTCTATTTGTTTGCATCAAATTACTTTTACGTATCCTAGGAATCTCTTCTTTCCTTTGAAAGAAGAGCAAAACCCACGACTTTGCTCTGTTTTGCAGGTTTTTGTGCCGCTGTTTTTATCGGTGGTGTGCGTGTG